>JAHRHY010000008.1:0-1200000 GCA_019671135.1 Linnemannia hyalina | reverse complement strand
CCATTGCGAGCAAGATCCTTGACAAAGAGCAGGTGCATATATCAGGAACAATCGCCTACAAGGGAAGGGATTATGTAGCTGACCGGCCAGGATATATGACGTTTCTGGAAGATGGGTTCGGGACGGAGACTCTGGCGTTTTGCCACGATCTCCTGGAGTTTCCTAACCACCGTCGGAGTCAGGTCAGGATGGCGCGACCACTTTGGGGTCAAGTTTCGAACCGTCTCGCTCAAATGTACGACGTGTCTATGGATACAGCTTCAAGAACATATTCTGCTGTCGAACGGTGGTTGAGCTCCACTTGGGCCTCCTTGGAGAAAAGGAGGAGGAGTGAAAGCGAAGAGGTAGACAACCTTGACTGGCTTGCGAAAAGTTAATAAAAAAATGTGACCGCTTGAACGTGCGATAAATGCCCCCTGCGCAAGTCTGCACTGCAAAGTCAGTTTGTTCGTTCTCTCTCTCATTCCAACACTGATCGTCAACAACCAGCAGCCCCTTTTCACTCTAAATCCTCAAACTCGCGCCTTCGCACTACTGCATTCGCGTTTCTTCCCACCCAAAACGACCATAAGAGAGGACGCTAATTCCCACAACAGGGCCACGCCGACACTCAAAACAACTTCATCGGTTCCTGGCGTAAACGTATTTTCGCCTTGGAGTCTCTCTTTCTCGGAATCTCGAGCGCGTTCAGCCGAATCCAGGAGTGAAAAGTCATGTCGATGCTGGGACGAACGAATTCTGGAGCACTCCAGTCAAGCGACAACCCAAAGCTCTGTACGTTCATTGCATCTCGACAGACGTGCCCCTTTTGCCACATTCCTTCTCTCTCTCTGTTCCTTTTCGACTCGAAAACTAATAATTTTGGTGGCGTATATTTTCAACTGACCGCTTAGTTTACGACGGCCTTGTCAATGTTTGCGAGGACAATAACAACGGGATCGGAGGTCTCTTGACGTCCTTTCATAATGGTACGTGAAGAATGCGCGTGAATGTTCAGCTCGATTGGATGTTCGGTTCGATAGTTTGATTACTGGCACTAAACGCGTTTGTACATATAGGATCCAAGTCTTCGGCAGAGACCGTGGCTGCGATGACCGAGAAGCTTCAACTCATCATCAATATGGGGAGACTTGGATCCTTGAGGCAGGCCTTTGAACTCGGATTGACAGCAACTTCCAGCGATAAAGCAAGTCAACGTTTAGAGTGGCTTCTTCTCTCGACGTTGGCTCCCGTCCTCGCCGTACCCGCCTTTTCCACCGTTTACAGCGACGTTATCACTGCCCTCACTTCCGTAGGCGCAGCCCTGGCTTTTTCGGAGAATGCACACACCGCTATCATCAAATCCGGAGTACAGACGCGAACAAAGGCATATTTTCATGTTATCCTTGGCATCCTGAAGGGTAAGTAGATGTTGCTGCCCCGACACGTTAAGGCCGTATGTTCAGTTCAAATTGTTTGATGGTGTGTTCGCTCTGCTGACCGTGCACTTGGAATTTTTAATAGAGATCACACAGTTTATGAACAACGCGACATACCCAAGTACTTGCTCCGTCAAAATGAGTGTTTTCAAGAGCATGTCTCTCCACGACCATGATCCCACCTGGATGACCTTTCGGTTCGCGCATGTCGATGACACCCTCACTGTCGTGTCGTCTCTGTTGTCCCTGTTTTGCCACCGCAGCGAATCGGCAGAGTGGCCAGTGTATAAGGCGGATGACGACCAGCGGATCGCACTGCTCAAGGTTTCCTGCTCCCTCATTGACCTATTCCTTCCCGATGGACAACTTGCACGAAGCGATCGGAGCGGTCAACGACACCTTTCGGCAAGCTCGGCTTCGATTTTCCAGCTTTACCAAGCTTGTGGCCATTGCATCAAGGAGGCCGTCTCGTTGTCAAACTTTGGCTACCGATACTACCCTGTTATATCCCGATCGATTTTAGAGATCCTTCACCACCACGTCATGACTCTCAATCGCCGCTGCACAGAGTGGAACGCCGGGGCCGCATCTAGGACATCAATTGTCAAGGACTACAGGAAGGAGGTACCGGCGATCGCATCTCTTGAGATTATGCTGGCGGAGTGCTTGGCCTCGGTGAACGAACATGCTGTTGAGACAAACCCCGCCATATTCGAGTCCCATGAATCTCAATTCTTGGCTGTATCGCTCCTACATTCGGACCAGTTCCTACTTTTGAGCGACGATGAAAGCGGGAGAAGCGTTCAGGTATGCCATCAATTAATTACGCTATATTTTACCTCAAATTTACAAGAGCATTCTCTAACCTTTCTCTCTCCTTTACTAAATTCCCACCAAAGCACGCCCTTTTTCGGATTGCCACCGCAATGATCCCCACCGGATTTTTCGAAGATCCATTGGCCAGCGTTGATTACATTCTCAAGAACTTCGTGCACCTTGAACTAGGTTTGCTCGTGGACCTCGTGGGGTCCATTCTGGAGTACGTTCGGGTCAACGAGTTCGGAAGAGAACATGGTGCAGATCGTACTGGACCTCCCAAACAACCCATACACTCGACTCAGAATGAGCAGGGCTATGTCATGTCGTCCTCCAAGAGAGCCCCAGAGGATATCGAGTACGATCAAATGCAACTTGGGTAGGCGACCTTCGCCTCATGTTTTACTTTGACCATTGTCTGAGAAACTCGCATTCTTAAATCGTGGCGTGTTCGTTCTGGCTCTTCAGCTTTTTAATTCGCGTTCACATTTGTTACTTTAGAAGTCTTGAATGGCCTGGAAAGAGACTCAGATTGGACAGCCAAGTGTTTAACGTGGCATCGTTAGAGTCTGCTGCATGCTCCAGTATCGTCAGCGCCTCTCAGTTTTCGCAGTGGCCGGGAAAGCAGCACTACGGCGGCTCTAAACCTTGGTCACCTTCCGAGTACCTGCTTGCCATGCTAAAAAAGTTCACCGATAACTCTGCTTTCAGTCACACAGCGAGCCAAGGTCCTCGGGGAGTCCAAGTATGTTCAAATTGTGCCATTGTTTGAACCTTGTCTGCGCGAATTTTGCATCCAGACTTTCACCCTATCGCTCATTTATTCTGCCTTGTTGACTTTCCTTATAGCCTCACCTCTCTGTGAATGATCTCCGTGCAATTATCATCATCCTGCTTTTATGGACTGAAGATCCTCCCCGCCAAGACACTCAAGGTGCTACTCGCAAGGCCGAAGAACTTACTGGGATTGTAGAGCTCATCGGCAAGCAATACTTGCGTTGGGTTTTGAGTCCAGGCATGCATGTAAGTACCGTCTTGCCGTAGTGTGTTGTTTCGTCATTTCTTTGTGAGAATTTAGACTGACATATCCGACTCGTGTAAACTTCTAGAACGCGTCCTTGAACCGGTCATACCTGGAGTCCTCGTATCCGCTTGTCTTGGATATCGTGGCAACTGTATCAACGCTGAGTATGTGGTAACTAGAGTATCTTCATGCTGTGTTATAAGTTTTGTTTAAGAGAACTAATGCTTGACGTCCAATTCGTGACACATATAGGTACCAACGAGTCGTTCAACGAGTTGCTCATCTGCTTGTCGTCAGGGCCCTGGTTCACGGACATTTCTAACAAGGAACTTTGGTCCTCTATGCCTGTGAGCCCTAGTGCACATATCGACAGCATATCAGGAGAACGTCAATTGTGCAATGTTCTCGCCAGGGTCCTCGAAAGGACGGCGATTCTAACACACCTTCGAGATGATCCCACCCTGCTTCAGGCTAGCGAAAGCTTCCTCCCGCAAAAATGCAAGGCCATGCTAGTCATGTCCACTCTCCCTTATTGTTCACAGCTCGCTGGATGGAGGGTCAAGGTGATCATCGATACCCTCAAGTTCTCTCACAACAACCCTGATCACGTCTGTGCCAGAGGCTGCGGTCACTCACTGACTTCTGTGACTATCGAGTCCTTGTCAGTTCTCAGCGCAACAAGCCCGAACATGGAGATCACCGTCGAAGCCGCCTTGGGGTAAGTTTCCTCTGTTGCCAGAGGATATGTTCAAAGTATCCATACAGTCCGCCCTTGCCCACATTCTCATAATCAAACTATCATTTTTTCCTAGCTTCTTATGTAGCGAAGGAATTGAAGAAGACGTACTGGTGACACTTGCTTCGAGTATGGGCGTTATCGCTTGCGGAGTTTCGACGATGGAACGCCATGCTCTACCGGCGCATTCCTATGACGTGATGGACCAGGCCATTTATCTGCGGAGAGTTTGTTCTTCTTGCTATCGCTCAACGTCCGATCCGGCTATTGCATCAAGAACCCGTACAGAAGAGCCCGTCGAGAGTAGCATGGGTCTTGCTTTCTTACATCCTTTTCAGTGGTTGATCCGAACTTGCGCCACGGACACCTCGAGGTTGGCCCTCCTCAAGGGACTCTACCGTGTCTTCTGTCACCTGGATCTCCGTGGTCAAGACTTGAGATCTGTCGAATTCGGCAAGTTCATGCTAACTCAACTCGATGACCAGAATAAGGACATCAGAGAAGCCGCCGGGTAAGGTTCACGTTTTTCATATACGTGTTTCAAACTATACTTCTGGGCTCACAGTGATGTTCTCATAACGCGTCTATTTTCCCACTTGCCTTTTGCTCCAGAGATATTGTCGAACTTCTTGCTCAGAGGGTAAGAGCGATGTTAGTTGACGATCCACTGGCGATCACAAGTCTGGATGGCAGCTTGGCTAGAATTGGCGATTCCATAGCAAGGAAAATCGCTGGATCGTTGAAGATGACCCGCCTCGCGTATCACCTCCCATTGTGCCGGCGTGTGATGCAGCATCTCCCTGAGGATCATCCTGTATACAACCGCCTGCTCTCTGCATTGATTGATCAAGTCTTTGCGGAGTCGAGCTCTTTTCGGTCGACTTTGGTTCTCGAAGAGGTATAGTTCATGCAGACAAACAGAAACTGCACGATTTAAATCGTGGTTGTTACAAAATGTCTTTGTTCTAACATAGTTCATTCTATGGTTTCATAGATGGCGAAAATCGCGAAGGACAAGAACCTGACGCATACGACCTTCCTCCAACCCCAGAATGACTTGTTTTGCACGCAAGTCATCCAGAAGTTGGATGCCGGTCAGGAAAACTGGCTGGAGATTCTTTACAGTTGGACAGAGCTGGGACAGAAGAATTTTTTGAAGAGGAACATTTCAGGAATCCTTCCTAAACTGGTCATCCTTCTCAGTCGAGAATTGATCGAGAAGGTGGCGGCTCTCATGGCAGTAGATGCAGGCACCCTTTGTATTGAGCACCTAGACCATATCATGGCAGGGATCCTCATGCACAACGACGACGGCATTGGACCTCCTGTTGAGCTCCTGAGAAGCCTTCTTTATCAAGCGAAACCGAATGGGGAGCTT
This sequence comes from Linnemannia hyalina, assembly GCA_019671135.1. Taxonomy (NCBI): domain Eukaryota; kingdom Fungi; phylum Mortierellomycota; class Mortierellomycetes; order Mortierellales; family Mortierellaceae; genus Linnemannia; species Linnemannia hyalina. Next base: position 1,194,628 of record JAHRHY010000008.1, on the reverse strand, counting down.
CAGGCAGATGTTTTGGGTATCGCAGCCTTAATTACAGCTTCTAAAGTTGGGCTGTTGATACGTGTGAGCTTTGAGCTTGGCCATGAGAATCCGGAGGTTCGTAGCAAGGCCAAGAAGGTCATCGAGGTCGTAGAGGAGAAAGACTGGCAGCATAACAACCCATCCAAACGAGCGTCAGAGCGGCGCTCTCTCGCTACCTTCTTACAACAGCACATCCTCGCCGTTTTGTCGGAAATCAACAAGGCTATTATGGACACTGGCCAACGCATCACTCTTGGGACCAAGGCCAAGCATCTCCGCAGCTTGTCCGCGCTGGTTGAACTATTGCAGCCGATTCAAAGCACAGTGCTCTCACAGGTATGACTATCATGTTATTGCATTGCCGTTACCTCGTATTATAGTGAATAACCATAACAGTGAAGGTATTAATGATCGTTACGTCTCATTAATCGCGAGTAGATCATTTCCCCGTTGAACATGGCGTTGAATCTCCGAGGACTTCGTATCCATGCGCTTCGTGCTCTGAAAAGTATTATCGATTTGCTAGAGCCCATGCAGTTTGAATCCTTGGTCGGTCATCTTGTCCAGTCCCTGGGTGGTCTCTACCTCAACTCCAACAAGTTGGAGCAGGAAATCATATTCGGCGTCCTTGACCATCTCCTTGTTCAGTCTCAAGACAAGCTTCGCCAGGTTTTGCCTGATGTTGGAGCCCTGCCGACGATACCTGACTTTGAGCAGATGAACATTATTCTTCAGCTTGCGAAAACCGCCAATGGCTTTGAACAGCAACTTCAGGGGCTGGCAGACCGGCTTGGAAGCGAGGATTCAGAACTTGCGAGGCAGGCTGTAGTGGAGCTGAGGGAATTCCTAATGGCGAATGAGGAGAGACTCCTTGCCATGGCAACAAGCGAGGACCAGGAGCCGAATGAACTCCTGAGCAATCTTGTCCTGACGCTTCTTTCCGAGATCAGTCGTTTCAGAGGACTCGATGCGCCAGTTCCGATGGCTTGCGCAGAGTGTCTTGGGATCATCGGCGCTATTGACCCGGATAGGATATCAGGTCGGCGTACAAGCACGACCACGACTGTCTATGCCAACTTGAACGATCTCGAGGAATCTCGGAACTTTGTTTGTGAATTGATCGCGGTCCAGCTGGTCGGGAAGAGTCGGTCGATTGGCGATGTCCCGTCGGAAAGTCACTGGGCGTTCACTCTCCAGGAGCTACTCTCGTTCTGCGGCATAACCAAAGATGTCTTGGAAACTGAACCTGCGGCTAATTTGTCGAGCCGGATCTCTCAGCGTAACAGTGGTACGCCTAAACAGTCGTATTATGTGTCTACTCCCGCGGTTCAACCTCCCAAGAGACTGGGGACAAGCTTCAAGATGCCCAAAGAGCGATGGCGAGATTTCCCGCGTCACGTCCAGGAGGTCTTGGAGTTGTTGATCGATGCCAAGTACAAGAAGACAGAGACGTCAACCCCGCCGGAGCAGCATATTCCACTGTACCCATACGTCAAGACCTTTCAAGAATGGCTCACTCGTTGGACTCTTTCACTCACGGCAAAAGTCATTGGCCGAAACGCCAAGGATGTTTTTCAAGCCTGTAAGCATGTCATTCCGTACGATACTGCCACCAGCCTCTATATCCTACCTCATTTGGTCCTGCATGTCCTACTCGAGGGATCCGAAAGGGACCAACGCGAAATTGTTAACGAGATGGCCGCCGTTCTGGGAGATGGACACGACTTAACACTGGAGAACGGACATCTCATTTCTGGTCTACCCAATCAGTCTATGAGCGAACTACATCAACTTGGCTCTCAGGTAACTGCAATGGACATGTTGAAAATGTTTGGCCGGAAGTTATGCCAAGCTAAGATGTGTATGATTGTGTTTTGACAGATAGTATTTCTACTCGCACCCGTTTTGGCATCTGATAGACTGCGTTCGTGCTATTGGACCATATCACCAAGTGGATACAGCAACGCAGAAACTCGCGCACAAGACTCCCAGGAAACCAGCGAACCCAGCAAGACCCCATCCTGCAGACCGTGCAGAATCACTTGATGTCGATCTCGCACGAGCTGATTGTGAACACTGCTTTCCGCGGCAAGGCATATGCACGAGCACTATTCCACTCTGAGCAACACATTCGAGACTCAAAGCCCAAGATGAGCGAGATGGGGATTCAGGGGTTGTACGAGGAATATCAACAGTTGTACGTATGGATGGACGAGCCCGACGGGATGGAGGGCATTTCAAGTCTGATCACGAGTGGGACACTCCCTCAGCACTTGCTGCAGTGCGAAAGTGCTGGTCGTTGGGAGGAGGCACATGCCTATCACGAGCTGGGCGTTCAAACTGAGCCCTCAAAACTCGACCATCATGTTGGCCTTTACAGAGCATTGGACAACCTCGGTCAATATGGTAATTGTGGCGTCTCCCAACCTAACCCTTGCGTCTATAACTTCAGGTGTCGTCCCGCAGGAATCTAATATTTCTTGCGCCTTTTGTCCTTTATTAGACACCTTGCTGAATGGAGTGGAGGGTGACATCTATGCACATCCGGCATGGGAGGAGTCCTTGAATGACTTTCGGATATCTACATCTTGGAAGTCTCAGCGCTGGGAGTCGTTGGAGGAGTCGCTTTCTCGATCGCTTCAGTCGAGCTTCGATAGTGGTCTCGGTTTGTTGATGAAGGATATGAGGGAGAACCGTGTTGCTGACTTTGAGGATCATTTGCGCCGGACTCGATCCATGCTTATCGCTCCTCTTGCCGCGGCAGGTATGGAGAGTTACTCAAGGGCATACGATCGCGTTGCCCAGCTTCACATGCTCCATGAGCTAGAGGTTGCCTTCCACAGCTGGAACAGGACTATTTCTTCGCAGTGCTCTTCGGGCTCTCAAATTGCGCTCAAGCTCCAAAGCGGAGGATCATATACTGAACGGGTCCGACTTTACCAACCAAAGCTGGTTCAGCGCTTGGAGTTGATGGCACCTTCATTCAAGATGCGTGAGCAAGTTTCGCTGCTGCGAAGAATTGCATTCTACCACATCAGGTAAGGATGTTGTAGTACTTCTTTCTCTGCATCATTGCACCTCGTGTCTGCTGCGCAGCTAACATTAGACATTTGGACACTCAAATGCGCCATGAACTACTTTATTATTCCTCATTACTTGGTAATAGGATTCAGGACAAAGATATACTGGACCACGAAGACGTGCAGTACTTGACTGAAGAGTGCGGGCGACTCTGGCTGGAATCTGCGCGGGCTGCACGGAAATCTAACAATGATCAGTTGTCGTACAGCGCCATGCTTCACGCAGAGGACCTTGGCAACACATCAGCGGTCATCGAGCGAGTGAAATGGGGCTTTTCTCATAACAATGAGCGCCAGGCCATTAAGACGATCGATTCGGCACTCAAGCGCAATGTTGTCACGTCCGTTGCGACTAGAGGAACCCTCAGTCGTGCATCATCATTGACACTGGTGCGTCCAAAATCAAGTTCGAGCTCAACTGTAAGTTCGAATTCGAGTATCTCCAGGTCTGGGATTGTTTTCTTGAATACCGACCTATCCTTGGTACAAGATCGCGTGCTGGACAAGGACGACCGGGGGTTTATTCGAGCCAAAGCGATTCTCTTGCGCACCCGCTGGATGGACAAGAGTAGTCTTGTCAGCCCGGGAGAGATTTCCGAAGGGTTTCGAGATGCTGCTGCCGAGTGTGATGTCTGGGACAAGCTGTACTACGCTGCTGGCCAATTTTTCTTTAAGCTGTATGAGAACTCCAAGCGCAAGAACCGGCCACAATTGACGTAAGAGAAAATACTCGCCATGGGCATTTCACCGTATCGCCAAAAAAAAAAAAAAAAAAAAAAAAAAAAAAAGAGCCATGGCGCTCATAACGCTAACAAATCTCTTTGTACCATTTTCCTCTCGTTTTAGATACGCGAGCCAGGGGTGCCGTCTTTATAGCAAAGCGTTGTCTCTGGGTCCCAAATACCTTTACCAGATTATGCCACGACTCTTGACGCACTGGCTAGACCTTGGTCGCCGCGTCCATGTCTCACAGGCAAATCCAGGCGTCTCAAGTTCCGAGCTTGGCGAGTTTAGGAGGATTAACGAGCTCATGAACGCTTTAGCGGACCATTTGCCCGAGTACATGGTAAAATGCGACTGGTCATCCCTGCTTGGCCCCACATTGAGTTTCTCGTTCCCTGAAACAGGTGCTAACGCCTCTCATGCTATTTGTATTTCTAGTTCCTCTCTGCTTTCCCTCAGATCATCTCCCGGATATGTCATAAGAATCCCGACGCATTCTTTGCTCTGCAGCGCATCATTGCCAATGTCGTCCTTGCATACCCCGACCAGGCGATCTGGCAGATGGTTTCTGTGTCTCGATCAGTTGTTCAAGAACGGAAGCGAGTGTGCAACAAGATCTTACACACCATCCAACAGCAACCTGTTTTAGGACCAGCGATTATTGAACAGGTCACCGAGGCGTTGGACCTTTGCGACAGTCTTATCGAGCTCTGCAAGGCACCGGTCAAGGACAGGACCACCAAGCTCAGTCTTGAGAGAGACCTTCCTCATCTCGCTCTCCAGCTCAAACGCAGTTACAATGTGATCATTCCTGGCCAGCGGAACCTTTGGCCATCTTTGCCCAAGTCGAGCGAAACCATGGCCTCACATCGACCCTTCAAATCAAACCTTCCAAAAATTGATCGTGAGTTTAAAGACTGTTGTTTGTTCTGTTTGATTTTGGATATTCGTTGTTCGCACGACCATGGGTGCTAACGAGTTTTTATGATTATTTTTGCTTTCTTGCCTCAAGGATTCCTGGACGAAGTTGATGTGATGACTTCATTACAAAAACCTCGCAAGGTTACAGCTGTTGGCAGTGACGGTGTGTACTACACTTTCCTGTGCAAACCCAAGGACGACTTACGCAAGGATGCCAAGGTGATGGAGTTCAACTCTCTCGTCAACACGCTCCTGAAGAAGGATCGCGAAGCCAACCGCCGTGACCTGTGTAAGTCTTTTGTTTTAGTCTGTGTAGCGCATGTTTTACTGTTATTTTTTACGAACGCGAATGATATATTGACGGAGTACTCTCTTTCTATGGGCCGTTGGATCGGTGTAGACATCCGGACATATGCGGTCGTTCCCCTCAATGAGGAGTACGGTCTTATCGAATGGATCCACAACACCGCCCCGTACCGACTTCTCGTTCACAAACTCTACAGGTTGAATAACATCGCCGTACCCTCTGTAAGTGAAGACGGACAATGGATACTGTATCGTTGCGATTGTTTGTACTTGCTTGTGCCCACGTATCCATAAATGGTTTCAAAAGAAACAAAAACTAACATCGATACACACTCGCAGAATGCTGACATTAAGCGGATTCTCGACCACGAAGACCACGTCCGGTTGTTTGTCAAGGAGCTTGTGCCCAAATTCCCGTCGGTCTTTTATCAGTGGTTCAAAGAGATCGCCCCAGAGCCCACTGCGTGGTTTGCTGCACGACTTCGCTTCACGCGGACCGCAGCTGTGATGTCCATGGCCGGCTACATTGTTGGGTAAGTGTTCCACTTGCGTGTTTTCCATTGCTAGTATTAGGGAAGGCAAAGCAAAAACTGCGCCTAGATGTGGACAAATTGACGCGTCGATTGTTTTTTTTTTTTTTTTTTTTGACTCTAAATCATCTACTTGTTGTATTGTAGACTTGGAGACCGCCATGGCGAAAATTTGATGCTTGATGAGCTGAACGGAGATGTGGTTCACGTCGACTTCAACTGTCTTTTCGATGCCGGCAAGACTTTCCCCAAGCCAGAGAGAGTGCCGTTCCGGTTAACTCACAATATGGTGGACGGTATGGGCCTCTCAGGGTACGACGGCACGTACCGACTCGCGTGCGAGAAGACCTTGGGAGTGTTCCGCGACAACTTTGAATCGCTCATGTCTATCCTGGAAGGATTCGTTCACGACCCGCTTGTCGAGTGGTCGAACAGTAGGAAGAAGAGTCAGCAGAGGGAAGCGACTGGAGCTATGGTGGGAGATGATACCCGGACGAGATTGATGCGAGGAGCAAGAGCCGATCCGAAGGCTGCGGCGGCGGTTGCGGAAGCAGGTACAGCCGATGGCGAACCGTACGATGAGCAGCAGGCCGAGAAAGCAAAGGAGATCCTCGGTGTCATCAGGCGCAAGCTGAACGGGTTGGAGAGCCAGAACGGCATGTTTTCGCTGTCGGTCGTGGGCCAGGTGGAAGAGTTGATTCAGAACGCGACCACTCCTGAGAACCTCGGCAAAATGTACATAGGATGGAGTGCTTATCTGTAAAGTTGGAAAAGAGAGAACGGAATAAAGAAAAGTTATAACAATACGTTTTTAGCTTTGTCTGATAATGAGCATAAGGGTAAAATATGGTGCGCGCAAACTAAATATGAGCGAACGGCGATTAGACAAACGAGGGTGCCTCGATATCTGTTTACTTTACTGTCGATGCTAGAGGCATCAAGGCATTACGTGTTTTTTTCAAGCACTATTTGTATCCATTGACCAGAGTGGGAAATGAGCGATGGTGTGTTCTTTTATCTTTCTTTTTCTCGATCAACTTTTGACATCTTTGTTTTTCTAGGTAGAGCCACAGTGCTGAGGGAGATAATCCAACTCTACCAGGAAATAGTATGGTCGCGAGGTCGTTCATATGATTGACATCCTTGTTCAGTGTTGTCAAAATTGCGGTGCGCTTGATGTCTTGAGGTGCAAAGTTGCCGTTGGAGATATTGGAGTATATAGTGCGAATAAGTTGGATCTCAAGCTCATCGTTGAGGGTTAGGTAAAAAGGATATGATCAGGAATCCTGATATAATCATCAGAGTCGTCAAATAAAAAATATCTGCTCCTTGCCTTCTCCCACACGTCGCCAAAAAAAAAAATCGACGAAGGAAAAAAGAGCTGCTCTCGTCCGCCTTGACTTTTGCATATTTGCAAAGTTACCCCGAGCAGCACACGCGGAACTGTCGAGTAACTCGATCAATACAACCCTCACGGCTAGATGCGATCGATTCTACTCAGGAAGTCCGTCGGGGTGCTCGTCAAGCCTGTCGTGAGTTTTGAGGGTGGGAAAGTGGCGTTTGAGGGATTTGCGGGACCAGGAAATCAGAAAGAGGCGTGTATACGCAACTCTGGCCGCCGAGCAATGATCCAATGCGACGGAGACTGTCATCAAGGATTTTGAAGAGTAAGGTCGAGGTCTACAACACCACCATCGACCCCAAAGGTAAGGAAACACTTATTTGATTGAAATGAGGGCACATGTATGATTGCCTACTGCATGATCCATTTGGCTAACAAAAACAACTTTTTCAAATTCTTTGCTCTCATAACACCCACATCCATCCCTCGCAAGAGGGATGTGGCTGTTGTCATACTACATGGGGCAGCCGGGACCTCGTCGGCAGCAGGATATAATGGCTCCAGAAGCGGGGCGGGTCCAAGTTGACAAAGGAGCATCGAAAAGTACGGGAATGTCGCGCATACCAAACGAGAACCGCACAAGTCGTATCTGTTCTTGTTGCTTTGTGCCCATCTTTCTCTCGCGTGGTCAAAACGAGTCCGAGATGGCGAGTTCAAAACCGTCAGGTTCAATCAATGGATCAGTAGACTGCAAAAAATCCAACGTGCCCACGGAGACGAGCAGGCCATGGAACGATGGGTCGGGATGCGAAAACGCCGCTAACAAACATCGCGATTTCGGGGGGGGCGTCTATTCTGCTCTCATCAGACCACTCCACCCTCCCGCCCTATCGTCCCTTCTCTCTTCCCACCAACAACACCAGCACCATGCTGGACGACTTTCACCCAAAGTCCATCCACTGGGATGCGACAAGGGACTGTCTTTTAGTAGATAGAGCAGTTGATATTCTGGGAAACATTGCGCGCGTTTTTTTGGTCGCATATCTATCTGGGCATCCGCAGAATCGCTGTGAGCATACCTGACCCATCGACAGGTATTTGCCTTCAAATTTGAACCAACACAACACCCAACCAACCAACACGAAATGAAACGAAAAGTTTGTATCACGAAGAACACAATAAGGTTAAGTCACTTGTAGTAAGTTGTTCATATGCTTTGGTTTATTTTAATAGTTTTTGCAATGGAAAAAAAAATTACAGATAAATGGAATGGTGTAAGAAAGAGAGAATGAGAGAAAAAACAACGGATAGACGATAGACGAGATATTTCAGTTTAAGCCGGCCTTGCGCATCTCAGACCACTTGGCATTGACGCCCTTCATAATGTTCTTTACGGCGCCACCGCTTCCAGGCTTGCCATCTAACCTCAGCTCTTCCGACGAAGATGACCGAGCCTCCTGGCCCCGAATTTGGCGAGGGTGTGTGGCTCTCTGTCCTCCTGTCGACGGTTGCTGGTGTAAATGTGAGTGCTGATGCTGAAGACCTCTGGGCCGATCACCACTGGAAGGTCCACGGCCTGGCGCGCTACTTGCGCCTGTACTAGAGGACTGGGTGTTGTTAGATCCTCCAGTGTTTGGCGGGCTGCTGACGAATCCTTGCTGTGACATTGGTCGTCCAATGCCGTCGAACGTAGCCTGCACAGCCATTGCACTCACGATGACAGGGGGGTATCCCATGCCAGTGTTAGGAGGCGACACTGACTGTTGGTGGTGAGGTGGTGTGGAAATGGATACAGGGATAGAGGTAGGAGCTGAAATGGGGACAGCTCCGTACCCAGACTGTTGGTATTGCGTCTGAGGGACATATCCACCTCCACCTAAACCACCAACTGCGTTGTTTCCCATGGGCGACTGAACCAACGGGTTGATGGTTCCAGGGGGCATGGGGATGTTGGCGAGTAGCAGCGGCGATCCAAAGATGCTGTTGCGGCTCCCGCTGTTGCCGTGGGGTTCTACAGGCGAATGGTTGTTGCTGCCGCTGAACCCTGATCCATACAAATGTGCAGGGGCTGACCCGCCCCGAAGATTCGACATTGGTGCTGGACCGATCCCAGTCACGAGACGGCTTCCTGTAGTTGCCGTTGGAAGCTGTTGTTGCTGCGATATCGGCTGGGGCTGTGAGATTAATGTGGACTGTTGGCTGCTGGACTGGTGGCCATGTGAGCGATTGGATCCCCTAGAATTAGGGGGGGACTCACCTGTCACGGGCAACATGTTACCCAAGACAGGCGCCAGGGGCTTTCCATGACAGTAGTGCAGATGGAGAAGAGGACTAAAACGAAAACGAAAACAGAACATATCGCTCATGGTCAGTCGGATGATAATGTCGCCAGGCATGGACATACGAACGTGATAGGAAAACATGAGAACATGTACTTACAGTCGATCAGAAAGGTACAAGCCAGCAATCGTGTCCCTTGGCTTCAGGCCGTCAGAGGCTCGGCGTGCAGTGGAAACGCTATCTCCGACAAGAGCGATAGTATCGGGCAAGAACTGATGCTGGTCCAGAATGGCGTGCATCAGGGGTATATACATTGATACCAACACCTCAGGATCCTGTTTCTGGACCTTGACTACGCAGATGGCCTTGCCTTTTGGCGTCCTGAATGCCACACTGTAAACATGGACAAAACGAAGCAATTTTCAGTCAAATAAGATCGTCTACAGTTGAATTTTTGATTCCATTCATGCAGGTGCTCTTTGAGGCGAACTTACCATCCCTGTGCTGCAACATTGGCATGTGAGCTCTCCACAGTAGACTCGATATCGGCCGCAAAGTGAAGTAGTCCCTGAACGTGGAACGACTCATCCAAACTGCCCAGAACAAACAGCTGGAAAAGACCGACAGCCGACTGGCCAGGATTCCATTGGCCCTGGTTGGCAAGTTGGTGATGTTGGTTGTTCCACAGGAATCCAAGGTCGCCTGTCCGCACATACCGCACACGACTGTCGTATCCTGCAATGCATGCCCCAAAGGGCTGAGGCTGCGATGGGTTTGGCTGGTAACCTGGTGGGTAGTGGAAGCCATTGGTGCTGGAGTCTGAGCAAACCCAGATCTCTCCCACCTGATTTGAAGTGCATACTTCCATCGTTTCCGGGTTGACAATCGCAACAGAGGTACACACGGTGGGCTAAAAAAAGAGGCAGGGTGAATAGTCTCAGTTAGTTGCATGTAATTTCAATGTACCATCAACTCCGTAGACTTAAAACAAAAATGCGACAACGCAAGCACTTACAGTTCCGACGTCTTCCAACCAAATCCCTGTTTTGTCATCGCCTTCCGTCGTGGGTGAGATAATACCGTAGCGAAGCTGCTTTGAAGACACATGGATCCGGATGGGTCCTGTGGCTCGGTCAGACTGAGATGTCACCATAAGGTTGAGAGAATGACTGTACAAGATATTGACCGATGCTGCATCGAGCTTAAGAGCACTCAGACGGCTGAGGCCCAAAGCATTCCTCTGGACCCTTTCATGACCACAAACCACAAAGTTCTTGATGGACTCCAGAGACGCCGTACTGTGGGACGTAATCGAATCCAGTCTCTGAAGCAGTTGCTCCAACAGGGGGTACGTCAACGCTATATCGTGTGCTACACCAGAGACAAACAAGGATAATAAGAAAAATTAGTATGTGGAAACTCACAACTACGTTCTCTTTGGAATCTTTTCGCGGCCATGGCAGGGTCTCGAGGATTACCTTTGTAACGGGAAACAGCTTCGATCCAGACGTTCGGGTTGGCATAAACGTCTGCTGGCTGAAGCAGAACAGTAGGTCCACCGCTGTAGATACCACTAAGACAGCCTCGGATGAATCCAAGTCCATTGAAAATGTTCATGCAGGCAATATTGGCTTGGCCCGAATGAACCTTGAACTGCAACTTTTGGTTCCTGCAGAGACTGTTCAGGGTCTCGTGGTTCAACTTGAGAAGTCTCCGGAAAGCAACAGATCCGACTCGGACCTCGGGATCGATCAGATACACAGCTGGGTAAGTGGCCGCAAACCATTCTTTCCGTGGCGCATAGCCCGACAGAGCGCCAAGAGTTTGCTTGTTCTTCGGAGCCTTGGTGACGTTGTGGAATGCAGGGAGGAAGATATCTGCCGTGGAGAATGCCTCAGGGGTTTGCACGTATACTGGAGAAAACTCTGCCCTGCGAGCCCGAAGAGAAGTGCCGGTGGTCTTCTGCTTGAGGAAGTCGTCTGTCGCCATGTTGCCGAGAATCGCCTTGACCTTGACCTCGTCCAGAATGCAGAAAAGCGCCGTAAGGATGGCACTCTTCTTTTCCTCGCTGATTCGGTTGGCCGCTGCTGATGCATGGTTGGTCGTCGCGTTAGATCCAGCGATAGTCGGTCCGTTTATGGCTGCGCCCAATCCAACAAGTGAAACCGCAGTTGGATGTGCGTTCGTGTGAGGGTGGTCAGGTAGCTGAAGAGGGATGGGAATCAAGCCCAGCACCCAGCAGGCGTGGAGTGTCACCACATAGTCGAGATCCTGCGAGAACCAAAGGATGACGTGATCGCCTGCCTTGAGGGCACACTTCTTCTCTAGGTACATAGCGTATCCAGTAACCCGCTGGTTGAACTTCTTGAAGGAGATGGTCCGTTGCTCCTTTCCACGCGAATCCAGCTCCACAAATGCAGCATCGTCTGGTTGGATCATGGATCGCCACATGACGATGTCGGTTATGTTGTGGAACTTGCCCATAAACACGTTCGCCTTTTCGTCATAGGCATCAGAACTGGCAATGTTGGAGGTGTACTGAACAAAGCGCATCGCTGATCCTTGCCTCCGCTGTCTCTTGGCAGCACATTCTATATATAAGACGATAAATAGCGGTTTAGAAGCTATTTCATAACATAGACCGTTGCAGACTATAAATATTAACGTCATAGATTCTTACCTCGACTCCAGAAGCCATTGGCGAGGTCATCACCCTGAGGAACATTGAATAGGACATCGTCTGTGAAGGTCGCAAAGTAGAGCAGCTTGTAAATACGGCCCATTGTGAACATAACCTTACAGAGGGCATGGTCAACAACCCGACGACCGTTCTTGAAGATCCTGGGCAATGCATTCATATCCCAGACAGCGATACAGTAACTCCGAAGTGCGTTCACCTCTTGCAGGATATAACGGGCGTTGATTGCGACCTGCTGTGCAACAGTGTTGATGGGCTGTCCATTGGCGCGACTCTCCTTGGTAATCTCAATGCAAATGACTGGCAGGAAATCCTTGTTGACTTGACACTCAAAGATGGACCTATTTTGTCAGTTATTTTGATAGTTAGTAAAATGGTAGCTATTCAACCATGTAGTATAAAACAACAATCATCAAGCAGTAAACTCACACTTCGCTAATGCCACCAACACGGTTGAAGAGAGTCTGCGACAAATCAGACGCGTGATGGTACTCGTACTGAAATCCGATGGTCTTCATAGGGTCCGCCTGATCCTGCTGTAACCGATCCCAGTAAGATCCAAACACAACTATGCGACCTTCAATCACGGCTCCCAAAAGCCCTGTTCGAAGCAACCTGTCGGATCCATCTGCCGCATACACCTGAGGAATCATGGCCTCCTCCGTGACAATATATGGCTTGGCCTGGAATATCTCCTGAGAGTGCTCGGGCAGGCCCCAGAAGGTCATCGGCTGTCCTGGATAGCTGACCCAAATCTCACCGACCGAATCCGGCAAAGACAGCGCCAGAGTCTCCGGATCTACCACTAGAACGGAGGCTAAAATGCAGCAATATAGGCGGAATGAGTTTAGCAAAAGTTACATTTATCGAGTCGAAATGTCAACAAAAAAACGGTTACCTTCTGTAGGATTGATCAAACTTACATTGTGCAAGAGCGTATCCAAAAGCACCGACCAGGACGGTGCCCTCTTCGTTCCTTCGATCGAACGCCTCTTTCCCTGTGGCCAAGACGATAATACGATTCGCACGGAGGGCGGCCCTGTGCAGCAGGTACTCTCCAGCAGTCAGCGATGACACGGGGCTGTTCATCAAAGAGCCATACCCATGGGCGTCCGCAGCTGAATTTTTGCTGCCTTGGTCGTTCGAGTCATCGGCCTGGTCCAAAGATGGTCGCCTTGGTTTAGGTAGAACTGACATCCTGTGCGTTTTCCGAAGCTCGATCTTATCGACGCCCTTAGGATGAGTCAACGGGTCCCGAAGCGCAACGATCATTCCACCATGATCTGGCAGACTAAGGAATGTGATAAGTCCCAAGTCGCTTCGACACTTCTTGGAGGCTGCTTCAAGTCCTGGCAAGTCATCTTTGGAGATGCAGAATCGCTGGATCATTCCGAGTGGGTAGAGGAAATCGTCCAGGAACTCCCGATTCAACCTCACATTGTTGCACTGAACGTCCACGTAGACCGTGTGAAGAAAGCGAAGGTCGGGTCGAGAAGGTGTTGTGGTCGCCTGAGGGTTGATCCTGTAGTTCTTCAACAGCCTTTGAATTCCACTGTAGTCGGTAAAGGTAATGTTCGCTATTGTAGAATAAAAATGGCGATGTACACTTGCTGTCAGTTCCTGCTTTTTGGTTTTCCAGGTTTGTAATTTAAACAAAGAATGATATCGGGACAGTAGGTACCTCGATAGGCGGCCACAGAGTGAGCCCAAAGACCTGAAACGGCGGTGATGCCTGCCTCCATGAAGACAGTGAAGTTGCCGCAAAATACTCCCATGATGGCTCCAAGAACAAGCCCCGACTGCTGTCGAGGCTCAAGCCACGACATCACTGTGCCAGAAAGGGCGGGCTTATCGGGGTTGACCTTGCCGTCCATGGAGTGAGCCACAGATGCGTCTGCTGTCAGGTTAGGATCCGCTTGGAAGTGGTTGTGCTTGTCGCGGAAGAGTGCCGGTCGCCACAGGAAACTGGAGTAGAGAGATCGACACTGGGTCATCAGGTTCAGATGACTCACGGCAACGCCCTTCAATTCTCCAGACGCCGACTTGGTATACTCAATGTAAGCGAGCTCATTTTCCGGAAGGGGTGATCGCTCTTGCTGGCCGTTCTTGGGCGCCCACGTCTCCAAAATGTCTGTTTGCCACCAGGTTACGCCGGCGGGCCACAGTGCTCCCTTACGCATATCCTTGTGGAGAGCCTGGTGATTGAACTGGGTTGTCAAGGCGAGCTCGACTCTGGCAGAAGTCATGATATAAACCATCTCGGAGAACTCCTGAATCTGATTGACAAGAACAGGGACCATTCCTGCGAGAATAGCACCGTAGAACGCAGCAACGAACTCCAAGATCTCTGAAATGCGGAAAACAAGCGCCACCCTGGATCCAACGCGAAGCTGTGTCTTGTCGTGAATGGCTTTTGCGACCATCTCGGCTTTCCCGAGAGTAAACGACCAGTCCCAGGATCCGCACTCGATGCCCTTGCCGTCTAGATTAGCGAAGGCGTTCCCTTCCGGCATCAGTTGGCCCCAATGTCGAAGTGCTTCACCAATGTGCTTGAACTGAAGACAAGGATCCTGTTTGTTGATTTGAACTTCGCGCGGCTCTAGTGGCAAAAGTTGCTTTCCTGTCAATGCCGGTACGTCGATCGAGTTGATGTCGTCCCTCCGCGGAAGCAATGGTTGGCTCTGCGGAAGCCATGAAATCTGATATCCAGAGCCCAAGTCAAACATGGGCGGTACTCCTGTTGTCGCTGAAGGGGTAATGTCCGATAATGAGGCAGTATCTATTCAAGAATGGGTGTGATTAACAAGCATTAAAGTTGGTCAAGGTGTGGTAGGTAAATGATTGTTCAATTGCCAATTAGGACGCGGTCGTCAGGTAAATAACTTACCACCACGTCTTTGGTGTCCAACATCGAGGCTTGCTCGCTCAATACCCATGTGGCCAATCTGCACCTCTCGTAGACTTGAAATACTTCTCCCTGCCTGGTGATTGCCTTGTACATTGTGTCCGTGCTTCACAGGGCTTGAGCGCTGATCAAAAGGCACGGTTGGATCCTGCAAAGGCGCTGAATATAATGATGGTTGCTGCAGACTGAGAAGCGCCAGAGTAGGTGAACACGCTGGGTCGCTGATTGGTAAGTTCGTAAGGTCTATAGCGGCTGGTCCCGTTGGTTTTTGTTCTGCTGCAGTTGCGTGGTGGTTCAACTAAGGGATGTGCAAGCAAAGTTACAGGCTACTATGAGCAATTGGACGAATCTCGAACCAAAATAAAATGACATCTCCGGAGTCGAAAACATACCTCGATATTCTGTTGGGCCGATTCGAATGGCGACTGAATCTGCTTCGCCTGTCCCGGCGACGCGTCGTTTACAGAAAGATTCGACCGGGATCTCACACTTATAGGAGGAATGATCATGGGAGTTTTGCTAGGTGCCTCAGATGAATGAGAGGTACTAGCCAGAGTAGTTGCAACCGCAGCGCCTACAGGCAGCGTAGTATCGAAATTAATGTCCGAGAATCCCGACAATGCCTCCAGAGCCCACTGAGGCGCTGTATCTGCCGCGGATGTCGACGTTGGGTCCGGTTTAGATTCTTCCTGTATGGCACTGGCGGGGGTGGGTGTTGTTGCAGCTAAATCCTGATCGTGAGCTGTATCTGTTGGTGGGTCGGCAGAGGGCGTCAGGACTGGAGCTGGTGTCTCCTTGATTGGAGCTGGTGTCTCTTTGACAGGCGCTGGGAGACTGTGTGCTTTCTTGATAGGCTTATACTGCGTAAGAGGGGTATATTGGATTGGAGCGATGGGAT
This sequence comes from Linnemannia hyalina, assembly GCA_019671135.1. NCBI lineage: Eukaryota > Fungi > Mortierellomycota > Mortierellomycetes > Mortierellales > Mortierellaceae > Linnemannia > Linnemannia hyalina. The sequence continues at coordinate 1,178,924 of JAHRHY010000008.1, read as the reverse complement.
AGTTGGAGACGGTGGCTCCATGTTGATCCTTGACATTCGGTGGCATGGATGTGGCGACCAGAGAAGACGACGAGTTTTGAGCGTTCAGTGTCCTGTGGTTGGTATTCGAGTGAGAATTAGCTGCGAGTCGGTCATCCTGGATATGCACTCCTATGCTATGGCGTATGTTCCTTGCCCCTGGACCGGCATCCCTGGACATGAGAGGGGACTGGTGCAGTTCTCCGCCGAGGTGATTCCTTGAAGGCTGCGTTGGTGTCGCTGTCGCCATCGAATGCGGTATAGAAATGGGAGAATTCCTTTGAGTGGGTATAGCATGGATGGCAACAAGTCCGGGCTGTTGAGCAGCGGGTTGGTGGTGTGGTTGTTGCATTTGGGCTGGGCTGGTGGTTGGTGGAGGTTGAGGTTGGGATCGCGGTACTCTCAGTTGTGATGAGTTCTCAGCTGCCGGTGGTGGTGCCGTCGGTGGAATCGTGGTAGGATTCTTTCCATAGAGCTGGTCCGGATTCAAGGGAGCAAAGAGGAGGAGAGGACCATGGGAACTGCTTGCGAAGGCGCTGGAGGGGAAAGGGTCGTCTCGTGCAGGCTGTTCATCTGGTTTGTATGCTGGAACAGAAGGCTCAATTGAAGCTGGCCTGTCAAAGAGCTCCTCCGCAGTTTGGTATTTGATAGTGGTTCCGGGCGAGAGTGGCGAAGTCTCCTTGACCTGCAGACTAGGGATGACTTGGGTGAGAGACTGGGCCAGGATACTGGGTGATGCCAGCATGCTGTTGGACCGCGCCAGGAGCTGCGCGTCGCTAAGGTTCTTGCCGAGGCGCTTTTGAAGAATCCTGGCCCACTCAAAGTTGGGTGAGGTATAGGACGCGACAGATTCCTCTGGTTCCTCATGTGGCCGTCCTTCTGAGGGTTCAACCGTGGTGCTGGGTGCTTTAGAGATATTGACGACCGAAACAGGCGCCTCCGTTCCTGAGGTGACGACCTTGTTTGCTGGAGGTTTGTTGTCGCTGTTGTTATTGTTGTCGGCAGGGGCTGTGCTCCCGCCCTCCTTTGCCACAACCTCGACGGTATGACCATTGGTTTGCCCTGCTTCATTCTCTTCATCATCCAGCGCTACTAGTTGAATGCTCCCGTTGTCGCTGTGTTGTGAGTGTTCTTGGATGTCTGAGGCGATTTCAGAGGCATTGTCTTCCTCAGTGCTGTCTCCATCGGCATTTACGAGTGGGTGGACGATGGAGGTGTTGTTCTTGTTGTTGGGTTCCGACGTGGAGAGGAAGGGTGGAGGGAGGGGGTAATTGGCGACTGGGTGCAGGGCTGTTCCAGAGCTTGTTCCTGACTTTGAGGGCTCCAACGCTTCGCCATCTTTTGCCCCAGCCCGAGGAGTTGTCGACCCGGCCGAGGGCTTGACGATTGCGTTGGCAGCACCCGCACCCGCATCTGCTGTGGCCGTGGCGGCAGCAGGAGTTGTTGTGGTGGTGGCGATGGTCGTTTCTGAGGCGTTGTTTTTGTCCGTGGCAGTTGTGGTCACTGTGGCCGTTGGGTCCGTGGTAAGTGGTTTGGCGTTTGTTATTGGTGCGAGAGAGTCGTTTTTAGAGGAAGTGGTGGCGGCAGTTGTTCCTGGTGGTTGGATGGGGGTCTTGTCTGCATTATCCTTTGGTAGGGAAGAGGAAGGCGTCCTCGGTGCGTCGGGCGAGGACATGGGGCAGCTGAGTGAGGATGGAGGAGAAGGGGCGAAGGAGAGAACTGCCTCTTTGCAAAGAGACGCTGCTATGTCAGAGCAATAATAAACAGCCGCAAAGGAGATGAGAGGGGTGTGATGAGTATGTGGCGAATAATAATAATAATAATAATAATAATAGTAATAATAGGAGGAGGAGGAGGAGGAGGAGGAGGAGGAGGAGAAAGTAGAAGAAGACGAAGGAGAGGGAGGAAGACAAAGAAGAAAAAATGAAAAAAGGGCTGATGGATGCGAGAGGGACGAGTAAGAGGGAAGGAGGAGACGAGCGAGAAAAAGAACAACCAGAACACACCGAAACTGCACTGCCTGTCTAAATGTAAACGTAATAGGCTCTTCTCAATAATGTTTGAGTGTTAGAGTTCCATTGCCCTGCTCAATTGTAAGGGAGCGTCCACCCCAATCTCGAGCGGGGCCCTGCATCTCAAAGCTCAAGCCCCGGTCAAACAGACAAAAAATTTAAAGTGGAATATTAAATGATAACAAGCATACATCGATTTGTCGAACTATTATTGAGAGCATTCCTTTCACATGGATATAAAAGATACCGTGTTGTCTTTTTATTGTCGTCCAGGCAAAAAGAAATAGGGTACATAAAGTAAGAAAACTAAGCAACAACGGCGAGTGGGGTCTCTGACTCAAGGAGGTCATCATCCAACGTCTGGCTGCAATTCACAAACTCGCCCTCATCATCCGATGAATCGTCAAATATTTCCATATCCTTCTTCTCTTCATCACTTTCGTCCTCCTCCTCCTCCTGTTTCTTTGTGCCAACAGGTTCCTTCTCTTTGGCCGCGGCAACGGCCGACCAAGCCGCCACCTCTGCATCAACCGAGATTGCCGTCCCCACCGCTGTAGCCGCTGCTGCCGCGATGGTCGTTGGTGGATCCACAATCGACACAAGCACGTCCGCATCATCTTCTTTTTGGACTGGGTGGGACTCCTCCACAGCTCGACTTGCAATTGATTCGCGCGGGCTCTTGATTGACGATGGCATTGAGGACCTTAACGTCGAAGAAAATAACGGTACATTACCCGCCGACGGCATCGAAAACGCTGACCGAGTACTCGGCGTCCATGAACTCCGCGATGACCTCGAGGATGAAACGGCTGTCGATACAGTCGTTACTTCAAAAGACTGTTCACTCGCGCCATGCACTGTTGTTGAACCTTCGGGTAATGTCGTTGATGTCCGTGATGTTGGTGAAGCTGGGGATCCAGGAAGCACGGGTGGTAAATTGGTGGCGGGCCTGACGATTCCTTTGTCCTTTACTTGTGGCAAAAACCATAACTGCGGCCGGTTGTCGTGTCTCTTATCCTCCAATAAGTGGCGCACCTTCTCGGGCATATAGTTGAACACAACATTTCTCTTCAGCGATGCGGCGCGTCCCTATAAATGCAAAGACAGCAAAGAGGATGTTAGTGCTGTTCTTTTGTAGTTGTTGTTTTTTGGCCTAAACTCCTTGGATTTGTATCATGGCGCGTAGTAAACATCAGCGATAGATTACCTTTCCTGTAAACACTTGGCGCAAGAGCGTGCTATGCTCCACCACAGCTCTAGCCGTGGGTGCGCGTCTCTCTTTGTATTCCTTGAAAACTGTCGTTAAACTATCCATTGAATCTGACTGTAAATTCGAGAGCAAGTTGACCAGTGTAACTGCATCAACCATGGCTTCACTGACAGGATGGTAGAAACCCTTGTGACAGGCTAATTAGGAAAAAATAATAAAGGAAGTGGATGTTAGGTAATCTGCATGATATCAAATTTTAAACAGTCCATTCACAGAAACGGTGTACACTACTTGCCATCTCCTAAGAGGACTGTTCGACCTCCAGACCATGTCTCGCAGAATCTCTCCTCGGACATGTGCATGTGCATATTCTCGACCGGTGTGGTATCCAGGAGGTCTCCGATTTGTCCTCCGTATGGGCAGTCAAAATTGCGCACAGTCTTTAGTGTTTCTTCGACGTCTTCCGGTCGCCATTGGTAGACTTTGGATGCTTCGCCCTGGCGGATAGCCGTTCTGGTGACTTCCTTTGTGATATCCCATGCAATCCTGTTGTCTAGAAGGGGCATAAACCAGATCTAGATTGGCAATATTGGTTCAAGTGCGTCAGTCTCCAAAGTTTAGCCTTCTTGTCTGCCTTTGGGAAATAATAACCAGGCACTAGCACATAAACTTACCGCGTACGGTTTGTCAGGTAGTTGCACTGACTGGATCTCGCTCATTGCATCCAGGAGGACCGGGTACTTTGCAGGGTCCAGCGGTTTTGTGCAGCCAGAGATGATGTGAAGGTCGACTGACATTGGAGTCGCATCGGCTTTAGGGAGCTGCTTCTTTTCGTCCAGGGTCCAGTAGAGGGAGTGTCGAATGTTACTAAAGGCTCCGTCGGCGGCGATAAGGATGTCGCCTTCGTAGGTCTTTCCGTCTGAACAGCGGACTGTGACCTGTTCGTTGTTCTGGATCATGCCCAGGACTTTTCCTGCAACGATCCTCTTGGAGGGCACGCGCTGGAGTAAAAGTGATTGGAGTTGCGAGCGAGCCATCACTTCAGTGTGATATCCGTACCTATTGCGTTCATTTGTTTGAGAGGGGAAGTTAATTCTCCATGTACTCTTTGGGGTACCCGTTCAGCACTGAAAAGTACAGCAAGCACAATAACGAAATTGTGGGCGTGCATGTGCAAACGAGCACACACAAAACAAACAAACAATCAAACAAAAAGACAAAAGTGACACTTGCCTCTCCCGATGGGTGGATAAATCAATACGGCCGACATAATTCATATCGTGCTCGTTCATGGAGAGACCACTGACCGGCTTGGAGATTTCCTTCATTTCGTCGTAGATGCCGAGCTGACTCAAGAAGTGAATAGCGGTGGGGGCAACCTGGATTGCACCTCCAACATGTGTCGTCTTGGTGGGGACATTGGTGGCGCTGGCGCCGGGCTTGAGGTCTGAATCCAGAGCTGGGGATTCCTCGAGGATAGTGTAGTCGATGCCTGCCAGCTCGAGGGCAATGGCGGCCGAGAGGCCACCGATACCACAGCCTGCGATGATGATCTTGAGGTCTGTCGCAGTCATTGTTTGCCAATTACGACCGTTGGAGCGGGATATGAATACTCAGAACAAGAAGAGGTTGAGAGGACAAAAAGAGGGACGAAGGAGGTTCTATTGCAATAATTTTAGCTGAAGGAAAGGAAGACTATTTTTATTGCGTGGAATGGAGTTCCCGAGCGATGACAAGAGATGGAGATGAGTGCGATGAGGAAAAGTGAAAGTGAAGAAGAGAGGTGGAGTTGAAAAGAGAGAATTGAGAAGAGAGAAGAAAGAGAAGGAGAAGAGGAGGATGTGAGCAACCAGAAAAAGAAAGAAAAAAGAAGGATAAGCGGGACAGGCAGACGACAAGCAACTTGAAGTAATTGAACAAGAGTCCCTTCCCTTCTCTCTTTGCTTCTTTTCTCCAACCTTGTTGGTCCGCGGGTTGGATGATATTCAGCCCTTGGTTAGCGTGCTTGTGTGTGTGTGGAGAGAGCTGACAAACCTTGTTCTTCCACGCCACCCACCTCGCTGCCTTTCTTTTGCCAGTGAGCCTCGTGCAAAAGAAACGAGGTGTTTGCACTGTTCATAAACCATGCCCATGTTATCAAAACTGCTCTCGCCAACAGAGAAGCATGGGACTGAATGATACATGTTTCTTCCCCAGCAGTGTTTTTCTTCCTTGCCTTCTTCCGTCCGATCGATGCCTTACATTCCCTGGACAATCAAGGCAAGGCATAGAATCCTGCCACCTGTCCTACGCCCAATGGTCAGGTGATTTTAAATCACGTGTAGAATTTCTCTCTCATCCAGCTCGGACGTCCTCTCCCTCTTTCTCACATTCTCACTCTCTCTCTCCCTCTTCACACTTCTCTCTTTCTCCCCGCACCTCCTCTTTCTTCCTTGTCCGACTGAAAACTAAATGCACTGGGCTATCGCAGAGTGGGACTACGTCGCAACCCACGAGGACGAACTCGTAAGAACGAACACACCACCAGCCTCGTCCTCGTCCTTCTCTTCCTCATCTTCTTCTTCTTCTTCTCTTCCTCTTCGCTTCACAACCCAACCGCAACAGCAACAACATGACAACAATAAACACCATGAAAAACAGCAAACTGATCGCCTGAATGACAACTGACATTCGGTCGTCTTTCTTCTTCTACGTCCTCTCCCTCAAAACCAACCCAACGTAAACAAATGCGCATAGTCTTTCCGTAAAGGCGACCACATTCTGATTCAAGACGACTCCCATGACGAATGGTAATGAGAGCAGTCTCTTTTTCTTTCACAGCGCTCTTTTTTTTTCATGTAACAACCATGTGTGGACGAGCTGTAGCGAACAAATGTATCGGCGGAAGAGTGCGTGCGTGTGTATGCGTGAGGTTGTTGTGTCCTGAGTATCCTTTCGGTGGTATTTTGAAGGAGAGTTGCCGTCGTTGTGTGTTTGAGAGGGGCCTCTCAGGGGTTGAATACAGTTTGCCACTGCCTTTTTTACTTTGTTTGACAGGTCCCCTTCCCCCCAACCATTTTTTTCCATTGTTCGCTTACTGACTCCCTCTTTTCTTTTTCTCGAATGTCTCCTGTCTGGATATTACTCCACGGTGACACCAATTGCTATGTTGGCAATATGACCTCCAGGTGGGAAGGTAACGGCCGTTGACAGCAGATATCTGGCATTCGCGCTTTTGTCATTGCAACGAGGAGTCTTGCAGGTGGTGGTTGTATCAGCGACAAACTGTTGATCATGTCACCCTTGAACGATCTTATAATAACAATCATTTTTAGGAGACTGCAATGGCATGACAGGGGTCTTTCCTGCAAACCGATGCCGACTGTTGGAAGGTAAAGAATCGGTGTCAATTGACCATGAACCTTGTCAGCTTTTCATATTTTTTTTGTTCTCAGTCAGTCAGGAACGCCCAAACAAGCACTGATGTTTGACAGAATGGCACCCAATTACGGACGATCTCACGCATTTTTTTCTCATTGTTTTATATGCATAATTTGAATAAATAAATGCCATATTAGCGAGTGAAATTGGACAAGAGGCAGATATGGATCAGGTCCCTCAAGGAATCGTGTTCCCTCCGCGTGTGTCGTCCCAGGAGAAACCGGCGGGGCAAGGAGCCGATCGGACCCATTCCAGCCATACAGACACACTTGATCCGACCAGCAATAACTCAGTCCACCCATATGGAGCCACCGACACCTCCCCCCAGGATATCTCCAGTCCACATCACACCGTCGACCAATACCTGGACCAGCAACAACAGCATCATTTACTTCCCCCAACATCAACTGCCCGTCAAGCTCCACCAGCACAGAGTCCTTTTTCTGACAACGAGGGACCAGCTTCACAGATCCGATCTCCTCCACCAGAGCCCTCAGATGGCTCAGACAGCGATGAGGTTATGCTGCCACCCAATTGGAGTGCCACCACAAACTCAAAAGGGCGATTGTACTACTACAACATCGTCACAAAGGAAACCTCGTGGAAATTACCCTCCGTCAACAGCCCACCATCAACCCACAGCGATCCTTTCGCCAGCCAGCGTAACGAGCACCAGATGGAGGTCTTGGATCAGGACTATGGCTCAACGACAGAGGAACCCCTCCCAGAGGGCTGGAACAGTGCTCAAGGTAAGGGTGAACCTTGGCGGATGCTGTGTAAACGATGTTGTTCTTTGTGCCGAGGTATTATTTTGTGTGCGTGGCAAGTCAACTGACAAGTGCTCATCGTCTTTTTTTTTTTTACGTTTTGGTGGGATAGACGACGATGGCTCTCAATACTTTTTCAACGCTTCGACAGGCGAAACAACTTGGAATCGCCCACCAAGTCCAGAAATCCTACGAAGCCAGTTTCAATCACCTCGCCCCTCCGAGTCTTCAGACGGACCATTCGACTCTAGTCCGGCATTATCCACGTCAGGCAAGGCGCAAGGAGTCAAGTCACCAACAATACCCCGGGCAACACCCAAGAGACAGTCTTCTGCTGACGACACTATGCTTCAGAGTCAGCTATTGGGCCTGAGTCTATCCGAAGAAGAACTCCACGCGCTGGTAAGGAACGACTTGACTCTCAGGCTGAACGTCACAAAGATAAATGACTTTTGGAATAACAGTATCTAATTTTGATCAATTCTCCTATAGCAACTGAACCAATTGCCCGTGGAGGGTATTCAACGGAAGGGCTCCCTGCGAGTGAAATCTCAAAAGGTCTCGACCAACGCGACGATCAGTTCATGGAAAGACTATTGGGTATTGGTTTACAAAGGCTTTCTCCTGTTCTACCGGGATGACAGTGGCGCCATCAGGAACGTCCATTCCCTCAAAGCCTCGACAGAGTCATTACACAAACTGCGACAGGCAACGCAGGTCAAGCCATCAGGATGTTTTGATCTGGAGAAGGTAGCTGTGGATCTACCCACCAACGGTCAGGCGCTCACCAAAAAGAAGAATTACTTTTATATTACGCCCGGAACCAATGTACGGCTGTTGCTTCAGGATCCCTCTGGCGGCGATGAAAAGATCTGGATCAAGGACATTGGTACTTCTCTTGCCAGCCGAAAGGCAGAAGAACTCTCTGGCGTCGAAGACTCTTGTAAGCAATATACTATGACTCTTTTTAGTCCAGGAATACGTTAATGCTGTGGATGAATTATCTTGCTCTAACCAAATGTAACAAACAATGTGTGTGGTAATAGATGTTATCCAAGTTTTGAAGCGCCAAACATCTGGAGGAAGCGAGTCGTCGAACCTGAAGATGAACAAGAGGATCGAGGAGAAGGACTTAAAGACCAGCAGCAAGAACCCGCTCAAGATGGAGAAAGGACGAGGCATCCGCAGCATGGTGGCGCACGGTATTCATGTTCCACGGAGAAAGTCAGGACAGGACGAAAAGCTCAGATTGCCAGAGGAAGAAGAGGCCTTTTTTGACGCGACACAACTCGACCTGCAACAGCAACAACAGCCGCAACAGCAACGACAGTCTGCTACGCAGCGAACCTTCACCGATCCCAAACGGAGGAGTAATCGCGACTCGCCAAAAGAACATGGGGCTAGCGGCGAAGGTTACGGCGAGCCACATCGTGACGCTGGCTCACCAGGAAGTGGCTCTCACCAAGGTGCCAAGGCAAAGCTGACCAACATGAGCAGGAGCTTTTTCTCCAAGGACAAGGATAAAGAAAAGGAGAAGGATAAGGAGAAAGAGAAGGAGAGGGAGAAAGTCAAGGATAAACCCAAGGACAGGATCAAAGACAAGTACAAGGACAAGGTCGTCAAAAAGGAGTCTGCTGTTTTCAAGTCTGCCCAAGGAGGTAACAAACATCAGCATTTGACACTCATGCCTGCGACTACATCAAAGCTAAGCCATTCATTTTGCTAATCATAGTATTCGCGTTTTTCATGTACAATAGTCTTTGGAGGGTCGCTGACGGTAGAGTCTGGAAGGACAGTGCCCAAAGTAGTAGAGTTGTGCATCAAGGCAATTGAGGCACGTGGATTGTCGACAGCAGGAATCTATCGCGTATCGGGACATATGGCGTCGATCCAGAACTTGAAGCGAGCCTTTAACGAGGGGCTCGATGTCGAAAAGCTGATCGAGAAGGAACCGGATGTCAACACGATCGCGGCGCTGCTCAAGCTCTACTTCCGAGAACTGCGGGAGCCTCTGATGCTGTTCGACTTTTACCCCAGCTTTATTGCCGCCGCTGGTAAGTTGAGTCTTCTTTTTCTCATGTTTTTTTTACGTTATTCTTCTTTAGTGTTATGTTCTTGGAAATTAATAATGTCAATTTCCTGTCTTGTTTTCTTGGGAGCTAGATATCACCGACTATAATGAGAAGCTGTACACGATCAAGTCGCTTGTCCACTCCCTCCCAGAAGCCAATTTCAATACCCTCCAATATCTAATGCTGCACTTGAGTCGCGTACAGGACCAGTACCTGACCACCAAAATGGACTCTGCGAACCTGGCCATCTGTTTTGCACCCAACTTGCTCCGTCAGGAAGTCGACGATCTGACCAGCATTATAAATACTGGAAAACAGTCTAGTATCATCGACACGCTGATCGAGCAGCAGGAGTGGGTGTTTGATCCTTATCCCGAGGAAGATGATGAGACTGATGAGCAGCAGCTGGAGGAGGTTCACCACGCGGCGGCGATAAAGGTGCCGACAGAGGCGGCGGATGAGGAGTATGAGGTTGTTGGTGGGGAGAGTGATGGTGTGAGGAGTCGAGAACTGAAGCTGAAGAAGGGAGATGCAGATGATCAGGAAGCCCATTTCCAACAGCTGCTGTTGCAGGATCAGCAGGATGAGATTTATCGACAACACGAACAAGAGCACCGACAGGACGAACAGTTCTTTGTAGTAGAGAAGAACGATCTGCAGGGGCACTACGATCAGAAACAACACCCTCATCACTCGTCTGAGACGGATTTAGCACCCGTACCGGCCAACGCAACCACTACCACAATGACAACGAAGGCGACCATCACTACAGCAGCTCCTATATCATCACCTTCTGCATATACTGACCAGCGCGAAGGAAAAAACACCGGCGGATCCAATGACCCGTTTTTGCACAAATAATCATAAAGCCGCTTTATTATTTATTTCAACTTCTTTTTTTTTCCAGGGAGTATTGAGGTGTATTGATTTTTACTTTGTGTGTTTGTGGGGCTTAATGATATATATTTTTTTGTGGTTTACATGGAGGTCCTCTTGGAGGCAGTCTCCTCGCGCCGTTGAGCTCGCTCAGTCGCAAGACTCTGCATGGGGTTACAAAGTTCGGCAATCGAGATGCGACGGTGCATATTCGCGCTTGCGCTTGCACTTGACCCTTGTCTCTGATGCTGTTGGTACTGCTGATGATGATGTTGAGGGCTCCCGTCTGGGAAATCGTCGTGCCGAGGGGACTGGGGCGACGAAGGCGCACTGGAGAGATCCTCGCGGTGCAGGTTCTGCTGTTGCTGACGGTAGTCGCTGTAGCTGTAGTAGGGACCGGTCCGGTCGCGTGGAGGCGCTTGCTGCTGTTGAGGCTGGTAACTGTCACGTCGAGGATCAGACTGCATGAGACTCCGTTGGTATTCCTCATACGTCGCAACCTGAGGCATTGGCGGCGCGCGTTGCTGCTGCTGATGTTGGTACTGAGTCCGCTGATGATGCTGATGATACATATCCCTCCAGACCTGATGGATCATCTCAGGGTACAGCACCGACTCCTTGACTTTGACCTCATACTGCTCTCCCGAATGGATCTCCCAGTCCTCGCGATTATACACCGCCTCACGATGATAAACCGTCGCTCCAACAAGCGTCAAGGCCATCTTGTGTCGACGCGAAATCTCATGGTACTTGTCCAGCACGCTCTCCAGGACCCAGATCGACACCCCATGGTACTCCTCGAACCTACAGCAGACCCAGCGGTCGTTTGGGTCCGGTTGTGTCGCTAGGGACTCGGGAGTCCTGAAGGATCGTTCCGGGAGGTAGAACCGGCCCAGACGTGAGTTCGACGGGTACCCATTATGAGCCGAGAGGTAGCGCTCCTTCTCCGTGGCATTAGTGTGAGACTCGGCTGAGGTGTCCTCGAAACCAGCGACAAAGCTCCGAGTCGGAAAGAGGCTGTTGATGGTCAAGCTCTCGAATCCTCGCAAACTAGGCTCTGGGTCGCGGCTGAACAAGTCGACATCAATATCGAGTGCAAACCGACAGGGCTGAACAACAACATCCTTCGAGGTCGTGACAGACTGGCCACCGCCACTGCCATCATCCACATCCATCGACTCCGACATAGGTTCCCTCTTGACCGCACTGGCACCTTCTTCAGTCTTGATGACAGTCGCCTTGGTTGCGGCAGCAGCAGCCATACTCCTTTGTTCAGCCTCGTCAACCTCCATGTCTTCAGAAGTCCGCCGGGATCCCGCAAAACTGCTCCCTTGCTCACCAGCACTAACAACGCTTCCCTGGCTCCCTTGACGTCTCTCGCCACCTTTCCAAGCCGTATGCGGAGCGCGGACGACACAAAGGATGGCTGTCATGTTACCCAAAAACTCGGGGTTCCTGAACTGCTCGTTGGCATGGTGCTCGGCAACTTGATACTTGAGACCCAAGAAGTCGCGCAAGTCAATCTGGTCAATCGTCTCAACAACATGTCGTTTACGGATCGGAAAATACTGCTCCTCCCAATGATGCTCCAGACGAGGCGAGAGCGCTGTATCAAACTGCTGCCGTTGGTCCTTGGACTCTTCGCTCGACGAAAACTGTGCTAGGTTCGATGAGTCCAACTGAGTCAAGGGTGTCGAAAGAGGGTGGATATGCGACGAATGAGATCGGAGACGACCCTGGCGGTCACGCTGTTGCTCTTCATAGGGTCCCAAGATAGGCGGCAAAATCATGGAGGAGTCTCCGCTTGAAGGTCTAGAGGAGGATGAGGAGGAGCTATGACCAGGATCTTGGACAGAGAAAGGACCACCGCCACCACTACCTTCTCGAGGCGTCAAGGAGGACCTTGGAGACGAAGTCACCTGATTGCTAATCTGGGAGAACCATTGCATGCCCGACCGGGCATCACGCGAAGGCAGGGGTTGGACGACCATATCGGTTGGATCATTGCTAGATCGCTTCATCTTCGCGTCGTACATGAGCTCTGGGGTCGATTTACGATGCTCCAACAACCGACCCTTCTCTAAGGCTGAAAGTTGCTGCACATGGGGAAGGCCTGACCCTGTACTTCCAGAACTCGGAGTTGTGTTGACTGCCAAAGGTTGGTGATGGTGTTGCTGCTGTTGAGAAGGCCCAACAGTGGAGCTAGGGTGTTCCGAATACTCTGGCGTTCTCCTGGTATCCATAGACCCTTCACGACCAGCATTAATCTTGAAGAACATTGCCTGCGCCGACCGTCGATGTTCGTTCAGTCGTTCCTGCTCTCCGGCTGTCAACTTCTCCACCTGAGGAAGAGACTGCGAGTGCGAGGTCGTTGGTGTGAAAGGTGCCATGCCCAACCCGATCCCCTGATCATATCCAGTCGATGTGGGTGATGCAGCTCGAGCCCCGGAAAAGGATGACGGCAATAGCACTTCACTCTTTCGTCGCTTAAGTTCTTCAATCTCCATGGTCGACATATTCTGCTGTAACCCGACGCTAGGACTGTCAGCGGTAGGGGAAAATGATGCTATGGGTGATGCTCTTGCTTGGAGATGGGGCAAGCTCCGAGAGTTGGCTTTGAGAGTCCGAACAACAGGCGTGGAGGAACTTTGGTATCCTGGCAGAGAGGGGTGGCTCTCGGCGCCATGGTGATGACCGTAGTACTGGGTCGGCAAGGCCGGCGACGAACCGGCGGGCACGCCTGACGGGAGAGACCACTGAATAGGATGATGTGGTTGCTGCTGCTGCTGCGGGTGGTGTTGATAGTGAGGAGAATATGGATGGTGATGCTGCTGTTGCTGCTGATGATGATGAGAAAACGCGGGGCTGGCATTGTAGGGCGAGGCAGCAGGCGAGTTATTCTGTGTCCGTCGAAGATGCTCATCCCAGCTAGGCCCAAACACGACGGGATTACTTCCTCCTCTGGGTCTTCCTGGCAAGAGTGGGGTCGATTGAACTGAGGATGACCGGGAATGGGGTCCACTTATGACTCCTGCGGCAGAGGCGGCAGAGGCGACAGCGGCGAGTGAGTCCCTCTTGGTGCGATCACTGTGGGTTTGAGTGTGCTGGATCATGTTGTCATAGCGACTGAAGGTACGCGGGCAGTTCGCGACTATGCATTTGTATGGCTTCTCCCCCGTGTGCTTCCTAAAAAAGAGATGAGAGAAAAAAAAAATAAGGATAGAGAGAGTGAGAATGAGAAGGATATATATGAGGGATATGGTTTAACGCACCCCAAGGAGGTTCGGGTTCATCAAAAAGGAGGTCAGTCAGGTCATGGAGATGGCCGCAATAAGGAGACGCAAAAAAAAGGACTACACGGACATAGGACATAGCCATACCCATCTCATCAACGACAATAAGCAAAAGAAAAGGCAACAAGCACGGAAAGAAAACATTCTCAACTTGTCCTGTGTCCCACCTTGACCCTGCGTGAGGGACACAAGAGACACACAGACACACAGATAGAGAGATACATACACGCACACACCACACACAGACAGAGAGATAAACCAGAAAAAAAAAAGAAAAAAAAGAGACTAATAGATCTTTTTTTTTACCTTTCATGTCTGGCCAAGTGTTCACTTCGGGTAAACACCATATTGCATCCCGGGTAGCCCGTGCACTGGAATGTCTTTGGAGAAGAGCTGGACCCATGCCCACCATTACCCGCTCCTTTGCCAACACCCTTGACCGTCGAAGATTTGCGGGCGGGTGGCGAGGCTTGAGATTCTAGCGACATGCGCTGTTGTTGGTGGTGGTGCTGTTGGTAGTGGTGGTGGGGGACGTTTGATGACGATGTTATTGTTAATCCAGCTGAGCCAGACATGGCGCCGGTAGAGGAGGTGCTGGTGGTTGATGTTGCGGAGGCTGACTTTGGATGGTTTGACCAGCCGACGTTAAAGTTGCCAGAGAGTTCTTGTCCGGTCTCGTCCTGTCGATAAGAAGAAGAATCCACGCTGCTGACGCTGCTCGAGCTGCTCCGTTTGGCCTTGATCTTGGTGGGGACAAAGAGGAGATCAGCGAGACTCCTGCGTTTGTTGTTGAGGGAGGGGCCGCCGGGGCTGTGGACGGGAGGGAAGTTGGGGGTGTGGCCTGTCTGGTCGAAGGACAGAGGGGTGTCGTTCATAGAAGGGGAAAATCGACTGTGTGCAGGTGGTGCTGCTCCTTGTTGTGTTCCTGTGGGCAAGGAGAATGAGGAGGATAAAGGCTGTGAGGAGGGTGAGGATAATGATGGGTGGTCGGAAGTGGCTGCAGAAGAGGAGAGGCAGGCGGGAGGGGGAGGGGAGGAAGTGGAGGAGGAGGAAAGAGAGGGGCCTGAGGCTCTTCCCATCATTCTCTTTTGTTGATGGTGGTACTCTTGAGAAGAATAGTCAATTGACTGCTGTTGCTGTTGTTGAAGATAAGAGGAAGAGTGTTGCGGAGGGAGTTCTTGCTTGGATAAAGGGGAGACAGGAGGAGGGGGTGAATCGTGGAATGGCTGGTCCGGGCGAATGCCTCGCTGTTGTTGCTGTATGCTGCTGCTATTACTATTAATGCTGTTGTTATTGTAGTTGTTGTTATAGTTGCTGCTGCTGTTGTTGTTAATGCGACCATGGCTTGATGATGTGGTTGTGTGAGGAGAGGGAAGAAAAGAAGAAGAGGAAACCGATAAAGAAGAAGGAGAAGCAGAACTTCCTGCTGCCCTGTCCTCGTCCCTGTCTCTGTCGTAGTCGTATTCGTCACCTCCTGCGGCTGCTGCTTGGCTGGCATGATGAGTAGCTCTTTGTGCCCTCATGATGCTACTCTGCTCCCCTCCCTTTCCTCCTCGTTCTCGTCCTACCATCGCCCCTGCCGCTGCTGCCCGAGGCACCTCCTGATCCTCTTCCTCTGTCATCGTCAGCGCTGAGCCGCGTCTCTTTTGCTGTCTAGAGTCAAATGTTGATCCCGTGTCGGTCTCTGGAGTGTCATCCTCTTCCTCCTTCTCTGTTCTTGTCGAAGGTCGACCCACCCCCACTTTGCCAGGAGGATTCTGAGACGATGAAACGACCATTGTCGATGGTGATTCTGGTGGCGGTGGTGGTAATGGTGTTGTTGTTGATGTGGTGGGTATAGAGGGCCTACTCCTCCTTTTCTGAGTCTCTGGTGAGGAAGAAGAATCAGGAGTGGGGTGTGGTGGTGTTTTCATAACTGTTGTTGGAGAGTGCGTGGCTGAATGAGGTGGCGAAGGAGTAGTGGATGAGGATGAGTGGGAATGAGTGTGACCGTGGGAGGGATTCGAATGGCGAGAGGAAGAGGAAGAGTGAAGAGAGTGGAGGGAGGCTGATGAGGCAGGAGGGGGAGGTGATTCCATCGAGATGATCTCATGGCGCAATGAGGACCGGTTCCAGGGCACGGTTGCAGTCGACAAGGGCAGGGCTCCTGCGGTAGAGGTGGAGGTGAGCAGCGGGAAGGCTGAAGTTGTTTCTGAGGAAGGATGGTTTGTGGCCAAGCGAGCTGCGACAAAAGCGGGCGAACAAGAGGATGATGAGAGGGGCGAAGAGGATGATGGGGATACTGACGAAGAGGAGGATGGCGATGAGGCGGAAGGAGAAGGAGGAGAAGAGAAAGACGACGACGAAGGTTGAAGAGGAAGAGGGTTGCTCCTGTAGCTGTTACTAATGGACGGAGGGTAGGTGTACGAGTGGATGGGATATCGACAATGAGGGTCATCGTTGTTGTTGTTAACATTGATGACCTCGCTGCTTGCTCCCTGCTCGTGCTCGTGCTCTCCTCTTTCCCAGGGAGAAGTCCACTGAGGCAGGGCATGAGCCTGCATCGATGGATGACCGTTGTTGTTGTTTACAGCTTGTGCGACAACAGAAGATCGACGGTCATTGTCGTCCTTCTTAGGCGGGTCGATGTTATTAAAACCAACGGTGGGCCGAAGATGAGAGCCCATCGGGAGACCATGTTGCTGAATGCCGCTGCTGCTGCTCTCATGCATCGAAGACGACGGTTGACTGTACTGCGGATAGTGGTGGATGCTATTATGGGGTTGATGCTGTTGATAATGATAAGGATGGAACTGGTGCTGGTGATGCTGATTATGTGGTGCCCTCAAATGAGGTTGTTGTTGTTGCTGTTGTTGTTGAGTGGGTGAGGAGGAAGGTGATGCAGTGGGTGAAGACTTTTGGTTCTGTTCGCGAAGTCGTCCATCGCTGTCGTAGCGATACCGTTCCCGTTCTCGTTCGGGAGCCGAGTATCCGCGGAAGTGGCGTGCATGAATGGAAGAAGATGACGATGATTGAGGAGCGTCCTGTGGGCTCTCAGTTGAGGAGGCGGCAATATCATGGGGGGCGCTGTTGGAGGAGAAGTAGTGCTGGCTGCGATCATGGCGGGCGCTGGGACTGTAGCCAAGATAGCGGTCGCTCGTGGATGCTGAAGATGACGATGAGGGGGGGTGGAGGGAGAGAGGCGAGGAAGAGGATGAGTACCGGGATGCGAATGACGACGAAGGCTCCACCATCGTTGGATAGTATGTAGATAGTAAGTAGCTTGTTGAGGTGATAGGAAGGGTAAATGAATGTAAACAAACGAAGGAATAGGAAGGATGGGCGGACGGAAGGAAGGAAAGGAAAGGAAGAAGGGAAGCAGCAAACAATGACAACAAACAACTCACCACAACATACAACAAAAACAAAAAAACAAAAAAAGTAGAGATATTATGCAAAGAGCACTCAATGGGGATTTAATTCAATGAAGGACATTGATATGACAATGGATTATGGCGGGAGAAGGCTGTTTTGTTGAAAAAGGACAGCCAAGAAGAAACGACAAAGAGAAAAAAAAGGAGTTTAAACTGCATCCACAGTCATTCGCTCTTTGTTGTTCTGCATCTGCAGACCGGCAGGCAGATGCATTAGCACGAGGAGGGCACATATGAACCGTTGTTGCTGTTGTGTCATTGTGTGGGTGGAAGATGGGCAGACGTGTATGTACGTATACATGTATGTGCTTACATCGCTCAGATACCATAGCGCCTGGTCGAAGTACTGTTGCTGCCGGAATGGTTGCTGTTATTTGCTTGGGACTGTCTGTACCCCAATGAATGTTGTTAGATAACGACGCTTACGATTAGCAGTGTTGAAGTAGGTCGTTTGTTTGTTGGCTGAGGGAAGGGGAGTGACGGGTAAAGCGAGAAACGAAAGAGAGAGAATTCTTGTCCTAACTGAATGACTGAATAAATGAGTGACTGACGACGATAAAACAGGTCCGAGGAAGGAGGAAGGTGGAAGGAGTGGCGATTATGGGGCCGACGAGTCGAAGGGATTGGGCAGGTTTTTGATTGCGGGTTCAAAGTGCCAAGGTGCGTGTCGGTGTCTCAGGTGCAGAAAAAATGTCACTATGATCGATATGATTGGGCCAGTTTCTCTTCGGCCAGCTGGCTGTCTGGTTGCACAGAGCGAGACAGGGGCGGATAAAGGGAAGGGGGCAGGAAGACTGAAGGGAGAGACAACTGCGTGTGTGAGTGTGTAAGTGCGCGTTGTACTAATGAATCAAAAATCGATGGAATAAGATAGTCATTCAAGCGCGTATTGAAGTAGAAGAAAATAATCGCACTCAGGATTCGCGCGATGAAACTTTTTCTGTGTTATTGATTGTGGTAGTGTGTCTGTGTGTGTGTGTGTGTTTAGGGCGAAGCAAAATAAAAGAGAGGTGTGTCATAGATAGTGATGTTGATGTGTGTGCACAATTGCAAATAACATGAGAGCAATAACGACCGACAAGAGCAAGGGCGAGAATGAGTGATATCGATTGTCAGTTGTATTGTTACGCTTGTCTTTCTCTCCCACATTCATTCATTCGATTCTTAATTTCATCCCATTGGCCCATTGGCAAATCAAACAACCCAGCCAAAAAATAATACACCATCTGGCCATCCATCACATTGCATTGCATCGCTTAAATGGAGTGATACCTGCAGGAGAAGAAAACAAGGATGACAGAAAATAGGAACAGGAGTGCGAAGAGAATTACAGAAGGAAGAAGGGCAATAAACCAAAACAAAAAACAAACAGACTCTCGGCATACAAGACGAATTTTTTTTTGCTTTGTTTTGCTGGCTACCCCTTCCCCTTACTCCCTTTTTAGTGTTCCTAGAGTTCATTGAACCATGTGCAATGGACTCACCTTCTGAAAAAAATCTCAAGACGCTTAAGTAACGATAGGAAAGGAGGATAAAATAACTAAATAAGGAACAATTAAAGACCGGAGAGATCTTCGAAAACCTGAGTGAAGCGTACTACTTGATTTTGGTGGAACAATTAACAGCAAAGCATGATAACGGAGTAGAATTTTTTTGAGAAAATTATTGTTCATGGCATGTTCGAAGAGGCGAGGGTGGTTACCCTAAAAGCACGCCCAAATAAAACTCACTCTTTCACACCTATTGAGTTGAAACTTGTAAAAGCAAAGAAAAAAAAAGGAAAGGCAGTAGACCATAGTTTGCATCTGTCGCAAAGATCATCTCAGCAACACCCTAAACAGCCTTGTCCTGCCAAAAAACGAGAGTACAAAAGAGTGTGATTACTCCAGTAATGAGGAAAGAGACAGAAGAGTTACAGATGGTGAACATGATTCGGCAAGATCATGTCCCCATGCTAGACCTACGGATGAAATGGAAGGGAAGAGCAATCGCATTGTCACTTTCCATCAGGGCTAATCCAAAACGGATCTTGAGTTGAATGCGCCATGGTCGTACTCACCGTACTAAGGGCTCACGAACGCTGAGAAAATTGACGCGTGCATTTATTGTTCATTGAGGAGGAAAGGCTGTAATAAAATATCAATCTCATTTAGGCGCACTTTCATGATTACAAGTCAGAAAGAGTTAAGCCCCCTACTTCCCTGTTATGCTTGATCTTGTTGCTGTTGCATATAGACACGACTCGTATAAAAAAAAAAAAGGGGGGGGGGGGGACGAGGGAGGTGGGCTATGAGCAAGGAACGCAGCAGGTCCGTATTCAGCCGTCTACTTCCTCGTCTTAGTTGTCCTGCCTCTCAGAATTCCTTCTCTTAGTTTCCCTATCCTCAAAGCAAAGTGCATGTTGGATCGAGGAGGGGTAAGGGGGGGCAGAGGAGGGGGTTGACAGTAATGCAAGGGGGATGAAGCAGAACGAATAGCTCTTGCCTGGCATTAATGCAAAACTTGTCGAGGGTGAAGACAAGAAAAACATAGCAAGCGAACAGAAGGAGTGCGTGGAGCGCGAAAGAAAGAAAAAAAGGAAGTCCGCGCGATCACATTAGAAAACAGACGTAGGCTGTGCCTGAAAACTCTTAATGTTATTCCCCTTTTCTCCTATTTGCCCCCCTCTTGTCTCCACTGGCCAATTGAACATGACCCATTGTTTTCCTTATTTATCTTTTTGCTGCTTGTTCACCCTCTCTCTCACACACATCCTTGGATGATTGTTTATGACAGCTACACAAACATATCACATTTCGCGCAAGGATAAGGTGAAAAAAAACAATTGGCAGAAGCTCACAAATGGAGAACGCGAAAAATAGAAACTCAACCATGGAGTAAGCATGAGCCACCACAACCTAAACCACCGGGAACGGTCATTCTTCTCTCATCGTGTGAATGAAAAGAGACCAAAAACCACTTCCTGTTCATACTCTGCGTTAGCTCAACGCACTTTGGTTGTAAGTTTGTTACTGACAACAATTTGTCGCGATATGGGTTGGACCCTTCATTCGTCTTGCTTAATTTTAGTGTGCCCACATCCCACACTGTGTGAGCTTCTTGGTCAAAGGGGTTTTCTCATTCAGCTCCTTGCCCCTCTTTGTCTCGTGTTACTGTTTTCCATCTGTGTGCAAAGGAGAAGGGGTGGGGACAGGGATCAAAAAGCAATTTTTTCTTCCTGCACGACGTTACGCCACGTCTTCCATATACTCCTTCACCTTTTTTTGTGTGCAAAACATAACAAATCGAACGCGTCCGAGTGGGGAGCACCACAGTAACAGAATTGTGCCCATAGTGGACGTCCTAAAAGAGTTTCAACAAAACGGCTAAAGTTATTGAAAAAGGTCAGGACCACCCACCACCCTTGTTGAACCATTAAACTCAAAAACACAAACCAAGAGAGAAGGCAACGTCCGTGCATCCCCTCTTTAGGGTCGTCCTTTCCAGCTTTTCTTCCTTTCCTTCATCCCTCATTTTCTTTTGGCGCCCGGCGCGGACACAGATTCACAAGAAAAAAAGTTCAACTCTACTGTTATTGTTCTATCTAGAAAGACGCAAAAGAGGACCCCGGACAATAGTCACCTCAGGAACTCTTGTTTCATCTTTACTTTGTTCTGATGGCGGCACGGCGCGGGGACAACCATTGTCACTAAAATCATTTAACGAATTTACCCATTATTTCCTGAGCGCTCTTCGCCATAGGCCAGGCAGGTCGTCGCTGAAGCCGTGTTGCTCATCTCCCAGTCGATGTTTTGATAAGCAAAAGATTAACGAACTTCATTCATTTCGTCAGCAACAGATCTTCGTACTGTACCAAGGTGAAACGCACGAAGAAAAGAAAAGAATCCAGTGGCAGGTCCATTTTCTGGTGTCTTTGGTCGGGCATTGAATCGAGGGGTTTGTGCATACTCCCTTTAATTAAGAAGCAATTACTGATTCTGGCGCCTCTCTAATGCTCGTTTCCGGGCCGCCTCAACTAACGCAAGTCGTGCCTTCTTCTTGGCCTGCTCCTCCGATTCACCCTCCTCCGCTGCTGCTGCTGTTCCTGATTCTTTCATGTCGCCCTCCTTTCCATCATCACGGGTCGACGTCTTACTACCACCATTGTTCCCTCTCACATCTTTCAAAGGCGGTAAATCCGACCGCTCATGATTAAGCCAAACCAAGCCCTGGTCAAAGATCTTGGCCCGATCCAACGTTGCCTGAACCCACCTCAGATCGATCTTGCTGACATAACGCATCACCGCCTTGACATGGTACACCACCTCATGGTATACCACCCATTCCAGATCCCGTGCCACTCGACGGCCATGCTTGGTCATCGATCTCTCTTCATCCAGATAGAGTGCTGATAGTGGGGACACGTGTAGTGCGAGTAGTGTGCTTGATGGGCCTGCGGCTCCTGCGGAGGGAGAGGAGGTTGAGGCAAGGTAGTGGTAGAACATGGGTCGATGCTGGTGTTTTTTCGAGAGGTGGATTCCATACCCCTGGCTGAATGCTTCCAGGATCGACCGTGACGAGGACGATGACAATGACGTTGTATCATTTCTCGAGCGTTTGTTCCTCGTATTATCATCGCCACCACGGCGGCCCGATATCCGGTCCGGAGACTGACGACGTTGACCTTTCTCCTCATCATCTTTCCTTGAGCTTGAGTTCGAATCGTAATGGCGGTGAGTATCCCGATCATTCTGAGAATTCCGATCGACAATATCCTTGAGCTGCGAGCGAATGTTCTTGGCCATCCGCAACTGTCGAAGGTTAAAGTATTCTTTGTGGCACCAGTCCTTGGAATAGTCGGATTCCCGCCATGCCTCGTAGACGTTGAGGAGTGTGACGTGGTCGCCGGATGGGTGATAATACTTTGCGTGGGCTTCCCGAGCTGCATCCTGTTCTTCCTCTTTCCTTGGTAAATAAAACGGCTCCTCCACCTAACGAAAGTAAAGGGCACGAGAAATTATTATTCGCCTTGCTTCATGTCACCCCATTTGGGCTTCTTTGTCAACAAAACATACAAGGTTAATACAACATACAATAAATGAAACCAGGAACTTACGGAGAGCATGGCAACGATAGTGATGACTTTGTCCAGACACCCAATCTTTTCCGCCTCGACCAGGGCTCTTGCCAAGAGTGGGTTGACCGGGTAGGCAATCATCCCATGCCCAACATCCGTCATTTGTCCAAACCGATCAATACCTCCCACTAGATACAACTCTCTCGACGCAGCTTGAAGCTCTTGCTCCCCAGGGCGATCCAGGAACTCGAACCCATTGACATCCAAGATCCCTAGCCGCTTCAACGACAACACAGTGCCCGTCAACCCTGTCCGAAGGATCTCTGGCACAGTCTCCTTCTCCATCTCGGTCTCGTAGGACTCTCGAGAGTACATCCGGAAACAGACACCAGCCCTCGTTCTCCCTGCACGTCCTGAACGTTGAGTTGCTGCAGCCTGGGAGATGGGCACAACTAGGAGGGCGTCCATTCCTGTGGTGGGGTCGTACATCTTTTGTTTGACAAATCCTGAATCGACCACGAAGCGGATGTTGGGTATGGTGATACTGGTCTGGGCAATATTGGTCGCAAAGATGATCTTGCGCATGTTCCGCGCTGACGGTTCAAAGATGGTAGTCTGATCCAGCAGCTCCAGTGACGCGTACAGGGGCAAAATTTGCAACTGATCCAATGTGACCGACTTGCTATCCTTCGAAGACTGGTCCTGAACCGCCTTCTTCAGATCCTGACACGCCCGCTCGATCTCATGTTGTCCTGTCAGGAAGACCAATACATCGCCCACCTCGCCCGGTCGGACCTCCTTGTTGAGGATATGCGTCACAGTGTCGACACACTTGGAGACATATGTCGCTTTGAGTGCGCCCACCTTGGCAGTGTCGCGAGAATGCAAGATTTCGACTGGATATGTCCTGCCAGGGATGGAGTAGATCGGACACTCGTTGAAAAAGTCGGAAAACTTTGTCACATTCAAGGTAGCACTCATGATGAGCAACTTGAGATCCCGCCGCTTTGCCTTTGTCCTCTTCAGCAAGCCTATTAAAATATTCAATATCGAAGTGAAATTAATTCCATCTTCTCTCATTGCGCATCATCCGTCTTGCTTGTCCTCCTAATGTCCACGAAAAGAGCTCTTACCAAACAACACATCCGTGTCAACGGTTCGCTCGTGCGCCTCATCGATGATCAAGAGATCATACTTCTCCAGCAAGGGATCCATCGTCGCCTCGCGCAGGAGCACTCCGTCCGTCATGTATTTCAATCGCGTCCTGGACGAGGTCGTATCATCAAACCGAATAGTGTATCCTACAGTATCGCCGATCCTGCAGTCATATTCCTCTGCTACTCGCTTTGCCACCGAGATTGCTGCGATACGTCTACAGTTGAACAAGAAGAACGTGGATAATTAGCTCTTTTTCGATCTGTATTATCAGTAAAGAATAAATCGTCACTTGCGGTATACACATTCTGAGGTAAGAGACTTGCCTGGGCTGGGTGACACCAATACGCATGCTTCGAAACTCTTCGATGATATATCGAGGCAACTGCGTCGTCTTTCCTGAACCGGTCTCTCCGATGATGACAAGGATCTCATTGTCGCGGATCGCATCCATCAACCCATTTCGGTGGTCGTATATGCTATTTGGTTGGAGTCACAAAAAATTGTGCTTATGTTAGACCAGGTTCTTTGCTTGTGATAATCCTTGTTATGGCAATTGGTTGTGAAGGTTGACTGGTATGTGTGAGAGACTATGCATTTACGGAAGTGCTTCTTGTTGTTTCCTGATGTCGTCTCTTGAAGGCATGATGAATAAAGAGAAGAGCATCTCCTCAACTGAACTTTTTTTTTTCCTCAAACGTTTCTTGCATAAGAGAGTCACAAAACTCAATCAAAAGATACTTCCCCTTTGTCAATTGCTCTCTCTTCTTTCTGTTGTACTCCCTACTCCCTATTGCTCTCTTCCTTCGCTTTGTCTATCGCAGTTGGCTCACACAGAGTTGTGAGTGGAGGATCGTTGCTCGTGAGGTCTCTTTTGCACGGCGACTGCCTTTTATTTTTGATCAGTGACACAGGTAAAGTTATCGGTGATGGTGCCTGGATAGGGATCGACCTTCTTCCTGTTGAACGTCAATCTTATTAAGGGAGAGGAGACAGGCACCATTATCTTTGATGTGCCTCGACTACCATGAACTGCCTTCTTATCTGAACTCGTTATATCCATAGCGCGAGACGGCTAGTTGAAAACTGTCTATGCAAATCATGTGTCAACGGTGAACTGTCCACATCTACTTGTTGAAATGCTCATGGTCCTTATGAGCTACAACATATACAAGAACAAGACAGCGAGGTGAGTTAGAGAGGAGAGATAGAGACCAAACGCACCCTTCGGTATAGCTTTAACCATCTCGATAATACGTGAACCCGAACCTCTAGCCTCGATAGTTACCTTTGTAGAAGGGCGACTGAATCTCGACATCCTTGAGAGAGTCGACGTTGGCCAAGATCGCGGTGACTTTATCCATGACCGTGCTGCTTTCCTTGAGCGACGAGTCCATGTTCCAGATCTGAAAGATGTCAGAGTTCCACCGCGCTGACACCGACAATCCAAAAATCTCGTCGCCTATGGTTGTAGTGCAATTGTCATACGATAGCGTCAATAAAGGAAGACAGACGAAAAAGTACAGCGAGACGACAGATCCAAACAAGATGCGAAGCCAAAAAAAAAATCGGATAAAGTACCTGGCGCGATAGTATCCTCAAACTGCTCGCCAACCAAGGCCATGAGCAACTCCCTCCAGACCACAGGAGTGCTCGCCTTGGCTATCCTAAAGTTCCAGGCGCCACCTCGCTCGTTCTGGGGGTCCTCCCATAGTGGCTTGACTCCCTTGTGCATGAAATGCAACGAGCATCGCAATGCCAATTTTTCTGGACCGGCCGTATTGTTGTACACTGACCAAAACCCCTAATAAAGAAAACGAAAAAGAGGTGACAAGTGAATGTTAGCAGTCTGCGCTCATGTTCAGATCGCCATCGATTCGAAATTTGGCGTCACGATAACGAAAGTGGCATGATGGCATGTCTACTATTGCAAAACAGTTAAATGGTATCTGCTTGCTTCATACTTGGACTGTGTCTGCCTCTGCTACTGTCCTGAGGTTCTCGGTGTACGATGCTGGAGTGGGATTGGCAACAATCCTATTTATCCAAAGCAAAGGCATAATTTTAGTAAGGTTCAAGACTAATACTCTCCCTCTGCCCATCCTCCCGTTCCCTTCTCATTATTGCGCAATAAACTGTATGGTATGTGCCTTTCTTTTTGCTTTACACTCTCCCTCTCGTAACACCCGCTTATTTTAAGCTTACTTGTCGTGCCAAAAGGTCCACTTGCGCTTGAGAGGAATCTTGGTCATGATGATATCTGAGGGGATCGGCGTCACTGTCACTGCCGGAACTGCTCCTGCTCCTGAATTAGGCTTCGAGTCGAGTGAAGTAACCTGCTGTGGCTGTGGCTGTCGAAAGGTGTGTTGTCGAAAGGCGGCACTGCCGTTGCCGCCGTTGAGCGCACTGCCGACAAGAAGAGGTCTTTCCCGTCCAATGATACCGGACCCGAAACCCATGCTTGGAGGAGAAACGACTGATGGTGGCATTATTAGGGTATTTGCTGTTTTCTACTAGGGTAGGAATTAAAGCGGTGCTGTAGAGTATAAGCTGAACTGAAAGTAAAAAAGAAGGAGTGGAGGAGCTTTCTTTTTTTTCACTGACATGGAAGTCATTGTCCATGTGGGGCATGAGCAATGAACCGCACTAGTTATTTTTTCTTCAGGGCAGACATGAGCTTAAAAGTATTATTTGACTTACAGAAACGGGGTAAAGGGGGTAAAGGGGAAGGGGGAAGGGGCGAGGAAGAAGGGGTATATGGGTAAGTGTGGATGAAAAAAGACGGAGGTCGGTGAGGGGAGACTGTGAGTGGGGTGTGGCAAAAGGTGAGGGAAGAAGCGAAAGAGAAAAAGAAAAAAGAAGAAAAGAAAAAAAGAAAAAAAGAAAGGGAAAGGTACGATAGTTAAAGCATTGTGCGACCAACAAGCAGAAGAGAAAAACAAAAGGTAGTAACGACAGCAGCGAAGGGCTCTCGGCGGGCGTTGTTATTTTTTTTTCTTTCTTTCTTTCTTGTGTGTGGTCGTTGTTGTTGTCCTTGGGTCATTGAGTCAATCCTGTCCCACCTCGCCTTGTCCTTGTCTGGGCTGTCCATGCCCAAAGCCTCATTCTCCCTTCCCTCTTTTTCTTCGCTGCCGTATTGCCTGATGAATGACGGCAGTTGAAGCCTGAGCACCCCCTTTCTTCTCTCATCCAATATTCTTTCTCTCTCGGAAACACACAACCCCTCGACAGCCAGTGGATGTCCCCATGCGCACCCTGCGAGATTAGGGGGTGAACATAAGAAAGAGAGCTGGAGAGCGCAGGGACCAGAAGACTATTAGTGATCTGTGACTAAAACTGATCACTGCTGCCCTGATGGTGCCTGAATGATAATAGTAATCATTTCGATTCTGAACATGAAACACCGCACCCCCCACCACCCCTGGTTCGCAATGCAGGTTCGTGCTAATTATGCGCTCTTGTATTCGTAGAGCAAAAGTGTTTATTAAAACTACATTAGGGTGGTTCGTTCAATTTGTACATGGCGTTATTTAAAAGTTTGGGTATGAATAGTATATATCTTTTTTTCTCTCTCTCTCTCCTTAGCCTTAGAGGCCAAGTTGGCTGTCGCGATTGCGATCACGCTCCCTCTCTCGCTCACGGTCCATTTCCCGGTCCCGGCGGCGTTCTCGATCTCTGTACACAGCCTCCACCGCTGCTTTGTTCCTCTCTGTTGCACTTGCAATCCCCTTGATCGCCCGGTCGAGCCGACCAATCGCCTCAGCGCTCATATTCCGGGTGCGGATGATCTGAGCCAATCTCTCCTTCCACTCGCGCGAATCCTTGCCTGTAGAGTTACTCAATAGGAACCGCGTCTCTTGCTCCTTCTTATAGGTCTCTAGCATCGACTCTCGCAGGACCAGCGTCTGGGTCTCGACATCCTTGACGGGCGTCTCAAAGTAGCATAGCGTGCTGTTGTAGGCCATCGTGCCCGTTGGTACATGCTCTGTGCCGCCTTGGTGGAATGCTGCTAGAATCGCATTGAATCCCTCCATGGAGACCTAAGAATAGAACGCAGTAAGAAAAAATAATATTGGTCAGTAAAATTGCTAGGAAGTAAATAAAACATATGCAAACGATGAAATCAATCCACAGTCTGTCCCGAAAAAATTACACATACATCGTTTTCGTCCATGTCAAGCCAGATAAGACTCTGATTTCCGCGGAGGGCTTCAGCCAGGGCATGCGCTCCCTCGTCTCTGAATCGATTCCTCCGCACATCCAGCTTGGTCAGGTACCGACTCATACCCATACCCTGGAACGACCGCCACAGATTCTTGCCCATCCTTGAGGTCAGCTCCGCAGTCTCCTCTCCCTGAATATACAACTCCTCCAGCCGGCTCGAATGAGCGCATAGCATTTGGCCAAGCAGCTTGCACGTTTCAACATCAGGATCCCGGTTCGAGGCCAGAGAGACAGAACTCAGATCCAGCCTCTTCAGTGACCAGTTCTGGCTTAGGCTGACGAACAACTGGCGTAAAGACGACTCGCTCCAGCAAGTCTGGCGCAGGTTGATCGAAGATGGAGTCTCGCTGCCCGCAAGAATGTTCACCAACACCTCAGGAAGATCGTTGCCATCAGAAAGTAGATTGCGACCAGCATGGACTTCAACATTGGCGTTCCGGCTCTGTCCAACAGCATCGAGAATGCTGGCGAACTGGGCGCCATCCAGTCCACAGCCCTCAACTTTGAACACCTCCATTGATTGAAACCCTGGGTTGGAGATCCAGACCAAGATCTGGTCCAAGGTCGTGGGGTGCAGGGCCATTCCACTTAGATCGAGATGTGTCAACGACCCGCCGCAGTTGGAGAGGGTCTCGGACATCAGGATAGGGGACTTGCTCCAAGAAGGAAGACCAGAGAGATCCAGGCGCTGGAGCTGCATCGAGTGTTTGAGGAACATGTCGAGGATGTACGAGTTGACTTTGCTCTCGGCATTGCCCTGGATCCCAAACGTCTCCAGAGTGTGAGTGGCGACATCTGGATTGGCGACAAAGGCGTGCATGATCTGGTTGATGCCATCTCCGGTGATCTGACAGTTACCGAGCTCCAGTCCATGAAGTGTGCCGGCGTGCTTGACGATGCCCTTGGCCAAGGTCATCACATCTGCGCCGTCCGAGGCATTGTTGCCCGAGATGTCCAAGTACTCGAGACGAAGGCCTGCTGTGAATCCATCGCGGATAGCGCGTCCAATGCTACCGATCGTACCCGTATCCAAGTTGCAGTTGTGGAGATCCAACGAGCGAATATGAGGATTGCCCATGACCAGCTCGTAAAATTCCTTGTCCAGACGGAGTCCATACCGAGTCGTTCCATCCTTCATCGTCTTTGGCTTTTGGAGATCCGCAAAGGAGATGTTGTAGAAGCTGATCTCCTTGAACGTCGTGTTAAACCGGAGGGCACGAAGGAGACACTTCATCTCGTCTACGGTGTAGTCACTGCGGTTGTCGGGCGAGACTCCTGCCTTGCCGACCACCACCTTGAAGCCGTCGACTCGGACGTTGTGAAAGACGCCGCGATCTAGATTCATCGCATTACACTCGGCGCGTAACAAATCCTCAAAGCCCAAGTCGCCCATGTACTCCTTGGATGGCACAGGAATCGGACGAGAAAGGGTCTCGGAAAGAGAGAGCTCGATTCCCTTCCTACCCAAAGGATAGAGCCACCGCAGACTCTCGACACGGGCGCGGATCGCAATAACGATTTCGCGAGCCCTTGCAGAGGCAAAGGTGATGACGACCTTGCGTTGTCGAAGGGTGGTACCAAAACTGAGGGAAAAGGTGTCGTCTCGCTCACGGTACGAAATCGCCTTGGTGGTGAGAATGGGGTACTGCAGGATGTTCCGCTCGTCCTTCAAGTCGTCCTTGTTGCTTCCGTTGCCGAGATTGTGTGGTACAAGATGGATGTACGATTTTCCGATGGCAATCACAACGACTTTGCCCTCCAGCGGCACCTTGGAGTCGCCGAGACTGGCGTCATTGATGGGCACACCGACAAGCCTCTGGCTCTTGAAGTACGCACGCCACATCCCGCCTGCTGTCAATGCTGTGGGATCCGTCTCGGGGACACTCTGAGGAAGAGAAATGTGATCGTCTCGCATCTTGTCCAGCACCCACTGACGCTGCCGAGTTCCCTTTGCAACGATACCAGCCTGGGCGGCATGATAGTTACAGCCCTGACGAAGTTCCTTGAGCCACAATTCCGCTTGATCTGGCGCAGGAGTGAACCGCATCGATGCCGGCTGAGAAGATATAGAGACCAAGTACTCGATCTGGATCTGAACATCGGATCCTGTAGGCTGAAAGGCGTGAATGCCGACGATGGAGTTGAGTGCAAGGATGCGATTGTCCTTTGAGATGAGGGCGGTTTGTTGAGGGGTGAGGAGTTGGTGACCTGAGGACGATGACCAAACGGATTGATTGCCAAAGACCTTGGCAGCTTTTTCCATGGTCTTGTACTTGAGCAGACTCGAGTTGGTGAGCATCAGGTACTCCTTGGCGTCCTTCCGAAACATGGATCCCTCAGAGTGGGAAGCAGTGCCTCCGAAAAGAATGAGCGAATCGACGGGGTATTGGTCCTGAGTCGGCATGAGGAATGACTCGACTGGGACGTGTGGCCGGCCCTGGTAGTATCCCTCTGGGCGAGCGAGGATAGCCTCTGTGTTGAAGCGGGGTGCAATCGATGTCCTGATGGGTACTGAATCATCTGTTAAAAATAATGGTAGCAACAAGAAGTGGATGCGATTAGTGCATAGGGGATTGATATTATGTGTCCTGTATGTGGTTTGTGGCACCGGGGGCTCCCACGTCATATTTTCTGCCGATTGTTAACCCCGACAAGAAAGCCTCTCAATCGATCGCCTGCTTTTGGATATCTGGGCAAAGTTGCAAATCAAGGTGCGTCGTTGTGACTGCTGGATGGCACGTTCCTGAGTCTGCACAACGACTCGACATGTCCTGTGCTCACTTTTTCACTTTTCAAACCTTCACGCCCGACCAACCCTTTCTTCCCTTTACTGCACACTCCCACCCATGAGTACTCGCTCTCCCTTCAAATCGCCCTGTCCTTTGCCACGGGGGAAGGGAATGTATGACATGGGATAGTATGAATAGGATGGGGAGTAAACAAACAAACAAAAACAAGGCTCAACTGTGGGACAATTGAAACTAACAACCTCCCCATTCAATGCAAACAAGTGTGTATGCACGAAAATGTACAGAATGGCAATTCTGATGCACTTGTGCCTCATCCCACCTCTTTTCTCTCGGTCTCTTCTCTGTCTTGGTGAATCCGTCACACACACCTCTTTTCTACTCCTCTTTTCCACTTCTCTTCTTTTTATCGCCCGTAAAAAAAACACACTTACCAAAAGACATGGATGAAAACTCACCTGCTAAAGGCGCAAGTGTGGGTGTCAAGTGCGGTGAAGGCAAGAACAAGCCTGATTGATGATGAGACTGGCGAACGTCGGTGGTCCCAATTGAGCTCTCCCTAGTTGGTAGGATCGGTCGATGAGGTTGCATAGTTATAGGACCCGACGCAAAACCCACGTCCGAGTAGTATTCGGCATAATCTGACTGTTCCTCCAAGAAAGACTCGGGGAGGCTCAGGGGTGGCATGGATGCCATGGTCAATCCTGCCGATCCTCCATTCATACCCGGTGACATTCGAGGGGTGGTGTAAGATGATTGTTGTTGCAAGCTCATCGGGATCTGGATAGGATGACTGTGAGTGCCTGCATGTCCATTTGTTGGATGATATGATATCGAGCCGGACCGGATGTGTTCTTCCCTTGTTGGTGTAAACGCTGAGGGTGGTAAGATGAAGCTTGAGGGTGAGGTGGGTTGAGAGGAGTAGGCTTGACTGTAGGTGTTGGGCGTTGGGCGAGGTGAGAGTGCGACGTACTGGTCATATTGTTGTGGTTGTTGGCCAGAATGGTAGTGGTGGTAGTACTGAGCGCCGGACATTGTTGGTGAAGACGTTGACTCTGCCCTGGAGCGGTTCAAGCGGGGTGGTCTTTGTGGAATAACTGCGGGGATCTCATCCGAGCTGAAGGCGCTGTTTGTGAAAGAATCTGTTGACTGGGGGGATCGAGGCGCACTTCCGGAAAGAGTTGAGGAGGAAGACATTTACAAAGGAGATTAAGATAAAGTAGGAAAGGGCTGACTGCATGCGATGGGTGGAGGAGAGAGGTGGATGAAGGAAGAAGCAAAGCGAGTCATTAGTGATAATGCACAAATGATAAAGCAATATGTGCCGCAGTGTTCGTTAAAGCCAAGACATTAAACAAAAGGAATCAAGGCTCACCTTGTGCAAATAAAAGTAGCAGTGGGTATCAATGGAAGGCGGTCGATGGATCGGTTCAAATGTAAAGTGAGTCGAGGAGTGTGTGTGGTCTGAACAATTG
This sequence comes from Linnemannia hyalina, assembly GCA_019671135.1. Classification (NCBI taxonomy): domain Eukaryota; kingdom Fungi; phylum Mortierellomycota; class Mortierellomycetes; order Mortierellales; family Mortierellaceae; genus Linnemannia; species Linnemannia hyalina. The sequence continues at coordinate 1,147,186 of JAHRHY010000008.1, read as the reverse complement.
TGCTCAGATAGACGGAAACGAAGTAGTTGGATTGAAGTAGTAGTTTGTACAAACGAGTGACAATTAAAAAAAAAAAGAATAAATGAAAGGGCCGGTTGTCCTTCGCGTGATAATTTAAACGGATCGGACCTGAAAAAAGGATGTCAAGAAAGAAAGAATGAAAGAAAGTGGAGGAAGGGGGATGAAGCTGTTGGATGAGAGTAGATATGGTTGATGCGGGTCAAAGAAAGGAAGCGAAAAGAAGCTAGAAGGAAGTGAAAAGAAAACGAAGAAAGAAAAATGCAGAGGAAGAGAGCAAAAAAAATCCAAAAGGATTACGAACACGAGCATAAGATAAAGGGACAGCGGCTATCGGAGTGGTGGCGATGAACGGAGTGGATAAAGAGTTTGTGAGTAGTTGTGTATTAAACAATGGGAGTGAGGGAAGAAGAGGCAGAAGAAGAAGCGAAGCGCCCAATGTGTTCAAAAAAGACCAGACGCAAATGCGATAAGCCAACAGAAGCTGTCCGATGGCCACAGGTGGTCGAAAGCAATGGCCAACAAACAAGCCTGCGCTATAACGGACAGAAGGTTACTGAGATACAAGCAGAGAAGGATATCAACAGTAATTGAACAATGTCAACAACAACCTATGGCATGGACACAACACGAGGGGGGAAGGACGAGGAAGGAGCGTGCTCACACTCTCACTCTCTCTCTCGCGTTTGTATCACTCCTCCTCCCCCTATCACCGATAACACATCCTCGAGCTTCTCCATGTAGCTATTCTTTCCTCTTCCATCCTCCTCCCCCTATCACCGATAACACATCTTCGAGCTTCTCCATGTAGCTATTCTTTCCTCTTCCATCCCTCCTTCGCCTCCTTCACCTCTTCATGGTCACCTTGGCATCAAGATGTTTCCTTCAGATTGTATGTCTCCAAAACTTTACTCGCCCTCTCCCTTCTCTCCTTGCCGTCACCTTTGTCCAAGTCCATGTGCTCGAGAATGCAATCGCTTTGGACGCCGATTCCACCGTAACACACCATTGCTCAAGGCTCAAATGAGGGGATTAGTTTTGAATCCAAAGCGTCCTTCGTTCTGTCCCCATGCAATACTTTTGCCGCTAACAGTTGGCCCTCGCTTGTCTGTAAAACACGCGTGCTCACCTCAACTACTTTCCTATGTCGCATTTAATGCGGGCGATGGCGACCTTACTTTTCCATGCTTGTATTGACAGTTGGTCAACGGTTAAAATTTGTGCACTTTGCGGTTAAATGGAGTTACAGGAAAAAAGGGAGTAGGAAATGACAATGTTGTTTTCCTAATGTCGAGGAGCGTTCTTTGGATTGCAAGGCTCGATTGCTCGACAGTTTCGAGTGCGGTGCGGTCGAGTGATTGATTGTACTGTACATGGGTATAATCTATCATCCAGACTCTTCTCATACATATGAATGATACAACGACTACACCATACCCCTCCCCATCATGGGGCCTTTTGATCTTTCGAGGTCTATTTGAACATTGCGCAGAAGAACCACGGTTTGTTCACGTCCAGCGGTCAAGGGTACGCTGTCCATCCAATCAGAGGGCGACATTTTTACAACGTGCTCTCTCGCGCGGAGTCCCTTTTTTAAGCATTTTTTTGCCTTCCTTGTGCCTGTGCCGTTTTGTTATTGTTGTTGTGTGCTTTGTGGCGGGAGAATTCTCTTCTGTCCTCCCATAGAAATGAACAAAGGGCACACTTTGCTGTTTTTTCTCGACACTCCTGCTGGAAGAAAATAAGGTACGATCAGCGCCTATCACAGGGACGATTTCAACTGCGTGCTCTTTTTGTTTTTTACGACACAGACCACCTTCTCGTCTGTCAAATGCAACGGTTGAATTGTGACCACGTTGATGGTTTTTTTTTGTGTTTGTTTTCTGTGGCCAACAGCTCAACAGCTCAACACACTTTTCCCTTTGCTCGCTTGATGCAAGGAAACTTCCACAAATACACCACTTCTGTTAAAGGACTCACACTTCAGATATGCTATCACTATGACTTTAGAGAATGGGCACTGGTTTTTTCCTCGTTTGAATCTCTTGTACCGAGACCGACCAGAAAACTAAAAAATCTCCCGACGGGGTCCTTCTCTCTTCGTCTTTTATTTTCTGAGCACTTGTGGAGATCGATGTCCTTCCTTCTTTTTATTTTACACCATTCTCAAAAGTCCGCTTCTTTATTTTTCAACCCGTCGGTCCCTCGGCTGGATATGGATCGATAGCTTGTACGGTACATACCCTCTTGCGTGACTGCGGTCGTCACTCAGACACCTCGCTCTGATTTGTCGATGAGTTTGAGCAGGGTTGGTGGCGATTGTCGTGGACCTGAGACAAGGACTCCTAGGACGAAACCTGAGGCGAAGTCATGGCCTTGACAAACCTTCAACGCGAGGAGAACGCAAAGGATAAAAGAACACAAGAGGAAAACGAATGAGCGGGTTTTCTCATGAAGGATAAAGAAACAGAGGTTGTCTTTTTTTTACGGATGGGTCATTCACTGTCGACTGATCGCGTGGTCAGCCCAGTCGTCCCCCTTTTTTTGGACGACTGTGTGTATGACACCCAGCATGTCGCTCACTCGCTCACTCACAAGCCTCACTCAGCACAGACACGTCGCTTGTCGTGAGTCGAAGAGAATGAGGGAGTGAATGTCAACACACTCACCCCATCACTTCTTGCCTTGAACGATTAACCGAGCTGCAATGGCTGACGGCTGATTCACACCTCTTCTCCTTTACACCCCTCTCACTGCCACCTTTTTTCACGACACCCGACCGAGTCCTTTACCCCAGCGAGCAGGACCAACGTTTTATCCAGTCAATCCCTCTTTGACCTGCACAGGGAGCCATAACAAGTATCGGCGACTTGTCTCGCCTCCTTCCTCTCTCGCTTACGCTCGTCTTGTTTCCCTGTCGATGGCGGTAAGGTTGGGATGGATACGGATCTTGTTCCCTTGGGACAATACATAATGTACCATATAAATTCCAATAAGAGAAGGACATGAGGTTGACAAAGAAAGCAAAGAGAAAGTAAAAAGACTGGCGATGACGATGGCTAAGCAAAAACCTTTTTCTTCACACCCCCACCATTGACTCACTCTACTCTGTTTTCGTCGACGACCCTTCCTCTTGCAACTACACTTCTTCCCTTAGTGGCCACCACCTCCTCCACCCGTTTCCCTAGGCCTCTCGTCTCCTCTCGAACTTGTGGACGATCCTCCTCGACGACCCTCCTCCGCCGAGTTCCTCAAAACAGCCAAAGAGCGACTTCAACAACAACAACAGCAATATCCGCCACTATCCTCTTCGTTCTCGTCCATGTTGCGCTCTCCATCCAACGTCAACAAGGGTCCAACAGCAATATCCGAAAAACGAGAGTCAGCACCACCAGCGTTCCGGACCCCTTCGTCGTCATCAACTCTATCCACATCCGATAATGGCTTCAACAACAGCACACAACCACCGAAGCAAAGACCTCGATCTGGCTCTCATGCTCAAATACCCTTGTTTTCCCAGTCATCTACGCTGAGACCCTTACCAGCCTTGCCTACGACGTCGTCGAGGAGAGCATCAGCACCACTCATACCCGACGACTCGATCAAAGTGCCAGTAAACGACGATGGCTCCTTGCCTTCCCCGCATGTCCTCAACTCCAATCGACTACACCCTAATGGATATGTTCCTCAGTCGCCTCAGTTTAGGGAGCAAGGGATGAGCACGGGTCCCCCTCGTCATTACACAATCCTCAACCAGGGTAACGGGACCTCTTCCGGGACGAACCAAGGGCGACATGTATTAGAACATCAGTCAAGCATGAGCAGCAACGGCAGTGGCGACAGTAAGAGTCGTCCATCCATGTCCAGTTTACGCCAGACCTTTGATCTCCGCGGCGACAACGCGCTTGACTCTGGACAGACACAGGAGCAAATCAATCGACAAGGGCAAGGATATGGAGGAAGTTTTGGAGAGGGTTACCATTTGCCCCCTTTTCAACAGCAGCAGAAGCATCATCATCAACAGCACCCCCAGCACTCGCCAGCATCCTTCACCAGGGATGGCAACAACAACGGAGCTGCGGATAAACAGTCTATCCAACAGCAGCACCAGAACAAACTCCTTCAGGATGAAGCTGCGGCTAAACCACACCTAACAGCCTCACCCTTGGCATCACCCGCTGTTTCTTCCTCAGCAACCCCGTCGTCTATGATCAGCCTACCACATCCTAGTGCACGATTTCCTATTCCTGAAGTCTCTTCGTCTGCCTCCCCACCCGCTTCTTCGTCCTCTTACTCGCCCACAGACTCCACTACCTCCAAGAAACTACTTAAACTGACACCAACGACCACTCCACACCTCTCTTCGCAGCCATTGCTCAACTCGACCGGCCTTCAACCCTATTATCCTCCACCGCCAGCTTTGTCAACCAACACTCGATCCAATTATCTTACAGAGTCGGCCGCATCTAGTCCACACCCATCCACCCACTTAACAGAACGTATGCCAGTTAGCCCCGCAACCATGCTTACGGCCACTCGTAGCAGACGACACTCCTCCAGTGGCGGTCCGCTCTCTATCCAAACCCAACACTTGGATTCATTCAGGAAAGGACCTACTACAGCGGACGTTGGAGGAGGGCCATTAGGACGAAAGAACCTCAAGAACAGTCTGGCATCGCTCCCTTCGAAACAACCTTCACCTTCTGCCTCATCGGCGCAAATCGTACCACGACAATCGCCAAACCATCTAGGGATACCTTCATCGTCACCATACCTCAAGCCAGGACAGGGATCTTCTTCTCAGGCACATTCCCAATATGCAGATCATCAGCCACAGCAGCAATACCACCACCACCATCCTCCGCCTGTTCCGTCATCTCAACACCAACAGCGTCATCCTAATCACCAACACCAACATCAGCTACAGCAACAACACTCCAGTCAACTGAGACAATACCATCAGCAACACCAACTCTCACCACCATCACAAACGTCGACGGTTCGCTCCTCCAATTCTCCTCGAGCTACCAGCCCCTTGGGTTCTGGAGTACTGGATGCGTTCCAGGACCGGACCGCAATGGCGCTAATGCAACGGTACCTGACTAGCCCCGACGATCCCGAGTCTGACGCCGATATTCAGATGCAGGTCATGATTTCTCAAGCTGCTGTTGACTCCAAGGGCTTTGAAGTGCTAGTCCCCCAATCTGTTGAGAGCGTCAAGCGCGTAAGTGCCTTTTTCTGTGACAGTCATGCATGCTTTATTATGTTAGATGTACCATCCTTACACAAGTACACGCTTTACGGAAAAAATATATATGATAGCATCATGCAACTCTCAGTTCGAGGATCGCAGCCCTCACAGCCCGCCTATCACTCGAGTCCAAGATCCGCGAAGCAGCCCAGTCCTTACTAAAACTGCACGCAGACAACAAGAAGCTGGCCCGTCAAGCAAGCGACCATCTGGAGGCCGCGAATCGCAAAGTGGATCAAGTTGCGACAGAACTCTGGAAGCTTACCCAATTGGCCGCCGATCTGCAGAGGACGCTCTTGCAGCATACGTCGGGCGTGCTGGCTCTTGGTGTGGTCCGACTGGAGGATCAAGGCCGTAGGGAGAGGGATGTGAATGCCTTGCAGTTACAAGAGGCTAGAGTTGGCAAGGATGTCGAAGAGCAATTGTAAGTGACAAAAGGGAGAGGCAAAAGCGGAGATTTTGATAATTGTCCCTCTGTGTGATGCTGCTTTACTGTTATTGATGCTATCAATCCTAACAAAAGTTTATCTACATTTTTTTGTTTTTTTTTTTGCATTATTGCTTCTTGCCTACTGCCTTGTGCTGGCTTATGGGGTTGTGAAAAAAGTGAGTCGATGTCGAGGACGATAATGAGTCTAGAATCAGACACGCTCGAGGCCCAATCTCTCCTAGAGGACAAAGACCGAACGATCGAACGACTCATGAAACAACTCGACCACCAACGAAACCTCTACGTCCGCCTCGACGAGCAGCAACAAAAGATGATGGCGCTTTCTCGATCACAACAAAAAGACCTCGACCTGTTGGACAAGACCAGGAATGATGCAAAGACGGTTGCTGAGCTGGAGGCGTTTTTGAGTAAAGTCGCGGGGAGGTTGCAAGGGATTTTGCAGACACAACAGCAGCAGCAACAGCAGTATCGACATCAGAAGCAGGTCTCTGCTACTGAGCGAGCATCAAAAATTGATGCGATCGGCAACAGCAGTGATGATCAGCACCGAGAGGACGACGAGAGAGATCGGAATGCCCAGACTTGGCCTTCTACTTCGACTCTGCTTTCGAAGCGTTCGTCCCCGACAGCAACAGCTCAGGAGTCGTCATTCAAGACTAGTCCGGGACGTGAGGATTCCATATCGTCGTCTACTCGGGACGGCAACAGCAATCTAGGAACGACCGTCGTCTCGGACAGGACCGCCAACAGCTCACAAGGGTCAACATTTGTCAATGACAAGACTGAACATGCAGAAGCTGCGCCTCAGCACGTCTCTCGGGAACGCATCTTTTCGACTCTGGATGCCCTTGACCACTTCATGGCCGAGTCTCAGCAAAAATCCCAGATCCTCGAGGGTGAACTGAGTCTCCTGCGACGCCAGTCTGTGGTCCTGAGTGAGAGCCGAAACAACAGCATCAAGATCAAGAACTTTTCGTCCGTAAGAGGTCGGGCAGCAGAGGAGACCATCCGCTCCGCACTCGAGAAGAGCCTCAAGGACGCCTTGTTGGAGAAGGAGATTGCGCGCCAGGAATTGGAGAATGAGCGACAGCGATGGCAAGATGACCAGAACCACCGAATCAGCGCTTTGGAGGAGAGTCTGGTTGCTGTGGAGGACAGCGAAAAGTCATCGGCGACCGGCAGGACATCCTTGGATGGAGCAAATGAGGATGGAGTTTCAGCGGCAGCACAGGAGGAGATTATTCGTACGCTCAGACAACAGCTACAGGAAGCCATTGATGAGATTGATACTCTGAGCCAGCAGCAACAGTCCAGTCTTAAGTCAATGCGACAACTGTTTGATATCATCCCAGATTCTCGTCGCAAGAGCCATCTGCAGTTATTCTCAGCTCATCAACAACAGCAGCGCAACGGTGGCAGTGGCACAGGAGGATCTGTTTCGGGTCGTGCAAGTCCGGCTGGGAGTATCTCGTCGGTGTCGTCCGGAAACGCGGCGATTGGATTCAGTATGGAGACGCTCATTGTGCGAGTCAAGGAGCTGGTCGCGAGGTCTCAACAGCCGAAGCAGGATTCTTCCGAGTCGAAGCATCCAAGAAGCAACCAGTCGACTACAGGGAGCCGCCAAACCAGCCACCAAAGCTCTACGTTGTTGCCACCAAAGCAAGCCGATGCCGTCGAGAACCAACAACAACAACAGGAGGACTCGACATGGGTTTCAAACTCGGAGCTGGAACGCCTTCAAGCCAACGCAGGGATGATCCAATTACTCGAGAAGGAAATCGAGCTTCTCAAGCAACACACCGATATGTTGTTGGACGAGAACGCCAGACTGGCAGAGATAGCCGCAGCTTCGGCGACCGCAGTCTCTCACCCGCCATCAAGGAGCTCGGTAGATCTACGCGCCATGATTCGGCCACCGAGCAAGGACGATGCTCTGGCCGAACTCCACGAGATCATTCGTATCAAGGATACGTTGCTCTGGGAACGAGATCAACTGGTCGAGCAGCAAGAGAAAACGCTTTTGAAGGTTCGGTCCGAGTTGGCTCAGGCTACTGATCAATCAGGAGCTGTGATCCCGCACGCGCACACGACTTCTGGAGGCAGCACGGGCTCGCCACCGCCACCGTTGAGCTCGTTTGATGTGGTCGCTCTGGAGGATTTCCGAATCCAGTGCGACAAGTTGGAGGGGCAGAACGGTGAGATGCGGATGATCATTGCCGCACTCGAGGCCGCCTATGGAGGACCCGGATCTGGAGCCCAGTTGCTGAAGGCTCTCCAATCGACCAACACACCTTCATCGCCCACTTCAACAACCTCTTGGCTCAGCTCTCGCCTCGGCGCAGCAGGCTCGCTCAGCTTTGGATCTTTGTCTCAAAAGCTTTCACCGGAACCGGCAGCGTCTTCCAGCGGTATCAGCACCCCGATCCCTTCAAATGTCGACGCCTTCTCGAACAACAACAGTCAGTCTTCTCAACTCCAGCAGCAGCAGAATGGAGCGGGGACATTGTCTAGTGGAAGTAACGCCGCGATCACCAGTGCCACAGCAGCGCTGAGGAAAGAGTTCCGGAGGGTGATGACAGAGCTTCGAGAGGAGAAAGAGAAGGCAGTGCGGAAGGAGGTTGAGGAACGGCGACGGTTAGAGCGAACAGTTCGTCAGCTGCGTCGTGAAATGCAAGCCATCCAAAATAGTGAAATATCCACCGCTTAATTTAGTCCGCACAATATATTTTAATAACAATAATAGTGGAAAAAAACGGTATCTTTATTCAGAGGTGGCAGTGGCAGTCTTTGCGATCTCTTCTGGCGGAGGAAGCACACGAGCGGGCCATTGTCCACAGATGACACAGAACGTCTGATCAGGCGTCGTCAAGTTGAACCCGCATCCAGGGCAAGGATCCCGTCCGTCCCTGGTCAGCTTCGCAGGGTACGTCGACAGATCGTTGCCAAAGACCTTCTTGAAGACCTTGAAGTAGTTCAAATGCTCGACATCCCTGATCTTGATCCCTTCCTCCTCCAAGATCCGTTCCTGCTCCTTCTTTAAATCCTCGGCGCTCATCGACTCTTGGAACAGCTTGGGCAAGACTGTGGTTCCGGACCCAACCTCGATAGGCTCCTTCTTGCGCCATGCCGAGAAAGCCTCCCTCTCAAAGGCCTCCCTCAGGATAAACTTTCCGTGGATCTGGGTTCCCGAGAGACGGTCCTGCCATTCACGGTCCTGGGCATGGAAGTGGGTGTTGATCTTCTCGTCCCGTGTACACTGCTGCGAAAACTTGATCAGCTCCGGATCAAGATAGGGTTGAACCAACTCGAGTCCCAAGGCCTTGGCGAGGGTGACGCCCGAGAAGCGCATGGTCTTGGTCAATTTATCCGAATAGGCCTGCAACCTTTCAGCAGACATGTTGTGCAAGAACGAGTACCCCGCAAATAACTCATCGGCGCCATCCCCCGTCATGACAGTCTTGTACCCCAACGACTTGGCGACCGCCAACCCGCGTGCAATCACAATCCCGTTCCGGAGCTCCATCGGATCAAACGTCTCCAGGGTCTGGATACAGAACTCAAGCTCTTCCAATATAGAGTCGAGTGTGATCTTGACGACCTTTTGGATCAGTCCGGTCCGGTGCGCGATCTGGGCGGCGTAGAACTCGTCAGTTGCTTGATCGGTGCAGAGGACTGTCACTGCTCCAGTCAGGGGCCGCTTCAATTGATCGTCGTCAGGGTTGGTGTCCTTGGCTTGGTTGTAGACGGCAAAGGCGGCCTCGGCCAGGATCGAGGTGTCGACACCGCCAGAGAGGAGAATACAGTCGCAAGGGGTTGACTTTGCAATGGATGCCAGGAGTAGGCGGCGGAGTTCTTGGACCCTGGCTGGGTCGCTGTGGTACTCCTGTGTGGGTTCCGGTGCGGCGGCTGACATGAGTTGATGGAATGAAAAAGGGGTGGAGAGATGGGAAAGAAAAGAAGGTGTGAAGCGAGAGGGAACAAATTTCCTTCTCACGGGTGGAGGCGGACCCTCAATTACAATCGAAGATGGGATTTGCAGTCACCTTTTAAGCTGGTTCTTGGAAGGAATAATGAGAATCATCTCTTCTCTTTTTGCGTATACATTCAGCGCAAACAGTACAGACAGACCCTCGTCTCGAATTCGGACATGGCAAGCCTTGACAACATTACAGAGGTGGGAACAAGAGTTGAGGGTGTGGATGAACTTTCGAATGTACTCCGGAATGTCCATGCCCAGAACCTAGCTTCCTACAGTCGCCTCTTAAAAGAAGAGTCCAGGACCACGGAGAATGAACCTGTCAAAACTGTAGACAATGAAGTGCCATTCTGGGATATCGTCGTCGTCACTGCGGGAGACAAACAGCAGAAGCACTGTTACCAACGGAGAATCAAACAAAAGCTAACTGACCGTTCCATACCTTCTCGCGTGAGGTAAAGCACTCCTCCTCCCTTGGCGTTCATGACATTTGGGGAACATCTCATCAAAGAACGAAGTACTGAGCGCTTCACACTTCGCCTTGTTCCTTGCAGATACCTGGTCATCGAAGACCCGCCAAACTCCAAGATCGGAAGCGCTGGCTCGACGTGTCTAGTCATGAAAATCCTCCAGGAAACATTCCCTGCCGATTTCCTATTGCAAGGTGTGAAGATCAATCATACCACGGAAATAATTACTGATGGTGCCTGAAGTTTATATGTTTCCAACGTACTGATCAAAATATCAATATTTTGTTTCTTGTCATTAGCCCGGACCCTTTTGATTCATGCGGGTGGCTACAGTACTCGTTTGCCCCATGTCAGTGCTCGCGGCAAGGTCTTTACCGCGCTTCCACAAGGTAACGACTGTCACCGTTACATTCTTGTTTGAGAAACGAATCACCATGGTCAACTAAAAGATCGCGTTTTCTAACTTCATCCGTTCGATGCATGTCCCTTTTTAGCCGACAAGCCAGAAGGCATTCAAGTTTTGGACCTGAAGCTCGTCCTCTACCTTCACTTACTCAAATCCATGCCACCCGGTGTAAGCAAACAGCAACCAGCTTTATCTCCACCCATCGCCAAAGGAACTGACGAGCCGTCAAACTAACGTGAACACCCATGTCTTTTCTCTTCCGACAATAGGTGTTCCTGACGAGTGCGGACGGAATCGAACTCTTTTCATCATGCTCACCCTTCCCCAAGGACCCAAAACCATTCACCATCACAGCATTAGCCCACCCATCCTCAACGCAGATCGGGAGCACTCATGGTGTCTACCTGTTACATGACCCTGAGGGACTCATCCCTACAGACCGTGCTCGGATACCGAAAGACCAGTCCGCGTTGTTGTTGAAATGCCGCAAGTTCCTGCATAAACCGTCTCTTGGTAAGTTGATGATCAGTTATGAATATTCTTTGGGTCAATAAATGATTGTGGCTAGACTTACTGAACATATTTTGCGCATGTTTCGGTTTGATTTGATAGACGAGATGCGAAGGACATCCAATTTGATCTACAACAACTCGTCAGCTTCTAAAAGTCAGGAGGAGGAAGTCTACACGGACAGTTGTTATTATTTTGATCCGCTCACCGCAGCACTCATGGCCAACGTAAGCTCCACCTCTTAAGACGCGACATCATCAAAGGTATCAACTTATTCTCATTTTTCTACACTCATAATTAACATCCCTTTGCTGATATTTCTGAATAGGTATACCCACGTCTGTCTCCAGAATGCGACCTAGAAGCATGGGCTGACGTCCTCAGCTTCCAAGACTCCTGTTCCTCCAACCACGAAACAGAAACAAACATCCGAGCAGTTACACAACAACAACCTTTGAAACAAGCCCTCCGTGATGCAAACGTCCAACTCGATGTCATGGTCCTCAACGCCTCCAAATTCTACCATCTCGGGACCATGCTAGAGTTCATCTTCGCCACCTGTACCGATCGCGCGTTCATGTCTGAACTTAATATCCGGAACTCTACCCCAGGGGTCGGTATCATCTCTGCGTTTAGTTTATCAATTGCTAGAATCCAGCAACAACAACAGAAACAGGAGCAGGATCGAGAAACTCCACAATGGCAGCTAGAATCTCCACTATTCATTGAAAACTGTCACATCCCACCAACTGCACAGATCGGCGCTGGATCCGTACTAGTCGATACCAACCTCCCCGACACCAAGGAAGGATGCGAAGAGAGAGTCCAGATACCCGCGCACACATGTATGTTTACGCTCCAGCTCCAAGAACACGCTTTTGTCACGTTTACATTCTCGGTCAACGACGACATGAAACGCGCCGTCTCCGCCACGATTACTACCCCCTTCGAAGAAACGAATGACGATACCCACCAGATCCTCCTGAAACGCCTCATGATCTTTGAATCAGTGCCCGTCTCAGAAATGCTTACAAACAACAACAACTACATCGACGATCGAAAGCATGAGCATGAGCACAGACCACCGACATCACAGATCCAAGCCTGCGGGAACACCCTGTCACTGTGGACAGCACCCGTGTTCGAGATCGCGTCGACGGCTCAGGAAAGTACGCGGTTCGCGTTAGATCGCCTAGCACGGATTCGTCGATTTCAAACAGGAGGACAGGGAGGAGAGAGGCCATCGGCATCGCCTCGATCAACAACACCTATGTTGGGTTGGGTGTCACTCAAGGACGCCGCCCGGATAGCACGCGAACTTTAGATTTAGACATACGCATGCTCTTTTTCAGAAAACAAGATAGATCCCCAAAATATGTAAGTGTGTGCGAGTGGAAGCGTATCTTAAAGCTTTCCTTTTTTTTTTTATCAATAAATTAAAAGTACATAGTTAATCTACATTCATCGCAGTCTCCAAAATGGGTGTTGCTGCTGGTGTGGTGGATGGTGGTGGGGCGGAAGAGTTCTCATGGACTGCATTATCCATCTCAAGGGCGACATCTTTGATCGACTCTGTCCTTGCGACATTTTCATACCCTCTAGCGCCATGCCCGGGTGAGACGGCACCACCTCGATCATGTCTCGCAACACAAGGGCTAGAAGCGCGACGGTCCTCTCCACCGTGATGATGGCTCTCAGAAACTACCAGTGTAGCCCCTGACACAGCTGTAATGGAACCAGCAGTTGATTTGGGCGAAGCAGATGATGCGGGCATAGTAGGATGGGCGATCGGCTGAGCAACATGCGACAAGCGACTAATGGGAGGCGTAGCCGAGTCTCGGGATATCCTGTCTACCGTGGGGCTCCTCTGCCGTGAAGGAGAGCGGCCATGCCCATGGGGATGGATATGGTTACTGTGATTGTGAACATGGTTAAGATGCACGTGGCCATGATAAGGGTGTCCGTGGCCATGGCCGTGTCCGTGTCCGTACCCGTGAGCACCTGGGTGTCCATGGTGGTGAAAGTGATGCTGGTGGTTGGGGTGATTTGGATGATATGGGTGGTGATGAGGGTGGTGGTGGTGTAACGCGTGGTGTCGATGAACTGTCTGCGAATGGTTGGCTTTGGCGCTTGCCGTTGCGGCCGCAGCAGAAATAGGAACTTTTTCTCCCCTGACAGGTGACGGCACAATATGATGGTGGTGTTGAGCTGGGTGGACGTGGGCTGGCAAAACTGGCGCGCTGTGTTGGTGACCGTGTGAGGGGTGAGGATAAGGATGTGGATAAGGATGTGGATGTGGATGTGGATGTGGGTGCGAATGAGAATGCGCGTGCGCGTGCGGTGGTGGCGGTTGAGACTGCGCAGGATGATGTGGGTGTGGGTGCGAATGAAGGTGAGGGTGAAGATGGCCGTGTGAGTGTTGAGACCGAGAAGAGACAGGGTTCGACGATGGGTCCACAGCCACGGGTGCCAAAGATTCCGCCTTGTACATCGAAGCAGCCATCGCCTCAGTGTCATCTGGTTTGAAAGAAGAGCGCCGCTTTCGGTCCTCAGGTGATCCAACCATTCCTGGCGAATAAGCCCTATCCTCGCGATCACGGTCAGCAAGCTCTTCTGGGTGAGGAACAACTTGAACACTCCTACCGCTTTCTTCGACACTGCGTGTACGGGCGTGTGGGGGTCGCTGAGTTGTTGGGCTTCCCTGAGTTGTTGGGCTTCCCCCAAGTCCATTGGCCATATCCCCCGTTGATTTCCTCTTCTCCGACGATCTCTTCAGATGCTGCGCACGTTGCTATAAAAATGCGATAGAAACAACAGGATCGAGTCAGTGTTTGTCTGCGGTCGTAATATTGGAATGATCTCAGAACATAGGGTAAAATACTAGGAGTGGAGTCGATGGCTTACCATTTGATCTAGCTGAATCAGGTACGAGATGTAGACCTGGGTCGCATTCACTTTCAATCGCGGGTTGAGACTCTAAAAGTCGAAGAACGATGGCAAAACAAACATATTTCAGGACTTGTTCTCACTGGTACTCCTGAAACCACAACCTGTAGCAGCAATCAACTTGACAATCCTTACCAGGCCCGCCGATCTTGGTACATAATGAAAGGCAGAAGGCGCCGACGAAGGAGACTTCTCGATATGCAAATGGTGGTGGTGAATGTGATGATGGTGGTGGTGCGGATGCTTTGGATGCTGAGGTCCTTGTAAACCTAGGTGCTGAGGATGATGATGCACGTGGGGATAGTTATGTGAGTGCGTACCCATGGAATGGTGCTGGTGTTGATGGGGTATATGGCGATGGTGGTGGTGGTGCCGTGACACGGTATTAACCAAGGCTGATGTTTCTTGATGTTGATGGTGGTGCTGGCCTTGCAGCTTTGCTGCGTCTGGCAAAATCGCTCCTGTTATCTGATCTTCTGAGGATCGATGATGATGATGGTGACGAATTGGGTGCGGGGGGTGCGGGTGCGGGTGCGAATGCAGGCGGCCATGGTGGTGATAGTGCGGATGCGGCTCGCAAGACAGGTGATCCTGATCCATGTCGTCATGGCCCTCAAGTTCATCTCTGGCATCGCTCTGTCTCTGTGGGCAGTTATCTCCTAAGAAAAAATGACACGAGCAAAGAGAATGATCGTTGTCAATAAACTTTGTATCGCAAACAAGGCTGGATAAACACCAATGACTGTCCTCTCTTATTTGTTTGTATACTTTGAGAATAAAGAACACCCGACAGGGACAGACCCTTTCCCTCTCTCCCCACCATCCTTCCCGTTTTTAGTCATTCTTATCAACTTACGCTTGGCGACCCTTTCCGTACACCTTTGCTCAAAAAAGCCTTCCGACTGTGCACCGTTGGGTCGAACAACAGGCGAGGGCGTCAGATGGCGAGCCGTTGCATGATGATCGGGAGTTGAATCTTCCTCGTCCCCTGTTGTCCTGCGCGCGTATCCTGACGAGTCTCCTGATGAAGTTGCAGGAATAAGAGTGGTACAATCAGGTTAGAGACCCAGAGAAGGCAAAACAATAAAATGTGGACGGCAGAGGTGTACCAGGGTTGAGTTGGGTTGCGTGATGCGAGCGAACGAATAGTAAAGCTGCGTGGGGAATGAGATATAATCCTACCAAGTAATGACGATATAGACATGCTTGAACGTGTATTCGACTACGCCAACGGATAGAAGAAGTGGTGGGAAGTTAGCGCATGAATACCATGAAAACATCTCCCAGGCAACCAGTGCTAGTTACAAATTCTTCACTACTCTAAAGTTGCTGAAGGCATCAAGTTGTTTTGTAGTACCTTGAACGCTGAATCTGACTGTTCTTGCAATGCATGTGAGGGGCGAGAGGGGTACTCTGAAGGCACTTCTGGGCGAGTATGGTGGTTATGTTGCCGAGAAGCTGGCGAAGGATCTTCTTCAGAATCTTCATCAGAGATTCCTCTCCCTTGCTCACGGTAGTGGTACTTGGAAGAGGGATGCTCGTGGTGTGAGTGTGTCGTTGTTGTTGTCGTTGTTTCTACGACCTCTGAGGATGAGGATGGCGTCTGCAGGCGACTGGGATCGAGACCAGAACTTCCTGTGGCGTTACTGTTATCTGCATGATGTGACGAGCGACTAGGACTCTCCCTATGATGCGGGATATGTGGTGTGCTGCTGCCGTGTTGGTTCCTGTCGTTAAGGCTTTCGTTGTTACTACTACCATCAATGCCCCTGGTGTGATTGTTGGCATTGTTTCTGATAGAATGGCTGTGGCCAGGGGACTCATATCGTTGGGGTGGAGAATGGTGGCGTTGGGGATAATCCTCAGCGGCAGCCGGGGGTTTCAAGGCAGCAGCGACGAGGGTGTCAAGGCTCCCCCGACTCTCAAAGTGCGACTGTGTCTTTGGTGCCGTCGCGGTGTCGGGGCCAGCGGTAGGTGTTGGCTCATTGCTATTGTTGTCTCTAGCATCTTCAAGTGGAGGCGACGTCTCTGCTGTTGTTCCATTCGAGTAAGGTGTGGCTGTTGCCTCCATTGGAGTGTGTGATGTGATGTAAGGAGGCGTACAAGGGGAAGATGTATGTTTTGCAGGGTATGTGTGTGTGAAGGCGGTATAATTTGGTAGGGTGTGTGCGTGCGTGTATGTGTATGATGTGAAAAGAGAGGGGTATGAGTTGGGAGGATCAGCCAGAAAAAGAAAAGACAAAAAAACAAACTGGATGGATGTCGATTATGGAAGAAGAGGAGGAAGGGGAAGGGTGAAAGTATGTCAAAACAAAAAGGCCGCCTTTGTTGTGTCCTGTCAAACACAATCTCAATAAAATGCCTCAACTTCCTTATTTGGACGGAACTCAAATTGCAGACACCTCCCCGCCTGACATTACTCTCCACCTCTCGCTCGCAGTACCCTCGCGGCCACCTATTGGTCTTCTTTTTGTTGTTGCGCGGTACTCCTTGCTTCGCTTTGCTCGCCTTGGCCTTGTATTTATTGTGGTACGATGTGGAGGTGGGGGCTGCATTCCTTCAATTGCTTCTCTTTGCTTCAATTGCTGTCAATGGCATTGCAAAACAAGCATGGTATTTTCCAAGGCGACTGGAGCTGTACTCGCAATAACATCATTAGGCCGTGGGTCCTGCTACAGCAGAGCACTCATTGAGTTGCAATCTGCGACACAATCCAGTCGAGTCCCTCAAACAATCTATCAATTCAGGTACGATCATCAATTAATCATCAGTGTCAATAGCAATGATACACTTCCATGGTCAATCAAAGGGTCGCCCGAGCGAGGGTCAATTCACTCACCCATCACCAGTCAGGGCAGAGCACGCCTGGATGGACCACTGTCGATCCTGCAATGACGTCAAAGCCAAGGCTTCTGAGATTTTGGCTGCGCTCAGTGCTCCCTTCACATCCTGCTTGTTCGCAAACACCAGTAAACTTGCGTTCTTGAGCGACTATCCAAAAATATATATATATATATATGTAAAACACCCGCAAAAATGAAAAGAAAAGAAAAGAAAAGAAAAGAAAAGGTCAGTGGTCCCACTTCTTCTTGTCTCGTCGCTTGTGTGACATATCTGCATCCATCTCCCAAACAACAACGAGTACAAGAAAATAGGATGACTTTTCAGCGTACCTCAGAATCCATCATGGTGTGTAGTTCTGTTTTTGAAATATGAAGGCGCTCCTTGTCTGAACTGTCGATGACCATGATCACGGCTTTCGTATTGACATAATATGTCTTCCAGGACGCCCGAAGTGATTCCTGTCCTCCTATATCCTATGTGTTCATTAACAAAAGGTAAATGAAAAAAGTAATAAAGTAGTGTAATGTGTCAGTCGTCCAAATTCTCCCAGCCGAATACCAAAAAAAAAAAAAAAAAAAAAAAACGAGCTCTTTGTAAAAATAGATATGCACACCACGTTTTCACGCTGGCGATTGTTTTTTTGACGTACCCACATGAGAAACTTGATATTCTTGTATGTAATCTCTTCGACGTTGCTTCCTATCGTTGGCGTGGTGACGACGACTTCATTCAGCAGACTTTTATGTATCACGCGGGATCAAAGGAAGCGGGGGGAGTGCACGTTGTCAACGCATAAGGAGAGAGATGTCGGGAAACTGTTAGAACAAAGAAGACTCTTCCAAATGGCAACCTTCGCCACTGAAATACTCACAGACGTTGACATTCTCCAATCAATACGATAACAACAGAGTAACAAAACACGCTCCTGCCTACAGTTTGTAAAGGACAGTTGTCTTTCCTGCATTGTCCAGTCCAACAATGACAATCTTGACCTCCTCTTTGCTCATAAGCTTGCGCCAGAGCTTTGTCAACACAATACCCTAGAAAGTAGGTTGAAAACAAAGGCAAGAGCTTAAAATCGTTAGAGAACTAGAGCATGCTTTCCTCGAGGCCTCGTGCTGGTGAATGCCTGCCACGAAACGAGACGGTTCATTCGTCTTATTGAGTTGATGCACAAAAGGTCGTTGCTCATTCGCTTTCTTACCATGATGATGGTATGGTGCGAGTTGTCGTGATGAGCTTTTTTGTTGTGTATTGTGCGTGAAGAATGTAATGCTGCTCTTGGTCCTGAGGCGGTTACGGTTCCTGCCTGAGTTGGGTCGGGTTGGGCTGATGTGCTTGTTTCGGTTGTTGAAAGAAGAAGAGATATAATGTTGCAGTTTTGAGGACCTTCAAGCAAGTCAAGGGTCTCCACAGAACATTGTCACGTACATTCGTCGCCCCTTTGTACGTCAAATTTTTGTTCCTCCGCGTCGTCCACAAACGCGTCCCCCCTTTTCCACCTACGTTCCAGACGCGCTCCATCAACACCAACTAGCCGACGAAAAAGAGGCGATAGAAAAAGACATGAGTCCCCCCCCACCCCCCCACCCTTCTTTTTACAGTGCCCCCCTGCACAACACTGTCCGGGCACCATTCCATGGCGACGCCATCTTTCTTACACCTCCTCTCGCTTACGCAATGAATAACTAAAGAAAAAACGGCACCGTTCCCTGTCCTCAACCTGCACCCCTGCATAACCTGTCTGTACTCCATTTCTATCAGGTCAATATGTCATTTTCGCAAGGCTTCAATCCGCAGATTAAAGAGCAGACTTAGTCCCCTTTTCATGTGCGATATTCTTCTTTGTTCACCCCTATCTTGTGTCGTCAATTTGCGAGAAAAATAGAAGGAAGGAGAAACAAAGGCTCATGCTCTTCAATGGCTCGGACCCATCCCGATACGACACATTGCGTGCTCCAACTCGCAACCAATTTCAAAATATCGCCCCATGCATTGATCGATTCCTTCTCTACCTTCTTACTCCTTCCTATCCCCGCTCCCCATCCTCCACTCCCAAAGAGAACCACACACAGACCCAAACACACAAACAAAAGAAAAAACGAAAAACAACGCCCTTCGCCCCCTAATCTTCATTCAGCCAAAACAAAGATAAGTACAGGCTCAACTTTCCCTTACTTTTTCTGCCCTTTTTTTTTCTCACATTCCTCGCTGTCATACAACAATAACCCTCACGTATAAAGCATTACGCTGCCTTACGTTTTACTCTCTTCTTCTTTTTCTTTCTCCTTTTTCCCACACACGCAAATTCTCATCAAAATGTCTGCATCAACTCCCACCACTCTTCCTCTTAGTCTCGACCACCTGACGAGCCAACAAGTCGATATGGATTCTTCAGAAACATTCAAGTCCTTTAAACAAGCCCCTGGCCACCATCCCCACAACCATCGCCAGATCCCTTCAGCCCTCCCCTCCCCAGACTACTCCGATTCCGACGAGATTGAAGGCGGATCCAACAGCGGGAGTACCATCAGCACCAACAACACGAGTGGGACCATATGCCACGGCCGCGTCAAGAACCCCGAGGCAATGGTCCCTAAGACCTGGTGGAAGACTGTCTTCAGCGACCAACTCTATCTACAGACCGACGGCGACGTTGTCGAAGACTCGGCCATCACTCGCGAAGAAGTCCGGGTCCTCGAGGGTATCGCCGCTATCCGCAATATTCTCCAGGCCTCTACTGATTCTAATGCATCTGCAAGGACGATCAAGGTACTGGACTTGTGCTGTGGACAAGGGCGCCATATCCTTCAGCTCGCGGAACTGTACCCTGCCTTGGAACTCTATGGACATGACCAGTCTGAATTTTTGATCCAATTGGCCCGTTCCCGAGCCGCTGCCGCTGCCTCCACCAAGGATGACGCACCATTGACCACTTCCCCCACCACCACCAAGAAAAAAGGCGCACAGATCCAATTCACAATCGGAGACTGCCGCTCGATCCCCTTCTCTGACTCGACCTTCGATCTCGTCCTAGTCATGGGAAACTCCTTCGGCTATTTCTCCAACGACAAAGACGACGAAACTCTCCTGACCCAGATCCACCGAGTCCTCCGCCCTGGCGGAGTCGTAGTCTTGGATATCACAGACGGCGCCTACCAGCGTGAGAACTATTCCCCGCGTGGGTGGGAATGGGTCGATGACGAGATGTTGGTCTGTCGAGAGAGGTGGTTGAGCGAGGACAAGAAGCGGTTGGTCTGTAGGGAGGTTGTTATCAAGACTGCTCAAGGAGTGATTCGGGACCAGTTTTATCAGGAGCGTCTTTACGACAGTGGCGAAATGGGTGAGGCACTGAGGGCCGCAGGGTTGAAGCGTGTCGATCAAGAGGAGGTCGGCGAAGAGCAGAACGGCCAGGGCCAGGAGGATCACCAGGTGCACGACTTGGAGATTAAGACCGGCAAGGAGATGAGCCAGCGCGGAGAGGACCTTGGCATGATGGACCAGCGAAAGTTTGTCGTCGCTATCAAGCATACCCTTTAGTGCACCCCATCTCAGTGTGAGCGTAGTCCAAACGGAATGAAATTTTATTTTACTTTTTTCTATGGTTTATTGTCGCTGGCGAGAATCTAATGGCGTGAGAACGAAGGGGGAAAGAAATTTTGCATCAGTTCTTTGCTTTCTCCCTCTCTCTTTCTCTCTCTCACACACACACACTCACACTGCTCATGAATATTCATACCTGAATTTTGAGCTCTTCTCCTGACATCTCGACAGGGACATCTTCTACAAGGGCGTTCTCGAGAAGATCCTTTCCTCGACGCAAAACTATCAGGGGGGTTGTAGAAGTCTGGTTAAAAAGGATGCGGGGACAAGGCAAAATCAACCCGAAATGACAATAAAACAAGATTGTATACCTTCTCCTTCTTCTACTTCGGCGGCTTTGCGGAGCTTCTCCAAGGGACTGGCCAAAGCTGAAGGCGAGCGCTCTCCCTCAACTCCATCTGTGTCAAGAGTGTTGACGGGCGTAGGTTTCAGGCCTCGTCCTCGGTACGTGTTGTCAGAGGTCTCTGGTGCAGACTCATCGGCGGCCATGGTGGCAGTCGAGGTCAACGTGGGCGACCGGCGCTCAGATGCCAAGAGGGAACTCCGTCGGACATCATTCAGGGCGTCGTTGGTAAACACTTCGTCATCCATGTCATCGTCATCCTCAAGCAAGAACGACGACTCCATGTCATCCGCTACCTCCTCAGTCGAAACATCAGGGACAACCTGAGCATCATCGTGCCCTTGCTCCTGCTCCTGCTGGCCTTGGGGCACTGCTGAGGAGCTGTCAGCCTCAGGAGATGACTGCTCTGTGGGGGTGGCAGGTGGAAGGGAGTTGGTTCTCTTGCCAACCATCATGTTGAGAGGCATCTCTGGAAGTGCAAACAGGGCTCGGTAAGCTTGGAGGAATGAGTTGATGGTGTTGCCCAATGATTCCAGCTCCAACATGGCCCTCTCGTTGTCAACCCTCGTCAAAAGATTCATAATGTTCGCTTGGTGGCGCTTGCACTGGTGGTATAATTGCTATAAATACCGCAAACAACAACGCATATGATTAATTTTAGATCTTCACCCAGTACGCGTCAATGCATTAGTTAGTAAAAAGGGTCTTACCTCGATTGGTGGCGGTGCACGGTAGAGAACTCCCTTCAGAATATCAAGCATCTTCTTGTCCTCAGGAGTGTGGACAAGGGGAGTCGTTGGCGTGGAGGGTGTCTGACTATCTTCGTTGTACTCCCCAGTATGCCCATTTTGATAGTTTCTAGATTCATGTGCGACTCTGCCATAGAGATGCTCATACCAGTCGCGGCGCATGGCCTTCTCACGGTTCAAAGCTCTCTCTAATGCTGTCAGGGTCTCTCTTGTCCGGTAGAGCTCGCCAGCAACCACCTCCAGAAGTGACCAGCGACTATCTTCGACAGAGGGAGCCACAGGCTCGGGTATAATGGCAGCTGAGGGGTGTCGGAAGATAGTGTTGGTGGGCATGTCGTCGGGTGAGGGCATTCCCTCGTTCGATCCAGTCTTCGCCTCCATGTTGCGAATGCAGGCTCTCAAAATATCGCGAGAAAGGCGAGCAAACTCGGCATCATTTGGAGGAACGTTCATGTCCAAGCAGGTAATGCTCTTGTTCATGCGAATACTGACAGAGAGCGCCATAACACCAGCAATATCGACGAGGTCGTTTCCTGTCAGATCCAGCTGAACTAGGGTGCGGGTCTCGGGAAGGAACTCTGCCAAAGCAATAGCGCCTTCGGATTGGATGCCAGTGTTGGACAGTGACAGTTTGGTCAGAGTCTTGTTGTAGACCAACTTTTGCGTCAATGCATTCATGCCAGTAATGACAGGCCCACAGACACGATTGTCGCTGAGATCCAGTGCCTCTAATCCAATGTTGAGTTTCTATTATCAAGTATGGATAAAAATGGCTCAACATTTAGCACGCGGTGACGACGCAGTACAATACGTTGCATATCCCTGGTATACTCACAAGTGCATCGGCGAGGACGACAAGGCGTGCAGGATCCAGGTTGTTGTTGGCGAGGATGAGACACTTGAGTGACATATTTCTGCGCAATGTCTGAGCCACGTAATCTGCTCCTTGCTGTAAAATAGTTTTCGACAGCAACAATGTAGAGTGGTTTAGTTAACATGCCATCCCACAAGTAAAGAGGCTACAACAGCTGTCGTGCGGACCAAATTCATGCTTAGCACTTACTCGAAGGTCGTTGTCGGATACATCTAGAGTTTCGATACCGCGAGTGCGCTTCAGCAACTCTGGGTTCACGATGCCTGGGAAAACTCGTTTGAATCCTTGCTCTTCATTATTGATTGGGATGACTTTGTTGGGTTGGTCGTCATAATCACGCATCATCACTCCGATCCAGACGCCTCCTGTAGCACCGATTCTGTTTGAGCGCATCGATACCTGTCGCAGGTTGGACTCTCTGATCGCGGGTGCTATGGATTGGAAAAGATAACAAAACACTTATGTTAGGCTGTAAACTCTTGGGGGAAAGCGTAGACCAACAATAGCAACGACACGTAGATGTAATACTCACCAATCGTCTCCAAGAGGTTTCCGCGCAGTCCACAACGATCCATGCGCAACTCTTCGAGCCTCGATCCAAATCCAAGTCGTCCAATCTTGAGTGCATGTGCCAGGAACTCAATAGATTTCTTGTCCATAGGAATACCGGAAATGTTGAGGCTCTTGAGTGCTTTAGTCTAGAATAAGCAGTTAGAATACCGACGTCGTTAGATACTGGGGTCTGCCTTACAATTCCGTCGTACCAACACCTCGTTTCATGTCGAGATCTAGGCTTACCTTCTTTACAAACACGGAAACGTATTTGAATCCCAGTGACTTTATCCGTTTATTATCCTGGAGACTGAGCAGGGTCAATGTGTCGGTGAGCAGCAAACTGTACAGCAGCATTTTCAGAGTCTAGATTATGGGAATAATCAGAGCAGCAGCGTTAATAGGCACACCTTTGACCTTGATAATCCAGAACATTAGAAAACTCGTGTACAAACTTACATCGTCTTCCAGGGCGCAATTGTCCAAAATGAGATGTTTCAGTCCGAACTCGAGCGTGAGCACATCCGAGATAGGGTCCAGAGCTCTCCGAGGCAAAGGTTCGCCTAAAAGTCGTAAAGCAGTCGAATGTTAGCAATCGAAACCACCGTTGATTTTTTTACGGTGCAGAGCTGGCAGGCTTTTGACATCCATACCTGTCAGGTCAATTGTCGTCAGCAGTGGGTTCGATGTACGGCCTGAGGCAATCTAGAAGTGTAGTTGACAATTGAACACAGTCAGCGTCTTTCCACAACATGTGGAGAGCCCAAAAATAAACTTGGAATGAACCCGGAATAGGTACGTTTTACTCCATACCTGCATGTCGTTAATGAGGCGCTCAATGGGAAACTCTTCGCGACTGTTGCAGGCTGTGAGGTAGTAGTTCATGATCTCCTTCGCCGTGTAGATGTTGTCGTCGACTAGTACCCCTTCGCTTGTCATGATGACCTTCTTGGGCTGAACTGGTGCTGGCGCCACAGGAACCCTCCTTGGCTCTGACTCTTCCTCTGACTCGTAGGCGTCGTCGTTGTGAAACACATGCTCGGTCCTCAATTGCCCTACGGAGAACCGCACGCGCTTCAAGGACTTGTCGGAAAGTAGTGAGGTGACGCTTCCATTGGACTCCAGGAAAGAGATGGGTCGTTCATTGTTGACAAATACTGGCGGTCCTGTCCTGGGTCGTCCTACAGGAGGTCCTGAAGGGATTGGCGGATGTCCTTGAGGCGTTACTGCTGCTGCTGCTGTTGCCTGAGAAACTAGTTTTTGAAACATTGATGGGCCATTGGCTGTGTAGGCTGTCGGTGTCGTAGGTCCACTCATGGCGGCAAGCTTGCTGACGGTGCTCTGGAGCCATTGTGACTTGAAAACGGGGCTCCTGACAGGCTGCTCGATAAAGGGATAGGCAGTCTTTTTCCTGAGAATGGACTTTTTCGGGGTACTGCTCAGGTCAATGGCTCGCAGAGGGGGTCTTTTCAGCTTGGGCTTTGTGATAATTATCACTACAAAGTGGCAGAGAAGGAGTTTTCTAAGTTAGTCAGTCGTCCTTCTTGATTGCTCACGAGGCATTTTTCACAACAGGCTGCTCCAAGGGCATATTTTTCGACATACTTCCTTGGTGTTGCGATGATGATGACCTCTGCAGCACAGGCTGTCCATTGCTGGCAACAGGTGCGATCGGTTCCGCTGCGGCGTTGACTGGTTCGTCGGTCATGGCTTCAGTGAGTGCAGCATCCGGTTTTCCATCGACAGTGGTCACTGCATCCTGATTCGTCTCGGCAGTCGGTGTCGAAGGTGTAGAATCAGTGGAGTCCTTTGGCGAGGTAGGTGCGGTAGTTTCGTTAATAGGCGAGGACAGAGGATCGAGGGCAGGCATCTCAGGCAAGGTCGTCGTGTCTGACTCGGCAGGGCTGTTGTTGATGTTGTCGTCGTTCACGTGGAGGGTACTCTTAGTGGACGTCTTGTCGTTGTCGTTGTTGCCGTTGTTGGTGATTGAGATGTCAGTCTCAGGGGTGTCCTGGCTGGAGATGTTGGACGGGTGCATGCCTGTGCTTGAGGGGTCCCTGTGGTTTACGCCTATCATGAAGGCAGGCTAGTGAGCCGGGCAGTGGCGTCGAAGGATGAGGAAGAGGAAGAAGAGGAGAAAGAAGTGAAGATGAGAGGAAGTAGAGAAGATGATGGAAGGCACAAGTGAGAAAGAAAAGAATGAAAAGAAGAGGAAGAAGTCGAGTTCAGCGTGAGAGAGAGGGAGAGAGAGAGGAAAAGAGGGGGAAATCTAGGCCAGGTTGTGAGCCAGCCTTTGAAATTCTATTTTTTTTTTTTTTTTTTTCCTCCGCGTGCTCCACGCCATTGCCATGCGATTCGTGTATTATGTATTTGTGTGGTATGAGCAAAAGAGAACAATCACCTTCACTTTCCCTCCCTCCCTCCCTTATTCCTGACCACAGACAACATGAACATCCAGAACTCTCACTCCCCTTTGTCGCTGGTGTGGCGGCTCTCCTACGACTTCTAGTTGTGCCACTACACGACACTCACCTTCAGGCCAATCATCCTGTTTGTTGCGTCTGCAACTTTGTCCCACCGTCCAGCCCTGCCACTCCATACCGAGGCATGCATAGACCTATATCTCTTTCCCTATTCTTCCTCTTCTTCTTCTTCTTCTTCTTCTTCTTGATCCTCCTGTTTGTTCGCACCTCCATACATTAACCCCTGCGCAAACTCTTTCTCACACAGACACACACACTCCGAACAAAGAACAAAACGTGTCATCTCTCTCCATCTCCTTCGACTCATTCTCTTTCCGACCGTGTCCATCCCTTTCTTTCTTTCTTTTTCTCTTCACTTTTCTTTACTTCTTGTTCTTCTTTTTCTTCCTTCCTTTCCTTCCTTTCTTCCCTCCCACTCACTCCACTCTCCACTCCACTCCCCAGCCTTACCTTTCAATTGCCCCCATTGTTCCCGCTTGCCTTCCTTCTTCCCCCTTCAAACCCCGCTCACAAACACGAACAACTGGCGCCCACACATACACATCAAAAGATGATCCACTCCCCTGTTGTTACTCCTCCCCCGATCCCTCCTCGGCCTGTCTCCACCTCACCAGCAGTTCGCCCTTTTCAACTCTCCAACAATCGGCCCTCCCTCCAACTCGCCTATCCTCAGCCAAATCAACAACAGCAACAGCAATATCACCATCCAGAGCAAAACCAACTGCAACACCAATTACAGCAATTTACAATAGACCCGCAATACGACCATTTTCAGCCAACTCCAAGGGCCTTCGCCCAGGACAGCAACGTATCACCATCAACGTCGGACAGGTTTGAGACTAAGGAACATCCTTACTTTCTGGCCAGTCGCCACTCCCAGCCTACCTATCTTCTGCCCTCTTCGTCGGTAACGTCCATTCCAGAAACATTACCCCGAAATCGAGCACACTACCCCCATCGTCTATCCGCCCCACTACCACTATCTCCTTCATCGCTACAGCAGCAACAGCAACTACCACAAAACCAACACCAAAACCTACAATGGCAACCACTATATCAACATGGACAAAAACAACATTCCTTCCATGGAACAACCTTTGTACCGCAGGACAAGCAAAGGAACCTCTCTGTCCTTCCTACAATCATCAAAGCCAATTCACTCCCTACTTTGATCCCACCTCCCATCCCAACCGCCACTCGGCCACCATCCATGATCGTATACCCTTCAGAGCCAACACTTCTCGCCAAATCAGGCACTGTTGTTGGGGCACCAGCCCTCGTCCGGATGTCCTTCCTCAACGGCCATCGTTTCATTGGTAAGGCTTTTTTTTTCGGCTGCAAGGCAATTAATTCCGGGCTATCTTATGGGGTGCGCGGGGATGAGATATCCCTGTTTAAAATTCAAAGAGCAAGAAAAGCAAAAGTCTTCTTTTAACCATCGGCGTTAACGATTCGACGCGCTTCTTTATTTTGTGTTTTGCACAGCCGCTGGGCCTCCGAAAATCATCAAGAACCCCCAGAAGATAAAAGCTCTACTCGAGCGCCCTGTCCCTCGCATAGCCGTAAGAATTGTGTAACCTTGTTCATTTACTTTTATACATTGCTACTTTCTCACTTGTTCTTGTTCTTGACAAAAACAAACAAACAGCTTAGATCCGTCCATTCTCTTTCATCTCTTCATCTCACTTGATATATAAAAAAAAACTAGGTTCAGAAGCGATTCAACACATTGCTGGGAGACTTTTGTGGCGAAAACGTGGACGTGAACAGGAACGGCAAGGTCATCGACACATCTGCCAGTGCTCGACAAAAGCACAGTTCGTCGCATAAGGACAAGGCAAAGAAAAAATCGCGCAAAGTGTCAGGAATTGTGGTCGGGATCGACTTTGGCAACACATTTACCGGCGTGTCCTATGCCCACCAGAACGACGGAGAGATGATTGACGTTGTGAAATGGTACGCTTTCCATTTCTTTGGTATGTTTGGGAGAAAAATCTTTTCGATTCATTAACAACGCTCAGGCGCTCACCACCACCGCTTTCATTGTGCATGTTAATCCAACTGATAGGCCAAAGTCGACAAGCGCATACTCTAAGGTGCCGACAGTAAACCTCTACAACTCGGAGACGGACGTCAGGAAACTAACGGAATGGGGCGCCTCTGCAGCGACAAGCTTTCGACGTTCCAAGGGCGACCGTACACTAATCTCGGATTACAAACTACAATTCTTTGATCAAGGACGGCAAGCAGTGCTGAAGCATGGATTATTCCTGTCAGACGTCTTGACGCATTACCTTCGAGGAGTTCATGAATACCTTATGGAAGAGATCAACAAAGCCCAGGTCGTCAAGCCAGGAACAGTCCCCATACACTACTGTGTCACAGTGCCAAAGTCATGGAGTAGGTCCACCCAGGGCCTTATCTTGCGATGCTACGTTGACGCCGGTATCATTCCACAGATACGAGCACCCAACGTTGTCGTCATCTCGGAGGCCGAGGCAGCAGCGGCTTACTGTCGAGAACACTGTGTCGAAACAGACTCGCTCGAGGATGGGGACCTCTTTATGATCTGCGATGCTGGAGGTCGAACGACTCAAGTCACTGTCTTTCGGGTGGACGACTCTTTGGGTGTTCGCCAGTTTGAGTACCTCTCGTCCTCCCACGCCGAGAACTGTGGGTCAGCCATGCTCGACCAGAACTTTAAGGATCTCGTCCTACAACGACTCTCTGGACTGGACCTCGATGCACGGCCGCAACGACAAAAGGCGCTTGAGACCCTGCTGGATGGATTCGCAGAGATCAAGTCGCTATTTGATGCCCGGGCAAAGGAGGAGATCAAGCACTTATCGGTACCGATGGGACTGGATATCTTTGAGCTCAACCCGATGCCGGACTGGATGGACGACGACTTTATGGCAGTCTCTGGACAGGAGCTCTGCGACAAAGTGTTTGACCCGGTCATTGAGCGAATAGTGGACCTTATTCTGGCGCAGGCTCAGGAACACCCCCGGATCTTTGCAGGACTCTTTCTTGTCGGTGGGTTTGGGAGCAACAAGTATCTCCTCCACAAACTCAAGGAAACGTTCCTGCTGCCTCGCCCACCATCCACAACATCACCGCACCATTCTGGATCGCTGCATTCTCGACTATCATCGAATGCCTCCAGAAGCAACCTTGCGTCAGTCGAGGAAGCTCCAGAGATGGGTATGGGTATAGGCAGTGGTACTCATACAGGGCTGATTGAGCACGTTGTCATGGTTCCCAAAGCCGAGCTGGCTGTTGCTCGAGGTGCTGTCATTTATGGGCTTAGAAGCGCTTCTGCTGCTGCTGCTGATAAACGTTCAAGATCACGCAGATGAACAATCCCTTGGTGCTCTCTGTTCTCCTCTCAAATAAAAAACGATGCGAGTTTGTCCACGTTTTTGGACAAAGTTTGACCACGACTCTTTTTTTCCCCCCTATTGTGGTCGTTTGGATGAACTGTCATCTGAGACCTTACGCGTTGCCTAGGGCCTGAATTGCAAAAATGAAATCAGGACACAGTCGGACTCATTAAATTCAGATACTGACGATAATCGCGTTACGACCAACCAGAAGGTACGTGGTGTGAGGAGAAAAAAAAAAGCTTCACGTCGCATAGGAAACACGTTTGTCTTCACATCTACGAATGCGACTACACATTTAGTGCCAAGGTCGCTAGTAGATACATATCAGCTAAGGAACCACCATCACCCTGTCTCCCATAGGATACGAGGCTACCTCCACCATGGCCCAATTCTGCGTGCATGTGCCTGATAGATTATCAATAGTCAAAAGTATATAGAATTTTTTGTCTGTTTCTTGCTCATAAAAAATTGAAGGCACGCACATGCATGAATGAAGGAGAAAGAAGAACGACAAACAGAAGAGAAGACGGAGACCCAAAACGAGGGAGGAGACGAACAATCGGAAAGCATATGTATCTATGGTACGTTGACACTTGACACTCCAGATGAGAGTACATGGATACCCACCTCCCTTTGCTTTTTTCTTTTCTCCGCCTGTGCTGAAATTGATGATCTTTTGTCAACAGTACCAAGTCTTCTTGTGAAAAATGAGGGATTGTGCTATGCTTTTAAGAGGTACGTATCCTAGTAGCTTGGCTCTGAAGATAAGTTCAATGCGGCAGTTGAGAATTTTGATTAGAAGAAGCGCCGCTTTATTTTACGCCCTTCTGCATGATTGGTATACATGCATAACTGTTTTGGATGGAGGTGATGACCATCGCCACAAACAAATGTGAGGATGGAAGCCCAGCTTATGGAGCGTGTGAGAGTTGAATTGTGTGAGTTTTTTTTTGTTTGTTTGTTTGTATGTGTGTGTGTGTGAAAGGAGAGATCGTACGATGTTTTGATGTCGCGTGGGAGTACAGCTTGCTGTCGTCCTTCTGCTTCTGTAAACACTCTCAAAAACAACAAGAAAAGAAGGAAGGAAGGAAGGGAGGTGCTGAGCATGGTCTGAGCCCATTTATGCTCTGTTTGACACATCCACTCCTGCCTACAAAAAACAAAAGGGGCACATGCTTCTGCCCGTAATCCCAAGGGTACTTGTCGCCAGGTACATTGATTCGATGGTGAACGGTGCAAGAAAGGGAGGGCTCCTCCCTCTAACCCCTTTTGCATCTTTTTTCTTGACATCAACCAAAAGAAGGAGGAAGGACGGTCGATGCTTTTCTTCGATCATTTTTCGATTTTTCCCTCTTCGTCTTTTTATCTTTCTATCCTCTCCTTCTTTCTCTCCTCTCTTCTCTCCACCTCTACCTCGGTCCTCTCCTCCACTTCCTTCTCTCCGCCTCAACCATCTCACTCCTCCCTACCATCTAATGCCCTGCTGAACAAGGACCCTTTCCCTCCTTCCTCAGTCCACCCCATTCCGCCACCTTCTCTTTGGCCACATTTCCTCTTCACTCCCATACCTACCTCTCACGCTCCTTACCTCTTCAACGCCCAAAAGCCCCTAACCCCTGCATCCCTCTCTCCTTATCCAGCAAACAGCGCACCCACCTTCCCTTCCACCCTTCTCCATCTCGATCATGGGTCGCTCAGAGAAATACAACGTCGAATCGTCAGGAATGCCGTACCGCGAAGAAGAGACAGAATATCAAGACCAAACGCCAAATAATTCAGGTCCGACTCAGTCTAGGCACAAAACACCTTCTTCCCCCTCCACATCGTCATCCGACAACTCTTGGAATCGCAGCAACAACGAAAAACTACTCGCATCGCACGCACGGAGATCCACAATCATTTCGGAAAAGAAGGGTGCCACTGGCAGCGGGGACACAGACAGCAACGACCATGAATCCTTCCATGGGTACGAGTACGAGAGCTCTATCCAACCCCACCAACGGCCCTTTTACCGTCGTCGCAAGTTTTGGGTGTTTTGCCTGATATCAACAGTGGTATTCTTGGCCATCTTTATACCCCTTCTGTTGATCGTCATCCTTCCCAAGGTTGCCCAGGCAATGATCAACAGCAGCACCATGAATATCATCCAAATGAACATGACCAATCCACAGGAGACGTCCGTCCAAGTCTCGGTCCAGGCTGCTATCGAGGGCATCCCTTCGTTGTTTGCGGCCACGGTCGAGTTTTTGGAGCCTGCGCAGGTGTTTTGGGTTAGAGACGGTAGTGGCGGTCAGTCTCCCAAGGTGGGACAAATGTCGTTGGGCGTCATTGAGAAGAAGGCATTTGCGAAAGCGGAATTCACCCAGGCGACAACCTTTCAGATTGCAGACCCAGTGCTGTTTGGCGAGTTTGCCAAAGTCATGGTGAGTTCTCGTTCTTCTTCACACATATCGAAAAAATAGCATGACATTGCCACCGTGAAGTTCAAAGCGAAAGTGGAGTTTGAAGAGTGGGATTTGGGACGCATGATTTTGTCCGACTGAAAAAGAGAAAGTTTCCGCAATGCTCACAACAGCATAATACCTTTTGCCTTCGATGTGTCGTATGTGTGATAATGGAAACAATGCTCTTTTGTGCCACCTCCGTCGATGGCCACCCTTCTGTCTTCTGACATCAACAACGATCGCCCTTGACTAAAACTCGGTTTGTCTTTCGGGTCTATTTTTTTTGTACGCGTAGTTGGCAGCGGACTCTTTCGTCTGGAACATGAAGTCGACAATCAACGTGAAGGTCATTGGTAGGACCATCAAGGGCCTCACCATGGACAAGTCCCTGACCCTCAGCGGTAAATTTCATCCATTTTCATCCTACTCAACGTAGTTCCTCAATGGTGCTCATGTGGAAAAAAAAATGTTCTCGCCACTAACATGAGGAAGCATACATGTTTATGCTCATATCCGAAAACTAGGATTGAGCAATTTCGCAAACCTTAAGATCCTTGCGTTCGACATCCCATCCGATGCCCCCAACGGTGCAGGAGCCCTAGCCTCGATCCAGGTTTCGATCCCCAACTCTTCGCCCATCGGTATCTCACTCGGAACCATGGAGCTCGACATGAAGCTCGAGACCGCGTACCTTGGCAGGATCACCGCCAGGAATGTCAAACTCGTTGGAGGGCAGGAGACTATCTTGCACCTGGAGGGTACTATTCTTCGACAGACTGATCCTATTTCTCTTCAGGAACTCTCGTCGATGATCTCCAACTACCTCGCCAACATTCCTACCACCGCCTATGGCCAGGGTGTCTCTGTCCTCCCTGATGGTGTCCACCCTGTCTCTTGGATCACGACAGCTATTACTTCAACCAAGATGTCTATCCCTTTGCTGCCACCGACACCGCTGAACTTCATCAAGCAGATCAACATTGCAGGACTGGACCTTAAAATGACGCCTGACCAACCCTGGGCTCCTATCGTCGCCTCACCCGGTATCAGCGCTGCCTTCCAACTACCCTTCAACATGACTCTCAACATCACCAGCATCTACGAACCACTATTGACCATCGGATACAAGGGCACACCCATCGCCGATATCACAACAGCGGTTTGGAACCAAACCTCGTCCGACATGGCTCACAATAACATCTCCTTCACGCTACCAACCTCTTCGATGCCCATCCAACCTCAAGCCCACGATGCTTTTGGAGACTTCTTGATTGCTGTCACTCAGCAGGATTCGGCCACGTTTGATATCCTGGGACATGCCAAGAGTTCAGCCGCAACCGCCCTGGGTAACGTCAACATCACGGTGCCTTTCAACACCAGTCTGGCGCTGCAAGGTATCAACTTTGGCAACATGAAGCCAGAACTCGACGGGATCGTGGTCGCAGGATCGACGGTGGACTATGTCATCCTGAACGCGACCGTCAACATCCCCAACCCTTCCATCTTTACTGTCGAAGCAGGACCAGCTACCTTACACATCGTTGCGTCTGTCCAGAACATGACCGCCTACGTCGGAGACGTCCTTATCCCCAACCTCCGCCTCGCCCCCGGTGCGAACCCTCTCCAGGCTCAGGTCCACTTCATGCCCAAGGACCCTGTTTTCCGTGATGCCTTCTTTACACAGTACATTAAGGGTGCCAACTTTGCAGCATCGATCTACGGAGACGCCAACTCGAGTCCCATTGTCTCGCTAGCACCCATCATGGAAAACCTCAAGATGTCAAGTGTTGTCCCCGGAATGAACCCTCCGCCCAAGCTGATTGTCGGAGGAGGCGGAAACACTTCTGTAGGTCAGTTCCTTAGCACCAATGAAATCATGCTCCAGGTCCAGATCTTGAATCCTCTCCCTGTCACCCTGTGGATCCACAACCTTGCCGCAGATGTATTCTGGCAAACCTATCCATTCGGAAGCATCAATATCGCACAGACTTTCCCCATCAAACCCAGCGGCGTCGACACATCCCCCTTGGTCAAGGTCCAAATCGCGTCATCATACGATTTCTGGATGTTCATGATCAGTCGGTTCATCCCCGCCAACTTGGGTGTTCTCACGGGCGCCACGGTCTATGTCGACTTGACGGCCAAGATTATCGCGACCGTGGACGGGAACAAGGGTATCGGATACGAGGCAGGGATCACCTATGCCCAGGACAATGTCGGCGTCTTCTTGAAGATTGAGTTTAGTCTTGCCGGGATGGGCTTTGGACTCAAGAAGAGGGGCGATGATGCTGGCTTTGAAGCTGAGGCTGTCGAAGCAGCTCCGTCATCAAGGTCCTTGTTTGGCGGTGTCTTTGATCGGGATTTGATACTCATGGAGGAACATCTTGCGGTGGAGCCTGTCCGGGAAGATTCCACTGCCTACTTGAAGTGGTTGAGGAGAGCTGTTGAGCTGTCATATCCGGAGGAAGCCGCTCAGGATGTCCATGGCTTGGGAGCATGGGGCTCGTACATAATCTAATGCACATAATCTAGTCTTTTTTTTTTTTTCTCATACATCTGTCAAATCATTCATCTCTATGGTTTTTTTTTTTTTACTTTGTCAAGACGTGCTGTGACAGTATGTTCTGTTTATGAGATGTGGTGGTGAACAAGGACAACGTAGAAAGACGTGCTTTATTTTCGGAAGCCCTTCTTTTCTTTTTTTTTAAGAAATGAAAGTCCGTTGCGCGCACAGCGAATGAGAGACTTGGTTGCAAGAGGCAAACAGGCGTCAGTGCCCATCTTCTGCAATTCTTACCAATGGAGTCCCTAGACCAAACGTACCCCTATTTTTACTCTGCTGCCATTCGCCATTCGCCCACCTTGCCCCCCCCCCCCCCCCCCCCTTTATCAGATCCAAACAGAGAGAGAGAGAAAAAAAATGAGTCAAAGCGCTTCTTTCCAACCAACGAAAGATCAGATAAAACAAAGGCACTGACCCCTTCGGGAAATCGGAAGAATGCATCTTCGGTGTTTTGTTTGTTTGTTTGTTTGTTTACTTTACGACCCTTTGTTGTATGCTTGATATTGCCGTTGTTATCAGTGTTTGCTTTTGTTCGGTCAACATGGCACAAAATCGCATCCATTCGTTTTTATTTATGTTGTTGCGCTATGGTACAAAGAGTGGTACAGATTGGTGCTTGTGTGACATGTCGCATGTGAAGAAAGAAAAAAAAAAAAAAAAAAAAGGGGAGAGAAAACGATGTGACGAGTTACCACTCGCAAACGCTACCACCAAGACAGCGACCAGAACAAACGCTTGTGTCTCGCTTGCTGACCTCGGTAGTGGGCGCAATCGATCCCGTAGAATCAACAGTGTGTTGGATGAGTGGTGGTGTCGGTGAACGCCGCTCGCGCGCAATCACTGGCCAGTACGTCTGTCCTCCCTTGCAGACCTTCATTCCCTGCATCATCGCGTCGAGTCGGGACATGGACGAGCCCAGAGGTGCTGGCGGCGAAGGGAAAGACGAGTCCAGCAGATATGGAGGCAGTTCACCGTCTTGGTTGTCACTGCCTACTGAGTGGACCGTCACCACAGGTGGGAGGTGGCCCGTCGTAGCCCCTGGAGATGTGACAAGAGCATTAAGTCCAGAGGCCTCCTCGGCCTCTAGTTGTGCACTCGCAGTCTTCCAACAGGCTACTGAACAGAACCGGACACGTCTGGCGACAGCGGGGTGGCCGAGATAGGACTTGACACGGACAGAGCTGACCCACTCCTTGGCATAAGGTCTTCGACACCACGCGCAGGGTCTCGCTCCAGGCTGCAAGTAGTCGACGATCGACTCAGGGATGTACTCGAGTGGCAGGGGTTTGCCACCGTGAAGAACTGCTCTCGCGGCCAGTTCCTTCAAAGTGGGGAAGAAGCTGGGCGCAGAAGACGCCACAGGCTGTCCACCTTGGAGGGGAGTGTCGCTGTGGTACTGTGGCATTGTCACGGCATAATCTTGAGACTGAGTCGATTCCTCCGCTACATCGGGTGAGAGAGGAGATCCGAGCGCCACAACAGGGGCGGACAGCGGTGGTTGACTTAAGGCTGACAACGGCGACTCTGAGAGTGTGCTGTCAAAGATGGACGGCTCCACTGTCAAGGAACTTGAAGAGATCGCTGTCGTGACCGTGCTGTTGGTGCTTGTGGCCAAGGAAGAAGGGAAGTAGTCAAAGAACGAGTCGATGTCCGATACGACGGCTTCGACGTTGACCCTTGGAGTTGAGGTGCCAGTGCCAGAACCGTATGGGTCCATCCACGAGCCACCATAGGAGCTGCCATAGTCGCTGCCAGCAGTACCGAGCTCATTCAAGCTGCTGATAGACTCTGCGCGCGACGGGGGCCTCGATGACAGGGCATGGCGGGTATAATACAAATGATAATCCAACCTCTCATCTTGGTCCATCTCGTAGTCATTCTCGGCGTCGGTGCCAGTAGTGGGGGTCAGTCGAGGCGACTCTCTTGCTCCACCGGGACGGGCCAGTGTGAGAGTATGAGAGGAGGAAGAGGAGGCAGCAGAGTTGAGGATCGCTCGCCTGGAAAGACTCTTGAGGACGGCCGAGTAGCGCTCTTCATCGGACGGATTATTGATTCCCAGCCCACCAATTGCGCTCACAGGGTTTCTGCTAGCGTCACAGTAGCCTCGAGTGAAGGGATTACCCGTCAGCAAGAGAGTCGTCTTTGTCAGAAAGTCAGCCACATCTCCAGGGATGACGCAGAGCAAGTTCTCGCTCAGGTCAAGGGTGTCGAGCTGCTTAAGATCGGCAATCTCGGTCGGCAGGCTGGTGAGCTGATTGCGGCCCAGGTTCAGGCTTCTCAGTTCGCGGCAGAGACCAATCGACTTAGGGATGGCCTCCAACGTGTTGTCAGAGGCGACCAACTGGCGCAGATGCGAGTGGGGGTGGCCAACGTCGACGGGAAGGAATCGGAGCTTATTGTGGCTCAGGTCTAGTTCACGCAGGGATGTCATGAACCGGATACAACCGGCAGGGAAGGTCGTCAGGAGATTGCCACCGTAGACAGAGCCCATCGACAAAGACTCGAGTTTGTTGAGATGCGCGAGAGAGTCGGGTAGTGACGTGATTTGGTTGGCACAGAGCTTGAGCGTTTTGAGTTGTGTGAGATGGGAGCAGATCTTGTCAGGGACAGGGCCATGGATCCGGTTCTGCGACATGATAAGGACTTGCAGTTCCGTCAACTGGCAGAGCTCAAGGGGGATTTCTGTGAAGAGGTTATGCGACAGGTTCAGGTAGTTGAGATGAGGGACCAGCGACATAATCTGGTCCGGGAGCGACTCGAGACGGTTTCGTGACAAGTCCAATTCAGTCAAATGGAGGAGGGGTGACTGAAGGATCGACATGGTCTGTGGATCGAGCGTGGGCTGCAGGTTCCGGAGGTAGTTGTCGAGCTGTGCACAGTCGAGTCTTCTCCGACGCAGAATCAAAGACGTTACTGGGGCGTGAGACTCGCGCTCTTGTTCTTGAATGAACGTGGACGTCGAAGTCGGTGGCATGACGTTGATGTCGATGTGACCCTTGTCGGCTCGTTTATGTGTCCTTCTCTTGTTGACATGACGACCCAAGGGTGCCAGGATAGGATTGTCGATACATGATTCGATATCCATCACGTCGTCTCCGTTGTCGGGGCTGCTTGCAGAGTTTGATGTGTAAGGATGAGAGTGAGGATGAGAGTGGGATTGAGAAAAAGAGTTGCTGTAGCTGCCGGGTTTGGGCTTGGCCATCAAAGAGGAAGAAAAGGACGAAGAAGCAGACGTGCGTCGTGATGAGGACGCGCCTTGTGGAAATAGATGAGATGTTGAGGTAGAAGATGACCCCACCGGTGGTATTGAGTATGTGGGAGGACGTGGTGGTAAAGCGCTAGCATAGATATTGCTGCTGCTGCTGCTGTTGCTGTTGCTCTTGTGATGGCCATGAGCTTGAGATGGTGGTGGTGGAGATGCAGACATGGCCCGAGATTGGAGACTTCTGGGGCTAGGTGTTAACACTTTGGCATTGCGGTCGGATGCTCCGATATCTGTCCATCCTTCCGAGGCGGTAGGCACATACATGGTTGTCGAGCGTTCCAACGGCGAGATTTTTGGAGTTGGATCTCTGGAAGGGAAGACAACGGTTGTCAGGGATGGTAAATAGGATATCGGGAGATGATCTGATTGAGAAGGCGAGAGGGGAGATGATGACAAAGATCCAGATGAAGAAAGGAGAGCAGCAGAAGTAGTCGGCGAAGAAGACGAATAAGAAGAGTTGGTGGAGGTGGGATGCCTTGTATATGAGTTGTTGTTGGGTTGGATTGGGGCTGGACGGTCCTCCTGCGTGCTCACGATGCCACCGACCGGGATGCTCAAAGACGACGACGACGGGGTGAGCTCAGCCGCGGGGGGAGCATGAAGGCGTGAGATTAGAAACGAGGATCTGATAACGGTTGGAGTCGGAGGAGGAGAGGTGTACAGGATGAGTTTGGGATGGTGGTGGGGGAAGAGGCGAGGTAGGAGAAGGGAGAGACCAAAGTCGTGGTTGGTGTAGGAAGAACACGAAGAAATGGAAGAAAAGAACCAGACTGAAAGGAAGGGGGTGAAGGCGCCTGAGTGGGTGAGTGTGGGTAAAATAGAGGTCAATGTGTCACCGGGACGTAAGGGAGAAGAAAAAGAGGGGAACCACAACGGAGACAACCACGGTGGATAGTAGGTTGGAGGGATATAAGAGAGAGGGAAGGGACATGATTAGTCATTTATATCAAGATATGCTGATATGGTGGTGGCATGGCATGGTTTGGCTCCTCCTTGCCTCCTTGCTTGAATAAAACCCTCATTCAAGAAGGGAGACTGGGTGAGTTGATGGACGTTCATTACACTCACAAGGAAGAGAGAAGGCGATCTGATCGAAAAGAGAGAGAGAGAGAGAACGGGGGTGTTTACTGCCAGTTGTTGATTTAGAGGACAAAGAGAGTTGAATGTGTTGTTGGGTTAATGAGGTGGAGAGTAGGAGTAAGAGTAAGAATGGAGAGTGAGGAGTGGAGTAAGGAGGAGTGGAGAGGATGATGGATGATGATGATGTGTAAAAAAAAAGAGGAATAAGAAAAAAAGTAGATTCAAAATCAGCCTTTCCCTGATCCAAAAGAGTATTTGGTGGTGTGTGTGGGCGGTTCTTGAATCTCAAGGTGGGGTCTGGACAAAGACAGAGAAGGTGGGTGGGTGGGACAAATGTCCTGCGTTCATTTTACTCACACATCTAGCGCACGATAAAAAAATCTGATAACCTCTTGCTCATCAGATAAAATGTTCTTTAGTCATGCCCTTTCCATTTCGAAACTATCAGTGATAGTCTTACCCGAGTTCTTCCATTTACAAAGACTTCCTGATCACCTGATCAATTGGAGCACCCCTGGAAAAAAAAAACATGTGTGCGCGTTTTGTGTGTGAATGTGGCTCGCGGGAAAAGGATCAACTTCTTGCATTCATTCATTAAGTCATTCAGGAACAGGAGGACACACGCCTTTGCACATTCAACCCAACCCGCATCACATCTCGACCCTTCCCCCAGTCGACAAACAATGGCATCCAATCCAGACCTCGAGAAGAAGCTGCGCCCCATCTATGGTACCCTACCCCTACCTCAGTGTCATCTTTGATAGTCCAGACACACTTGAACTTCCGGACACCTCAAGCATAGCACAAGACACACGTTGCAGCTTTTTTTTCTCGGGAAAACTGTACAGGTGGTCACTGCTGACCATTTCTCTCTCATCCATATTTTTGATTTGACATAGATGCGATGGAGGTTGGCAACTACAAGGAGGGAATCCAGCTCTGCAACAAGGCTCTGAAGAGACAACCCGATCTGCATATCGTCAAAGTAGGTGGAAAGATCTTTCCTTCCATCAATTTTCCTTCGATTGCAACATTGCTTATCTTTTCGATCGTGAGCTCAATTGACACTGCATTACATCCCTTTTTCTATCCTCGTAGGCCTTGAAGGCATTGGCGTTTGAGCGCAGCGGAAAGATGAACGAGGCTCTCGCCTTATGCGAAGAGATCCAATGGGC
This sequence comes from Linnemannia hyalina, assembly GCA_019671135.1. Lineage (NCBI taxonomy): Eukaryota > Fungi > Mortierellomycota > Mortierellomycetes > Mortierellales > Mortierellaceae > Linnemannia > Linnemannia hyalina. The sequence goes on along the minus strand of JAHRHY010000008.1, from coordinate 1,107,797 downwards.
AAAACCAACTGACGAGACAACCCTCAGGACCCTGTCAATGGTCTTGAGATCGGCAGGAAAATGTAAAGCAGGATATATCTATTATTTATTCGGAAATCAGAAACCGCGTCGTTCACCGCTAGATTTCTCGCAGAGGCTACACTCTAACGCTGCCCCTTTTCGCTTTCGATTCGGAACAACGATTCGTGATAGACGAACCCATGATCAAGTTGTACGAGAACGCCTCGAAGGTCAACCCCAAGAACGAGAACTTGGCCAGCCAGTGGTTCATGTCTCTTGCGCGCACATTGGACTTCAAGGGACAACAGCAGGTACAGTTAGATCACAAGCGGAACTAATTATGTTTTGACGTAATTCCTATCAAGCCGTCATGCAACTGACCGCTTATCTTTCTACTTTTCTGCGCTCCTGTAGGTGGCACTTCAACTTCACAAGAACTTCAAGCGGGATAACTACATGTTCTGGGCAATCATGAGCATTACTCTTCAGGTAGAGCAACATATCTGACTTATGCATTGCCGGTTATCCTCAGGAGCACAGGCAGGAATATCAAGGAACTAAAATACGGACGACCTTATTTGTGCACCTAGGGTCAAAACATCCCCGCTGGACAGCCCAATCTCTTTTATTCATTGGCTGAGCGTATGATGGCCAAGCAGAACACTGAGGGAAAGGTCCAAACCATCGAGGGTAAGCTTATTCTGGGGCAGTAGTCTGTATGTGATGTAGATCGAGTGAAGTATACCATCGAACTGACCTTTCTTTCGACACGGATATGGAAACGTATAGAGCTTCAGCTGTACCTGATCATTTTGCTTGGACAGAAGGATCGCCACGCAGACGCGCTTGCACTTTTGGAGGGCGAAATTGGTGTCAAGACCAAAGCTATTGAAAATGTCGAGCTCCGTCATTTGCGCATTGAGCTCCTCATCAAGACCGGACGCTGGAAGGACGCCAGGGATGCTACCGCTCTTATCCTCAAGGAAAAGTACGTGCCCCGATGCGTTTCTCTGTCGGAGACCAATATGGCACTGGAACACGCAACATGCAACGTCAGCACAAGACCTCACGCTAACTTACCAAATCCCTTTTGAACTTTAGCTCGGACGACTGGAGAACAATTTTGCAGTACTTTGAGACGATTTTCCTCCCTGTACAGGATGCCGATCTCAAGGATTCAGAGAACTTGAAGGAGGCACGTGCTTTCGCGGCCGAGCAAGTCAAGAACGAGACCAAGAACCCTAAGCGTGGTCCCTTCCTTGCCCAGATCGAACTTGAGCACCGCGTGCAGGAGAAGATCGGTACGTGCTTTTGCTTTCATACTTGCGAGCTGAAGTCCACAAGTCGTTGGCATAATCCCTTCTAACTCTCTACATTTTGTCACATAGGCGATAACAAGACGACAGTACTTGAGCTCCTTGTAGCCTACTTTGACAGGTTTGGCTCCAAGACTTGCTGCTTCGAGGATCTTTCAAACTATATTTCCAAGCTGGACAAGGAGGACGCAAAGGAGTTCTGCAAGAGACTGAGGGACACCTATGGCGACAAATCGGACACCGTCAAAGAGATCAGCATGCAGATCAACCTTGTCCGATTCGAGCGCTTCATTGGCAACTTTTCGCAGCTCAAATCGACCGAAACCAATGCCCTCGTCAACAGATTTTGGAAGCTTTATGAAGAGGCTTTGCCCCTTGGTATGTGAATCGCCGTTCGTCGGGTTGATTTTGATCTTGTCGACTAAAGGATGTCCCAGCTTGGCCTGGCTAACACTCTCTTTGTTTTGATTCTGTTGCAGGCAAGGACTTGGAAGAGACTGAGCGCCAGTACGGTGACGACTATGTCATCATGGCTGCACATCTTCTCATCGACTTGCACAAGGAGACAAGTAAGAAACTCTGGAAAACAGCATTCGAATATTTGCTTTTTGGAGTGTCTGTGCGCCCATTTAATTGACTCATATGTTGATCTTGCTGCTTTCTTAGAATCGTACTTCCCACTTCTGAATGCCACCTTCATGCTGGAGCATGCTTTAAGCGCAAGCAAGCACAACTACCAGATGAAGCTCGTTTTGATTCGTGTCTATGAGCTTTTGGGTATGCTTTTCTTGCTCCCATTCAATTTGACACCTGCTTGAGATTCATGATACTGTTATTTTCTGCGAGCAAACATTATCTCATACATTTCTCCTGCTGTGTCTTATAGGTGCTTACAACTGCGCCATTGGCATTTATAACACTATGGCGATCAAGAACGTGCAGCATGATACCATGTCGCACTTCATTACTGATCGTGCCACGACATTTGGATTGTTCAACGAGGCTTTGACTCAGCTCTATGGTGCTCATGAGATCTACCATAGCAACGAGTCTGAGGTAACTTGAGTAGATCATGCGTTTATTTGCCGTACTTTTCTTGAATGGAGGAATAAGTTACTAACCTTTGTCACCTGTGTTTTGTGCTGACTTTTAGACCCCAGAGATGATCCTCCAGGCTTACAAGTACTCAACCTTCTCCAAGATGCAAGAGTTTATCGAATTCCAGTCACGACTTGAAAACTCTCTGCAAAAGATGATTGCCGACCGTGAGATGATCCGTCTCGAGTTCTTAAAGGAGGATTCTGTCAGCCGTGCCATCACCTGGCTGCAAGAGCTCGAGCTCGGCAACCTGAAATATGATGGTAAAAAATATGAACTTCTTTTTTTTTCTTCCGGTTGCATCTGCGATCTATGGTTGTGAATTACACCTAACACGCTCTCTTTTTTTCTTCTTCTTCTCGTACTGTATGAATAGACCAATTCAACAAGGCGAGAGTAGATAATCGCGACACGAGTGTTATGCTGAACTGGAACCCCCAGTCCTCAGCCTCGGTCGAGTTCTTGACCCGCGCAGCCCCCCAGCCTGATCGCGTCTGGATGACCCTGTTCACTGTCATCCCCCGTATCCTCAAGCACATGGCTCACCTCAAACCCATCGACGACGAGTACGAGAAGCTCCTCTCCACTCTCACTGCCCTCTCCACCTCCGCTTCATCATCACCAGAGGGAGCCTCTACCAACGAGCTGACTACCGAAGAGATCAGGCTGGCCAAGATCCTAGTCCCCGTCACAAAGGCCTTCCAAACCCTCTACACCGCAATCGTTGCCCAGAACAGCAACAGCTCCAGCAAGGAAGAACCCTCCAAGACCGCCGCCGCCATCAAGGACTTCCTCACCTCCGCCGCAACTCTCCTCAAACGCGACGGCGCCATCAAATCCACGGGAGTCATCCCCTGGCAGACCTTCCACAGCCTCACGACCACTGTCGAGACCGTCGCCTACCTCAACGTGGCCAACCAGTGTCTTTTGAACCTGATCGCGACAAAGGCCAACAAGAAGGCGACGTTCAAGGCTGCCAATGCAGTTATTCAGGAGTTCATGGCCCAATGCCGTCAGGCTTTGCAGGCTGTTCAGACTGATGTTATGGCGTTGAGGAATGTTGTCAAGCCGGACCGTATCAAGTCCGGTTTGCTTTATGAGATCTGTGATGGGTCTGCCTTTGACTTTGTCCGCTCTCCTGTAAGTTTGTCTTTTTTTTTTGTTTGTTCTTGCCGGGAGACATCAACGTGCGAGTCTTTTTTTTCTTTCATTTTTTTCGTCCTGCTTCTTTTTCTAACTCGCGCTTATCCACTTTTTATTCATGCTTTTGATGATATGATGATTAGAACCACCAAAAGTTGATCGAGGAAAAGACGCTCAAGATCGGCGCCAGCTGGATGAACAGCTTGGTGAACCTGCAGCAGGAAGCTATTGCAAGAGTCGTCTAACGAGAATAAAAACATTTATCCTCTCAATTTTTTTTATGTTACTTTCAACATTAATACATCCAGTACACAAGAACGGCGATGATTTCAATTTATTTTATGTGGCACGTATGTTATCGTTGCCTGGCGTAAAAGTAACAAAGAAGTAAAGTCCTCCTTTCCCTCCATTCAATCTCAACTCCTCCCTCCCACCTCTCTAGTTCATGTCAACAGAACGCCCAATCTCCATACGACAGATCTCCTGAAAGATATTTGTGATCCGGGCATCGATCGCTTCACCTGTCTCGCTATCGGACGAAAAGACAATCGCCTCGAGCGTCGTCGAGAACGTCGTCACCTCCTTGGAGTAACGACGGCCCAACTCCAAGAACCAGCCCAATCCAATCTGCCACCAACGAGAGTTATCCACATCCTCCCCTGAGGCCTCGATTTCCCGCAATTGAGACTGCAAGACCTGGACAAACTTTTGGTACATGATCAAGAAGACCTCCTTTTGCTCGCGGTTCACAATCGACAATGTGTTCTCTACTCCCTCCACAACCTCCTTTGTCTGTGTTGGTGGTGTAGCTATTGTTACAAAATGATCAAAACATATATGATTATTTAAGATTGAGTCACCATGAATACAATTTTTTTTTAACCATCCTCATCCATAGAAACATATGGCTTACCATTGAACTCCTTGACGACTTCGCTAAGCTTATCCTTGACCTGCCCAACTCTGGAGATGACTTTGTTGAGGGTGTTCTTGAGGATATCCCAGGGGAAGCTGCGGTGCCACTCGTTCTGCCAGACCTCGGGCTCAAAGACCCATTTGACAATCGCAATCGCATCCACCACACGGTAGTTCAGCATCTTATCCAGCAAAATGCCCATAAACTGTGTGTTGTTCTTCCAGAACTGTGCCACAATCTTGACCGTGTGCAGACGCGCTTCGGGTGTGCTGTTCATCCGCTGCAGGATCGTCAAGTAACGCTCAATCACGTTCAACACGTGAGAGAACGACTTGGATCCCAACATCAACACACACTCGGTGAACAGTTCCCGAATGAAATCCTCGCGCTCGTTAGCTGTCAATGACTCCAGTCTTGGTGCGTTCTTCATACTCTCCAGTGTCTGCTCAATCTGCTCAATCGAGTTCTTGGCCCTCAACGAGTTCAGAACAGCCGAAGCCATAGCGTGATATGGGTGATCTAATAGAATGGAATATATCACGTTAATAAGTGATAGGCTGCAGCAGAAATAAAACACAGCAAGATGCCGTGTCATAGTCTTGGAAAAATTACATACCTGGTGATTCAAACTTCCAGGAAGGACCGGGCGCCTCTGATGGAATGAACTTTTGGAACTCTTCGGGCAAGGCCTCCTTGATACGCTCAAAGTAAGACAGACGCATGGCCTTCTCCAAAGTCTCGCGAATGAACACACACTGAGAGTGGTTGTCGGGCAACTCCAGTGCAGCGGACCAATCGGCCCAGTTCCAGAGGTAGCCAAAGTTGCTCAGATGGTGGCTCAGCCAGGTCCAGAAACGGTGTGCGCACTCGATATCCATGGAAGGGAGACGCTCGTACAACTTTGAGATCGCCTTGGCCAATGCTGTGGGGAAGCTGTCGGGGAAGGATTTGCAGATCTCGACCAAGAGGGATGAGTAGTAGACCGTCTTGAATTCGGGCTTGGGAAGTCTGAACAATTCCGTGAATACCACCTCGGCCAACAGCTGATCAACCGACCAACCAGCAGGTGGGCTATCGGTCTCCATGTCTGTTGACTCCGCTCCTTCTGCTGTCGCTGGTGCTGGTGCTGGTGCGCTTAAGTCTGCGAATGTGCCGATGGCGTAGGAGTACTGGACCATGAACAAGTATTTTGCGCACTCCTTGCGGTTAATCTCGAAAAGGCAGAGGACGTCGCTCAAGTTGTCGTGGACGATAAAGTGTGAGATAGAGTAAGGGTCGGGAAGTTGGCTTGTCTGCTCTCCCTCTGTGTCCATGAAGATCCTGAGAAGGGGTGGAGGGAGGTAGTATGAGCTGTTGTCGACATGTGGGGGAAAGGTGAAAGTTGGCAGTTCGTGTTGAGAGGACATTCCCAAGACAGCATCGAACGTCTGCGAAGGTCTAATCAAGATCGACACATCCCAGTCATCCTTTTGCAAGTTCTGAATCTGTTTCCACAACAAAGTCAAGGACTATGAGGTTGGTAAAGGTGAATAGTTACAGTTAGCATCCATTGTACAACCTATTATTACAAGTGAGGCAAAGATCTAAATACGCCTGTGAGCATACCTCCTCCTGGACGTAGGGGCACTGAGAATCCTTGAAGACCTTGGTGATTTCGAATCCCTCGACGCCTTCTCCATCCTCTCTGGCTGTCATGTAGTCTTCGATCCTTCCCAAAATCTTTTCAAAGTCGTGGGGGTTGCGGTCGTGAATATCAGCGGCGCACCATGGCAGAGTAGCGAGGACACAGAAAACAGCGGTATCTGCACGAGCCTAATGTGTCGCAGACATAATATCGTGGCGATATGGTCAATAACTCGTTTGAGAGCAAGAAAATACTTCAGCCTGTCATAAAACGCCATTCTTACCCTCAGAACGGTGGGCTCCTCCAAGACAACCAAGAGCTGCTCCATGACCTGAAGAAGAGTGGTGGGCAAGATGACGTTCGAGTTGACGAGCTCGCCAAAGAACCTCAACAGCAACTTGGCGTTTCTCCACTGGTATTTAGCCAAACTCTCTTGCAGCAAGTCCGAAGCCATCTTGACAATCGTTCCTCCTGTCTCTGCGTTCTTTGCGTTCAAGAGTCCTGTCAATGTTCCATAGATGGCCGACTTCATAGGGAGCTCCAAAATGCTGTTTCATGTGCGCAAACAAGGGTGTGGCTATCGTTAGAATTGCATTGCATGAACTTTCCATGACATAGTAACATGCGTTTGTAAACGTATTGTCCAGTCAGCGCTGAATTTACCAGGCCTTCAAGGACTTGAGAATTGTTGCAGAGTGTTTGGCATAGTCGTTGTCCAGAATTCCTGCGAGAGTGTTCAAGTTCGTCTCCAAAGTAGGCGTAATCTAAAAACAAAACGATCAGTCATAAACGCATGAGTACTCCATATCTAATCGCTCGGCTGTTATCCTCTAACACGATTATTGATCCAGTCAACGAAAGAAGGCTCCGTACCTTGTCTCCAACGCGAATGATGAGTCCTCCAAGACGCTTCTCGATATCTCCAAGCTCATCCTGAACACGCTCCTGCTCTCTGTCGCGCTGGTCATGTCGTGGCCTGTCATAAGGGCGTCTGTTGTGTCCGCCTCGTCCGCCTATTTGTTGCAAAGAGTAGCTAGTTGTTAGTCCTCTGGCTGACTCGTGAAGGCGTTGCTAGTCGATACCTCGGACGTGGCTTTGAATATTTTACCTTTTTCGTAGCGGTCGTTGCGTTCATACTGGCGCCCGCCACCGCCACCACCGCCACCACCGCCGCCTAGCAATTAAACGAAGCATCAACAGAAGAATGATGGCGCAAAGGTTAGACATCAGGTTCTGGGTGAACGAACACACACGCGAAAGGAGGGTATAAATGCAACGCGCGCCATTCCCATCCTGTTTCCGTTGTCTGTAAGGTTTCTTTACCATAACCTCCTCTCCTCTCGGGTCCTCCACCGCCTCCTTGGTTGTTGCGTCTGTAATCCATGTGATGCCAAAGTGTGTCGTCTGAAGAGCAACAAAAAAAAAAAAAGAGAGAGAGAGAAGGAAAAGAATGCTGGACTATGTGTGTTCATAGACCACAGACACTTGTTTACTTCAACGTCATGCACGATTCGCAGTCACGAATAATTGACTCGCGCCAGAGAGTCAATCCGAAAAATCGTAGAATCGTAGACATCGCCAAAAGCATCCGAGTCTGAAGAGCTTGCTTTCATTGCGGGTATCGACGGGGTTAAGCATACTCCAGTGCTGTTTTTGGACGGCTTGGCGAATACGAGTATGCGGCTGCCAGGATACCCATGACGCTTAACGACCACTGAAGTAAGCTTGTCGGTTTGTGTATGATATTAAGACTAGGTAGAGTCGGTTTGTGTATGATATTAAGATTAGGTAGAGTCGACTTTGCCCTTCTCGACTGACTCTGGCCATCACATTCTTTCTAGAAGTCTCGGGGCATTATTAATAATAATAAAGAATCGTACAGTAGGTCATTCGCTTATGACCATTGACGAACTTTCTAGATGATTTTTGTTTCGATATGTTTTGGTCAGTAAATAACACAGTTGTCAACAAGCTCTACAATTCTGGGGTTACGGCACTTGTTACCCACAACTACAGTATTCCCTTTGTGCAACCAACCCCTCCCCTCAATGCTGGTCCCGCCTGTTCCACCTCAGACCTTTCTACGTTTTTATTTTCCCTTTAGGCGCGTCAAAATAGATAATCTTTGATATCTCTTCAACTGTACTCCACAATCTTTGTACCTACTGACTTTTTTGTGTTCGACTGTTTTGTTTTCTTGAGAAAAGCCCAGCAGAGACGACTCGTCCGTTTGTCTTTCCTCTCTTTCACTGGTTAGCCCTTTATTCATGCAGGGATACAAGACTAAGTAAGGTTATTGTTTTATTGTTTGTTTGTGTTTTCTGTCCTTTTTATGTTGGGGAAAAAGGATGTGGATGAACAAGCGTGACCCCACACAGAGAGGTCATCATAATTCAAAAAAAAAAAAACATCACGCGGGCACGCGGGACATTTTTTTTTTTTTAGTGGAAGAGATACAAACAGGGAAGGAAGGCAATGCTCCTTTCGTCCGGGATACATAAAAAAAACAGAGGAAAAGGGGCGATAGGCCAAAAGGGCTCTGTTGGAAATAGTCCGGGGCATAGCTAAGCAGGCGTTCGTCACCTTCCATCATGATCTTGATCCATCATACGCATTATTTTGTTTGGCATTTCAGTGTCTTTATTGGGCTTTGTGATTTGTGAAAGAAGAAAAGAAAATGAAGGGTTCGTGCGGTAGAGCAATGTGCATATATGAAAAAAGGGTCTCGGCACCGAGATAGCCATCGGCAATTGACCATAGAATGCAAGAACAAGTTGCCAGGGGGATGGACTACTGAGACGGATGAGAGCAAGAAAGAGAGAACACAGGAGAGAGACAGAAAGCTATAGAGAGAGAGAGAGGGAGGCAAAATGAGAACAAGGAGACAGGGGAGAGTGGGGAGGGGATAGAAGAGGCGAGATGAGGGCAAATTGACAGGGGAAAGAAGGAGAACGGAGTAGGAGACGGACAGACAAACAGATAGACAGACGGTCAGCACGAGAGAATGGGCTTGTAAGAATAGATGCAATGCGATGTTTGACTTATGGTGGGTGACGGGAGAAGGGTGGGGTTACACTTTGTTAGGATGATGTTGTTGTGCATTCTGATCTGCTCTGTTCTGCTTCGTCCTTGCTCTGCCCTGCCCTGTCCTGTCTCCTCACTCACCCTTCTCCTGGCCCTGCCCTGCCCTGTCTTCTGTCCTTCCATTCAACCCCTAAGACAGAAGAGGGAGAGTGCCCTGATCAAAGAAAGCTCTTTATGTTTTCTAAGGTCCAGTGGTTATTGTGGATTATATTTTTGTTGCTGGAGTCGTCCGTTTATTGCAATCTTGCAACGTCTCACTAAAATGATGCCACGCGCCAAGACCGAACCTCCTAGAAGAAAAAAAAGGGAAACATGCAACAGGTGTTACAAAAAATGCAGGCAAGATAAACGATGCGATTGAAACCACTAGAACGATTGAGAAATGAGAGGGGCAGGCCGCCATTACGATAAAAATGATCCATGTGACACGAACGTCGAACGACGAACGACGAAGAGAGCGACAGGCAGGCAGTAGCGAGAAAGAAAAAGGGGCCTTGGAAACGACAGAGAGAATTCAGAGAAATGCAAAACAACAGAGAGAATGAGCAATGCAAAACGACAGAGACAGAGAAGGATCATTTTTTGATGCAAGAGTTGACCTTGGGCAATGTAGTTTTTGCCTTGTAATTCGTGCCATTCAGGCAAAGAGTGAGCCACATTCCCGAAAAATGGACTAAAATCAACTCTGTGTTGTGTGTATCGTTCTTGATGAATTGGGCGTGCATGCGTGTGATGTGAGTGAGGGAAGGAGAGGAGATGAACATGCATCCATCCCGTCCAATCCACCTGAACATCGTTCGATGTCCTGTTTGTAGTTCAATTGGTCGTTCATGCCTGCTTTCTTACTTGCCCTCTCCTTCCCTTGTATCTGACGAGATGTAAAATCGTCTTCAACATTGCCCGACACAGAGGTCCCTGCCCTCTGCCATGGGCAATGCATAACGAGGGTGCTCATCGCCTTCCTTGTAGCTTCTCATTCTCGAGTCGAGCCGTGTCGTCGTGAGGACAAGGTTGCAGTTTGCAGTTCAAAAGTAATTCCTTCCTTGAGCTGAACATGATTTCACTACGGATTTTTTTTTAACCAAAGAGCACTTCTATCGTGTACCCACTGAACGTTTTGTTTGTTTGTCCGTATATCTGCCGCATCTCTTCATGCTAGCCTCTCCCCTCTCTATATTTTCGTGCGCAACAATACAGGAGGAGAAGGGTGGGTCGTCTTGACCTCTACACTGCTCGCTGATAACATTACAAAGATCGCCTCTTACCTAGCTCTCTCATCCCTGTTTCCCACGAACAACACATGGTCAGCAAGCTATGCTGGCGAGTCAAGAAATGGCGCCTTTTGGATAGTGTTGTATACACATATGCTCGTTGTCGTGGCGTGCCCTGCTAAATGAATTGCGATTCATGCGTGCTAAGGGGAAACAAAAAATAATGAGCTTCGTCCTTGTCCTCATTCTTCTTCTTGATCTTCATCCAGTCAAAGGGAAAAAAGAACGCAGGCTAGCCTACCACGCTACTCGACTTGTGTCAAACTTTGACCCTTTCCATTTTCTTGTCAATTAAAGGAAAAACGGTTGGAAGGTAGGGTTGAGCATTGACGACAATTGACATCGTTAGTGGAGAAAACAAGGAAGGGTCTGTCCCCTCACTCCTGTCTATTATCAGCATCATCATCGTTGCTGGGATGATTCTGGATGGGTGAGGGAGAACCAATCGACTAGCTCGTCTAGTAGCACTGGTACTGGTACGAATAGGCACGAGAGACGAGGGTCGGAAACACATTGAACATCCAACCCAATAATCCATGTTAAAATCAAGTGTGTGCTGCTTTGTTTATTTGTTTTGTTCAGGTGTTTGCTTGTCAGTCGGATAGGTTAGATGGTTGGGCGGATGGATAGTTGGGCGGATGGTGAGGATGCTGCAGCCAAAACTACGTTGACAGCACACACAAACACAAAGACACAAACAAAGAAGCACAATAGCAGAGGCAGGGCTAGCAGGTGGGGTGAAAAGGATGAAGGGTGAACGATGGGGTGAGGTTGTGCGGGAATCTTTTTTTGTCCTCTCTTTTCATGTTCTATTACCTTGTCTGTCTTCCCAGCCATGTGGACCGAGAGTGAAAAGGTTCTTCTCTTCATGCTCACACATAATCCTCATCTCCATCTCCCGTCGTTCGACCTCATACTCATAATATTATTCTTCCCCCGCCTCTCCTCCTCCTTTTTGTCCCAGGTCCTGCCCATTGATGTCACTGTGGCCCCATTTAAATCCTCTTCCTTGTTATGTGTGTGTGTTTGTGTTTTGTGCATCTGCTTGTTCCTGTTACGGCTCGCACTCTAACACACAGACAGAGCGGAGAGCAGTTACCCCAATTGCCTCTCCCGCCTCTTCTTCTTCTCACCTTGCTTGCTTGCTCTGATCCTGCTCCTGCTTCTGCTCCTGTGTCCGCCCAAAAGAGGTAACAGACGCAGAGCTCCTTTTTTGTGCAGTGTGTGTCTGAAAGAACATAAACCAGAATTTCTGTGCGGCACGTTCGCTTGGGGACACGGGTGATGCAAACTGGGGTTGCCTGAAACAGAGGCCATGGGGCCTGGCCTGGATCTGGATGAGAAATAAGAAACGAGTAATTGCATAAACGTACAGTACAACCCAAAAAAAAGTGTGTGTGTGGGGGTGGGGTCGGATTGGTGGAACAATTCTTATTCCTTCTCTTTGAGAGGAAGGATGGGATAGAAGAAAATGGGGGATAGAAAAGTACCAAGAGATAAAAAAAAAAAAAAGAAGGGGAGGAGGGGCGCGCTTCTTACTTGCTCGATATCTAGGAGGATGATGACGGCGATGATGCTGTCGATGATGCCAGCGAACAGGAGGCGATTAGTAAAAAAAAAAAGGGCGGATAACCGCTGAATGCTGCTGCTGCTCTCAGGTCGTTCTATCCTTTTCTACGCATATCTTGATGGTTGCACACACGCACACATAATTTATCGTTGAAAGACGACAGCGGATTTGTCATTCTCGAAGCTTCTGACCTTCAAAAAATTACGTTTTTTTTTTTCATTCTTCTTCATTCTTCACCTTCGCCTCCAGGCCGAGCGTCTACGTACTCATCTCCTCCAACTTGACCGGCTGCGGTTTATTCCTTAATTTGTTCATATTTCAACCTCCAGGATGTCGGAGGAACGAAAAGAAAAGAGTGAACTTTATGACTCCTGCACAACCATCACCGCCGATAACCCTGAGGAAGTAAAGAAAACAATTGCTCGTCCTGGAAAAGGAAACGACGGAACCGTAGTAAATATCATATGCCTTTGAGACTTGGCTGCAAAAACAAGTGGCAGGGCAGGGTTGGCTAGGTTAGACCCACCCTTGGAATGAAGCCGACAGATTGGAAAGAAGACGAAGAAAGAAGGGCGATGAATCGTTAACCAGCCAAAGAGAGGGTGGGAAAGGTGTGATCGAAAAAACGGCGGTGAGGAGAGAGAAACAGGACCATTTAGAGAGGACACGAAAGCAGAATGGTGTAAACACGTCTCGCCTCGGGAGTGAGAGCAGACGAATATATTTTGTGGTGGTGAAGGGTGGAGGTGGAGAGATGTCGTTGGGCGACAAACATCGAAATTGAAGGAGGGAAAAGTTGTTGTGGTTGTGGTTGTTTGCTGACTGAGCGAGAGAATGGACTAATCAGGTATATCGTTTGTTGTGTGTGTGTGTGTGTGTGTGAGTGTCGAGTGAGTGGGTGAGTGTGCCCCTTTGTTTTTCCTTCTCTCACTCACTCTCGCCTGCTGCTGTTCGTCATCGTCGTCCCCAGAAATAAAAAAAAAGAACGCAACAGCAGCTGCCTCTGATTGGTCTGCATGATCCATTCAGTCTTATTATTATTATTAAAAGGGAAATAACCTATTCTAATATTCTAATATTCTAATATTTGTTATATGCTGATGCTGTTGCTGTTGTCACAAGAGTCAACCCAGCAGAGGTAAATGCGTACATAATTCCAAATGCTGCCTTCCGTGTTCTGTCATATAAAAAGAGCGGGCCGTTTTTTCCCTTTTCCCACTTCTTTTTTTTCTTTCTCTCCTCCCTTCTTTTTTCTTCTTTTTTCTTCTTCACTTCTTCTCCTCCTCCCTTTCCCTCAAACCTGACAGACTACAAATAGCCTTTTTCTTTCTCTCTTTCCATCTCTCTCTCTCTTTCTCTCACCCGCTCTCCCTCTCTCGCTCTTTGTCTCTTCCATTCTTCTTTCATCTACTTTCCTTCATCTACCACCTTTTCTTCTTTTTTCTTCTTTTTTCTTCTTTTTTCTTCTTTCTTTCTTCCTTTTTTAACCCTTTTCACATATACACATAATACCCTTTGTAGTCAAGATGGCCTCCCACTAAACACCCTCACCGTGTTCCCACAACACACCCTCTGCATAAAAATAATACGCCCAAACCCAACCTGCACCCCTCAACCTGTATCCCCCCCCCAATATCCTAATCGAACCATGATCACCTCTGCTCAGCCTTCCCGCCTCACAGCACCCACCATATCCTCCTCACCTTCTTCTTCTTCATCTTCATCAACACCATCACCCTTCTCCTCTCTTGTTGACCATTGAAGAACAACACATCCTATCCATATCGAACACACAGCCAACACAACACCCATTTTTACCTTACAAAAAACTCTTCTTTTGAACACACCACACCTACCCAAGAGTCATACATTTTTACTTCCATTTTTGAACACTCTTTTGTGACACGAATCTGTACATCCTCCTCCCATTGGTTCAAATACCCCTCCTTCTATTCCCTGTAAAGCATCCCAAATGTCCGCTGAATACGTATCTACCGACGCCTGGTCCCTGGTCGGGTCCGTCCTTCAGGACGCCCCCAAGAACACCGCCTACCAGATCATGGATGTCCTCGGCTACGGCACCTACGGTTCCATCTACCTCGCCAAGACCGTCTCTTCCTCTTCCCCCTCCGAGTACAAGGCCATCAAGTCCCTCTCTAAGCAGGGCCTCTCCCCCTCCCAGTTGTTGATCCAGCGCCAGGAGATCGACATCCACCTCTCCCTCTCCTCCGCCAACAACGGCCAGCACCCCAACATTGTCGACATGTCCTCCGTCATTGAGACCAAGGACTCGCTCTACCTCGTTATGGAGTACTGCTCCGGCGGTGACCTCTACGACGCCATCACCTCCCAGCACGCCGCCGCCTCCGACTCTGGCTTGGGCTTTGCCGCCGCCCCCAACACCACTGGTGGCCGCCATCTCAACGTCCACTCCGACAAGTCTGTTCTCGATGCCATGCACCAAATCATCTCCGCCTTGGCTCACTCTCACCGCCACCAAGTCTTCCACCGTGACCTCAAGCCCGAGAACGTCCTCGTCGCCGGCGATGGTTCGCTCAAGTTGGCCGACTTTGGTCTCGCCACCAAGGATCGCATTTCGACCGATTACGGTTGCGGTTCCTCCTTCTACATGGCTCCCGAGCAGCAGTCTGCACACTACCCTCGTCGCCCCTACTTGCCCGCCAAGTCTGATGTCTGGTCGTTGGGTATCATTTTCTTGAACTTGCGCTTTGGTCGCAACCCCTGGAAGTTGTCCCATCCTGAGGCCGATGCTACCTTTGCCGCCTACGCCCAGGATGCAACCGTCCTCGATGGCATGTTTCCCGAATTGTCAGCCAATGCCCTTCACTTCTTGCACCGCGTCCTCTGTGTCGATCCCGATCAGCGTGCCGATATCTTTGAGGCCCTTGAGCTCCTCCACCGCATCGACTCCATTGTCCCCCAGGAGGTTGGTATGGAGGATTGCGGCGAGAGCCGCTCCTCGTCCGATCTCTCCGCCAGCACCTCGACCTCGACCTCCCAGTCTTCCTTGGCCGAGTCCGCGTCCATGTCCCTTGATGGATCCTACCCTCGTCACAATGGTTCCGACACTGATTCGATCTTCCATATGGAGGACGACTTTGGATCGAAGCAGATGCAGCACAACTGGTCGCTCGCCTCTTCTGGCCGGTCATGGTCGGATATGGCTGATGAGGAAGAGATGGACTTCTCTCGGCCCGTTGACTTTGACGAGTCTGCTTCTGCTCCTTCCTCTGCGGATTCGTTCTCGATGGCCGGCTTCACCAAGCTTTCTGACCTATTGATGGTCAGATAAGCATTGGCCTGTAAATTACCATCATCTTTTTTTTTTTCTTTTCTTTTCTTTTTTTCTTTTTTCTTTTTTCTTTTTTCTTTTTTCTTTTTTCTTTTGCTTTTTGCTTTTTTTTTCTTTCCCTTTTTTTTTAATTGCTGCATCCCTTACCACACTAGCATTAGTTTCTTGTCCATTCTATCAGTTCCCCCATCTATCGCGCTCCTCGCGGCAATGTAACATAGCTTAGCAAAAAATAAAAACAGAAAAAAGAAGGGAAGGCACGCGCGGGCAAAGAGATCTCAACACTTTGGATCTTTCTTGTCAAGTCCTTTTCTGTCATTGCGATTTGGATCGTCTAAAAAAAAAACCACCTCTCTTTAGTTTTTGCCTTGTGGCCCTTGATTGATGAAAATGTCCATGGAAAAAAAATATATAAACGTGCTCTCCTGGACAGGTGTTTAGTGGTGTCTTTTGAGATGGGAGGGTCGGAACGGCAACCTGCAAAAAAAAAAAAAAGTCGATATAACCCTTTTCTAAGGTGTGGGCGGAGTCATACTCATCACTCAGAAAACCTTCTTTTCTGACTGACCCCCCCCCCCTTCGCTCCTCTAGTTCCACTCTTGCATTCCAGTCTGTTTTGTCTGCCCAAGGATTGGCACATGACACAAAAAAAACGTAGCACCCAGATTTTTCAAAGGATTTTGCTCATCAAAAAGTCATGCTGCTCACTGCATCCTCTCTCTTTCTTTTTCGCCTTAATCGTTTCGTATCTACATAGCTCGCGTTTACATTTCGTGTCTTTTTGTCGGGGGGTCCTACTTTTCTTTTTCGTATCAAACATCCATTGCTCACTTTTTGTCAAGACCACCTCACATGTTTATATCACCAACCTCCCAACCAACTCGTGTGTGTGTGTGTGTGTGTGTGTGTGTGTGTGTGTGTGTGCGCGTTATTTCTTTGTTCACTTTTTTATTATCAAAGTACATGTGGTTACCACTAATCAGTTCAATTAGCACAATCGCGCGTTTAACGACGCTTCTTCTCTTCAAACTTCTCAGCCGGCGGGTTCATAGCAGCCTCCGCATAGTCAGGAGGTGGACCATCATATACAATTGCCTGCGGATGTCTCCGTCCCCCGCCGTCACCAGGTGCAGAAGAACTATAGACCTCTCCATCCTCATCGATATCCACACCAACAGGGATCCGGAACCCCGGTTCTGTAGGTGGCAGGATAGCCTGTGGGCCGCGAGGACCTTGGTTTGGTCTTGGTGAGGGTGTTTGTGAAGGCGACGTGGCAGAAGACGGTGTTACGGGGAGATGGGAATCGACATTGGCGTAAGGAGATGACTGCCGAACAGGGAAGGAGACTGAGATGGGGTTGGAGTGCCGCTTGTTGCCGCCTGGACCGCCATACTCGTTAGAATATGGGTATTGCGGGTCGGAGGAGCCGGGGATATGAGGGACGGGCATTTGCATCGGCAGAGGCATGGAGTTATGCACAGGGATGGGCATCGACATGGGCACCTGAGAGGCAGGAGAGGGGCCTGGAGGATACTGTTGTTGGTGTTGCATCATCAAGGGGTGAGGTGCGTGGAATCCGCCAGGACCAGGACTGGGATGGCCGGGATATCTGTCTGCCGAAACGGGACGAGGTCTCATAGGAGGAGTACCAGCACCTTGACTGTTGGCATTGTCATGACCGGGTTGATAAGTTGTCGAAGGCATGTAGGTCGACTGAGGGATAAAGGGGCTTTGTTCTACGGGAGCAGTCGAGGTTGGTTTAGGACTAGGGAAGGAGGCAGTGTTGGCAGCAGTGACGATGGGCGTAGCAGGCGCGGTCGTAGGTGTCGTCGCGCCTGGTGTCGATCCTGTCGTAGTTGCTGGTACTATTGGCTCCGTCGCAATAGCAGCTGTCTCGGGGATAGGCTCCTGCGCAGAAGGAGCTGCCGTTGTTGCCGTACTCGCCGTCGAGGCAGAATCTAGAACAATAGGTCCATTCTCATGCTCGGGTGTAGGGGGGATCTCGTGAACCATCGGCACGCCATCGACATAGGTCACTGTTGTCATTCCAGACGATATACTATTACTCGCAGACCTAATGGAACTCGCTGTCGATGAAGCTGAACTGCTGCGGGTATGATGACTGGGTCGCATGGAGGAGGCCGTTGATGTAGTAGGCGATGGCTGCTGAAGGTTATACCAGTCCGATCCTGTCTTGATAGCCAAGTCGTGCATCATCGCATCCATGGCTCCCTTGGTGTCCTTGGGGAAGTTGCCCATGTCGACCTCGAGCATCTGAACAATCGGGGCATTCGTGGGCCAGTCCTTGAGAGTGTCGAGACAGGCCTTGAGTGAGTATGCCGACTTGGCGGCACCTAAAGTAGCAAAAGAATAAAAGCATTCCACAGTTAGCCAGACAAGGTCTCATTTCATGCAAAAAAAAAAGAGGTAAAGGGAACAACAGTAACACAAACAAACACAGAGAGGGAATATTATCCGTCCGGAAGGGTAAAAAAGAACAGCCAGTACTTTCTTCTGTCCCACTCCCCAATGTTATTCTATTGTTTCCGTGTTTTCTGAGGGTGACTTGCTCGGTTGCTTACCATCGTAATGTCCATACCGATCCTCTGCATACTGTCCAGCCTCGGTAGGGGTATCGTCGACCTGGTCCATGATTTCCCGTCCATAGTACGCAATCACAATCATCTCCTTGCCCAACTTTTCCAATGCGTCCAGCTGTTGGGCTGTAGCCATCTTGATTTTTTTCCGCTTGAGGTCTTCCAGGTCATTCTCAGCCGTCATAGTTTCCTTTCTCAACAGCTTCATCTCTGGGTGGAGCTCCGGTCCAGGTGGCGTCGTTCCTGATTTCTTGAAGGATGCTGTCGAGGCTCCCGAGTTGACAGTCGTTGTCGATATTGCTGATGATGATACCCCTGAGGACCCTAATCGATGCTCCAGGTCCAGTTTACGTTTCCGGATGGAGTAGTTGTTATCCTCTGCGACCCGGATTTCCTTGAACAGTTCCCTGCTCTGACCAAGGCTATCGGCATAGGCTCGTTCAAGGTCGGCGGCCTTTCGGATTAGGAGACTCAGCTTTGAGAGGGTGTCTGCCAGATCTGGACCTTCCGTCTTGGCATAAATAGAGAGGTGCTTCGCAGCTATGCGAGACAGCAGATCAAGAGAAAAAGAGAGAGAGAGACAGAGAGGGAGAGAGAGAGAGAATGAGATATTGGTTCAGGCATGCTCGATGAATGATGCACGAGTACAAGTGCAGTTGGGTATTATGTTTGTACCTTCTTCTTTTTCAAAGGCGGTGCGCTTGAGGGAGGTAAGGACGTTTTTCTGTTCCTGGATGAGGATTCTGAGTTCTGGAACCAGGCCACTCAGAGGAGATAACCCGTCGATGCCACGTCTGATTCCATGTGCTATCTTGGTAGCGCGCAGACACGGGTCGATTAAATGGGACATGTTTATGTGTCTGTCCTGAGTCCTGTTTGTGTTGGTTGTAGTATGTACAGTGGTTGTAGGAAGGTGTGAGTGTTGTTATGCAAAAGTAGAGCGGGGAGTGTGAGAAGAAAATGGAAGGAGAGCAGACAGAAAGAATAAAGAAGGAGAAAGTGAAGAATGGGAACCGAGGAATCACCGAGAACAAAAGTAAAGCGATGAATAATCTGTCCGTCATCATACGACCTGTTCCCTCGCTCACTTCTTCCATACCTTTTCCCCTCCTCTCTTGGCAAGCAAGTGTCCTCTTGTTTAATGTTTATTTCTCCTTAGTGTGGAATTCCTTGCCCTTTCCTTGCCTTCTTTCCTTGGGCATGACCGCATCAGCGCACTGTTAATAGGAAACCTTATCAAGCCACAGCAACCCGCACCCTTTGTCATGTCATCATGTTCCTTGTTCTTCCTCTCCCTTTTCTTGTCTCCTGACTCTGTTCTGGCTGAGCACTGTGGCTGAGTTCAATGCTATTCTTAGTACCTTATTACTGTACCTACCTTTTCATTGTTGACTGTACTGTACTTCTTCTACCGACACAAGTGGAGTTACCCACGTCTGCAACCTAAAACATCGTGCTAAAAAGTCATTCATCATTCATCATTTATGAACTGTCACATCCGATATGAATTCTTGTCTTGACTGTCTAGTCCTATCCTTCTATCACGCGACCAGCGAGCTAAAGTGACTAAGGAGGTTGGGGATTCTCCTTGGAGTTGTCGCTTCGCTTGCGTCAGCTTGACCGTTGGGGGTCATCGGCGAGTGGCCACATCCACTAATCTGTTTTGCAACCCCTACTTTCATATCACCAATTGCCGACATGCATGATAGTGAACACAATAAACCATCTTGTGGGCCCAGAGTCCGAGTCTGCAAACATTTCCTTTTCTCAATCTCTCTTCTCTTCTCTTTCTCTTTTTATTTTTTTGCTTTGATGCTGAAGAAAAAAAAAATCACAACCACGGCGTCCAGCCTTCGTACATATTCGCCAGGTTCTCAACATTGGTCGCCTCCTGGATCACCCTGTCAACCTGCTCCGTCACCTTGCACTTCTTGACCGCCTCAAAGTCACGCCCCTCTAGCTTGTGTCGGACCCGTCGGAGGATGTTGACCGCATACGCGTTTCGTTGATGCAACGGTGGCTGCTGCTGCTGCTGCTGTTGTTGTTGATATTGGTCCTGCTGGTGAAGTTTCTGTCCTTGTCCATTGAACAGACTCGACGAACTCAAATCTGCTGGCTCCCAACCAGAGGACGTCCACCTCTTCGACAATGAATCCGTTGTCGCCGTCGACTTGATGCTCATGCTGCTGACCGAGCAAAAACTCTCCTCTGACAGACGACGGACAAGGCCAAGCGATCGAGATGACAATTGGCCTTCGCTGTCTTGATCACCTCCACCACCATTCACGTCTGCTCCTCCTCCTCCTCCTCCTCCAACAATATTTCCTGCACCATTACCGACTCCAGCTCCCGCTCCACCTTGAGCACCTCCACCTTGCCCAGTCGTGGCGTCGATTTGCCAATCAACCAGCGGATCGTACACAAACGCCTCCAGCAATGTCACCAAAATCTCCTTATTCTTCCGCATCACCTTCATCGTCTGCTCACATCCAATCCTAAAGTTGCCTTCCACGCCCGTCACGCCCAGACTCGTAAGCATGTTTCGACTCAAACGGAACGGCACAATCTCCGGTATCCTCAGACGCTTGCCCTTCTCAAAGCAGACATTATAGTCGATGTGCACCAGATCACCGGTCGTGATATCAATCAGGATATTGTCCAGATGACGGTCGCCCAACCCAATCACGTAGCCGATCATCGACATCACCGCCGTCGACCTCGCAAACCGAACCGACTTTTTCCACCATTCCGCCGGCGTGGGACTCGAGGCCCAAATCTCTCGCTCCAAAAGATCTGCAGGCGTCTCGCTAGCCATCTCATGGTACAGGTCCAGCAGGATCGACTTTGGCCAGTTCCGCCGAGGGTGGTTGGAGGGGAGACCAGCCTTCTTGAGCGCCAACATGGCCTTCTCATTGTAGAGTTCTGTGGCACGAGGAGGGGCCTGGAGCGGTGCCGTCGAGCTGTCGTCGTTCATCCACCGAGCACACATCTGCTCACGATGTTGCCATTTAGCAATGATTGCAAAGATCGACACCGTACTCTCGACCCACTGAATCATGCCCGAGTTATCACTCAGAGGCACAACCGCGTAGTGCCGAGCGTTGAGGTGCCGTGTGCTGGATTCCTTGTCCCGCTGAAGCATCCCGTTCGAAATCCGCAAGAGCTGCATGACTCTTTCGTCCAGGTGGAGATCCTCCAAGCCCTTGAAGAGATATGTATAGCGCTTGCCATCCGAACCCAACAATGTCAATTTCTTTGGCTTGGTCTTGGTAGGAATAACGACCACTTGCTGATCGAATGACTGGATGGTTACCCCTGTTCCTTGGTCTGGGCTGGGGATGGCAATTTGAGAAGACTGGATGGCGGAAAGCCCAGGACTAAGATCGGATAGCTTCAAAATACGGGTCCCAGAAATCTCCTTTCCAATGTCCATGCAGATCTATGACGCGTTGTATGAATCATTACGAGTCAATATCTCCATCCTTCAGGTCGAGTACATGGATGAATAAAACCTGCCTCGAAAGAAGCCCACGCTGCTTACCTCTTTCAACAAATTCAGTCCTTCAAAGAGGTTATCCCAAGACTTTGGTGAGCGAAGTGCAAGCAGAGTGGATTGAATCCTGCCCTTGAAGGTCGAAACGAACCACCGCTCATGGTTGGACTCGGGCACGCTGTGCGCCTCTTGGAGACTTTCCAATGGCACCAGTAGAGGCAACACGGATTGCTGATAGTTGTCCAGCATAACAGCATGCTTGTCTTCCAAACCCAAACCAGAGATGGCGTCCAGTCCCTGATATTGCTCCATAAGCTCCTGCAACGTGTTCTTCAGCTCAGAGATGCTCGACATGATCTTCTTGTACCACATCTCCTCCCACAAGACTGTTATCCTTTCCAGCTCGCGGATCAAATGCTCAACTTGAGAAACGAGCTCCGGGTGCGACTTTGTCAAGAACTCTCCGATAAATCGGAGAAGTCGCCTCTGACATGCGCTGTTGTGTGCAGAGTTGGCACCGACAACACAGTGAAAGACGATCAGCTGCGGAAACTGCAAACCGATCTTGCATAGAAGATCTGCGATCAATGACTGGACGGGCTTCTCTGGGTGGTCAAGCCGGGCAAAGAGTTGCGGGATAATATTGGTCCACGGACTGACGTTGATGTCAACCAGGTTCTCATGGAAAACATCGTAAAGCTGACCTCCATGCTTGGCTAAAAGTCGGAGCAGGCGCAGCGTCGCAGTAATCTCGTCTGACACAGCAGACTGTGAGACCTCGTTCTCCACTTCCTCTCCAGAGGTTGTCTATGCGTTCCAAAGAAAAACATCGATTATGTCAGCAACAATGTCGTGTGCTCTCTGTGACTAAAAGAAAAAGAAACTTTCTTCGAGATTAGGTCATTCATTACCTTGGCCTTGGGCTGACTGCATTCAAACTCCAACGCAGCAAACTGGAGGAAGCGAAAGTAACCATGGATAGCCAGACGATAAGACTCGAGGATCCTCTGCAGCAACGTCTGAAATGACCCAATAATCTCGGCCACAACTTCCTCTGAGGCTGCCACCTGCTCAATCTTCATGACATGCGTCCTGATACTGTCGTATGCCGTCGATTCATCGAATGGCTGGCCTGAAGCACAATGCTTGACAAAAACACCAAAGATACTCTAATCCAGCAGGAAGCAGGTAAATTAAATAGGATCAGCTTCATATATATCAAATAGAACACGAGCATCTCAACTCGATGAGAACGCGCATGTTTTTACCTTGGATTGCTCCTCGAGGTTGCTCACTCCTGCTCTTCCCAGGATATCCTTCAACGTATCGTTGGAAGCAATGGCAATAGGGTGATGGAAGCGGAATGATCCGAGCTCGTCCAAGATGCCCCACCCTTGCTTGTAGTGATGCGTACCCAAAGCAAACCAAGACTTCCTGTAGCTTGGCCCGATCTCGATCGCCTTCTGAAAACAAGTGGCCGTGATGGTTTCTATCCTTGCCTGTGGAGACTGTTGTGTACCGTGCTCCAGGTCCAGAATGTCTTCGAACGCCTCAACATTGCCCTCTGAAAGTTGTGGTTTGGTTGATCGTGACCACTTGGCCATTTTCAAGTAGATCTTGCCTTGAAGCACAGCCAACGCTTGGTCGTCGTCCTTGTGTGTGCCAAGAGAGTTCTTGACCTTGTTAAGGATCCGACCAGACGTACTCAGAGCAGTTGTGTAGTCGTGCTTCGCCATAGCTGCCTTGGCTTCCTCAAGCAGGATCTCCGGAGACAGTGGGCCTTCCCAAGTTCGGGGGATGCTGCTGGCAAAATCATGACATTCGGACCGACGGGCAACTTTCGAGAGAAGGAACTTGAACTCGTTTGATTGTTTGATGACCGCCGTATTT
Source organism: Linnemannia hyalina (assembly GCA_019671135.1). Lineage (NCBI taxonomy): Eukaryota > Fungi > Mortierellomycota > Mortierellomycetes > Mortierellales > Mortierellaceae > Linnemannia > Linnemannia hyalina. The sequence continues at coordinate 1,084,482 of JAHRHY010000008.1, read as the reverse complement.
TTGCAGGAAGCATGACGCTTGGCGAGATTGACAACCGCGTCCAATCGAGCCCAGAAACGCAGGTCCTTGTTAAACATGTGCATCCTCATCTCCTCAGGAACCTGAGCGACATGTTCAGTGAATTCTCGAAGGGCTTTGAGGGTGGCGGGCGCAGGGGTGTTGAGCATCAAGGTGTCCAGCAATGCTCCGTTGGCGTGATTCACTCCGTTGCTGAGAAGGAACTCAGCCGGCGGCTGTACGATGCGTAGAGACATTTGTCGAATTCGATCCAGGTCCTCGACTTGAACATCCGACTGAAGGTAAGCTTTCGCCGCAAAGAGATAGATACGTCCAGCCAGCCCTGTTCGGTCCGCCGTGAACACATCAGGTGCTAGCTGTTCGAGATTCTCCTGGTCGTAATAGTCTTCCAAATGCTTCCACGCGTGGGACGCCTCGTCTGCGCAAAAACCGTTCAATGCTTGCATCATGGACGTATCACTCCAAGGCAGAGTCCTGTCCGCATATGCGTCCATAGGAATAGAGTCCAGGAATGTCTGAAGCTGCTGATAACTGTAGAGATCGCTCAGACTGTTCGTAATTTCCTGGCACAAGAACTCTGCTGGCGGCCCGACGTCCTCTGCTAATTCCACATCGGAGTATCCTTTGACGATTGCGATGGCATCTTTTGTTGACGGTTCGTAGCGGCTCTATTGTTGGTAGCAAGAGACCAAAAGAGCCTGGTAAGAAAATGCACATGTTTCTGTCTTCGTCCATTCCAGTCAGTTCAAGTGGAAGAGGATGTTGTACCTGAGACTGCAAGACAGCCGTATTGATCCAGTCAAGCGATATCTGCGATAATGCGAGCGCCTGTCCTTCCTTCAAACAAGAATTCTTGTATCTTGGATCTAAATAAATGGATGTCGCAATCTATTAAAAGACGTCCTTTGAATGTCGTGACACGTCAAGCAAAGTCCGTGTTTAAGCGCGAAGGCTTCTTACATTGGGTTGAGCGCTCAGATCGCGAGTGTTTTGACCTGCTTGAGGATGATTGCCTCGTCATGTCCTTGATGGCTCGCCTGCACCACACGTAAAGACCTGAGATAGCATCGGACCCATTGGTTACCATCAGTGCCTCCACTATGATTTACAAGTACCCCAACGATCGGGTGTTAGTGATACCTTCGAAGAAGTTTCGAGCGAAATGTGATGCCTAGTGTTGCCTTACCGAGATCTACCAAGACGCTTTCAAAGTCGTCTAGCCAAGGCAAGATGTCAATGACAGCGCCACGACACAAAGTGCTAAAGTGATCTGCCAAAAGCTGGAACGCGGATCATGGTTAGTAAGAGATCTTGGGCGTCTGCTCAAGCCTAGACATAGATCGTCGAAGCCGAATCTCGGCAAGTCATTTTTTACCATGTATCCATTACGGATGACGGTCTCGTACTCGCCCGTCACTTTGGCGCCTTCCACAATGCGACTTCGAACCCGAACGAACCAATCTTCCCACAAGGATTTGTTCGACCTGACAAATACGATGCTGGGCTTCGGTGTCAGCGGAATGACACCGAGCGCAGTTCCATGGTACGCGTTCTGAAATTGCAGCTCAAGTCGGTCCAATAGCGTCAAAAAATCTCTCAGGCGAGTCAACCTACAATGAGCATTAGGAAGAAGGTCCTTCCTGTTAGTTGTTTCATTTCGCAGTAATAAATAGCAACAGTGTATATGTCCGATAATGAACTAGTGGGAGGGTACCTTTGTAGCCCTGTAGCTTCTTTGTCCTCCGACTGAAGAAGTGCGTTCAATTGCTTTTCCAACGCGTCAAGTGTTTGTTGCGGGCCACCATATGGTGTCCGAAGTCTTGACAATACACAGTATCGCGCTGCCTCCCAGAGGGACCAGTACATTAGCAGATGCCTAGAGTGCTGGAATGTGTTGACTTGGTCTGTCGCAATCAGATCTACATTCAAAATATATGGAGTTTGTAGCTATTAGTTGGGACATCTTTCAAACGATACCATGTAGATTGTGGGTATCCATGCGAACAATTTCTTACCTGAGCCTCCGTCAAGGTTGACTTTGGCAAGAATATCTTTCCCTTGGCATGAATGGAAGAGTCGCTCAAGCATGTCGGTGTCGGGCTGGGTTTCGATATCAAGAGTGCTGGCGTTCGATGTTTGAGCTGCCTTGGCATCACTGGAGTTGAGACTGGACAAAACCGCAGAAAAGTGAGGGTATCGGAACACGCCTGAATTGGGGCTTTTGAGTACCAGGATCTACATAGAGCAAATGATGTCAGTTAGCAATTACATCTTCACAGTCTGGAAGGTACCATTTCGCCCGCAGGTGCAATGTCAAAGTCTATACCTTTAGAGCACGGGTGATGTCAGTCTCTTGAATGTTGTAGCATTCATACGCAAAGGCGAACGGGTTGGACTGGAACAAAACCCTTTGCCAGGCTTCTCGAACATTTGGCGATACATCTTGAGATCTAGTTGACCATTCGACATCGCATTTGATGTTAGCTGCATGTACAAGCGACACCCTTCTGCAAAGCTTACTACTCAGGAAGAGCTTTTCTTACCGATCCCCGATCTTGGCAAGAAGTTGAGGTCCCAGGTTCAAAGACCCAAAGGCACCGATAAAGTTCTCAAAGATGGTCGAAATCGAAGCTCGTATTATTTCATCCTCATCAACGCCTATCCACCACATCAAAAAGAATCTTTGTCAATAAACCCAGATCGCAATCCATCCAGTTATCATACTCATAGGCACAGTGCTAGTTCTTGTTGAAGTACCTGCGTTGGTGATGAGCTGATGAAGGTTGCAAGAGAGAGCAACTTTCAATAACTCCCACTGCAGAGGCAAGGCTTTCTCGTGGTACGCCTGCACGGCTCTCAAAATGTCGGCGTTCCAGGAAATAAGACAGTTCTTCAGAGATGTGGATAGCAGTCTCCAGTTTTTCGTCAGAGAGCCAAGCATCTTGAGAGAAACACTCAAAGTCGAAGAATCCCAATTAACGTCCTCTGCTGCATCGCCAGTTTCACACTCGAGCCAGGCTGGTATAAAATGTTTCCGGCTACGTAAAAAATAAGCAGTGGTTAGCTATTGCAAGAAAACTTATAGGTCAGCAATGCCCATTGCACTTTGCATCATACCTGCTTGAAATTTCTCGTAAGGCATGTACAACAAGTGTAAGTCGGATCTCTGGTACAGCGCTGAGAATCTCCAAGAGTCGCAGAAAGATTGATGATGCTTCTTTAGGCCACAGTCGGCTCATTTGAGTGACAAGGAGGACGTCGAAAGTGAAATTTGTGAGCAACGCAGCCTCAGGTGAACCTGTCCTTCGACAGCCTTGGTACCGGCCCTCTTTATAGCGCATATCCAAAAGTCGTGATTCTTCATATCGGTCATGATGCTGGATCGAGCCGTCTTTCATGATTGTACCGATGTCTGTCGCCTCAGCCAAACAACTCTCCTGGTTGAGCTCGTGAGCAATTCCACGAATTTCGTGAATTAAACTGCTCCATGCCTGCAAATGAATGTCCTTGTGGTCATTCCCCGAGGCTGGATATTCCTGTCCATGGCTTGGGTCGGGCAATGAAATTAGTATGGCTTCGAGGACGTCTTTGATCCTGTTTGACTTGTTCTGCAAAAGCCAACGCAGTTGCATGAGGCCGGTTTTGGGGTGACACATCTCCAAGACGACTCCTGGATGAACATTTGGACGCCAAACCGCCAGAATCTAATTGCAATAAAAAAAGGTCGGTCGTATTAGCCCTCGCAAGGTGTAAGCGAACGTAATAGACGAAACCGAGAGAGTCAATCCTCCGGATAGAATACCTTGCGGACGGAATCCATCTTTTCCTTCCATGTCGCATTGTCCAACCGCAGATTGTCAAATTGATCCATGAGAATCTGTATCGCCTTGGGTTGGAAGTTGTAGAACGATCCCGGGTTGCCAAGACTGAGTGTCAAAATAATCTCGTTGACTAGAAGGTCGTAATGTAAACCATATGTAAGAACATTTTCTAGTGGTTTGCAGCGTGGTTAGAGTAACGGTTTCGCATCAAAGTTAATTGAATGCCGTTCCTTGTGTTACCTTGAGTATCCGATGAAGAGGTAGCCTTCCGCACGAGAACAAGCATTTCCAGAGCCCGCTCCTGGAGATGTGTCATTCGAGTTACTGCTTGCGAGGCGTGTGCGACCAATGCTTTGAGAATGATGCTGAAGCAACTGTGAGATTGAATATGTAAGCGCGAGAACCAACGATATGGAAACAGGCGTTAGAAAATTCCCCGGTTGGTCCGTGTTGCATGTACAGAAGATACGTTAATGAGGTGAACAAATACCTGATCAGAGATGCCGCTGTTTCTAAGGATGCCGCATCTTTCCTACCATCGTCCTCGTCGCTAGGAGCTTCATCGCTCACGATATTTTCGATATCCGTGATGAAAATCTCGAGTAGATCCTGCCCGAATTCTGCAGCATCCAGCCATTGAACCGTGAATGACCCCATGAGATCTACGTAGATGGAAGCATAGAGATGCGAAAGATAAGATGAGTATTTGGTCATGCATGTCTCATCAGTAGTATAGCATTTGAAGCCAAGAAGATGTTCTTACCAGCAATCTGCTTCTTGACAGCCGATGCTGTATTCTTGTCCACAAACCATCCCACAAGTAAATCGACAATGTCCTAGATTGATAGGCAAGGTGGTCATGTTAGATTATAGTTTGTACATTGTATGTATCGGCTCGCTCAAAAAAAGATCCATTGTCCCTAAGAAAAAAGTACCCCAAATCGAGCCTGCCATGCGGCTGGATGCTGTTTGGACAGACTGGCAAGCATGTCTAACGCTGGCGGCAGACGACTACAATCCTCGACCTTGTTCAGCGTCTCCTCGGCGTCGTGCAGCATCACTTCTGCGGTTTGAAAGTCGACAGCTTGTCTGTTCCCTACAAACGATGCCATATACAACGCTGTGGTAAGTGGAATGAGCGATTTGGGCTGAACGTTGACGAGTGCTTCGAAAAGGTTCTGTGCGGTGGGTTATTTTGGCGGCGTTTTATTTTTATTTTTTCAGCGGAAAATTTACCATGGTCAGGCCGTAGTCCTTGAGATGTTGATTGACGTCGCTGGTGAGGAAAGGAAGGAGTGCTGTTGGCCTGTGCCTGTGCTTGAGCCTGCGCGGCATGTTTGTGGTGGTTACGGCGACGCGAGGACTTCTACGCAAGTATAGGGTGTGCGAGGTTGTCGTGTTAGTTGGGTGAAGTACTGGACCGGATATCAAGCAATGTGGGAAACTCCTGTTGCCTATGAAAATTACGAACCATTTTGGAAGCTTTTTCTTCGTTGGTCTGCATTTGTTTGGGTTTACCGCAGGGGGCACAACTGTTGGGTATGCAGGACAAAAGGGAGGGTCAGAAGGGCGTATTTGATGTGAGTTAGCCCAATCCAGGAACAAACAGCAGAAATCGAGGGTATTTGTTGGCGTGGGAGAGCGACGATGATAGGCGTTTCTTTGTCAGAAGCGAGGTTGAAAGAGAGGAGGAGGGATAAAACAAAAGAGGAACGAAAGTGTGTGCGTGTGTTTGATGCTTTTTTTTAGGCGAGTATGGATCTATTGTTATTGACGGTTGACTGTAGCATGGCTAAGGGCGATGAGTTGCTGAACAGGGTGAAGGCGAAGCAGTTGACGGACTGGATGCGGGTGCTCATGGGAGGGGAGAGGAGGGGAGAGGAGGAAAAAGGACGGGTGGGAGTGAGTTGGGTGTAATGGGGAGAGAGGGGGAGAATGTGAAAAGAGTAGAGTGTGGTGGCTGAAGGGACGAGGAGAGAGGAGAGGAGAGGAGAGGAGAAGAGAAGAGGAGAGGAGAGGAGAGAAGAGGAGAGAAGAGCGAGAGCAATGGGACGATGGGGGAGGGTGGGGGGGTGGAGGCAACGGCGAAGGACAGGAAGATAAAAAGAGTCAGTCTGTCAGACCCTTCTGAATGAACGGAAAAAGAAGTGGCGTGTGGAAGAAGGAAGGGGGAGAAAAACAAAAGGCAAAGGTGAAAGGTGTGCGTGTGAGTTGCAACCACACTCAGCCGCAGTCTCACTCGAATATTCAGTGACGCGGGTCAAGGGAAAGAAAGCGATCGTTCTGCTCCACTGGCCCCAAATCCACGTTGACATTCAATCCACACCCAACTCCTCTCATCCACACATTGTCACTCGACTCTCACTCCCTTCCTTCCCCTTACACACCCCCCCCCCCGCTTCAACAGACACACAATCCTCCAAACTGGCTACCAGACAGGATCTCAGACAGGCCAACCTCAGGGCATGGCAACAAAAGCCGGGTACTTCCTACTTCCTTTCTTGCTCAACGAGTGACCAAAGAAAGCTTCTCAACGGAAACAACCTGCTGACACAATCGCACCCTCCTCTCATAACTAGATCCTTCTGCCCTCAGGAATCTGGATTCTAACATCAAAAAGAACACCGCCTTCATAAAAAAGTGCAAGACAGGACTCACTGCCGATGTCTCCACCCAGCTCTTGAACGACATCAAAAAGCTCAGCCTAGAGAAATACATCTCTGAAATCGTCGCCGCTATTCTGGAAGGCCTCTTACGATGCAAACTCAGCGCAGATGTTGCTGCGGCGACAGAGGTATAGACCCAACCAACCACAACGATCAGAATGACCGCCAAAAAAAAACAGCCTCTTGTAACGCAGCTGAAAAGAAAGAGCTCCTAAATAATATTTTGTCTTATTGTTTTGCTGAATGTAGGTCATTTCCGCGTTGCACCAGCGTTTCCCGGATACATTCACCCTGCTGTTCACCTACCTCCTCTCCAAAGCACTTGCTCCTTCCCCAAAGTTAACCCACCAGCAGTTGGCGCAGGCAGGAATGACACCTGAGCAACGCGAAAAGGAAGAGTCTTCAAGGATATCCCGCCAACGGGTGTTGAGTCGCGTCGCCACAGATCTGTGGTTGGTCGGCGTATTGCGAAATGTAGAGGATGGCGTGGCAACCCTGGGCACAGAGGGATCAACAGGGGTGTCCAAATCTGGATCAGCGACCAAGGACACCGCTGCTGCAGCATTGACAGGATCGTCCAAGGATTCGAAGGGAGCTCTTGCTGACGGCAAGGGCTTGCCCAACTTTATCTACACAATCCTTTTTGATCTGGTATGCCCGCATGCTCTATGGAACCTGTGAGCAAGACAGTTCAAGGTGGCCTTTTCATCAATTGCCTGACAATGCCTGCATTCTCTTATCTTTTGCAAAAAAAATAGCTTGCGGGAGACAGGGATCACGTCAACCTTCCAATCGTTCTCACAGTGTTAAAGATTCACGGCAAGGATTTGACAGGAATTACTCCTCGTAAGGCGAAAACTGCTGGTGATGGAAAGGACGCGGAACCGAAGACTTCGACGGCAGAGGATACTAGCTCAGGACAGTCCGACGCATATGTATCTCCAACGCAACAACAGCTCTTCAAGACCTTGTTCTCCGAGTACTACAAAAGCTTGGAGGCTCATCTTGTTCGCGACCACAAGGTACGATTGCTCGAAGCTTGTGACTACCGTTTTGTGTACGACGAATAGGAGAATATAGGCTAATGAGTTTTTCTCACACTTGAGCGGATCAATTATTTAGGAGTTGAAGAGAGTAGAGCGAAAGAACGAGGCGTCTCTTTTCTCTCGCGGAGAATTGTCCGAGGAGCGCCAACAGCAATATGAGAAGCAGTTCAAGGCTTTTGAGAAACTCTCCACCTCAACTCAGTCTGTCGCAGATGCTCTCGATGTGGACGTACCTGTCCTCAAAGATGAAAAGGAGGATCTGATCGGAATTATCGAATCTTCCGGAGGCGCAGAGGAAAAGGGCGCAGGCAGCAGTGTGTTCGAGGACGAGGACAACGTCGTTTTTTACGAACAGATTCTGGACCTCAGAACTTTGGTACCCAAGATCTTCCTCGAGACTTCAAAGTCGAAAAAGGACAAGAAGGATGACGGAGCTGAGTCTGAGAAGGATGGGGAAAAGTCTACAGGCAAGGACAGCACTGCCACTTCCAACACCACCACCGCCGATACTGAGAATGCCTCCAAGGATACTGCGGATCAGATTGATGAATTCGACGATTCGACCGACCTTATGATGGAAAGCATAGACGCGGAACTGGGGAACATGGAGCTGAACGATCACACCGGAACGGACTCGTTCCTTGCAGAGGAGACCGTTGCAACTGAACCATTAACAACAGCGTCCAAGACAACCGCAACCCAGATTGACGCATTTATGGCGAGACTCCCCAATATGTGCAACAGGGACATGATCGACCAGGCCGCAGTCGACTTTTGTTACCTCAACTCCAAGCTGAGCCGGAATCGCCTTATCAAGGTATATTTTTGACTGCGAGTTTTCACCTTGGAATGAGCAGACGCAAATGTGGTATTAACTTAATGGCCATGGTAACATTTGTTTCTACTTTCAGACGCTTGTACAAGTCCCTCGCGACAGGCACGACCTGCTTCCTTACTACTCTCGTATGATTGCAACCTTCAAGCCCTTTTATCCGGATGTCGCAGAGGAGGTCCTGAATGCTCTGGAGCGCGAGTTCCGAGGTCTTTTGCGCAAGAAGCACTTGGATCTCTCGGAGTCACGGGTCAAGAACATCAAGTTTCTGTCCGAGCTGGTCAAGTTCGGCCTCACTCCGCTTCCAATCATCTTTCACTGTCTGAAGGTTCTTCTCGAAGACTTTGTCCCTCAGAACATCATTGTAGCCTGTGCACTTCTAGAGACCTGTGGCCGCTTCCTCAAGCTCAAGAGCACTGCCACCTCGACGCGCCTGGACGCGATGCTGGATATCCTCAAGCGAAAAAAGGCTGCTCTTCATCTTGAGCCCAGGTTTCTGTTAATGATCGACAATGCCTACTACCAGGTAAAAATACAACCAACCCGCAAGTATGTATGCAGATTTGATTATTCATTGCTAAACATGTATGCTGACGAATTGTTCTTACTCTTCCAATCATAGTGCAACCCCCCAGAACAAAGCACAAGACAAAAGCGCGAGATCCCTCCCATCGAGCAGTTTATCCGCAAGTTGCTCTATCTTGATCTTTGCAAAAAGAACGTCGAGATCACTCACAAGTTGTTGCGAAAGTTAGACTGGAGCAATCCCGAAGTAAGTTGTAAATGTCACCGTGGGCGATTCCTTTCTTTCTTGCCGATATGACAGCCACGCTAAAATGAAGCATCTCACTTTTCAATCTTGAAATAGATTTACAACCTCGTTGTTCGCCTCTTCAGCAAGGTCTGGAAGATCAAGTTCAGCAATATTCACTTGATGGCTATCCTTGTGAACGGGCTCAGTCGGTACCACTCTGATTTCTCGATCGCCATTGTCGATTCTATCGCCGAAGACATCCGGGTTGATCTGGAGCAGAACAACTTTCGACACAATCAGAAACGTATCGCCATCGTCAAGTTCTTGGGAGAGTTGTATAACTACCGCATGGTCGACTCGCCTCTGATCTTCAGCACCTTGGACACCCTTCTCTCAATAGGCCACGGTATGTTTGAAGTGCATCATAGTCAGGCAATGAGAACCTTTGTAGATTAGTTGCGGGATGTCGCTTACGATGACTTTCGCTCCTACATCGTATAGAGCAAGGAAGAGCGTCCCCAGATCACCCCTCGCACATTGATGCTCCTCACGACTGCTTCAGGATTCGACTTGTCTGTACGTTGCTTGATACTTGCGGAATGTGTTTCGATCACGGAAGCTCCAAGATCAAACTGGACTCGTTCCTAGTCCTCTTTCAGATGTATATTCTCGCCAAGGAATCCGTCCCACTGGAAATCGAGTACATGATCGAAGATACCTTTACGGAGCTGCGTCCCAAGCTGCGACGCTTCCAAACTTATGAGGAAGCTTACGCAGCTGTCGAAGCGCTTCATGGTCCTCTTGGAGGCAACGATCCAAACGCCAACCTCCAGAACGACGACTCGGACTCGGAAGACTCGGAGGGAGATGATGACGGTGACGATGACCAGCAGGACGACGATGATGATGATGACAGCGAGGACGACGAAGACGGTTTGGACGATGACGAGGAGGTCCATGCCATGAGACAAATGGACGATGACGAGCAAGCCGTTGTCCTTACGAATCAGCACAAGCCTGTGGAGGCTGTCGATGAAGACTTTGAGCGCGAGTACCTCAAGATGATGACAGAGAGTCTGGAATCTAGAAAGTTTGAGAGAAAGCACTTGACTCTTGATGTTGCAATCCCTGTTCTCAGATCCGCAGGTATGTTGTTGATATTTTTTATGTTTCTGTTTGGACCTATTCATCGCAGCGTTGACCGTTACTCTAACCTGATATGCTTTTGCTATGCGTCCTGTAGATCGCCGCGAAGAACCTGCTCTCAGTAATCCGGACCATGTGGCGTTCACCCTTTTGACAAAAAAAGGAAACAAGCAACAGCTGAAGACGGTTGGTTTGCCAAGCGACAGCTCTCTCGTAATCAACACCAGGAATCAAAGGGAAGCTGAACGTGAGGAGCAGCAGCAGTTGAAGCAACTAGTCCTAGACTACGAAGTCCGTGAGGAGGCCAATCAGCGCGCAGGTTTGTTTACTTGAGTTATATGGCACAAGAGATGGTTCATCAATCCTCGCTTGAGACGTAAGTACCCATCTAATACAATGTCATGTTGTTTCATGTTGACTACTGCCAATCTTAGCACTGGAACAGTCCTTGCGGAATCAAGGTATCCGATTGAACTTTATCGACGACAGTCGACGAGGTGGTAGTGGTAGTGGTAGCGGCAGTGGCGGCGCCGGAAATCCGAGCTACCGTGATTCAGCGAGCGCTTCGGGTGGTCTTGGTCGTGGTGATCGAGGTGGACATAGCCACGGACATGATCCTAATCGAAACAACACACGATGGGCTCGTAACCAGTCTGTTGGTGTTGGCGCCGGGTTTGGAACAGAAAGTGCGCTGACAAACTTGGGTGTTGATGGGTATGAGCGTCGACCTGTTGGTGGACAGTCGGGTCGAGGACGTGGGTCTGGTGGAAGGTAAATCTAGCTCCTCTTGTATTTTTGCATAGCTCAACTTGAATGCGGAAGACTCTTGCTTACTTTTGTCCCTTCTTTTTTCCTATTCCTATGTAGACGCTGACATGGGTGACAACTCCTGGCTTTTCATTATTAGAGTCAGAGAGCTGTTGTCACTCTTTTCTCATTTTGTTCCTTGTCGACTCGCGCTCCGTCTTTTTATTGTTCGCGCAATCAGTTGCACGGATTCTAAGAAGTGCCGTGGTGGCACCAACGAACAAAAAACATGCACGAGCCACTTGCTTCCCTTCTCGCCCCTTCTTTCCGGACCGTCTTTGCTCGCAAGTTATTGTACAAAGAACGAGTTGAAGCTGAGATTGAATGAGATGAGAGCACCGTAGAAGAGAAGTCAAGATAGGATTCAGCACCCATCGCAGAACCTTTGTCAATCATCATAAAAACAACGACGACGAAGTAACGATGCTCATCCCTTTTTGTCAGACACGACTTGATTGTTTTCTGTTGCTTCCTTTCCCCTCTGATTCATGCTCATGCTCATCATGCTCATGCAATTTATCTTTTGATGATTGAACTGCTGCTTTGGTTTCTTTGCGCCCAAATGACTTTTTCCCACGCACAGATTCTCCCTCCATTTCGACGGTGTGGAGAAACAAACTGTCCTTGTGTGGCATCCCGAAGAAACTAACACATCATGCAGGTATTTTAAAAAGAAGATTGCTGGAGGCTGGGTTTATTGGTTTGAAGTTATATACAGTTTGTTGGCAAGGCTGGAAGGGATGCATGCCGTGTTGATATGGCGGTTAGTGATTATAGGTTGTTGTTGCTGATGTTTTGTTGTTTTGTTGGTTGTTGCTTTGTGGACTTGTTGAGCAGGGTGTAGTTGGGGTGAACCCAAGGGGGCTCAGGCTAGGCAGAAAAAAAAAGCGGACAATTTCCTGAGTTTCCTCTTGTTGGGTAATTTTTAGAGCTGGTTCTTTGCGGCGCGGGGACACTGATGCTCCATTTCATGGAGGAGCTTGACGTCTTCGGGGGATCCCTCGTTCTCGATCTTGCGGATGCAGGCGGGGTGAAGGTCCCAGTCCTTCTGGCCACAGCAGGCAGATTTGGCTGCTCCTGCTGCTGTCTCTGTTGTTGCGGTGGTGTTGCCGACGGCGGGTGTGGAGTAGGCGCCGAGTTCGGGCTTGGATGACTTGATGGAGGACATTGTTGACGGATATGTGTTGTTGTGTGGTTGTGTTGAGTTGCGTTGAGTTGAGTTGTGTGTTTTGTATGAAAAAGAGAGGAAGAGAAAGAGACGACCTTATATAGCCCTTGCAGGAAAGGAAAAAAAAAATTGTCTCACATCATATGTGATCATCAATCGCTGTGACGTATGAAGAAGGTTTAGGTATGTCCTAATTGTCCTAATTCCATAACGAGAACACCCCCTTCCCCTCAGAGGGATGCCGGTTTCTGTAATTTTAAGTCGCAGGCGGCCCAAATGACATCACCCTAGTTTGTGCATCCGTCATTTCGCAGAGGGGAAACGGCCTCTAATCCCCGAGGTCTTGTACTGTGTTCGATCTTCGGGAAACCATTACTTCGTTTTGCTCAAATGCTTTTTTGTCGTCATGTCATATCTGAGCTTATTCCTTGGCATTCCTTGCCCTTCTATCGTAGTAGTCCACATGGAAAGCAAAGGATCCACTTTGCCCTCCTTTCTCTTTGCATGCTTCTATTTCCCATTCGATTGCATATACCACCATCGCAACTTGTTTCTTTCTTGAAGGCTTATTTTCAATGTATGGTGGAGTGGGCCACGTCGTGTGCAACCAGACCATGTTGGTGGCGGCTGTAGGTCATGGGTTGCAAAAGGGCATACGACGCGATTGACAGTCACGGCCAATTCTTGTTTATGCGAGTTGCCACCTTGTAGTTGAGCATCTTCGCACCTTTGAACACGGACACTCGCACTCGACTCATCAGCTCGCCAGTCGACATCATCACCCGGCACCACACGCAACAAGCAACCAGGATCTGACCGGGCACAAGTGTCCAAACCCACCGCACCGTCATAGCAACACACTTTCTCATGCCTTGCACACCCAACGCCTGACAGATTCTCTTGCCACAGTTTTTCATTCAGGAACACAACAACCCCCTCTTTTTTTTTTTTTTTTACTCTGTCCATGCAGGGCCTGGAGGTCATCAGTACTCTTCACAATCTACCAGGGTCCAGCACCACACACTACAATCCACACGAAAACAACACTACAAACGGTACACGCCCCAATCTGGATCTGGAGTTGACCCAGGCCGCCCCTGTGTCCTCACAGACAGGTGATGGCGGCGACGACAACGCGTCCAACGGACCCAACGGTAGCACGGGAATGATGGACTTGGACACTGGATCCCCTTCTGCCGAGGCTGTCAAAGGAATCAAAAGAGTCCGGGAAACGCCACAGTGGCCCTCAGAGTCTGCCATCCTTGTTGCAGGTGAGTCATGCAAAGCATCAGACATGTCCTGTCGTTATATCGACACTCAGAACTGCCAAAGTAGCTAAAGCACAACATCATTCTTCTCGATCCATATGTAGTGCGAGTTAGACCTTTCAACGCTTCTGAACAGCTGCGAATTCCTCAAGCATCAACCAACAAGTTCAACTTTTCTGCAGATGCATCCCTGGCGGGTCTAGGAACAGGGCACGGTCGAGGCGATGGTTCAGACAGTTTGGGTCACACTGGTTCGAAGGGACAGGGAGGGATCAGGAAAATTGTCGATGTTCTAGACGACAGCGTGTTGGTCTTTGACGCACCAGACGCAGAAAGTATTTCCAAGTACAAGAGGGCGCTACTCCCTGTCCAGGCCTATAGACGGTTCAAGGACATGCGGTATGCGTTTGATCGCGTGTTCCACGAGGATGCTCAGCAGGAGGAGGTAAGCAATTCACGGCGTAGACGACGTTTCGATATGGCCATCGAACACTATGATGGCGAATGATACTAATATTGTCAATCGTCTGTGGTATGACTAGGTCTTTGAGAACACGACACGACACTTGATCGACGGCGTTTTGAACGGATACAACGGAACTCTCTTCGCATATGGTGCTACCGGATGTGGCAAGACGCACACAATCAGCGGCACACTCGAGAAACCAGGAATCATTTTTCTCACTATGCAGGAGCTTTACGATCGGATCAAGGAAGTGGAGGATGAGAAAACCATCGAAGTTTCATTGTCGTACCTGGAGGTTTACAACGAAACGATCCGTGACCTGCTCACTAAGCCTGGCTCAGAGTCTGTCAAGCCAGCTTCCTTGCATCTTCGGGAGGACTCTGCCAAGAAGATCTCTATCGCCGGCCTCTCAGAACATCATCCGAAAGGAGTAAATAGTCTATGCAAACGACCTTGTCTTACCAAAGAAAAGAATTGCTTGCAACGTGTCTGCATTTGAAAGTGGTGGCTAACACGTTATTTTTCTTGCATTTTACTTTACTGTTAGATGGATGAGCTCATGGATTTGGTGTTGATGGGGAATGAGAACAGGACAATGTCGCCAACAGAGGCCAATGCGACGTCGTCGCGTTCACATGCAGTTCTTCAGATCAACATTTGCCAACGACTCAAGACTGCCAACGTGTCCGAGGATTTTACTATTGCGACACTTTCCTTGATCGACTTGGCTGGAAGTGAGCGAGCATCGGCCACCAAAAACCGAGGAACACGTTTGACTGAAGGTACAATATCCAACTGAAAGCATTTGCGGATGAAATTACGTATATTACAACTCGATGACAATGACAGTGCTAACTCTAACGATTTGATTATTGTATAATAGGAGCGAACATCAACAAGTCTCTTCTCGCACTTGGCAACTGCATCAATGCACTTTGCGATAACAAACCCAAGGCCCATATACCATATCGCGACAGCAAGCTCACTCGATTGCTCAAGTTTTCGTTGGGAGGCAATTGTAGGACAGTCATGATCGCTTGTGTCAGCCCCTCCAACCAACATTACGAAGAGACACACAACACTCTCAAGTACGCCAATCGCGCGAAAAACATCAAGACCAAGGTCACCAAGAACACGCTGAATGTCGACCGACATGTTTCCGAGTACGTCCAAGCCATCTACGAGTTACGGCAGGAGGTGGCAGAGCTCAAGGGCAAGCTGCAGAATCAAGCTAGAGGCGAGGAGATTGAGAGGGCGCAACAGAGGCAGGACGCTATATCGAAGGAGGTTGAGGAGACAGTTAGGAAGATGCGCGCGACTTTCCAGACAGCACGGTCTCAGGAGCAGAGCTATGCACAACTCCAGTCTCGGCATTTTATTATCTCGGCGCGACTTTCTGGGCTCCAACGGTGGCGAGAAGGATTTCACCTGGCTTCTCAGGCCGCACGACAGCAATATGAGCAGTTGGAGAAGGACATCAAAGCGCAGGACGGTCAAGGCGGTGCGATGGATGATGATACGGTGGTTGCTCGGGCGAAAAAGTTGAACGATTCGATGAACGCATCCTCCTCTTACATCAACATGGTCGACAACCTGATCCAGGATCTAAACGACCAAACTATGATGCTGACGCGACAAATGCAGGAACAGGAGGACTCCCTCAAACTCTACGCAGTCTCGATCCAGACCCTTGAGAAGCGAGGAGGAATATCGTCGGCCAGCTTTCCATACCACCGACTGTACGAACTGGAGAAGAAATGCCAGGCATTGGAGTCACATAACAAAATTCTCACAACAAAGCTGGAGCTGTCGGATATGTCACTGAACGATCAATTTTTGGCCACGGAGGACTTTATGGAGCTGAGCGCCAAGTCTCTTGTCGGGTTGAGGTCGGAGATCGAGGCGGTTGAACAGGCTGGACTGGCGACGAGGACCCTGAATGATATCTACATGTCGTCGATCACGAGCTTCACGGATATGACCAAGAGAATCGGGACGTCTCTCTCACAGAATCAAGGCTTCTCTGGCTCAGACGCCAATGACGCTATGTCTAGTGGTACGATCGGCCTTGGCGATTCTAGACTGATGTCGATCCTCCCCGAGGTTCCAAGCACACCTGTCAAGCGGCACTCACAGAGCAACGTCCTGCCAAACCTATCCATGGATACCGTTGACACCAACCTCGCCCTAGGATCCAGCAGTCTCTATGGAAGCCAGTCACCTAGCAGGATGTTCCAGGAAAGGAATCAATGGGGCAGTCCACAAAATCCCTTCCAGAGCCCACCTCCAGCCCCCAGCAGGCGCCCCAGTACTCCCCGCAGAAAGTCCAACGCTATGCCAGGAGTCATCTTTTCGCCCAAGAGACGTCCGCGCGGAGGACTGCGACAACATCGAGATTTTCCTACACCAACAAAACGCAACGTCAACTTTTTGCTCGACGTTGTTGCCGAGGATGAGGATAGGTATTCAACTGGTTGGCGCGATCCGACACAACCCATTATTCGGCCGACTCCCTTCCCTTCTTTAAGCGCTTTGCAAGACGATTCTCCGACCAGTACCCCACCACCAGCGTCGGGCTCTTCGTCATCATCTCTTGGTAGGCTCGGTTTGGGTGGTGGTGCCAAGCGACTCGTGGTCAGCAGCAACGGAACCAACGGGGCCCCCAATGGGCAAGGAGGAGGAGGAGCAAGGAGGATGGTTGTCACCAGTAGCACAGTACCCTCCGGTATCAAGTCGGCCAAGGGAGAGATGTCAAAAGGCCCGCAAAGACTGAATCCGTTTGTGACTGGAAATCACAATGGCTCGCCACCCAACATCTTTTCAAGTCCAACCAAACGACTCCGACAATTGGATGGGGACAGCATTGGACATGGTGGAAAGAAACAGCGTAGCTCACCTATCCTATCGCAACAGCCGGCAGTTGTTCTCCACGGAGCCTCGTCCGCCACAGCTGCCCGGATCGCCCGCCGCCAGAGTATGATGCCAGACAATCGGAATCCGTTCAAGGTTTCATCAACAGCAGTAGCAACATTACCCAACGGCAAGAGTAGCGACTCTATGATGACGTCTCCTTCCAACGGCAGTAAATCGGCTAGTACCAGTCGACATGCATCCAAGGTTCACGGCTCGACTGATGCCGATTCGTCAGGGCCCTCTGGTCAAGGATCAAGCCGTATCCCCATACCGTCTCCGCCACCACCCGTGAACGGCGCGAAAAAACCTCTTCGTCTGGACAAGAGTGACCTACAAAAGTCGATTCCCAAGCAACTTTCTGCCGCCCTGGCCTCAGCAATATCCACAACATCCACTGTATCCAAAATCTCGGCCTCAACGAAGCGCAGACTCAGTATGGGTTCCATTGGGCAAGGGAGCGGCAGCCTTCATGCGGACGAAGGCAACAAGGCCAACGGAGGCGCTGCGGGTCACAGTTCAGTGGGAAGTGGCATTGGTGGAGGACCCATTCGAGATGCGAGCACACGCCGGAGGATCCGTGCTCAGTTCACACTCACACCGCCACTCGATATCCCACCATTCCAGCAATTGGGCAGTAATGGAGGAACAGGAGGTTCCAGCAGTCTCGGCTACCACTTCGCCCCTGGCGAATTAGGCGCCCCCGTGATGCCAGACAATCAAGGCACGCAACCAGAACCGACGCGAAGCAAGCGGCGTGTGAGCATGATGGCAGCCCTACCTCGGACGACCTCCGTTGATGTTGAACCGGCAGTCGGGGGTGACTCTGCCTCGTCGTCTATCCCGATCCCTGTGACAGGATCCAATCGACGAAGGTCGCTGGGACCAATACGACCCATGAGCAACAACAACAACAGCGGTAACAGCAGCAGCGACTTGCAGGACCCTGAACCATCATCTTCCTTTCCTACCACGGCCACGACAGCCTTTCCCTTGTCGTCTTTGTAAAATAGATTTTCCTTTCGTTGTAATAAAATAATAAGAGTTTCGCTTAAAAAAGGTGCGATTTATTACGGTTGTTGGGTGAATTTACAAATGAAAAACGAATTATGATAGCAATGATGGTAAAAAAAAAAAACTGAAAAAAAATGTATGATGTTATGAGAAAGCGAAAGATGCGATTTTAGTTTGCGACCATCTGATTCTCCTCGACCCACGCGTCGTACCTAAAATGATGAGAAAGTCAGAAATCAATGGTTAATTAATCTGAGGCTGTTTCGGACGGATCCTTCTAACACGCAATACATCAAGTACGACAACAACAAATAACTTACTTTTGTGCATATCCCTCATAATGGACCTTGTACTCGTACACCTCTGGCAGCGTCTCGTGGTCCCGTCTGGCCTTGACCTCGCACTCAAACATAATGTTGTTCTCCCCGGGTGCCATGACAGAGTCGCCCACCTCGAACTTGGGCCTCGACGTATTGGGCAACTTGCCCTCCTTGTTCCTGTCTCGGAGTCGACTCTCGGCAATGTTGTCCAGTGTAATGAGGCGGCTCACCAAATTCCTTGACTCCTTTTCGGGTTTGTCACGTTTGTTCCTGGGAGCCATCACCGTGGTTGCGGCAGCAGCAGAAAATGACCTAGCACCCTTTGTCGCCAAAGCAACAGGTTTGCCAGCAGGTGCTCGACCCTGACGCGTCGATTGCCTCTTAGTGAGCTTGAGCTTTCCCACCAGCAAGACAGCCGTCTCCTCAGAGTGTCCTAG
This sequence comes from Linnemannia hyalina, assembly GCA_019671135.1. Classification (NCBI taxonomy): domain Eukaryota; kingdom Fungi; phylum Mortierellomycota; class Mortierellomycetes; order Mortierellales; family Mortierellaceae; genus Linnemannia; species Linnemannia hyalina. Next base: position 1,065,809 of record JAHRHY010000008.1, on the reverse strand, counting down.
AGTGTTCTCTTCCTCCTCCTCCTCCTCCATCTCCTCCGGCGCTGTCTCATATTCCGCCTCTACCTCCTCCTCCGTTGCTGTCTCATCGTTCTTCGATAATACCTTGCCTTTCTTCGAATGAGCCTTAGCCTTCCTCGATGCTGCCTTACCCTTCTTCGATGGTGCCTTGGTTAACTTCGATGTTGTCTTCGCCTCTTCCGATGCTGCCTCATCCCTCTTCGACAATGCCTTGGCCTTCCTCGATGGTGCCTTGACTTGCTTCATAGGCGCCTCAACCTGCTCTGAAGGTGTCTGGTCCTTCGTCGATGGTACCCTCGATGGTGCCTCGACCTTCTCCGACGGCAACTCGTCCTTCTTCGACTTGAGCGACTTCTGAACACGACGACGCTTCGTCGCCGTTGCGCCAACAACAGCTTCAGAGGCAGCCTCCGCTTCATCTTCCATCCCCTGGACCGCAGATCTAGTCACTGTCGACTCATCCTCAACTGCCAACCCCACATCTGCGGCGTCCTGAATAGAGCGCTTGCGAGTAGACATCGCCATGGGCTGCTGAACAAGTGGATCATCTGGTACCTCCGCCGTCCTCTTCCTCGATCGCTTCTTAGGCACCACGATCGACAAAGACGACTCCGTAGACGTTCCTGAGCCCTCGGTCACAGCTAGTTGGTCCTGTGACGCCACCGTACCTTCCTTGTCCGAATCTGCCTTTGCAAGAGTAAACTTGACCATCACTAACGCAGGTTCTTTCTTTGAAGAAGTCACCTTTCCTGTTATGACTCTGCTCTCCTCAATTCCAGCATCGAGGGGTGACGAAAGGTCTTCTTGTGTATCGACCGTGCCCACAGCGACAGCCGCAAGAGAATCATCGCTCGTCTGCTTGTCCTCCACAGTCTCCAAGGCCGAAGGCTCTGCCTTAGAGGTCACCCCTGGTCTTGCAACTGTCTCGCGCTCGCCCAGCTCAGCATTGTCTGTCAAGGTGGAATCGTCGCCGATCACTGTGGACTTGGTCTCGGGGATACTCTGAGCCGCTTCCTCATCAACAGTCGGCCTCCTGCGCTTTCGAGGCCTGCTCTTGACCCCATCCACCTCTCCATCAACGACGCGTGGCTTGCTAGCCTGACTGCTTCTTGTTGGGTTGGGAACACCAGAATGCTTCCCGACATCCGGAACGGGTGACTCACCGCTCCTGTTCCGAGACCGGACGGATCGGACACTCGAATCAATGTCAAACCCAATGATTCCGCCTTTGATACTCCACTGCCTCAGAGACTGGAGCTCCTTGTTGTCGGCGACATCGACGGCTGAAAAGCTCGAAGATGGCTCGGGTGACTCTGTGGCGGGACAAGACGATGACGATGATGCTGAAGGCGAGGCCCTCGAGTCGTCCGCCTCCAGCAAAGGTGGTACAGGAGTGGTTCTTGGATACTTGTTCAACTCCGTCGTCATCGCGCCTTGGAGGTTAGTCACCGTGAATCCTGCAGAGCTACTGACCTGAGAAGACTCATCCTGGACCGAGGCTTCGCGTCCCTTGCGGCTCTTCTTCTTCCACTGTCGTCGAGTAGACTCCACCTCCTGAGGATCCTTGGGTGATCCTGCTCGCCCTTCGATCCATTCCTTGACGGCGATCTTCTTGCTTCTGCTGGTAAAGGCTCGCCTCTCTTGTGCAACAATTAATCCCTTGTCCACGTCTCCACCCGCACCTGTCGAAGAGCTCTGACGCTTGACTCCACTCATAGTCACCTTCGCCTTAGATGATGAAGCTCTACGTGACTTTCCAGGTTGTGCCTTTCGGGATCGACTCTGAACTTGGCCGACTTCCGAGACGGCGGTATCTTGTTCCGAAATACTCTGGGTGGTCTTGAGTTCCGGTGGTGGTGGCAATGCTGTTGTTGATGTCGTCGATGGGCTTGCGTTAGACGGCGTGAAGGTAGCTCGACTCTTCTTGGTACCTCTCTTCTTGGGAGCACGTTTTGGTGTGTCGGCTGAGCTCGAGCTTTCCATGGCGCTGGCTCCGTCCCGATGCGCTACAGCGTGGTCCCATACAGCCATAGGAGGAGCCTGTCGAGGTGCAGGCGTAGACGAAGCGACAAAGTCGGGACTTTTCGACAGCAAAAGGCTCAGTCCCTCGAGCGCTTCACGAGCGGCAGGCGTCAATAGTTCGAGGGCCTCGTGGTCGGCAGGCGTCAAGCTCTCGATGTCGATAAACTGGGCCTCGTCATCCTGGGCGCCCTTGGAGCTGGACACCTGATCATCATAGTAACTCAGCACATCGATATCCTGATCACCTGCACCTAGAGAAGAAGATCTGGTGGATGGCATTAAGGAAGACAATTCGCTCGCGCCAAAGGTGTCGGATATTGAGCGATTATCGATAGTGTCGATTCCTCCGCCATCTGCCTCCGCCCTATCGCACTCGTTCCAATATGCATCCTCCCTGTTAGTCTTCCCCATCCTCCTAGCCTTTCTCAATGTTGCAGTCGGTTCAGGACTTCCTCCGGGGGCAAGCGATACATCCGTTTCGGTTGAGTCTGACGAGGCTGGCGTACTCACTCCAACGACGTCGTCAGAATCAAGGAGAAACGCGTCGCCATCCTGAGGTTTTCCATGAAAAACCGTTCTAGCCGGGTGATTTGTGATCTCGATACAATTGTAGCGACCCTCAATAACCCTGCTCTCCGTCAAGCTGTACTCGCAACCAGACATGTCCCATGTTGAAGATAATCGACCTTTGCTGTTATTGGTCATGAGAAGGCCTGGCAAGGAAGCAAAGCGAGAGGAGGAATCTGTAACAACGAGTTGGTGGGCTACAGGCTCGAGTGAGATAGAGCGTGGCAGTGTCATCGTAGGTAAGAGGACAGGACGGTCTGAAAGACCTACATCCACTGTCTGTCGTCGTCTCCGCGCCTTGGGTACCGTCGTCGTCGTCGTCGCCGTTGCCTCTACTGCTGACATGCTCGAGGCGAGTTGAATTGTGGGGTCCATACTGTCGACTCTAGGCTTGGGTCCAGTCGAATTCCTCTTGGATGCTGCGGTGGACGAATCGACTTGGACTGGCGCGACGTTCGCAAGGGTGAACACTGTTCCATCGGCCGCCTTGAAAGAATGCAGTCCCATATTGGCAGCTTCAAGAAGCTGGGCATGCTCCGAAAGCTGGAGGTCTATCTGGAGCTGCCTCTTTGATGGACCTCGACGTTTCTTGGACTTGGGGTTGCTGACGTCGCTGGATTCTAGGGGCTCCCCCAGCGGTTTTGGTGGTGATAGGTCCTTGCTCTGGCTCGCCGGTCTCGGTTCAATAGGGCCATGAGCGTCGTCACGTTGGCTGGAGGACTTCGGTTTCCGTGCGCGTTTGGCTTTTGTGGCGGGTGGCGGCTGTTGCTGGACTTGAACGTGTTGAATATCCATGCTAGTGTCGTTCATGAACGAGAGGGCGAATCGCTTCACCATAATAATCGAGGTCGCCTGGTAATCCTCCATGGGACCTTCGATCTGCTGCATCTCACACCGAAGCTGCTCCTCCTTATGTAGGTATTCCTGATCCAGTCGCTGCTCATGCTCTTGGATGGCGAAAGGATCGATCGAGTTGTTGTTCCGCATGTGTTGTAGATGTTGAATGGATTGTTGATACTTGCATCGGAGCTGGTGAAGCTGCATCAAGTTGTGCATCTCCAGAGTCTTGCGTGGGAAATCCAGGATGGCCTTGTCAGTGTCAGATAAGCTCATCTGCCCGACAAAAGACATGTTCTTCCAGGGGAGACGTGGTGGAATGTAACCCTCATTCAAGAACGCGAGCGCCCGCTTTACGCATGGGATCTTGAAGAAAAGGGGACCTCTTTCGGCATAGCTTGTGTACGGCTCCTTTTGCGGGTGGAAGAGCTTCAGGCCCGAAATGTTGCAGATGGCATAGGCATACTCCTCCAGAAATCGAACGACAATGAGGTCTGGATCTGAACCGCACTGAGGCATGGACTCATCCATTTGATGTCGTGGCACAGTCACCGCCACCCACCAAATAGTATTCGGGTTGTCGTCCATGGGATCAACGAAAACGAGGTAGGGCGCGCAATGGAACGGATGGACAAGCATCGTGGGCTGGCTCGAATGGTCGTATGAGTGGTCGTGCTGGGCAGGATAGTAGAAATCTTGCTGGTAAGGGCCGGGTGGGTTGTTGGTTGTTCCCTGATACGTCGCTTGCGGATGCTCCATCTGCGGGTAGACCATCTCACCATTCATACTGATCATGCCGCCATGCGCCATTGAAGGCACGACACTCTCGTAATGAAACGACTGCATAGAAGGATCGACCGGATAAGAGTACCCGTTGTTGTAGGACCCGGGTGCATTGGATGCCTTCATCCGGCGCTTCTTGTTGAGAACAAGTTTGGTCTTCTCTATTGGCGGCAGTCCCATATCCCTCCGCATCGCGATCTTTAGAATGGCCAACTGTCTCTGCTCTTCCAGGTGGGCTCTGTACGCAGCCTTGGCCTGCTCTTGCTTCGCCCTGGCCTCCTCCTTGGCTTTGTCCTGCTTTGCCTTGGCCTCTTCCTTAGCCTCCTCCTTGGCATGATCTTGCTTCGCCTTGGCCTCTTCCTTGGCTGCGGCTCGCGAAGCTTCAGCCAACTGCTTCTTCCTGGCCCTATCTCTCTCCTATGCAACAAGGAAGATATGAATGTTAATCACCATAGCCAAAGTTGAAAGGTGTTGTCAGATCACTGAAAGGTATGACTAAGCACAGCCGTAATAAAAAACTTACTTCCTGGGCGGCTTTTTTATATCGCTCGGCAATGACATGCCTGCTCCTTGACGGCCAGGCAATGCCATAAATGGCAAAGTGACGGTAGCACCGGCGGCAGTCGTCTGAATCGTTGCGCTCGTGTTCCGGAATGAAGGCTTTGCAGGTCACACAATGCTCCGGATCAGACACGACTGTTGCTGCTTTGGCGCGCTTGGAAACCTTTTTTCGGAATACCTTGCCCATCTCGTCCCCGACCTCACTCAATTGAACCGATGCTCGACGTGAGTTTCCGTTGGTAGTATCGCTACGGCCATCCTGAAATTCGTAATTCCATGGGGTTGTTGGGTCCGGTTGGTTGCTGTCCTTTTCGGCCGTCGAAGCACGTGCGCCGGTATGACAGAGAAAATCGAGGGACATGCGAAAGTTCTTAGGCGAGAGCATGACAATGTCCTCGTCAACACCGGCATCGCTTAAGTCTCCGTCGAATTGGTCGCTATAGGCAGGGTCATCCTCGTCATGCTCTCCTGCTTCCTTCTCTATCGCTCGCGGCTGTCCGAGCCCATCCTGTAGATTTGATTCCTGGTCATCGCTCGCCGTAGAGAGGTGTAAGATATCCATCATATCGACAAGAGCTGGGTCCACTGCTTGGGTTGAGCTGATAGTAGCTTCCACTGGATCCATTAGGAGACTCTCGGGACCTTCTGGTGCTGGTTGAGTCGTTCGAGTCGCCTCACGACTATCGATCATGGGAGGGATATCGATCGAAAATGAGACGTCGGTGGGGGTCTCAGCTACAAGAGGCGTGTTATCCAAGAGGGAGGCCGCGAGTGTGGAGGTATTGTTGGTCAATGGAGTGTCATCGACCAAGGAGGAATTGTCGATTAAGGAAGTACTGCCAATCGCGGAAGGCTTGTCGCTCAAAAGAAAGTCATTCTCCAATGACTGAATGTCGTGCGAACGCGTGTCTTCAACAAAGGGAGAGTCATCGTCCATAGATAGTTTGTTGACGGTTGGTGATTGAGTCGGCAGTGACAGGTCTGACTTCGCATTTGTCAGGACTGAGTTCTGATTGAGCATACTCTCCATAACCACTGGCTGGTCTGAGGAGACACTACTACCAAGCTTGTCCGAATCAGAAGACGAGGCAGAGAAGCTGAGTGGAGGGGTTTCTACCTGCAGCTCCATGACATGGGGCACAGGAGACGCAATGCTCTGTTGCAGCAACGTGCTGTCCAGCTCAGTGAGAGAGGCCGTCAGAACGTCGGATGATGTTGTCGATGAAGAAACTGAGAGCGCCGCAGATGATACTGCAATTGTGCCGATGTCTCCCGACATGTTTCTATCAACCGAGTACTGATTGTCAACGGTATCGAGATCGACATGCGTGTTTGGAGTGGAAGGTGTGTTGGTGCTAGGGATGGTGTCAGATTCGACTGGTGGCAGGGGTGTCGAGGGTCGCACTGAATCTTCCTTGTATTTCCGAGGCCTTTTCATCAAGGTTGGATAATAGTTGACTAGGTAAGAGGCAGTTTTTTGGATAGATATATGAGTATACTTGAGTACAGCTCCTGTCAATCTAAAATCACGAGTATACCAAATGATTTTGCTTACTTGGCTTGCCTCGCCGGTTACGAAGTCTTCTTCCTGAATCTTCCAGCTCAGGTTCAGGTGTTTCTACATCATCCTGCGACTCTTCTGCTGCAAGGGCTTTACCCTTATATCCACCTTGTCCAAGCCTAGAAGGTAAACAATCTTTAGTATGCTTGATGCGATTTGGAACGCGTAAATGAAGGTGCAAATATTGCCAGCACTCACCTTTCGCAAGTTGCGCAAAGGCATTCCTGGTTGTCAACACCAAAATAGTTGTCTCCGTAATGCGTTGTGATCTCGTCGTTCACACTGATGGGTTTTTGGACCTTGAAGTAGATGGCACTAGAGCCAGCAGACATAAAGCTGCAATTGGGGTCGCAGTCGTGCTGTCAAGGATGGACGCGTTAATGAAATTAAAAAAAAAGGGTACAAGCGTCAGCATGCAGTGAAAATCGAAGCGCTGTGATCCAAGGCCAAGAATCAAATCAATAAAAACTTACATTGACAAACCGCGCTGGCCCTAGGAAGAGGCAAGTTCCGCGTCTACTTGTCTTGATGACACTAAAGTCGCTGGTTTTCGTCTCAAGATCCTTCTCCTCCTGCTCGGTCAAGTTGGCGATCGTACCAGCACAGTAGCGGAGCTCGTCCCCAGCTTCGAAAGACCGGTTAGCAATCACACATGCCTCGGACTTGTTAGTGACGGCCGAATAGCGATCTGTCTGCGAGATCTCAAATCCTGCGGAGGGGAGATATATGCTGAGGTATCTCCGCGCATGCCTATCAGGTGGGGGGCATAGTTGTTCAGGGGTGAAGATGATGATGTTGGTTATTGCCGCTGAGTAATCGTTGAATCTCAATTGAAATCAATGTCGTTCTATACAACGCGTCCTTTGCAAAATAAACGTACGTGCCGAAATCCTGAATCTCCTTTTCCTTTGTGAACATGTTCTTGATAGGTTCAAGTCTAAGAAAACATATGAGCGGATACCACAGTTAATAATACGACGATTTGCTTGCAACCCAGGTAAGTCGAAAGAACATATAGCACAACAATCCTTGGCTCGCACTTACCCGAGCAACTCCTTGACAGCCTCGGGGAGTTTTCGCTCAAAAATGACCTTGCGCTGAATGATGTCGAGGATCTTGCCAGGTGGAATACTAGTCGACCGGTAGTCCTTGCTCATCTTGTGGGTCTGGAACCAGAGGTGGATTCCGTCGAGCAGGACATCGGACAAGAGATCGTCGAGCGTTGAAAGCGTCTGCAGGTCCATTGTGAATCACGTCCAGTAGGATCCGATTCCTTTGTTGTTGTTGTTGTTGTTGTTAATATGTGGGCTGTTATTGAATGTCGTGTGTTTTGAGTATGTGTGTGCGTTTCGGTCGTCCCGATCAACAGGGCACAGGATTGCTCGGTCGACTGCACCGAAATACACGCTTGTCTCCCGCACGCGAGCAGAGGGATGTCAACACAGCTTGGGTTGTTGTGTTGTTGGTGTGTTCACGTCTGGTTGATTGTTGATTGTTGATTGTTATTTTTTTTTTCTTGTCGCTCGGTGCATCAGAATCGTGGAGTTCTTTAAGAGGAAGAAAAAAACGACGAGGAGTTGGAACGGGTTATGTTCCTCCTGTTCGGGCGATAGTTGTCGTCGTTGGTGTTGTTGTTGTTGTCTCTTGGTGAGGTGAGGTGAGGCAGGGGAAGGATGTTGTTGTTGTTGTTGTCGATGTCCTGTGGTTGACCGGAGAAAGAAACGAAAAAGTGAGAACCGCTATTTGAATAAAAAAAATAATACTGGAAATTGAATTTTTTTTTCATTTCGAGCCTTTTTGTGTGTGTGTGTGTGTGTTACAATTGCCGCTCGCTCACACAAGGAAGGGGCACACAACACACCACACCACACCACACCACACCAACACACGACAGAAAAAACAAGGGATTGCTCCTTGGATGCCACTCTTTCAAGGAATACCACACCCCGGATAAAAATCGCGTCAACCATGTTCTCTGCTTATTGTTTGGAAGTGAAATGCACTGGTTTTTTTTTCTATTCTTCAGCGCGTACTTGAAGAGAAGAATAGCAGCGGTGCGTGAGTGGCCAACCAGTCAAAAGTGTCTTTGCCACCATTTTTTTACAAAAGCATCACCACCATTGGACGGCAGTCACTTGCCTTTTCTTTCGCCAAGGAGAGCCACGTCAACTTGACCTTTTGCCTTTCTTTCTTTTCCCTCTTCTTCACATTCACCCTCCGTCCTTCCTCCCTTTCATTCCCACTCCCTACTAGACTCCCGCCATGCATAGACACTCGCCGTACAACAACACCTCCACAGGAGACACACACGACAACACTGCCAACAACAACGACTCATTCAACCCTTACCGTCCTCAGGACTCGGCCTCCGCCAGTGCTGCAGCTGTTTCCTCCTCTTTTCTGCGCCAGTCGTCCTTCTCCAAGAACAATGACAGCAGCAACAGCAAAAACAACAACCCTCTCTCAACCAGCTCCACAACAACGACGACGACGACCCATAATCCACCCCCCTTGATGCCCCTATTCACCCCCGTTCTCCAAACCTTTCAAAGTCAGTATGGGTCTAGTGTCTTTGAGCAAGCACTGACTGACAACCACCTTCAAGAGCAAGAAGGCTATGACCAAGAGGACCTGGACCAATACAGTCATCAACCTAGACTGTCGAACTTTCAAGACAACCTCGACCAAGAGGAGTACGACCACGAACACCACCATCAGTACCGCCAGCACTATCGTCACCACGACAGTCAAGAGGAAGACAACGACGAGAACGAGGAAGCCGATCCCGATGCATCCTCTCGGCGAAATCTTCTTTATGCTGGGGTAGGAGAAGCATCAAGCAGTACGCACTCCTCGGACGGAGGGAGGCGCGGTAATAATGCATACTTCCAAGGCAACCACCCTTTGACCTCCGGCCCATTTTCACTCAACAGGCCAAGCAACAGCAACGCCAGGAGTCATCACAATAACCCTTCAATACTACGACCCAATGTTGACATTGGCACGGACCATGAAGCACCAGCGTCGCTCATGATAGAGATGAACCAGCAGCACCAAGACGAGAACGACTCGACAGGGTACTGGAACTTTGGCGACAGGGCTCGACGCAGACTTCAGTACAAGCGACCAGGAATGAATGCTGCGGAACTGGCCATGTGGAAATGGGTGAATGTCGAAAACCTGGACAACTTTTTAGCCCGAGTAAGTTCGATGAACACAGGATATCTTTCTTATACATGCATCTATGAGCAAACTGCTACTGTAAGCCCTCATTATGGAACCTAACATGTTTTCCCTCTCTTTCCTTGTAGGTCTACAACTACTATGTTGGAAAGGGCATGTACACCATTCTACTCGAGCGGTGCTTGAATCTACTGTAAGTGTGTCAGAGTGTCGTGCTCAATCCTGAGCATTTGAGTTGATGTCGGTTTGAACCTTCTCTGACCTTTGCCTTCATTTTTTAGGACGTTTGCTTTTGTTATCGGGTTTGCAACCTACCTGATCGGCTGCGTGGACTACCCTCGGTTAAGGCACTCGAGACACCTCAGTGAGGTCATCATCCCACAATGTGTCCACAGGTAAGTTCCGAACGCTCTCCTTTTCGAACTGCCAATTGTGAGCGACATAAGCTCTGCTTGCGAACAGAGCTGCTCGATGATTCTGAGCATGAGTTCGATCCCTGATAGTTTTCTGCCCCCTCTTCATTTACCGTCTCCCTTTTTGTAGGCTATCAACAGGCACCTTCATCGTGCTCCTGCTCTTTGCGACGTTTTGGATCGGTCAGTTGACTCGACTCATCTACGACGTGCCCGAAATGGTGGACATGCGCAACTTTTTCACGTATCTGCTACAGATCCCTGATGTAAGCGCTAAAACATAGTCAAGCGGTACAGCTCTGCTATAAAGAAGTACACGAAACTAACCCTCTTGTTTGCCTAACCTTCTTAGGAAGATATCCAGACCGTTTCGTGGCATGAGGTGGCGGCAAGAATAATGAAGATCCGTGACAACAACCCCAATACCTCAACAACGGCTACGATCCAAACAACAGACACACAACGACTCAATGCGCATGACATCGCCAACAGAATCATGCGCAGGGAGAACTTTATGATTGCCATGTTTAACAAAGACTTGATTGACCTTTCGATACCTGTGCCGATGATGCACAACCGGACTATTCTCACGCGGATTCTGGAGTGGAGTCTAAGTTTCTGTATTTTGGGCTACGTTTTTGACGAACGCGGACAAATCCGAAAGCGATTCCTTAAGGACACTCGCAGGACTGAACTTGTCGACGGGTAGGTCCTGGGTGGATCTTAATACTTGATGTAAAGGCTATAACGACAGGGACAAGAGATCAGAAGCTAATGATGCCACTTTTGTCCGTGAATTGTTATAGATTGAGAAGACGATTTCAGTTCATGGGTCTTGCAACGTTGCTCTTTTCGCCGTTCATTTCTATTTACCTCACGCTTTACTTTTTCTTTCGGTATTTTGAGGTAAAACGCATATCTACTTTTTATGTGTATTGCTGTAACTCAATGCTCGTCTTCGTTTGAATCGTGCGGCTCACTCGCCTCTTCGAGCACTTCTAGGAGTATCACAAGAACCCAAGCTCGATCGGCACCAGACAATATACACCGGTGGCGAAATGGAAGTTCAAGGAGTTTAATGAGCTTCCTCACCTATTTGAGGCTAGGATCAATGCAAGTTACCCACTGGCGTTGAAGTACATTAATCAATTCCCCAAGGAGAAGACGATCTTGCTCTGCAGGTGGGTTTGCTTTTTTTTTCTCTACATATAATACTATTTATTCGCTCTTGTAGATATTGATCGCCTACCTCATCCTGTCGATAGATTTGTTGCATTTGTCTCTGGATCTTTTGCGGCTGTTCTCGCCTTGATTACGATTTTCGACCAAGAGTTGCTCCTGGGACTGGAGATTACTACAGACAGGACCGTGTTCTTCTATCTGGGACTCTTTGGAACCATCATGGCTGTGAGTCGAGGCATGATCCCAGATCAAACAGAGAGTTTTGACCCGGAACTTTTGATTCGAGGAGTTGTTGAGCATACCCACTACATGCCCAGCGAGTGGGAAGACAAGCTACACACCGACGAGGTACATTCTTTTGTTCATGCACTGGCCTTCCATTTACTTCTATATCATAGGTCTCACCTAATTTTACTTATCCGTTGGTCTTAGGTCCGGAAACGATTTGCGCTGCTTTTCGAGTACAACGCGATGTTGTTCCTCATGGAGTTTATGAGCTTGGTCTTGACGCCCTTGATGCTGTGCTTGAGCTTGGCAAATTGCAGTGAGAAGATTGTTGACTTTTTCCGGGAGTTCACAGTCCATGTCGATGGGATAGGATATGTCTGTAGTTTCGCTGTCTTTGACTTTAAGCGGCAAGGAAACGTTAAGGTAATCAAGCGCACGAACACCAAGTTGTCATCGTGTCTCCAAGAGAGTTGCGCAAACAAGCGATGGGAGTTCCCAACGTTAACATATGTACTTTTTTCATGCAACTTGTTAGTATGGGAACAACGCGGCAGGCACTATGAACGAGCATGTTGTCGCCAACGAAAACAAAATGGAGAAGTCGTTCCTGAACTTCAAGGTAACAGTCATGTCACACTGCCTAGCTCGAAGCTCGCTAGCCTCGCTGTACAAAATATGGTTTTAATTAACATATCCCTCAACCTCATCTATCTCCCACGTAGCACAACAATCCTGACTGGGAGCCAAATGACCCTGAAGGATCGGTATACCTTTCAAAACTGCTGAAAGCCGAGTCAGCACAGAACCATCGCAACCACCATCGATTCTACCCCGGAGATGATCCTTACCAACAGCCCGGACAATGGGGCCAGAGCTCTGCATTCATGCGACCAAGGGGGACTGGTGGTTCCTACTATATCCACGGTGAGAAGAAATCCTCACAGGCGAAGAGTCGACTGGGTCGTGGCATATATAATCGCCATTCTGAAGAAAATGAGGATGATGACCAGGATGGTGCCGGAGACGACAATGTGAGGAATCGTGGTCAAGGTCCAGGTGTCAAGTTTTTCTTGTCATCGAACCAGGGAACAGCGCGAGGACAGGACCGATACCCAAATAGGTTTGAGGGTGACAGTGGGTCAGAATCAGGAGGATATGACGGCCGTGGCTCAGCAGAAGATCAGCGCCATCGGACCAGGGTACAACCAACATCTGGGTTGGCATTCCCAAGCGATCTAGGCGACTCGTTTGTGTCTGAGATTGGAGGATCTTCGGGCCGCGCTGGATCTGGGTCTCGTCGGGAACGGGGGCGGGAGCAAGGACAGGATGATATGGCAGACTCTTTTGAGGACGAACGCGAGTCCCAGAAGAAAGGAGTGTTTGGCTTGTTGAACCAGATCTACGAATTGAACAATGTCACCAAATAAACATGCTAGAGTCCCCTCCTTGTGTGGAAGTGACAATGATTATTAATATGGGGTTGGGTGATCGAGAGATCAGTCCTGAGCTCCTGGCACCTCTCGCAGCCCATTGTTTGGAATATCTGATCGGATCCCGTCTCGGGGAAGTGCTCAGCCAGCCAGGGACGGATCGAAATGTTGCCGCCCTGAACCTTGTGTCCTCTCTTGGGATTTCCCCACAATTTGCCCATTGGCTGACTTGGCCGGCAAAAAAAGGTTCTCTCGATCATTTCCGGTGTATGCGTGAGATGGAGTGTGTGATGTCAAGAATTCGCCTTTTGTCCATGGATAAATAAATGCGCGAACCAGCCTTGGAGATATTGTTCTCTTCTTTCTTTCCTTTTCTCTCTCACTCTTTATCGTTTCTTATCACGCTCCCATTCACCACCTACCTTTCCTCATCCACCCTTTCAATCATGCACCTTGGCAACAAAATCAAAGGTTCGGGACACGCTGACTCTTGCATTAACAAGTGGTATCAAGTTTTTATTCGCTCTCTCGTCACTAACCCGCTGCACTCTGTGCTTTACTTGCCCTCTTTTCGTTTTTGCTCCAGGCGGTACTGTCGTCGAGATGCAGGTGAGTTGAAAAAGGACATGCACTACCATGAGAGTCAACGAAAGCAAATGCATTCCTTTTTGGTTTATTTCAACTTTCTCATTCCTAATTCTCGTCCTCTTCCTTTTTCCTCGTAAAACAGGGCGACGAAATGACCCGTATCATTTGGGACATTATTCGAGACAAGGTAACAAGGAAATATCATTGAAGTAGTAGTAGCAAGGAGAAGAGTTTGAATGTGAGAGTGGGGGTAATACCGTGTGAAGATTGTCGTCTTTCCCTCCACGCTTCCGTCTTTTTCTGAAGGGAGATTGCAAGTGAACACGAAGATGAAGTGAGCAGGGTTCAATTTTTTTGCTTTTTATTCCCGTGCATTGTTCGCGTTGGGCGGCAGTACGGCTCGTAAATCGGCCGAAGGTTTGCTCGGTAACTTTTTTGATACTTTGTATTCTCACATCTCTGTTGTTCTCTCGTTTCGTAGTTGATTCTCCCATACGTCGACTTGGATATCAAGTTCTTCGATCTCGGCATCCAACACCGCGACCAAACCGACGACCAAGGTGAGCAATTAGCAAAAGACTCCATTATTAGTATCCTCGTCAGGCTGTTCGCCACCGGATCCAGCATTTTCTAACTTTCTTCTGCCCTGAACTCAATTGTTCTCCAGTCACAATCGACGCTGCCGAGGCGATCAAGAAGTACAAGGTCGGCATCAAGTGCGCCACCATTACTCCGGACGAGGCTCGTGTCATCGAGTTCAACCTCAAGCAGATGTGGAAATCTCCCAACGTAAGCCTTCTTTCCTCTTTGCTCTTTTTCATGCTCTTGTTCGCTGAAGACAGGTTCTTATCAACCCTCGTTGTTACTTTTCTAGGGCACGATCCGCAACATTCTGGGAGGTACTGTGTTCCGTGAGCCTATTCTCTGTAAAAACATTCCCAAACTGGTCCCAGGATGGACTCAGCCTATCGTCTTGGGACGCCACGCCTTTGGTGACCAGTACAAGGCTACCGATATCGTTGTGAACGGACCTGGCCGTTTAGAGCTTGTCTTTACGCCAAAGGATGGATCCGAGAAGAAGAACTTCGTTGTCTATGACTTTGAAGGGCCCGGAGTTGCCCTTGCTATGTACAACCACGATGAGGTATGTCTATCGTAGAGAATAGCACTTTTGTTATGGACAGAAAGCAAGGTGTAAGGGACACAAAAAAAACTGACTGCGCTACTTGATACATTGGAAATCATAGTCGATTACGGGTTTCGCTCACTCGTGCTTCAAGGTTGCACTGGATAAGTCATACCCTCTGTACATGTCGACCAAGAACACCATCTTGAAGAAATATGACGGCCGCTTTAAGGATATCTTCCAGGAGATCTATGAGCGCGACTACAAGTCACAGTTCGAAGCCAAGAAGATCTGGTATGAGCACCGTCTCATCGACGACATGGTCGCACAGATGCTCAAGTCATCGGGAGGATTTGTTTGGGCCTGCAAGAACTATGACGGTGATGTTCAGTCGGATATCGTTGCCCAGGGGTATGGCTCCCTCGGACTCATGACATCCGTTCTTTTGACACCGGATGGTCAGTGCTGCGAGGCAGAGGCAGCCCATGGGACCGTGACTCGACACTACCGCGAACACCAGCGGGGCCGCGAGACTTCGACCAACCCTATTGCATCCATCTTTGCCTGGACACGTGGGCTTGAGTTCCGCGCCAAGCTCGATGGCAACGCGGCATTGAACGACTTTGCTCAGCAGCTCGAACGTGTCTGTATTGATACGATTGAAGCTGGCGACATGACCAAGGACTTGGCGTTGATTATCCACGGCAAGAACCTCAAGCGCGAGCACTACCTCAACACTTTTGACTTTATGGATCGTTTGGCAAGCAACCTTCGCAAACGCAGAGGTCTGCAACCCGCCCTTTGAAGTAGAATGAATAAATGACAAAAGTCAAACGACAGAATTCACGTGATGTGTTGATGCCTTTGCGATTCTTGTTGGAAAGCGACAGTTGCCTTTCGTCTTTCTAAGAGGAGTTTGTTCTCTCCCCATCCTTCGCGTTCAGTTCAGGAACCAAGCCGACACAAGGACATCTCCCTCCAGGAACATCTCTTCTTCTTCATTTCGTTGAGGCAACCACAAGTAGAACCATCCATCAACCCCCTTCTACACCCATCTCTTAGCTCCCACCATGGCCTCAAATAGTCAGGACCAACAGCGCGAGAGCCATCTCATCTCACTCAAGGTCATGCGTCTCTCGCGTCCCTCGCTCGTCACAGGACACAGTCTCTACTTTGGCTCACCCCACACCGCACCATCGCCCTCAGCCGCCGAGACACCCTCTTCCCCACTGGGAGAGAGGCCCAACATGACCTCAATCCTCACAGACGCCCTCTCAGACCTCTCTCTCAGTCAACTGGAGCGGGTTCACCCTCCGTCGTCTGGCAAAGCTGTTCACCCAACCACATCTCCCGAGGCCAAGCACTTGGACGCAAGGACAGGAGCAGAGGCGAATACCGGCACTCTGGACATTGGCGACTTCAGCGTGTCAGAGCTGCTGACCATGCCTGCCTCCTTTGGCAACATATACCTCGGCGAGACTTTTACTTCGTATATCTGCGCCAACAACGAGTCGGCCCACCCAGTTCGCGATGTGATCCTCAAGGCTGAACTCCAAACGTCAACATTGCGCTTCGCTCTCTCAGATACCCTTGCCAATCGACGCCGGTCACCGACGGATTCGCCATCTTTACCTCAATCGCCACCAGCCTCGGGAGGCCATATTCAGCTGCTGGAGTCGGGAAAGACAAACGAGATGATCGTGTCGCATGAGATCAAAGAGCTGGGGATCCATATCCTCGTCTGCTCAATCCAGTACACCACCTTGGATGGACAACAAAAGTCATTCCGCAAGTTTTACAAGTTTCAAGTCCTGAACCCGCTCTCAGTCAAGACCAAGGTCAACCACTCGGCGCCTAGCTCGACAGCCCCACCTCAGGACCCCAATAGCCAACAGTCAGGAACGACAACTCTGCATGTCTCGAATGGAGGACGTGTTTTACTGGAGGCCATGGTCCAGAACGTGTCGGGAGTAACAATGTGGATGGAGCGGATGCGTTTCGAAGTGGCGGACGCGTTCACGGTTCAGGACCTTAATGTAGTGATCGACGAGCAGGAATCCGCCAAAGAAGACGACAATAAGGCTGCAGAGGAATCTACAGAGGCTGGGGCTGTGAGTATCTTTGGCCAACACGATTACTTTGCGCCCAATGACGTCCGACAGTACCTCTACGTCCTCACACCCAAGCCCGGCAAGGAACTTTTTGCCAAAACGACTAACGTGCTCGGCAAGATGGATATCCTCTGGAGATCACAGTTCGGAGAGACCGGACGTCTACAGACAAGTCAGTTGACACGGAAACCGGCGCCACTGGATGAGATTGCAGTTCAAGTAGTCAAGATCCCGGAGACAATCCGGCTGGAGGAGATCTTCTCGATCGAGATTGTGGTCAAGAACCAGTCGCTGGGCGGAGCCGGCTCATCTCAACAGCAGCAGCAGCAACAACAACAACAACAACAACAACAACAACAACAACAGCAACAACAAGGTCACCACCCTGGACCTCCAGTGCGGCAAGGGAGTGCCTCCCAGTTCCCTCAGTCGCCATCTCCTGCAGGAATTGCAGGCTCGCTTGCTCGACCTCCAGCGGCGATTGCACGAGGTGGCTACGTTCCTGCTACCCGTCCGGTCGAAACCCCAGCAGGCGCAACCAACCAACCACCTCCCCAACAACAGCAACAGAACCCATCTGGCATGCCTCATGATCAGAACGCAATGAAGCTGATGTTGACAGGAGTGAAGCAAAAAATGGGCGCCATCCTGTTGAGTGGGCCAAACAGTCGGCAACTGGGTGCTGTTCCTGCGGGCGGCGAGGTTCGGGTGCGGTTGGACTGGTTCCCATTGACTAGTGGCGTGCAAAAGATTGGCGGCATCCGGCTTGTCGATATTATCTCGGGCTACTCTGTTGAACTCGACCACTTGACTCATGTATTTGTCGAGCACACGTAATAATAAAACAGAAGGTAGATTTTACAGTATCCGTTCATTCCGTTGTCCGAAGGCAAGAGGATGCATAATGCTGTGAAAGGGGTGGTTGAAGAACAATGATTTAGGGCCGAAGACGCCATGAACTAAGCAGGAGCCGGCAACCTTCACACTGGCATAGGAGAATAAAAAACAGGAGTATTGAAAGGGAGCAGGTTCAAAGGAAACTCGCCTGTCTCCTTTCGCTACCCTTCATTCTCCTGTCTTGTCTAGGCCTTTTCTCTTTCTGTCCCCTCCTCCCTCTGTCCCCTTCTCCTTCTGTCACCCTTCTCCTTCTCCCCTTCTTCCTATACGGGCTGCGAAATGGGCCTGACCCCTTGATCTAACATCTGTATCTTCGCACTTCATTTCGCCCCCTTGACTCCACCCTAGCAAGGGTCAAACATGGAACTCCCCATGGCACTGTAACGAACCCCAGCCTCATCTCCAGGTTTACCTTTCCTGACCGAAGCTCTTTCGCCTGGTTGCTCCTCTGGAGCGGTCTCCCTCCTCTTCCTGTTCAACCTTTTCTCGTTTTTAGCATATTTTAGCCTTTATTCTTCCTTTCTCCACCTTTCTTGTACATTTCTGCAAACCTTTGCCTCCACCTTTCAGAGGATACCTTTTAATTCACACTTCAAGCCTTAACCTATGTACGACCACAGCCACCAATTCGAGCAGGTCTCACGGACCATCTCAACCCGGACACGGCCGTTCTTCAGCAACATCTCCAGTCCAATCACACTATTCCGTAACTCTACAGGAAAACCTCGCCGAGTGCGATTCGGCATCGTCCTCCCCGCAATATGCCTCTTCCTCTACCTCCTCTGCCTCATCAACTCACTTCTCTACGGACTCTTCTTTGGACCAAGCAGGAACAGCAGCAATAATGACAGACGACCCGCAGGACATGGACCAGTGAAGCCTCCGACGTGGCTTGATCGTGGCGATATATCAGAGATGGAGATGCGGCCTGTGGAGGGGACCAATATGACGACGGCGATCCTGCTTAGTTGGGAGAGAATGGACTCGTTGAAGGAGATTGTTGTCCACTTGTGTCCGCATGTCATGTTCAAGGAGATCATGATCTGGAACAATAAGGTTGATATCCATCTTGAAGAAAAGGTACCCAACAAAATGACCGTTCTTTTCCCATTGTTTCGTTCTAATGACAAGAAGACTGAAAACTAATATCTAATGTGCTCTATTGTTCGACGCCTATAGATGTTCAATTGCCCAAAAGTGAAAGTGTTCAATTCGCCTAACAATATGTTTTTTGTTGCTCGCTACATGGCCTGTGCGATGGCCTCGTCGCCCTACTGCTATTTCCAAGACGACGACTGGAAGATTCACTACCTCCGATCCATGTACGCCAACTTTTTGCGACACCCTCAGTTCCTCCATACCGATACCAATTCCGATGTCTGGGCACTCACCAACTGGCGCTGGTGCTTCTTTGAAGATGGTAAGAGACGCCCTCAGGAGCATTCACTTGAGAATCCCTTGGTAGCGTGTGGGCGATGTGAGTGATGTGCGTGTGTGTGTGCCCTTAACTCCACCCTGACTTTTTTTTTTTATCTCTCTGAGAATAGAGGTGAACATGCACTCCTGCTTCTCATGGCTTGGAACAGGATCTCTGGCAACTAGGGACAGTGTAGTCAAGTTCCTGAAACAGGCCTCGGTGACAGACATGGACCCCTTGGAATTCGCCTATGGCGACATGTACTTTTCGACATTTCTGAACCAAGTCCCTTACCAGCTCGAGAACTATCTGGAGGAACTTGTTGACCCTGCCAAGGATGAGGCTGCCTTTAGTAAAGGGTCTTCTGGAAAGTCTAGGAACAAGGAATACATGGTAATTGGAGAAGTGTCAACAGGACACACATACATCCTCCCGTCTTTGATGACAACGTATTCTAACACCGCCCACCCCTCATTTTCCATTATTACTCCTACTTCATATTAGCACAAGGCAGCTCAAAAGGCTTGGGATGCACTGAAGAGAAAGGACCCAGAATTTGAACAGGAAGAACTGCACCCAACATATCTGCAACGCGACGTTCGATCCCCCTGTGCCGACGACCGATGTCTCATGATTTCCAACAAGCACCCGTTTCCCGATGTCCGGATGTTCAAGTACCGCCCGTACATCGACATCGAAGAGATGGAAAAGATCCACACCTTGTATGAGGATCCCTCTATCTACATCCGTTACCCGTTCAGCAAAGCCGTCGATGGGATGGAAAACACTGCCTACAAAAGCACACAACCGATTGCGCAGGGCGACTATATTGGACTGGACATGTTGCTCGAGATAGATCGTAAGATTGAGTACAGGCTTCTCTATCAGATGGGCGACCAGTGGATCAAGAATGCTAAACTGGAGGTTGCGGGTAGCGATGCCGTCTATGTAAGTTTTTTTTTGGACATGAGATGAAGAGAGGAAAGAGGGCGACTATGGATATTGGATACGGTATGGGTACCATTGCACTCCCTTTCTTTCAAACTCACCCTCATGTTTGACGCACACATGTGTTGACCATCTTTCACTCCTCCTGTTCATTTTCAATAGCGAACGATCCCACTTCAGTACACTTGCAAAGACATCCGGAACATGGACTACAACGGCAAGATCACCCTCAACATCGAGCACGCATTCCTGAACCGCGCCCGGGACAACCTAATCTTTGACAAGAAGGAAGTGGACAAACTCGAGTACGATCTCGATGTTGACAAGGACGATGACGACGACGAAGAAGAGGAGCAAAACCTGAACCAGAACCAGAACGGGCAACAATCACCCAAAAAGATACCCGAACTGTCGTACTATGAAGATTATGGATGGAGGACACAGTGCAAGTTTGTAGTCCATGAGGCGTCCAAGTTTAGGTTCATGCGCCTTGTCAGTGGGCAAGATGAGGCGTACCCGTTTGTTGTTTATGACCTTGGATGGAAAGTCATCTAAACCTGCTATCCAATTTCCCCGATATGTGAACATCGACCATCCATAATAAAACACCTAATAAGCTCCACTTCGATCATGTAGTTCTTGTTCTGTACAAATACACACCCACATTGGGAAGGAACTGGTTCCCAATTCAGTCGCCTTCCCTTTTTCATCGTTGCCCTCCTGCCTTCTCTTCTGAGCCGTACTCAGCTAGCTCTTTCTTTTTCTTTCTCATCCATCCTCTCTGGCTTTTTTACTTTGTATATGGTTGGGAAAGGGGGAAACGCCCAGTTGATTGTTTGCACTTGTTATCAAGGTTTGAGTCCCTTTGGCATCTTGGATTTTTATGTCCCTTGCATGGTAAGGTTCCCTTTAGCTACTTGTCTGGCATCATCCATCCTCATCTCTACTGACCTCCCTGCCCTTGCCCCTGCTCAATACTGTCTCTGCTCCTTCTGAGCGTGAAAAGATAGCAGACCCTGCCAGTGTTTGTTGAGGGTTCTAGTCCCACGGAAGCATAAACTATTAGATTATTTTAAAAGCAATGAGAGCCTCTATTGAAGCCATGGGGGTGAAAAGTTGTTGGCCGGCCCAAAAAAAAATGCAAGCACTCATCATCACTTCCTTCTTCGGCCAGAGCAACAGAAGCCTTCGACTAGATAATAACTCGCCTTGTACAAAAGGACCCAACAACAACAGCCCGATTACTTTTTTCATACTTCGTCTAAAGGGCGAGGGTAGCATTTCCAAGTGAATGCCAAAAACGCGGCGTGAGAAGGTTGAGAGGGTCGACTTTTCTCTTTTCCATTCCCTCTCCTTGATTGAATGATCCTTCGTTTGTTTGTTGTTTTTTCTTCCTCTTTACCAAGACTGGGTACATTCATTCATGTGGGGTGGAAAACAACAACAACAACCAGGATGAAAACTCGACAGGCAGCGAGGAAGCGCATAATCTAATCCGACTGCAGTTATTATAATAATAATAATGTTCTCGATCAATTCCGATGACAACAGCAATGAAAAAAGTGCCCTCAAATGCAATCAACCGAGAATGAATGGTGATGGTGACGATGATGAACAAAAGGAACCCACATCCGAGAAAACATTCATACGCATGGTTCTCATGTGCCGATGTGGACAGCCAATGGATATGTACGGATGAAGAGAAACAAATGGACATGATCATGTCTGAGATGAACAACCTAGCCTGTCTGGTCGCATCGGATTCCACCAATGTATTTTCAAGTCAATGGATGGTGTCCAAGGGGACACATAGTGAACTGTCGGATGTCATGCACCTCCCCCCTCATTCTTGCGGTCATCCTTCTCACCCTTCTCTATTCGCCCCCTTGGTGCCCCATTTCTTTCCTTGAGCAGACGCTAATTGCGATCATTTCTGTTGATAAAGCAGGGTCGACATTGTTTTTGCGAGGCTGACGTTTCCTTATTTGCTATAGAAGACTAAGAAAGTGGACACTCTTCACCCCCACCCCTGCCCCCATCCATCCCAACCCCCCTGAAGTCCGTGAAAAACAAATTAAGCGCACTAAGTGTCCACGGTATCTCCACATCGCGTGTCGCTGATTGGGCAGGATGAGATGATAAAAGAAAACCTTCTTCGCGTTACACCTGCGCGTGTGATTAAAACCCTCAAGCCGCCCAGTCGGGAGAATACGATCGTACTGTAAACGGAGTGGATGCCAGCAAAAGGCGGAAAGACGGACAATCGGATAGAGTGTACTTGCTCGAATGTACCTCTTTCTCTTTGATGCGTCCAGTGAGATTGACATCATATACTACCATACCATGGACACAATGCAAAGCAAATCCGATGAGAGGATTGAAAATGTCACTCTTCATTTTGGAGTGAAGAAACGAATATCACTAATGGTTTCTACAATGGGTTTCTTCTCGCTTCCTCGTTGCTTCTTTTTTTTGTTTTTTCTTAACAACACACGGCCTGCAAGTAAACAAAAACACTCTGAAGAACAAAACACTGAAAAAAAAACATTCCGAGTCCAGGCTTGTAACACTTTCCGGCATGTTCTCTGTTGTCCGTTCTCGCGCAATCAGTCTATCTTGCATTATCTGTTGCCTTGATAGCCCATTATCACAAAACAAAGAAGCGAAAACAAATGAAAAGGGAGACAATAATCACAATCGCCTTCTTATTATCTGTCTGTTTGTCATTCAAGTGTTCCTTGTTTGGAGAGATAGGACGGACGAACGGTCGAAAAAAGTTGAAGCTTAGACTGCAAAAGATTAGACAAAGGAGAGACGCGATAAAAAAATATCAAAAGGCGAAGGGAAGGAGTGAACGTCAGAGTAAACAATGTCCACTTTATGGGTGTCCGTTTACAGTGGTGCATAGTCCATTGTATTCAACCGTAGACACAATGGTCTTTAATTGAGGTGAATGAATGCCTTTTTTGTTGTTATTGTTTTGTTATGCAGGTCCATGGAGTCAACAACAATCCCCTCAAAAAAGATATCTTTAATCGCGACCACAACAATCACATTTGACTAAATCTTCTGCTCACATTCGTATGGGGACCATACAAAGATTTACCTTGCCTCCCGTTCAAAGACAAGGGCAAAATGCGATGGCTCTCATGATGGTCCCTTACTCTTCACTTAGTCATCTCACCCGTGGACAACAACTGTTTTGTTACCAACTGGACCCTTGGCTGTCCGCCAGTCAATACGCCATCATTTTTTTTTGTTATTATTTTACCCATTGGACGCGTTATGATATTGAATACAATTTTTCGCGCTTTTGTATGCTATTGAGTAAGGAGTAATAACAGACCCATGCATGCTCTCTAATTCAATCGAACAGCTGTCCTCTCTTGATCCCGTTGACGAACTTGACCCTATTTCACACTCACCCAGGAACGAAATGCTGAGAGTGTGAGAAAACATAACGTCCAGATTCGAGTGTTTTGGTATAAATACCTTGCTCACTCTCCACCTTTCTTTTCGATCCTCATCCTCTTCTTCACGAGCTTCATTCTCCTCTACACCAACCAATCCTTCCCGCCACAAAAAATCCCCTTTTACATCCACTCTTCTTCCCTCTTCTTCCTTTCCTCCTTTCTCTTTACAAAAATGCGTCTTACTACCGCTTTGGTCACCATTGCCTCGGCTATCGTCCTGGCTTGCTCCACCTCGCAGGTCGAGGCTGCAACCCCTGTTGTTGCTGGTTACCTTCTCCTCAACCCCCAGAACGGCCCTGCCAAGCTCAAGGCTCTCGCCGACAATGCCGCCAACATCCCCATCAACCGTATCTTCCTCTCCTTTGCCCGCCCCGGTATGGTCTACGTCCCTGGCTCCAAGACCCTTGCCGACGTCGGTCTTGCCTATGGTACCTCGGGCGATTATGGTTTCGCTGACCTCAAGACCCGTGTTGCTCAATTGACCGCTGGCGGTGTTGAGGTCTTCCTGTCAGTTGGAGGTTGGAACTATGGATGCTTCCCTGTAAGTTTTTTTTTGATGCGACCCAAGAAAAAATAATATGGTCGCAAACATTTAATCGGGGTTCCTAAGGATCAACTACTAAACCAACAAACGGCTGATGTTTATGCAATAACTATATAGTTCCTCTACACCTACTACTCGGTCGGAGGTTACGGAACTTCCACTCCCAACTACTACAAGATCCAGGACAACGGCGGCACCCTTGCTGGATGCACTGAGGCCAACATGTGGTGTTACACCTGCGAGCCCAAGAGCGAGAACACCGTTCTTGCCGACTTTGACATCTTCCCCGAGCCCACCAACTCGACCACCTGGAAGAGCGCTCAGAGCTACGTTATCTCCACGGCCGGAGCTGCTGCCCCTGTCTTCCACCCCGAGATCGTCCCAGGTACATTTCTCTTTTAATATGTACTTGCTACATTCCTGTGTGGTTGCATCGTAATAACAATTCTGGTGTTCTCGTGACTGCTTCTTAAACGCGTAAACCAACAATAGGTCGCAGCTGGACCGACCCTGTCACCAAGCAGACTGTCGTCGTCCCCGGAAGCGACGCCTTTGTCAAGCAGAACCGCGACCCTTACCAGGATCTTGTTTACTTGGCCAAGGATCTCGGCCTCACCGGTGTTGATATCGACTACGAGGAGATGTGGCACGCCGACTATCTGCGCGCCGGTCCTACCACAGGGTAAGCACTTGATGGTCTCGCGAATCAAAAACAAAAAAAATGACACTGCGCGTTTCTTTTGCTCATTCTTTCGTTCTCTCCTCAATGAAAACAAATCATCTAGACCATGGACTAACGAGCAGACGACTTACAAGTACGCTGCCATCATGCAGGATGTCCGTCTGAACATCCTGGCCATCCAGCCCAGCTTGATGCTCGCGACCGCAGCCTCGGCTGCTGGTGGTCTCTCGACCCCCTGGTGGGGCGGAAACCTCAAGAACATCTGGTACTTTGTCAACAAGTGGTACCCCGACCTCTACGCCTTCATCGCCAACACCGGAGGAATCAATGTCATGACCTACGATCTCTCCAACAACCAGGAGTTCCACGAGTGCCCCGACGCCAGCACTTGCTCCCTCAGCCAGCAGGTCAACTACTACATGAAGTCCTATGCCGACAACAACATGCTCGCCCAGGTTGGATACGAGATCGGTATCCCTGCCTACCCCGCCTCGGACCACGACCCCACTCACCAGCTGCCCCTGATCCAATCTGAGCTCACCAGCATCTTGAACGTCCAGGGTGCCAAGGGTGGTTTCTTCTGGGAGCTCTACAAGGCTGCCGGCACCTCGGCCAACGTCGACGTCACCTCGGCTGCCCAGCAGATCTGCAAGGCTGCCCTCGGAGCCTCGACCCCTCGCTGCGCCGGTGTCATCCCCCAGCCCGGCGGTGTTGTCCCTACCTCGACCGTCACCGCGACCGCGACCGCGACCGTCACCGTCACCAAGACCGTCTCTTCCACCTCCTCGGCCCCCGTCACCACCACTACCGGTGGTGCCTCCTGCTCTGCTGATGCCTGGAACGCCGCGACCCCCTACGCCGGCGGCTCCAAGGTCTCGTACAACGGCCGTCTCTACACCGCCCTCTGGTGGTCCCAGAACAACCTCCCCACCGCTGGTAGCCCCTGGTCCGACAACGGCGCCTGCAGCACCGGCAGCGCCACTGGCCCTACTCCTACTGCTACTACCGCCCCTGGTAGCTGCTCTGGCGTCACCACCTTCTCGAGCACCGATGCCTACAGCGGTGGAGCCAAGGTCACCTATGGCGGCTTTATCTACACCGCCCAGTGGTGGACTCAGGGCGAGACCCCTGGCTCGGCTGCTGCCTGGGTCAAGGGTGCTGCCTGCTCGGCCACTCTCCGTCGCCGTCTTTACCAATAGATTAGATAACACCCCCACCCCTCTCCCTCCCATCTTTCCCCATACATATTTCATGTACACTTTAACTTTGTAGACCATTAAAGCAATCTTTTCTTACATTATGTTCATTTTTGCGAGATATTGAAGGGTAGAACAGCATTTGTATTTGTATTTTGGATTCGAAAAAAAATATAGCAAGAAAACAGAGTAAAGTATATAACAAGAAACAGAAAAAAAAAAAAAAAAAGGAAACTTCCCTCTACAAGAAATCAACATCACCACTGCCAGGTGTAAGAGGCGCGTAATAGAAGCCAGCCATGAGGACAAAATAACTCAGGATCAAGATACTTCCCTTGAAGTAGTTACTCTTTCCCTCAATATAAGTATAGGTCAACAAAAAGACCGAGAACAACATCGAAAAGACGTCCCAGCGAGGGAAGACTAGGTTGAAGGTATGGTTCCAGAGCTGTGTGGCGACTCCACGGTTCAACCAGACAGAGACGGCGACCATGGCCGGGATCTGGATTAGACAGACTTGGAGCGCATAGGCGGATCCGATTTCCATGGAGAGTGCAATGTTACCGTACATTGCGAAGGAGATGGCGTTCATGAACTCGGTCACGTTGGGCACCAGGGCAAAGAGAGTCAAACCCAGAAGCTTCTCATCGATGGACGACACGGCATCCACACTGTCAACCAGGATTTCTGTAGTACAAGGGGGGGGGGGGGGGGGGAACGAAAGATGCTGGGTTAGTCACTCGTACAAAAAAAGGAGTTTGTTGCCACTTTAAGAACAGGAATTAGCAGAAGAAATGTATGAACCTGTACCTGCAATGATGGAGTAGAGGACGGTGCATCCCATAAGAACGGTTGCACTCTTGGCCTTGGACCAATTGGGCGAGTCGTGGCCTCCGTGCGCTTCATCGTCTTCCTCCTCATCATCGCCGTGGTCGCTCTTGAGGGCGTCAGGCGCGACATTCAAAGAGTTAAGCAAGCCCTGTGCGGCTGGATGGATTGCACCTCCAGCGCCATGTGCATCAGGTGCCGTCTGAGGATGTCTCTCGTTGAGTCCGCCATGGACTCCTGTCGACTGGTAGTTCGAGGTCGAGTATCCAGCATCAGCAGGCGCGAACCGTCCCATCTCTGCAGCCTCCTCTCCCGAGAGCGGTCTGTTACTGTTGTTGGTGGCGGCAGCGTGGATGTTGTTTCCAGTTCCGTAGTGGAGCAACTGCTGCAGAATATGGATAGGCAACAACTTCTTGTAGATTGACGAGTCGCGGACTGAACGGGGCTGGGGCTCATGCCAGATCTGCTTGACGTGGGTGCGGAGTGAGAACCAGATCCCGATGAGGTAGGCAGAGGGGAGGATGATGCAGCAAAAGTACATGAGCGGCTTTACGTTCTTTTGGAAAAAAGCGTCGTTGGTCGGGTTGGGCTGGTGATGGAAGCATCGCTGGCATGAGATTTCGCCTGCGGCCATAACGGATTCAGGGCAAGGTGTGCAGCGGAGCTCAAACTATAGGAAGAGGTCAACTTAGAGGTTAAGAACTGATCAAAGCAAGGAGGTGTAACCAATGGTCTGGTAACGAATGACAGTCGAGCGTGGTGTCTTACCCGTCCGTAGATTGTATAGAAAAGGGTAGGTGTCAGGACTCCGATAAGCGACATGATCAGCATCGTGGCAGTGACACCTATTTGTAAGGAAGCGCAAGTGGATGTTAATACTTCTGTCCGTATACAAGATAGCTTTCATCCACGTCGACAGTATGGTAAACTTGCCTGCGCTCTTGGCGTTGAACTTTTGTTCCTTCTTCTTGATTGCTCCACTCATCATACTGAATCCAGGCATGAGCAGCAGACCGGCCAAGAAACTTCCAATCAAAGCCCCCTCTGTGATCAAGCCCTTTCCTTGCGTCAGAGCAACAGAGTACAGGATGATTTCGATGATGGAGCCAAAAGTTGCGTTGATGACGGCACCCATGCCCAAAGACGACTGAGCAGAGATCGACGAGACGGCCATTCCAATAAAGTACGAGAGGGGTATGACAGATGTCAATCCCAAAGAAAAGATCACAGTAGGCGATGTGAGTTTCGAGTCGTGACCCAAAACGTGAGTCAGCACGTACTCGTCAAAGATGGTGAAGAAGACGACAGGCATCAGGTTGATGAAGATGATGTTGGTGCCATCATAGGTGTACTTGTAGTACTGGAAACCGATGGCGTCGTATGTGCAAAGGAGAATTTCCGAGTGCTGTGCTGATAGAGCCAAGGAGCTTCCACGCTTGAAGTGAAGTTGCAATGGATGTTGACGAAGGTGGGTTGCCAGGACGTACGTCAACTTCCCCATGGGGATGGACACAACCATGAACCAGCAAATGCACGAGACAAAAAGATGCAGTGGGCCTAAGGAAATGTCAGAAGAGGGTGAAGACTGTTAGTGTTGACACTCACCCAAATCGTATTACATAGATAGAGCTGACGATCAAAAGATGCGTACCGATGATGGTAAAGTAAAAGCCATAGTAGACGATGCCACCGAGTCCCAGTTGATGCAAAGTACGGGGAAGGTTCTTGATGGTTGTAGAGAGAGGGACACGTTGTCGCTCGCGCTCCCTTTCGTATGTAGAGCTACTGCGGGGTAGTAATGGGCGAGATTCTTCAGAGGGTGAGACGTAACTGAGTCGTCCGTTCCCGCTGCCGCTGCCAACGCCATATCCGTTGCCATTAGTACTGTCGTTGACATGTCCATGACCGTTGGATTGACCTCTATAACTATGCCCACTGACACCCGATGCATTCGCTCCATGAAGGCCGGTGGTCCCCATTTCTCCAGGGTTGAGTTCACGTTCAACATATTGTCCAAAGGGCCACAGCAGATAGTAACTCAGACCCAAGACGACCTGACCATAGTCGCTTCCGCCAAAGGGTATGAAGAAGAGGACGATGGCGACCAGGAAACAGACCAAAGCGAGCCACCAACCAAAGACCAAGGTCCAGAGGAGGTTGCCCACAGATAGATAGAGATCCGAGGATGGTTGGGAGTGAAGGGCTGAGTCAGCCTTGCGGGTGACAGAGCGCGACTTTTTGTACAGGGCGGGCTTCCAAAGGGGCAGACCGAAAGGATGGGTCTGGTTGAGGGTCTATATCAGATGCATGATGAAGAGATCATAGGAGTGTTTAGTATACAAAATAAAGGATAGAGTAAGTAGTGAGAGCCCAGTTGGCTGTCGTCATTTGAGGGAGCAGTCGTAGAGGGGGATGTCCATGGTTAGTGCCAGTGTGATCGAAGCATAGGGGCACGCAGGAACAATAAACAGGGGATGTGCAGTGCAAGAGGTATGAGGTGTGTGACCCTCCCCTATTCCCCCGTGGCTAATCCAAAAGAGAACTAATGGTGCTCAGAGGAGGGCTGGTCTACAAGTCACGAGAGTCTTATTCTCAGGGGTAACACAGACAGGCACACCCATGGCCTGTTGTGCGTTATGTGCCCACCAGACTCGCGACATGCATATTTTCTGTGGAGAAACAGAGGACAGGTAGGGGCATGTTCAAGTTTGTATGCGCACTATCAATAGTAGTAACAAAGGATAATAGACCGACATACCTCCTGGCGGTCCTTCAGCGTCACGGGCTCGATATCGCTATCCTCGTCATCGTCATGGTCATCCCCCGAGTGTCCGCCGGCAGAATATCTTCCTTGTTCATCAAACGACCGACCATCCGCCTCGTCCTCCGTGTGAAGGCGAACGGATCGTCTCGAGTCACCGCGGCGGAGGTTGCTGTAGCTGGATCTAGATTCAACACGGTCATCCGAGTCGTTCTCCGAGGTCTCTTCCTCAATATCCGATGAACGGTTTCGATGACGAACAGAAGATCGAGTCGATCCTGGTCTCCCAGCGTGCGAGCGTCGTCGTCGACTTGTCTGGGTCGAAGTGGACGGTCCTGCTGTGGAATGTCTATAAGAAGGGGACGACTTTGGTCGTCGAGCAGCCGAAGCAATTGATCCGCTCGAGGAGAGCCGAAGGGAGGCTGCCGGTCTGGCGTAAGACGAAGACGAGGGCTCTGAGGCCTGGGGAGGGTGAGGGTGGTATTTGACGGTTGTGTTGGAAGAGGCCGAATCGACCGAGTTGATCGAGACCCGTCGAGGATCGGTGTGGATAGGTGGAGGGTCGAGACGGGATTCGTCTGGAGAGGAGGCGACGATGTCCTCGGTGAGTTCGAGGTGCTCCAGATCGGCACTATCGTTGTTAGCTCTGGAGTGGGACATGAGTGTGTATCTTTTCTTTTTTGTTCTTTTGTTGTTGTTGTTCTTGAGGCTGTTTTATGTGTGTGTGAAATAGGTCGTGAAAGATGTCCAAGCTGGACACGAAAAGTTTAAAAGATATAAAAAGGTAAGAAAGAGAAAGAAGCGGTAATACTGAGAGAGGGACGTAAAGATGGAGTGAGGGGAAGAGGAGGACGGAAGGAGAGGGAAGGGGAAGAGGAAACGTGGAAAGGAGGATGAAGGATAGGAAGAAGGGAAGAAAAAGAAAAAGAAAAAGAAAAAGATGGGCAGGATCAAGCCAGAAGGCAGGAAAAAAAGGGAAGCAGAGGCCCCTATTTTTTTCCTTTGACTTTTGTATCATCTGTCTGTGTCGTGCGCACAGCTAAAGTTCTCTCCATCATCACCCTTGGCTTGACTGCCTTCCTTCCTTCCTTGAACAATTGCGACTGCCTTTTTACCAGTCGATTTTTTGTCTTTCATGCCCATGTGCCAGGCAATCCATTTCGTGTGTAATATCTATCTTGCTCTCTATCCTGCACGCCCTCTTCCCTTTTCTCTTCCTTCCCCTCCTTCCCCTTTCCCCTTTCTCTTTCGACTCTTGCCCTTCCCTACTCACCAAGTTCCCAGCACGATTCCGCTCACTCTCAACCCACTGCTCTCAATCGCACACACACACACACACACTCACACTCCTTTCCATCATTACCGACTGACACCAAAGTTACACTCTCCCACTTCAACAAACCATGCTGCTCCAGCAAGTCTGTCCAGGAAAGACATGCGCGTCCCTCCAGAGCATCCATTCAGCCAGCTACCACTCAAGACGATACATCGTAACGTTGCCCTCCACGTCTTCATCGCCACCAGCCGCGACTTGCTCGGCAACAACGCTGCCTTTATTCCCGAGACCTCTTCCTAACACACCTTTACCAATAAAAAAAACACGCTCTCTTTTAGCTCTACGCGGCAACAGACTCCGTCGTTATTTGCGATGATTCCTTCAAGCCCATCCAAATCTTGTTCCTGCAACGCCATTCCAAGGAGAACCAAAACCAGATTGTGTCGGCAGTTGTTATGTCAGAGTTTGACGGAAAGGCATGTATCTTGTACCCAAGACAATTAACCTTTCTTGTCGTTTCGTTTCTATTGAGACTTTAAACCACACAGTTGCTAACTGACTTGAGTGACTTTTTCTACGACCGTGGGACTCCCTTTCTTTTGAACCATAGATCGCAGTCACGACAGATCACCATGTCCTCCTGTACGCGCCAAAGACAGCCGTCAACGAAGGCGAAAAGGTAAGCAGATCTCACGCGTTGTTATTTTACAAAAGATGCCGCTATCTAGATTATAATCGAAAAGGTAGCACCTATGGTTGACACAATTTATACGCTCTGCGTGCCGTTAAATCGACATCTTAGATCCAGGCCTGGGATATCCATGCAACGTTGGAATGCGAAGGAATTGCCTCACTCGCGTGGACGAACGATGGTAACGGATCTTACCTTCTTGCCATAACCAGTTCTGGATGAGCATTTGAAACTAACGCAGCTCTGATACGAAATGTCACTCTTGTTTTACTTTTACCCGTTAGGCCGCTTACTGACTGGGGGCGATCATCTTACGCTATGGGGTCAGCAGGACAGTCAGTGGACTCAACTTTGGCACCAAAAGTAATAACCGTATCATTGCGATACAACCTTGCTTTATTTCTCTGCTCATTTGCACGCTGTCAACACGTATTAACGAGCATTCGCCATTTACTCCTTTTAGGCAAGGATCATGCATTGACCTTATCCAGTTCTCACCGGATGGCAAATTATTTGCATCGATGGCAAAGGTACGACAGTGCCTTGTTTTTTTCACCCGCTGCAGATATGACGACTCGGTTGACTGTATCCCCGCTCACTCATTCAATGTTGTTACGCTTTACCATTAGAATGACCGCCTTGTGAAGATCTGGCACCAACATAAAGGTATGTCTTGCACGCGGTCCTCAAACAATGGTTCTCATTGGGACTACTCACCAACTGCCATTTACTACGTACCACCTCAATAGGCGAGCACATCGACTTTGGATTCTTCTACCTGCCTCACCCAAGAGCTGTCACAAACTTTTCATGGCGCAAAGAGAAACCAAGTTCGGCGTATGTATAACACATCACTTATCTCATTGTGGCGATTTCCTCCGCACATGAAAAAAAATATTGTATGCCAGACTAACATCATGTGCGAATCAACTAGGTCACTGGACGATCCTACCAATGTACTCTTCACAATGGCTCGGGACGGGATTTGTCGCATTTGGTCACCTCTCATACTCCTGCAGCCGGAGTCGATGTCAATCTGTGCCATCATTGACCCCAACCAATGGCTTGTTTCGCAGCAACAATCCATCACACAATACCCAATTCACGCTTTGGATGGCATGGAGTTCGCGATGGCCGTTGAACATGCTGCCAGCAAGACTGTGGACAAAAACAACGATGCCAATAGCATCCGCCTGCGCAAATTGAAAGAGATTGTGCGGGAAACCTCAGACCTCTTCTTCCAGATCCAAGGTGACGGTTCCATGGTCATCTGGGGTATTCAGGTATGTTTCACAGAAGCAAATGCATGTGCCTTGGGACTACATAGTTTTATATTGTTCTCACCTTTGCCGATCGCTTTGTACGGAAATAGAATCTCGGTAAAGTACCTCAGCGGCTGCCAAAAGTTATCATTGTATTGCGCATTTCACAGGCTGTCACGCCCTTGGAAACACCTTTCTTCATGCGAAACATTATTGCTTATCACGACACTGCCTTGGCAAGATCAAGAGGTAAGAGCGCAGGAAATATCTTTGCGATGGCACTTGTTATGACCTTTCAACGTAGCACCGCTTTATTTATTGCCACTTTTATCGAACGTAGGAATTCCCGCGGACGTCGTTATAGTTGGACAAAGTCGTGAGGGGCGGGTGAGCTGTTTTTCAGTCAACATGATGGAACTGTTTGACAGCGCAAACACTCTAGCAGGACTCAGCTTGAGGCAATCATGGACCGGTCAGCAAAGTCGGATCAAGGCGATCGTGAAGGACCACCGTCAGTTGTGCTTCACATCTGTCGGAGACTTAGGAGATATCTCACTTTGGAAGCTGAAGACACCCAGAGTAGGCAACATCTCACAAATGTCCTGCCCATTTTTTTTTCCGCAATAGTGACACTAAAACATTAACAATTTTTTTTTAAATTGCAGTTTGGACATAGAGTAGCAGCCGGATTGGTCGAGGTCGGCTCACTTCCAATAGGCGCTCGAGACGTGAAGCTGGTTACTCCAGCTTGGGAAGGAGGGTCGTTCATGGTTTATGATGGGTCAAGGATCACACTCTACACAGCTGAGGCGAACGCTGAGTGCACAGCGATTTTGGACTTGCCGGATTATGAACCCGAGTTCCCTCTGATACTGCTGGATTCATTCGAAATACCGTTTTTAGTGGAAGAGATTGGACAGTCTGGGAAGAAAACGACAAATGTATCGTGGCGTCGCTATATCTTGGGATTCAGTGCCAAGAACAACACGGTCTTTACGTGGCAACGAACGGACGACGGAAAGCCTGTTTTGTTTTCCAAGGAGAGTCTCCCGCTTTCAGTGATTAAGCAAGCTGTTACCGTCGAGTCATTTGCTGGCACACTACCAAAGTCTCTGCACTCGACCCACATGAGCGTCTTTGCCACACACTCTGAAGATCCAGCCAGCATTTCCTACTGGGAATGCGCACACGACTTTCACCTTCATCCAGGCGAACGCGTCTGGCGCAAGGCAGAGAGTATACCAATCAAAAATAATCTCCAACTTTTCCAATGCGGAGCCAACGGAAAACTTGCCCTCGGTAGGTGACACCCTCAGCTAATACGCGGCAGGTTATGCAAAAGAGCGAGGTGTAAGGTTTGAGAATTAACGAATGGATTCTTTGACCTGCTGCAGTCTATCCAAATAGCCATAGGACGAGCGACTTGGAGATCTGGGGCTCAGTTGGAGGAAGGGCGATTGGTCGATTGGAATCAAAGTTCACACGCCTCCCACAGATCTATGACCTAGACTGGATGGTTACCGCCGATGCCCGACACAATCTCGCGGTGGCATTCGAGAATACGGTCTCGATGTACTCGCAGCAGCGCACAGAAGTTGTCACAAGTCCTACCATCTGGGAACGGTTTCTCAACATCAACATTCCCTCCTTCGTCAATCATCCGATCTCATCCATCGCGTGGCTGGATATGGGCACCCTTTCTGTTGGTGCTGGAAGCACAATGTTGCTCTATAGCAAGTGGCTCAGCGAGGACTACATGACTATTTCTCCCGGCTTCGAAGAGTTTAAGATGGCCCCGACTCTCCAGCACGCCCTGTCGTCCATGCACGGACCACTAGCTGACTACCACCCAAATCTCTTGGTTGAATTTTTCATGTGGGGTAAGTCTCTTTGCTTGGTTCATATTTTACTTTAAGAATGGTACTCTAGGGTTGTTTGCTAACTGCACAACGATTGAATGTTATGGATAACTTAGGCAAGTTTGAGGTCGTGCGGAAGATCTTGTTCAATCTTTATCATTACATGAGCTACGTCAATGAAAGCAACGACACCTCCACCGGACCCCTGCCCATCCCATTGGAAGTCATCTTGAAGACAGATGAGGTAAGAAACGAATGGCCATCATAAAATACAAAGATACAAGTGCAAGTCATGTTGCTGGTCTAATTATTGCTCTTGCCACTCTTCAAATAGGCTGCGAAGCCAACGAAAGCAGACCACAACGACCTATTCATGAGCGGAGACGATTTCAAAAGGTACATTCTAGCTTGGATATTCACCAGTCATCAGAATGGCACCATTTATATCGCGAGATGAACTAATGCGTCCTCGTCTTCTTCCAACAGCTCCTCGGATGAAAGCAAGTTCTTGAACGATAGTACGAGTCGAGAGATGATTGAGTTCCTTACCCGTGTGTCTTTGGTCGGACTTTCAAAGAACGCGCAGTTGCTGCTGAGCGCCTTCATCGAAGGATTTGCGAAGGTGTGTAGCTTTGGAATGTTGCCTGTCAAACATTAACTATTGTGCCTACATGCCCAATGCTGACTCTTGGCTACTTGATATCTGATAGATCGACCAGCAACATGGGACGATTGATGACAACGGATTGAGGTTCCTTCTTCATGTGAGGCGATTCAACTACCTGTCTTACATCTTGCCACCGCCTCAGCGACCCACCATGCTGAGCTACCGTGACATCACTTGGGCATACCACAGCGAATCCCAGGTAACGATTACAACCTCGCTGATAAGTCTGACAGGATCGCCTTTGAGAATAACTTACTCAACTTTTAAATACCACTTCCTTACATTTAGGATCTCCTGCTAGACTTTAGTGTCAACTCTCTCAAGAACCCGATGACCTGGCCAGAGGCGAAATCTCTTGGCCTCTTCCTATGGATGCGGAAGAAGGACGCTATGGTACGCTAACTAATTCATACTACCGCTCACGCTGTAATTATGCAACTCGCTTCATAGCCAACGGCCCTGAGAGTACTCATTATTTACTACCTCAAATGGTTGTAGATTAAGCAAATGGAGGTCGTTGCGAGGAACCAGTACACGAGCAAGGACGAAAAGGATCCAGTGGCATGCACACTGTTCTACCTCGCGTTGAGGAGGAAGAAGCTTTTACACGGTCTGTGGCGTACGGCCCACGGCCACGCAGAACAAGCAAAGATGGTGACCTTCCTCGCGAACGACTTTGAGCAAGACCGATGGAAGACTGCCGCTCTCAAGAATGCCTTTGCGCTTCTCGGAAAGCAGCGCTTTTGTAATTACTTCACAGTGCAATTTTTAGAAAAGTCGTTGTCGTCGAGGAACAGCATTCTAACGCGCTCATGCATCTTATTATTTTATTTTAGCATATGCGGCGGCCTTTTTCCTGCTTGCTGACAAGCTTCAAGATGCTGTCAATGTTTGCGTCAAGCATCTCAACGACTTTCAGCTGGCCATCTCTATCTGTCGCGTCTATGAACAAGGTACGTATTGAGCCCAATGTGCTGTACAATAGGAGAATATTTGCAAGCGTGCAGACAGGAATGCTAACATGAATCCCTAAAATTTACCATTTGCATATACGCAGAGGAACGAGGACCAGTCTTGACGCTACTGCTCCAGGACCTTGTGAAAACTACGACTGATCCATGGCTTCTTAGTCTGCTCTACTCTATGCTCAACCAGACAGGAAAAGCAATTCAAGTGACCCTGGTAAGCACTGGCCATATGTGCATGTTTGTGTGTTGTGATTGCGTAGTTTGAATTATGTACTGACATTTACCATAGTCTGATATTTCGATAGACATGTCACCAAGCGACACCGACTCTGGCCAACATCGTGACCCAGCAATGCTTATTTTGTATCGTCACCTACGCAGGAATGTCCATCAGTTTTCAGGATACGAGGGCGACGAGGAGTTCTCGGCGGTCGTGCGTGCGGCAGAAGCGTATGAGCACTACGGATGCCCTCTCCTCAGCTTGGTCATTCTCAAGCACTGGGGATACGTGATGCCTGTGGGTGGCGCCAGCAAGAATACAAAGAAGGTTCGCAACATCTTGGAAGTCAGGAGGGAGAGCATCCAGAGTCTTCCCAGATCGACCAGTATGTCCTTCCGAGGCGGTGTCAGGTCAACCAGGTCGTCCTCCACCCTCAACAGCGGCATGCTCGATTTTAACGATTTTGGTACCTCAAAGTCATCAGAGTCGCCAAAACACGAAGCCGTCAAAAAGGAGCATGAGCAGAAATCAAACGGCATGTCGTTGATGGGTGGTTTCAAATCAGGACCTCCTGCAGGTTCTGGAGTCGACAGCGGCACGTTTGACTTTGACAGCTTTGGAGGTGGTAACAAGACTTCCAAAGGTGAAGGCATGTCTCTGATGGGTGGCTTCAAGACCACGGCTCCGTCGACGGATATCAACAGCGGCACACTCGATTTCGACAGCTTTGGGTCGAAGAAGCAGAACGGCAATGCTGAACCCAGGTCAACAGGCATGTCGCTCATGGGCGGTTTCAAGAGCACGGCGCCTTCGTCAGATGTCAGCAGTGGCACCTTTGATTTCGACAACTTTGGATCGGCTTCGAACAAGCAGAATAACAGTGCTGCCAACCCGCCAAAGTCAACGGGAATGTCATTAATGGGCGGCTTCAAAACGACAGCACCATCGTTGGATGTTAGTAGTGGCACCTTTGATTTCGACAGCTTTGGATCGACATCAACCTCCGGCAAGCAGAACGGTGACGCGACTCCCAAATCAACCGGTATGTCTTTGATGGGCGGATTCAAATCGGCAGCACCCCTCATCAACATTGACAGCGGTATGCTCGATGTTGACTCGTTTGGATCCATGGGCAACAGCAGCAAACTCAACTCCAAGTCCTCTGGCCAGTCACGCGACATCTTTGCCGACTTTGCACCACCAGCGGACGATAGATGGGGCAGGGTGTCCAATGTCAACGGCGAAGGAGGAGCGAATGGTCATTTCCACGACGAAGATGATGTGCAGGGCTCTGAGGAACTATTGAACGATTACATCACGACCTTGGTGGTTCAACTCCTCACGGTAAGCAAACTACAAGCTATCATACCTTTACTTTCTCATCTGGCCGTGCCATGTTCATTCGCCAATTAATTAACATTTACCTTTCAACATGTACATGTACATGTAGCCAATGGCATCCGCTCTCCGGACTGTCTCATTGAAACCTGAGTTGCTCGTTGCCCCAGATTTCAAGGGATATGTTGAGAACATCAAGTATGGCTGGGACAAGCTGTCGGAGCATGCTAATGTTTCGAGTGTAGTCATGGAGCAGGCTCTGATTTCCAAGTGTATCGAGGTCGACACTTTGCCTGTATGTTTCCACTGGCTAAATACGACGATGAGCACAGGATCGCCAATTTCGGCAATCGTTTCTCATTATTCAGAATCCTGTTACTCCATGGTTGGCATTGTCTTGACAGAACGCCTCACAACTTGCATGAAGTCGCATATCAAGGAATACGCCAGGTACATGAGAATACTGAGGTCACTAGAAACGGTTATATGAACAGAGGAATCTAGACGCTAACTCAAATCATTTATGACTGCGTTGTGATAGGAGTGTTCTTGAGTCGTCTAGCGAGTGGTTCAATCTCGCAAAGACAGTTATCAAGACTGAGCTGGCTTCGCCTCGCTGGGAACAGATGGTGCTGGCGAGTTACATTATGCTTGTGATCATGTCGCTGCAGGAGCAAGACTACGCTGTACTCGCTGGGATGCTCTTCCAATGGCGACGATTCAGTGGATTTGTTGTTGGAGACCGAGGAGGCGCTGTCGAGGTCATTGCTGAAGTTCTAGGAGGAAACCTCTACTCGGTAAGCATGCACAACTACGTGATGTGCTAACGCCCTTGCAATATTCCTAATTATTTGCACTTCCTTATCGTTCTCTCGCATATCTACTTTCTGGTAGCCTCTTGATGCCAACGCCATCTCGTCCGACTTTAAGGATCACGACGGCGAGAAATCTGAGCGGGAAACATTACAAGAAGTTGTGCTGAATGCTGCCACGACCAACGCGCTTGTCATGAGCCTTGAAGGATTGCTTCGGGACCACGGCCACAGGATGTCTGACGAGACCCGGAAGTTTATCTCAAGTTCCTTCCTCGACAGGCTGAACAGATCAGGTATCGAGCAGGAAAAGACGGTCATTCAAATGATGAAGAAGTCACCTCTGCAGGATCACCTTCGGGGTTACCTCAACAACTGGCAGAAGAAGTACTGGGTCCTTCTCAGCGGCCTTGAGAGTGGTGGCCACCTCCTTCCTCTAGTGAGCGCGTTTTTGGAAGCCAATCGCCAGGGCCACGAGTCACCTCCTGCTCCTGTCGAGGACACGACTCTGTTGTACAAGACCCGATCTGTCATCACCTCGTTCTCATTCAACCCTGTTGAGAAACGCATTGTCGCTGTCTGCTCGCGAACCGACATTATCGAGATCGATATCTCCAAGGCGCTGGACTTTCAGAAGAACCTCAACACCACAGATGCGGATCACAGCGACATGGACTCGGAAATGGACTTTGATGATGAAGACGTGGACGTGGACGAGGGCGACTTTTTGGACGCTCAGGGCAATGTGATCGACCGAACAGGCGATACATCAACGGCGCCGAGTGTAGTCGAGAGCATCGAGAGCAACGTCAGTCGAGCGGGAAGCCAGGCCAGCATACACAGCGTTTTCAAGAATCTATTTGGAGGAAAGGGAGCCAAGCATCACGACGGCGCCCATCCTAACCACCATCATGGACTCGTCCACGCTGTCACAGATGCAAACTTGCGTCGTTCACAAGGACTGGCTTCCGGAGACCCTCTGATGGGAGTTACTGGTGTGAAGTCAGGAGAGGTAGATAACATTGTGGTCAGGGCGGACATTATCGCGACATGTTCCGAGAACCATCCAAGCTTCCCCTTGTACCTAACGGGACACAACCCGGCATTCGACTACCCTTGTGTGACGCTCTGGCAGTTTGGCCAGCCGAGAGAACTCAACAACTATGGCGGCACCAGCGCTAAAGTGACCAGGTATATTGTCCTGATGGTACTGATTAGCTAACAAAGGAGGCGAAGGATATGCAATATTTACTAGCTGATGTGATGATTGACAACAATTTTTTTTTCTTGTACTAGGGTGCATTTTGACTCGTATGGACAAAAGTTTGGCGCGACAGATGCCAAGGGAGACATGCATCTATGGAGGTTCGACTCGAACGTTGTTGGCTCTAAGCCCTTCTTGACTCTGCACAGCCACGACAAGAGTGCCCGCGACTTTGCGTTCTTGGGATCAAGCAGTGTGATTGCCACCACTGGAACCTCGGGAGACGGCCAAAACGTTGCCATCTGGGACACGCTTTTGCCTCCTGAAAAAGCACGCACGCAGTCGTACAATGTCCATGATCGTGGAGGAGGATACTCGATTGCCTTTTCGAGGCGCCACCAACTCTTAGTCTCTGGAGGACGCAACGGCGAGATTTGTAAGTTTTTTTTTTTTTGCTTACTCTCCGGTGCTGGGAAATGGAATGCAACAGGACTGACATATTATTTTCAATGATTAGGTATCTTTGACATTCGGCAGCCAAAGTTGATGCACAAGATTCAAGCACACGAGATGCATGTGAGGTCGCTTTACATTGATGAAGCTGGTCTCACACTCTGCTCTGGATCAGCCGAGGGAGACATGAAGGTAACTAGATTTGCAGTTGCCCGAAGAAAAGGGTTTATCGAAACAAGCGATATATATTGACCATCATTTATCCATACTTTTCGTATGTATTTAGGCATGGAACTTGGAGACATTTGAGCCGTTGTCGTCATTTGAGAACCTTCAGGCGCGCAACAGGTTCCAGCTGCAGACATTCGACCGCATTCCTGTGAGTGAATCGACTCTTGATGGGATGGTCATCAGCGGTTGCCTGAGACTGATATGCTTTTTTAGATATTTACTGATCAAACGTCTTTTTTTATTGCCGAATAGGTCAAGGCATATGGCGTATCGCAGATTGCGGCCACCGACGACTACTTCTACACCTGTGGTCCCTCGGGATTCATCCGCGCAAAGAGAAAATAGACAGAGATAACAATAGAAACCAAAAAATGAAATTGTGGGGGTGGAGACATGATCCAGGAACTCTGCCCCACGTCCAACCTTGAAGTGTGACTCCACACCCAACTAAAGATTGATACTTCCTTTTTCTGCGTACTTTCATTCTTTTCCATTCTTTCGTTTTTTTTCTGCGTAATACTTCGTTTTTATCCCACAACCAATACATTCAGCATCCGCCAGCGCGGTACCAACAGCTACAACAGCCGACCATCACATACACACACCTCATTCGCATTCATTCAGAACTCTCATTTTCACCATGCTGAACAGGACACATCGTTTGGTGGCGCACCCCATGGCGACGCGTAACGCGTTGACTTCATGCTTGGGTTGGAGCAGCACAACCTCGCCCCTTCGGTTAACAGCAAAGAAAGCAACAGCCACAGTATACAACTTTCATTGTTCAGCACCCACAACTCAATTCTCTTCCAAGGACAGTGATGATGATACCCCTCGATTGACGCACACTGACTCAGAGACCGGAAAGGCATCAATGGTCTCCGTCACGGACAAGGCTCCTACGCACCGAACAGCCCTGGCAGTCTCTTCGATCTGGCTCCCTGGAGTAGCATTCGATCTGCTGAAACGCAACGGACACAAGAAGGGCGACGTCTTGACAGTTGCGCAGATCGCTGGTATCCAGGCAGCCAAGCAAACGTCGAATCTGATCCCGCTGTGTCATCCTCTGCTTCTAACGCATGTCTCGGTCGATCTCAAGTTAGTCGAGGATGAGGCTTCTTCTTCTCCCACTGCCGCTGGTATCCAAAAGGGAGGTCTTCGTGGAGGTCGAGTTGACATTGAGAGCCGAGTCGCGTGTATGGGCAACACTGGAGTTGAGATGGAAGCATTGACGGGCGCTACTGTGGCGGCTTTGACGGTGTTTGATATGTGCAAGGCTGTTGGGAAGGATATGGTGATTGGAGAGGTCAAGGTCATGGAGAAGACTGGAGGCAAGAGTGGGACGTACAAGCATAACCAGCACGGATCTGAGCGCCAAGGCCATGGAATCTGATTTTGCACAAAAAAGTTGGGACTGAGTGACTGTGAAAAGCGAAACCCTTAATAAATTTAGCATCTTTGTTTACTCACAAAGAAAAAAAAAAGAAAAAAAGAGAAAAAAGGAACCTCTCGAAGCTCATTGTCCCATTCGTTACCCATTACCCTTACACCCATCACACCCCTTTCTCTCCGTCTTGGGCCACTCTCCTCCATTTCCTCTTATCCCCCGCCACACAACCCCCCCACACCCACAAGGAGATAATATAAAAATGTCGAACGACTTTGTTATGACGATTGACGATGACGACGAGACAGTTCCCTTCCTGGACGAGGAGGAGCTTGAGCAGGAGGAGACCGTCACCAAGAAGAAGAACAAGAAGGGCAAGAAGGCCAACGGCGTCGCACCCAAGGACACCGGTGATCTCGACCCCAACTTTTCATTTGATGCCGAGGGTGGTGGACATATGGGCGCTCACCACGACTGGGACTTTACAGCTGCCCGTGCTGCCCTTCGTGCTCAGGATGAGGTATGACTCTCTTTCCTGGAGGACGTTTTTGCTGATACTCGGATCATAGCGAAAGAACGAGGGTTATGAATGGAAGCAAAGAATTAACTTGTTATGCAATGTTATTTTATCAACTGAAAAACTTGTAGATGCAACCTGGATTGAGCTTGGACGACATTATTGCCCGGAAACGTGCTCAGGTCAAGGCCAAGAAGTCAGGAAAGATTGTTGAGCCTGTGGAGGAGGAGAAGGAAGTCAACGAGGACGACGAGAGTGGTAAGGGACTTTGCAGGATCTACGTTTCATCCGGCTGTCTTTCTTTTTCAATTGACCGCCAATGGCTACGTTTTCGAGAGTGACATGCTAACCAAAGCTGCATTTTTATCATATTGTCACATTTGTAGAATTCCAGGAGGCATTGAGCTCTGATGAGGAGGGCGACGACAACGACATGGAGGGCATCACCTTTGCCGAGGACGATGAGGATGTTGCTGAGGATGGCTTTGGCGCTGGTCGTGATGAAGACGCAGGACTTGAGGATGCTGAGGCTGAGGAGGCTGAACTCGAAGATGCTAGCGAGGAAGAGTCTGGAAGCGAAGGATCAGAGGAAGAGTCCGAGTCTGAGGACGAGGAAGAGGAGGAAGAGAGCGAAAGCGAAGACGAGGAAGAACAGGAGACAGAGTTCCAGAAGGAGGTAGGCATTCACCTTCACCTTTTGCGAGGGTTTAATGCCTTTGGAGAGGATGATATTATGTGTGTGTATGATAACTAACAATCTCCTTTGCTTTTTACTGGTTGTGAACTTGTAGCGTAAAAAAGCATACTTCGCCCCTGAGACGGACAACCCAACAGAAGTTGCCGAGACATTCGCGACGATGAACTTGTCGCGTCCTATCTTGAAGGGATTGGCCCAGGTCGGATTCGTTCAGCCTACTCAGATTCAGGCCAGGACTATTCCCGTTGCATTGATGGGCAAGGATATTTGTGGTGGTGCCGTCACTGGTTCAGGAAAGACTGCTGCATTCATCGTCCCCATCTTGGAGCGTCTCTTATACAGATCCCGCCAGACTGCTACCTCGCGCGTCTTGATTCTGTGCCCAACTCGTGAGTTGGCCATCCAGTGTCACAGTGTCGCCCAGAAGCTCGCTAGCTTTACCGATATCACCTTTGGACTCTGCGTCGGTAAGTGTCCCACTCACTTTGTTTTTCTTCAAACTGGCGATGCAAGATATTACCTCACACTCATGGCTAACATAATATACTCGTATCATTGAAAATGTAGGTGGTTTGTCGCGTAACGCTCAGGAAATTCAGCTTCGCACTCGTCCCGATGTTTTGATCGCCACCCCCGGTCGTTTGATCGATCATATCCTCAACTCGCGCTCGTTCACACTGGATCACATTGACATCCTGATTATGGATGAGGCTGATCGTATGCTCGAGGATGGTTTCTCGGCCGAGTTGACCGAGATTATCAAGGCCTGCCCCCAATCTCGCCAGACCATGTTGTTCTCTGCCACCATGACCGACAATGTCGATGAGCTGATCCGTATGTC
This sequence comes from Linnemannia hyalina, assembly GCA_019671135.1. Taxonomy (NCBI): domain Eukaryota; kingdom Fungi; phylum Mortierellomycota; class Mortierellomycetes; order Mortierellales; family Mortierellaceae; genus Linnemannia; species Linnemannia hyalina. The sequence goes on along the minus strand of JAHRHY010000008.1, from coordinate 1,022,030 downwards.
GCTCAACCGCCCCGTCCGTCTCCAGGTCGACTCTTCAAACGCCACAGCAGCACGTTTGGTTCAGGAGTTTGTCCGTATCCGTCAACATCGTGAGGAGGATCGCCCCGCTGTCCTGTTGGCTCTCTGCTCGCGTACATTCAAGCGTCGTGTGATCATCTTTTTCCGTTCCAAGGCAGCGGCGCATCAAATGAAGATTATCTTTGGACTGATGGGCTTGCGGTCGGCCGAGTTGCACGGAAACCTTACACAGGAGCAGCGTTTGGCGTCTCTGGAGGAGTTCAGGGACGAGAGGGTAGATTTCTTGTTGGCAACCGATTTGGCCTCGCGTGGTTTGGATATCAAGGGTATCGATACCGTCATCAACTTTAACATGCCCCAGAACTATGCCATCTACCAGCATCGTGTTGGTCGTACTGCCCGTGCTGGTCGCATGGGTCGTGCCGTCACATTGGCAGGAGAGAACGATCGCAAGTTGCTCAAGATGGCGATCAAGAACGCAGACAAGCGGACTGTGAAAAACCGCGTGATCCCTCAGGATGTGATTACCCGGTACCGCGAGCGTGTCGAGGGCTTGACAGAGGGCGTCAAGGAAGTCATGGCTGAGGAGAAGGAAGACAAGGCTCTTCGTCAAGCGGAGATGGAGATGAGAAAGTCGTCTAATTTGCTCAAGCACGAGGACGAGATTTACAGCAGACCCGCCAAGACTTGGTTCCAAACCTCTGATGAGAAGAAGTTGGCACAAGGTAAGAAAGCCCCACACGCTTTTTTTTATTTTTATTTTTACCTGTTTGCTGTTGCTTTACGCCCACTTGCTACTAGTGCAAGCTGTTTGTTATTTATTTTTACTTTTTTTTTCCTTACACAGGCCATGGTCATTAATACATGTTCTTTTTTTGCTCTATTTTTTTCCCTTTATGATACTTAGACGCAAGCAAGAGCGCATTGAACGAACCCAAGAAGCGCAAGGTTCCAGAGCCAGATGCACCCAAGCGCGACCGGTTCGCGGGCATGTCTCGTCAAAAGCGAAGACGCCTCCAATTGTCAGAGGAGGACCATCAGGACATCAGCTCTCACCTCAAATCGATCAAGTCTGCCAAGAATGCGTTGAAGCCTAACAAGATCCCCAAGTTGGCACCGGAGAAGACAGCGACCAAACCCCAGGAAAAGAAGAAGAAGAAGAAGGATGTTGATTTCAGTCGTGATTTGGCTGATGCTTCCAAACAGGGCGTTGCCGCGGCCAAGAAGCTTGGATCGGGATCCAAGTTTGGAGGAAAGGATAAGAAGGATGAGAAGAAGGAACGTAATGGAAAGTTGGGCAAGCTTCGCGGAAACAAGGCCTTCAAGAGTTCCAAGAAGTACAAGAGACGCTAAAGCCTCCCTCTCGTTTGTTCTATTTTTTCCATGTTTTCTTTTTTTTCTTCAAAAAGCCCTCATTTCATCCATTACATTACCACTACCATCCTTCCATTATTCCACTTCTTTTTTTGCATGTCCATCTCATAGAAATAAATATTCCAAAAACACAGAGACCAAAAACTAAACAGCATTAATGAGAAAGCCCATTTGTTTTATGCAGGCTGATGTATGTACTGAGAGAAGGAGGAGGGCTTTACCGCGTTTGGCGAACGAGATGACTGGCGCCCAATACATCCTAATTGCGGGTTTATATATTATTTTTTTCAATGTCAATTGATGCTGTTGGCCAAAGCTTGGCATATTTTCTTTTGCTGTATTTTTTTTGGTTGTTCAGCCTAAACTCGGTATACAGCGCCGAACGGAGCATATAGAAAAAAGAACGAGAAAAATGTAGTGAAGAAGTATGTGCATGAAAATAAACAAAGTGAAGGAGGGGGGTGGGGGATGGCAGACAACGTTCGTTTCATGTGAAAGGAATGAAAAGAAAAAGTGAGAAGAAAAAAAAAAAAAAAGGTGTGAACCCACTCCACAGCCCATTTTATCTAACACTTTGTCGTGTCTTTGTTGTTTGCCACGTCGTTCGTAATTGCTCTTTTGGTTCTGTCGCACCTGACGTTCCTGGCTGGTTGTTTTTTTAACACAATTATCACATTCTCGTTGTGTTGTCTAATAGTTATCAACCCCAACCCATTATGAACGTGGGATTTGACATAGACGAAATAAAAAGATTAAATGGTGTCTGTGAGTGAGGTGAGTGAGGTGAGGAGTGAGTGAGTGAGTGTCCAAAATGTCCACGACTCCAACGACTCCAAGAGAGATAATAGAAACGAGGATCATGTAACGAGTCTCTGTTTTTATGTTTTTCTTTTGTCTTGCCGGAGTGGGTTGTGGAGAGAATAGCGTGGCGTTTCCTATTTTTATCAGATACGTGTGTTCTCGATGCATATTTAGTCGTTCAAGTTTCGCAAGACGACGTCATTCCCCCTTTTTTACAGTTCCTGAATTCACTTCTTAATCCTGGAACTTGGAACCTGGGGCCTGATTGACAACGTCTCTGGCCCCCTTTTGCCTGTCTCCTTCCCTCCTTTCTCTGAATTTTTTTAATTTTTACCGACAGCGACGATGATGTCTCGGTCGAGGAGCAAGAAAAAAAATCAGAGTTTGAGAAGAGCCTTTGGACAACAGGCAGCAATAATCCGCCCATCTGTTTTCTGTCTACAATTAGATGTGCCGTCATCTGGTAACATGCAAGTTCGTTGGCCGGGTGGTCGGGTCTGTCGGCCGGACAAACAAAAAAAGAAAGTTGGCTCTCGTCTTCTTCCTCTGGCTGACGAACTAGCTGGCTGACTGGCTGAGATGCTGGCTTGTCTGAATTGGGTGGCTGCAGCGATGAATAATTATTCATATCAAAGATTCTTCGTGAAGGAAACAACAAATAATGTGATGGATACTCGACTGCTGCTGCTGCGCGATCCGTTCCTATTTGCATCGCATTGAGCATTGTTTACTTGCAAAGAGACATAAAAGGTCAAAAAAAAAGCGCAGAGGCGTGGAGCGAATAATCAAGAATGCATGAAAAGAAGGTGGAAAAAGTAAAAGACGATGCATGTCAAATGATAAAGAGAGGGAGAGTGCTTGTTGGGAAGAAGGTTGTTTGATGTTTGATGGCCCGCACCCACATCGCATGGCTATTTGCGTGGAAATAGAAGGCCTTGAGAAAAATTCATATAAAAGGGCAGCGTTTGTATGTAGCAGACAGATTTTCCTTCTTCCCGACTTTTTTTTTAATTATTTTCTTCTTTGCCTGCATTGACCCCATCACATCATCTTGTACTCTTTTCTCTCTCTTCTCTTCCTTCCTCTCGCAACCTTCCTTTCACCCTTCTCATCAAAAACACGATCCTCCGACACACTTCTTTTACACTCCTCTCTCCACTTCCGATTTACCAAAGAATCGACTCTTTCACCCAAGGTTTGTTCATCCCCTTCATATCCCTACTTCCTTATATTTCCATTTCCCTATCTCCTTTTTTTTTTCATTCTTTGTTTCTTTCGACCACTGTTTTTTTTTCAAATCTCATTCACACGGATAATACACAAACCCATCCTTGTTTCTCCCTTTCCCTGTCTGGCGCTTTGCACATGCCAAAGCACTGCCCTCTTCGACTCTTCACTACCTCGGATTGTGGTTGTGCTACAAACATATGAGATAGGTCTTACGTATCGGCTTCTCTGTTTTTTGCCACCACAACCTCTCCCTCTGTCTATCCCTCCCTTGACTCTGATGGACGTCGTTGTTGTTGATGAGTTTTTTTTTTTAGGTCAAAGAGAGAGAAAAAAAATTACAAGTGAAGAGGAAAGAGATAGTGAGCGCGTTCTTCTTAAGTGGAAGGACTTTACCTGTTTGTTGTTTTGTTTTGGATGAGTGCTGTAAGCCGTGTTTGCGATTGCAAAAAGAAAAAAATTGATGCAAGAGAAGCGCCGCCGTGTGTGCGTGCGTACATGCGTATGTGTGTGTGTGTGTGCCTGGATTACCCAATCGAGTGTTTCCAGGTGCTGTTCATACCAACCGACATCCCTCTTACTTTATTCCTTTCCTCGTCCATGTCCGGGTTTCTTATTCTTATTTTCTTCTCGTCGTTCTGAGATCATTTTTGAAGTATAGGGCTTTTGGGAGCCTTATTTCATGTATAGTGTTGTGGACTTGAGCGCACGTAGTTGCACAAGTGGTGGTCGCCCAACCAATCAACCCACCCTCGTTACCAACAAAAAAAAATCACACATGCTTCCACTTCATGCCGTCTTGCTATCGCCTGTGCATTGTTACATGTGGTCAAAAAAGCCATCGACATCGTCCTTGCTGTTGTTTACGGAGGGCCACCATAACAACAAAACAACATACATAAGCGACGTAAACATAAACAAATCATCCAGCCACTTGAAAGAGACGAGGAAGGAGGCGATGAGGAGCAGAGTCTGGTTAAAAAAACAACGACTTCACCACCCCCCCCCCCCCCCCTGGTGGGAAGTTTATTCTGTTTGAATTATCGTATCCGCCCCTTTTTTTCTCTCCAGTCTCCATATTTGATCGCAGTGATAACTGACACAAACAAAACTCATCATTGATCGCATATCACCTGCTTATCGCCAATGATCAAAGAACACTTCGATTGATCGTTATCCATTGTCCACTGTCCACAAGCACACTTTGCCCATTTTATCAAACATGAGAGAACAACAAATATTTCATCGACACCAATGGCATTTACTGTGATTGCTGCCAAAAGGTATTTGGCTGTACATTACATGTACAATTCTGTACATTTGCTTCTAGTGGAGTTCTCAAATGGCAAAACTCGGGAGAACACATCAGCATCGGGGGAAAGAGAAGGGGCCTGGACCTCTTTTTATGATCCAATGAACGACCAATAGGAAAAATAATTATTGATCGGATTGATCATTGACGACGAGTGCTAATTGGTTTTTTTTTCTCGCTTCTCTTTCATAATGTGGTACTGATGCTAGTGTATGTGCGCACCCTCTTTTTTCTTCTTGTTCTCACCCCGTGTGTGCTGTTACCATTGTTTCCTTTTTCCGACAATCTTCTCCCTCTGACCCCAGCCCCCTCTTTCTTCCCTTTCCCTTGCTCCTGTCTCTCTCCAGAAAACCTTGTTCTTCTGTATTATCTCCTCTCCTCTCGTACTCACTTCTCTCTCACTCACTCACTCCCTCTCTCTCTTTCTTTCATTCCATTCACTCATTCAGCTCATTGCACACCTTGCGCTCATCTCATTCGTGCCTTCATTCCTTCACTTTCTCTCTTCAATTCTTGCTCACAGACACGCCGTTCTTACTCACTCCATCCCCTTTCACACGTCTGTTCCCTTTCTCCACAACTGCTGCTCACTCGCTTTCAACTCACAGTCCACCCTTTTTATTTCAACGGACAACTACTCGTCCCTGTATCATACTTGATTAGACGCAGCTTCTCCTTCGCTCTGTGTCGCATAGCGCTTTCCAGTGTTTCCATTCCGTGTCAAGAACAATTACTTCCCCTCTCCCTTTCCTTCCTTACTTCCTTCCTTCCCTCCCTTTCCTCTCCTCTCTCTGACTTATTTTCGCTCTCCATCACACCCACTTGAACGATTACCCGTAAGTATCTCGTACCAGTCTTGTTACAGCACTACACCAACATCAACATCAACATGCAAAATGTGCGGGAGATTAGGATGCGATTGTCTCCGCGAATCCTATGCTTCGTCTGCGAATACATTCGCCTTCTTTTTGCCGCCTTTTTTTTTTTTCTTTCTTCAATCCCCGCCCGCCCTTCAACCCATCCTAAGCGCAACCCTTATTTTTGTTATTGCCCATTATTTCTCCATTGGGCTTTGACGGTTGAAAAGAGTGTGGGTGATATTTATGAATAGAGATTCTTGAGAAGTGCTCAGATGAGGTTTGGCTGTTTTTATTTGATCTCGACATTTGCGGTTTACCGACTGCCCATTCGTCTCTCAAACCCCCCTTCCATATGGGCCACAATTGCCAGTTGATTGCTTGTGTGCTCAATGGTGACCGACCTTGTGTTCCCTCTCAGATTGAGAAAAGGAAGACGGATCCGAACAGGTCATGCAACTGTTTTTTCATCTCTATCTCTGCCTATCGCGGTCGTGCTGTGTGTCTCTCAGTCTTCAGTTCAATTGGACACTATACTTTTCATCTTGCTTCGCTATCCTCACTCCTGGCGTTAATGTGAGAGCTGGGCCGTTGAAGGTTGGGTTTTCATTTCGTTCTTTCTCTTACCTTTGCTCTTTCCCTCTGTCCCCTTGAACTCGACCTCGCCTTGACATCATCTTCCCGGAACAAGGGATGATGCTTACAGAGATTAACCATAAGAGTAGAGTGAGTATGAGTGGAATGGACGCTCTCATTCTACTCTATGAGAATGAAGCAAAGAAAAAACCACCATGTCGTCCTACCCATGCTGAGCCCTCATTCCCCTTCATTTTCTGTTCTCGTTCACCTCCCTCTCTCACTCACACTTCTTCGTGTTTCGCTTCGCTCTCTCGATAATCGTTCCTTCAGGCATATAGACCATGTTCGAGGTTCGTGCATCTGCCTGCTTGCCTTGTGGCTCTAATGCAGGAGTCTGGCATGTCGAATACCGTGCCTCTCTCCCCTCATCCTCTCTTTCTTATGCTTGTCCTCCTTTCTATTTCCATGTCGTACACTCCCTCTCTGTCGCCCTCGATTTTAATTGCATTCATGCAAACACATCCCGTGGAACTGTCTTGGTGGAGGAGGAAGGGACTTCTAGCCTTTGAAAAAGACACGGTTCCCTTTGTTCCTAGACTTCAGTTTTTTTGTTTGCCCTTTGGGTCAATAGTTCCCCTGATGACAATCGCTCGTACCCCTCCTCCGTTCTTTCAAGAAACAATTGTTTCCCTCCCCCTTCTCTCATTCTCCACATAGCTCTTCCTGTTGTTACCTTGCCACATCTTATCTGTATCGTCTAATCGACACTCCACTGAACACCCGTGCCCAACTTCCCTACTTTCAAATTTGTCCACGTTTCCCTTCTCACCCTTTCCTTTCCTTCTTGGACCACCTCTCATTTCTTTCCTCGTATCTGTTCCTGCTTACCTTTCATCTCCTTTGTTATCCGTGTAACAAAAGTGAGGATAACAGAGGAGAGAGAAGGACTGGATGCTTTATTGTTGTTGTTTCTTCTTGTTTGTTGTTGTGTTTTTCTTCAAGCATGTGCTCTTTTTGTCATTTTATCAAGTCCGTCTTTTGTCATTTTCCTTACCTCGCTTCGCCTCTTCACTTTCTGCTCGTTGAACACAAAAACCATTGTCCACTTCCGACCATTGACCAATCGCATCCCTCTTTTTTTCCCTAATAGGCCATAACAACAAGACACACATCTTTTTCAACGAAGCCAATCCTGCTTTGTATCTGAGAGCTTGGTCCAGGTCCATCCAACAACCAACCAACCAACCACCCAACTGCAACTCAAACGCATAAGCAACAACAACAGCAATAATCACCTTCTTTGTGCTTGCCTCTTTCTCTCTCACAAAACCTCTCCCTCCTCTCAACATATCACAGCCAACACACACATACATCAATGGCAACAGAGACAGTCATCTACGTATCACTAGCGTTGGTCCTCCTGACAAGGATCTACGTCTTCATCAGTCCGCCAGAGTTCCTCGAACAGCACAAGGACCGACGGTACAACGAATACCATCTCTACCGACAATATCACATCCGCAAACAAATCGACGACAACGGACAGGACAACGACGAACAAGAAGACGACGATCTATCCGCACTAATCCAATCACACTCACGGCGGTCTTCGTCCACACAACAGGATCAGCAACTGCATAACAGCAGCGATGGTGGATTTGTCGACCCAAGTCCGTTGACGGCGCTTCATTATCCTTCGGATGAACTTGTCCTTCTTGGAATGGGACCCGGTGCCAGGCCGTTGGCTCTGGGCGAGCTTTCTGCAGCGGGATTCTCGAAACTCGAAAACTTAGCGGTCAACACTACGTCTCTGCCAACATTCTCATCGTCCACTACCTCACCAGTAACAACAACGCCGAATTTGTCAACAGCAACGACAACAGAATCATTATCATCATCACCATACTCCCCGCGAGATGGCGTCGAACAACTGGATGTTTGGAAACACATCATGGGCTCCAGTGATACCGGAGGTGTTCCCAGCTATCTTTCATTGGATACGTCCGAGATCCACTACAACGGATCGCTACACCGGTTCGAGAAGGATCCCGAGGTCCAGGAATCGATCGCGGCGCTCAAGGCGGGACAGCGGGATATGGCCAAGGAGTGTCCTGTCATGACTGTCGTTTGGGAGGGTGGTCGATGGTGCTGTCTGGAGGGCCGCACACTGTACATATTGCGGGCATTGAATTGGAAGGGCCAGGTTCGAGTTCGGGTCTTGGTCGACAAGGATCCAACGACTTTGGCTGTGACGGAGGAGTGCTGGAAGGCTGCAGGAATGACATCGGATCTCACGCCTTTGTTTACGACCTTGGGACGGAAATCGTCCATCTCGACTACAACACCAACTTCTGCAACGTTCGAGTCGACATTGCCAACCGTCACGGAGGAGGAGGATGTTTTGAGAGGCAAGGGCGGTCGGGTGTTCATGTCGACGGCAACAGCGGATCCGAACACGACCACCATTGGACTTTCGCTAGAGGACGACAGTACATTTGGCGGTCGGATCTTGAATGGAACGCCTGAGGTTGAGGCCAATGTGCGGTTTAGTCTGTCCAACTCTGCCAGAAAGGGACCGTCGTCACCAACGGGATCACAGCACTCTGGCAACGACGCGGATGTGGAGGAGGACGAGGAGAGTGGGCCTGAAAGTGATGACGGGTACATGGAGGACGATGAGGAAGATACGGAGGAGGATGAAGCCAGCTTTAGCGAGGATGATCAGGATCAACACCGAATTCGATCTCGTCTACAGGCCATGAGTCTGCGTCAGAACTCATCGACAACGGCACCGGCGCGACAGCGACAGCAACAACAGCAAACATTGACGGTCCACCAGTACGAGAGCGAGAACAACTCCGACCTGACGATCGTATCCCCACCCTCGCCCGTCTTTACACCCCTTCCAACGACCCAATTGCCATCAGGCCCGATCCGGAAACAATCCTTTGGATCGACGACATTACCAGGCGGGGATGTGGCGCACCATGCACGCGCTGTCTCTTCCTCCCGTCATCACCATTTGCATCATGAGCGCAAGATTTCGATCCCTGAGTTCATGTTGCCGCCACCGTTGCATGACGAACAGGTTTATCTGATTGTCGATCCTTCTTCAACGACATCTGTGACGACGACGACGGCGGCGGCGATGGATGCAGATAGGGAGGTTGGACTCTTGCGCGAGAAGAATCCTCCAAGGCGTGACAGTGGCCATGGCGATTCTCCGTAAATAGAGCTTCATTATTTCAGCGCTCTTTTGCCAACCGCGAACAAACAACAAAAGAATAAAAATACCAAAAAAGAACAGATGTGTCTCCTCATTGAAGTGACAATACGCTAGTGGAAGGAATTAGGAATTAGATCCAACTAGTGCGATGTCAAAACTCCTATTTCTGGTTGCATGGAATGTGTAGCCTTGGTTTGTTTGTATGGGTGGACAATCCTATTGTAAGATGCTTGTGTCTCGCTTTCGCTTCATGGTAATTAAAAAAATCCAAGTGTGATTCTACAAAAGAGCGACGCGTCAATTAAGAGGTCAACAATTTTTAAAGGCAAGTTGTTTCTCGTTGTAACACTCTCCGGTAAAGACTCATATGGTCAGCCTTGCATGGCTCTCTTCCTCCTTCTCCCCACTTTCTCTCTCTCTCTCTACCTCTTTCTCTCCCTCTCTCCCTCATTTGCTTGTCTAGAAAGAAATAGGTTTGGTATCACCTTCACTTGCCTTCTTCTCTTGCTTGCATCCCTTCAAAAAATATGAGAGCTTTGAAAAGTAAGTTAATGCGGCAGGAAAGAATTCTCAACCTCACCAAAAGGAACAGGTTTGTTCTGCCAAAAACAACCGGTTTTTATTTCCTCTTCATCAAAGTTGATCAAACTTCATGGCGCTTACTCTGGTAAATGAAGAGTCTAGAAGGGCTGGGCTAGCACTCCATTTATTTTTTTCTGAGTGCCAAATGAAAAAAGGAAACAATGGAATGTAAGACGTATGTAGGTTCTTGGATGGGGCTGATGAGGAGGAAGGGGTTTGCCGGTTTACCTTGGAGGCTATTTTGCACAAAAGATAGAGGAAATGGTGAAGTGAAAACAAGGGCATGCACAAGAAGGATGCGGCCGAGACCATATGGAATGAGAAGAGATGGAGGCAAAAAAAGTTTAGCGTGGCTGCAAAAGGGTTCAACCTCTCTTTCCTTTCCCCCTATTCCTTCTCGGCACTAAGAAATATCCGGTAGTTATTCGCCAGGAGCCATTTGGCGAGTTTTTTTTTTTTGTTTGTTGACGAATGGAAGCGATAAACCTTGGCGGTCTGAGTTGATTGGGAAGAGCGTGCGATTGTTTGTTGGCTCGGCTGGCCTTGTTTGGTGTTTTCTTGCTCGTGTGGGGTATGTCTTTACCTTGTTCTCTTGCTCGCTTCGAAATTAGCTTGTGTTTGTTGACAAAGTCAACAGGAGTTGTTATGTTGATTGTTGTCCATCTCCACATTGGACATTGGGAGACACAGGAGTGAGTGACCACAACAGAGGAGGTGTAACTGGTAAACATTGGGGTTTGGGGGGGGGGGAAGGAGTCTAGTCAAGTGAGCTACAAAGTGTTCCAACACCAACACAGGGTAAACCATCCCCCAGTTGCTCTCAACCCCTTTTCCTTCCTTCACCCCTTCCTTCACAAACACGAACACGAACACAAGCTGAAGCATGCGTCTTACTTGACTCCTTTTCCAGTTCAGTCCCTGACTTTTTCACCGCTTCTGTGCTGGCTTCTTCTTTTTCAATGCCCCTCTTCACCCTCACTCCTTACATTTGTCAACTGCAACTGCACGAATACATTTCCTCCCCTGATATTCTCTCCCTTTTCTCCCCCTCTCTTGAAGACAGGGGTGCTTACTTCAAGCGTAGAAACAGTGGTCCACGGAAAATAAAGAAGGAAGGGGTCCTAACTCAGGGAGCGGACGCAGAAACAACAACAAACCCTCGATGCAGGATGTCGACCTACAGTGCAGCGTACGAAATTGGATAGACGACCATTACAATCCCATGTCAATCTCACTGACACGGACCTTTTTGTTCTTTCTTCTGTCGTTTTTTTTTACCCCCGATGTATAGCGCGGTACATGTTGCTGCTGATGACCAAATACGTGTTGTTTGTTGTTTGTTGTTGTTTTTTTAACTCGCTTACCAGCAATTCTTTTTTTCGGGACTAATGTAATGCCGCGCAAGTTTTTTACAGTTTTTTACAGTTTTTTTTGTCTCTTCTCTCGTGTTCCGCAGACCCCGACTCTTTTCCTTCCTTTCTCTTCCTTTCTCTAGCGCTCTTTGTCTTTGTAACCTTAAGCAGGAACTTTTTTTCTTTGTTGATGTCATTAGACTTGGCATCCAAGACATGGCGCAGTGGATTGTGCAAACAGGAAAAAAACAACAACATGGGAGCTAACCCAAACAACCTTACGTAGCCCCCCCGCGTTCATCTCTTGCACGCGCGTACGACCTTTTTTATTTGCTGCACAGTCGGTTCCTTGGTAGATCTCGATCAGGGATCTGGTTGAGAATCCTACCCAATGATGAAAGTAGACAAAAAAAAAAAAAGAGAAACGACAGTCTCAAAAAAGTGATAGGAGTTAGCTGCATGATCGATTTTGTGATCTTTTTTACCAGGATTCGAGCAAGAAATAAATAAAAAAAAAAGGAGAATGGGTGGCGAGGCTGAAGGTATGCGGAGCAACAAAACAGCGAAAGAAACCTCTCACGGATAGGCTGTTGCATAGGCAGATGTTGGACAATAGTGCGAATTCCAATATTACAAAGCTCTTGTGGCTTTCTTCTTTTCTCTGTGAAATGAAGTGCCATTTGAGAGGTGTGGATGGGCTTTTGGTACAGGGGACTTGGAGGAAATGAAGCGAAAAGAAGGAGTCTAGATGAATCGATGGTGCTTGATGAATTGAGAATAGGATTGCTGTGGTGACCGAGGACATGTTTAGTTTCAATGGACCTCCTTTCCTTGTTGTGATAATTGCATAGGGGTATTTTCAAATTGCTGTTGGTGTAAGAGACTGTTTAATGGACACAAGGGAGAAAATGTCTAGATGTCTAAGAAGGAAGAGGAGAGAGAAAGGGGTGTCGCTCCAAGTGTTTACAAGTGTATGTGTGTGACCAAGGGTCGAGTCGTGTGCAGAGTTGAAAGGAGAACTGGTTTTTGTTGTTGGGAAGGGGAACAAGGTTCCTTGTTATTGTATCAAAATATGAAGGTCTCGACATGAAGAAATGCTTCCAACTCGAGTCTCCTAGCCGATCAAGCAAATAATATCTCTGAAACTTTTAGTTCGTGGAGGTTATTCAGCGAAAACTTTCTTTCTAATGCTCGGTCGCTGTAATCATCCTTGTAATCATCCTGAATCGACAAACATAAAGGGTTTTTCTTTGTCCTTCTCCTCTTCCTTCTCCTCTTCACCTCTTTTTCCTTCCCTTCACTTCAATTGCCCTTTTATCGCTGCCGTCCATCATCCTCCTCGTCAATTATACTTGTATTCAACCCCTTCTCCTTCGCCGCTCCTTCTCCCTCTCTCTCTCTTTCTCTCCCTCTCTTTTCTCTCTCTCTCTTTTCCATCTCTTTCCCTTTCCCTCCCTTTTTCTCTCTTCACTTTCCCTTCTCCTCATTCACTTTCCCTCGCTTTCGCACTTCCACCCACGTCCTCATTCACTGCCCATCCACAACTCTCTCTTCACACTTCCTTCAATCCCTCCATCGACCTGCCCATCTTCCTTCCCCTCCCGTCACTGCACAGCCCCGACACTCGACACCACAACGTGTTCTTTGTCTCTCTGTAGGGCGATCTTTTGGGCGAAACTCTCTCGCAACAGCAGCACACCAACCAGCTTGTTATTATCTCTATCAACTTCTCTGGATACCACGCTACCACCACCACCTATACCCATACAACACCTAATCAACATTCATCCAACAACAACAATATAAGAGACAATGGCGGTGCCGAGTCCACCTACACCTATTCCCCGAGGGCGGTTCCGCAGGGTCCACAGGGCTGTCAAATCCGGCCTGGCATCCACACTCCGCCCACTCCAGCAACACTACTACACCCTCTATGACCTCCAGTACCTGTTCCTCTTTGTCCTCTTCTCCTTCTGCTTCTGGATCATGGACAACCCCCTCTGGTTCAAACTACCCATCGCCCTTGCTGTCATCGCCCTCTTGATCCCTCGCAGGACACGCTTGTTTATGCTACCGTTCTTTGCCCCGGCCTCCTGGCTGATCCTCTTCTATTGCTGCCGTTTCATCCCCTCCAACTGGAGGCCACACATCTTTACTTCGGTCCTCCCTGCTCTCGAAAACATCCTCTACGGCGGAAGCATCTCGGAGATGCTCGCCCAGGCAACAACTCCCTTCAAGGATATCCTTGCCTGGATCCCGTACGGTATTCTTCACTATGTGTTGCCCATTGTCACTGCCATCCTGATTGTTTGCTTTGGTCCTCCAGGCACCCTCCCTGTCTTTGCAAGGACCTTTGGCTACATGAATGTGGTTGGTGTCCTCACCCAGATCTTCTTCCCCTGTGCCCCTCCATGTAAGTGCTATGTCTCTCTCTCTATGTCTCTCTCTTTTTTGCCCTCCATTGCCTTTCTTTTCGTACTATTGAAGAAAGGAACAAAGAAAGTGAGGAACACAAGAAGGAAGGATAGAAAACGAAGAAAGAAAAGAAAAAGGAAAATCGAAGCAACAGATGTGCGATGGAAATAGATTTTTGTATGCATAGCCGCCCGGGACATGGTCCGTCGTCTGTTGGAAGTTTTTCCTTTTGTCACTCTTCGGCGCATTTGTCTGTTTTTCGTTTGTTTGCTTTTGGCTCTTTCTTTCTCTCTTTTCTTTTCTTTTTTCGTTTCTCTTTTCATCCTTCTTTTTATCATTGCTCGCCGCACCATCCTCTTCGCCCACTTGTTCTCTTTCCCTTTGACGCCTCTGTGTTTTATGGAATACATGTCGTTGTCACCCCTCTCGTTTTACATTGTTGTTAACTGAGGATCTTTAACGGGCCTGGTCAGGTTCATTATTTGAATGGAGAAAACGAATGAATGAATGGGCTCAACAGCAAGCAAGTAGCAGCAAAAGCTGTTGCAATTTTCGATACGATTGTCCATTCTGCACATTATGGGTGAATTTATGAAAGAGTAAGCGAGTGGATGGAGTGGACAAGGGTCACAATCCCGGAATATAGTTGTTTCTCGTCTTCTGTGCTCTCAGCCCTTTCGTCTTCTCTCTCATCCAGGTCCAGGGGTCCACCAGCGCATTAATCTCCTTTTGGAAAGCATGCATCCCCTGCTCATATTTCCTTTCTTCCAACTACAAGTTCAATTGACCCGACAACTGACCCATCTTTTGCATTATTATTTTTTAGGGTACGAGACAAAGTATGGAGGTTTTGAGCCAGCAACCTATTCGATGCCTGGCGACCCTGGTGGATTGGCACGCGTGGACGACATCCTGGGCGTCAATATGTACAAGGCCACTTTCACTGCCTCACCCCTCGTCTTTGGCGCATTCCCCTCGCTGCACTCGGCCCACGCTTGGCAATTGGGCTTCTTCCTCGTCTACATCTTTGGCCCTCGTGCCATCCCCTTTACCGTCCTCTACGTCTTTTGGATCTGGTGGGCGACCATGTATCTCGGACACCACTACGTCGTTGATCTTGTCGGAGGAGGAGCATATGCCGTAGTCGCCTTTTGGCTTGGATCTTATTTCTTGCCCACGCTGATGCCCATGACGACGTTTGATCTGGAAAGACAGGAGAAGGGGAAGGGAAGCACGTACGACGCTGACGCCGTCCATCCTCAGGAGAAACAGACATTTTTGCAGGACCACCCCGAGATGGACCAAGGAGACGAGGATGAGGAGGAGAACGAGGGTGGCAATGTCCAGGAGAATAATGTCAACGATGTCCGCTGGAACAGCAAGAGAAACAGCATGCTTAGCAGGAACAAGGACGTGGCTGCATGGCAACTTGGCCCACTCTCGGAAGAAAGGGATGTCTTTGAGTACTCGTCATCCTCATCTTCTTCGTCGTCTTCTGACCATCATGGAACTGGCTCCTTTGCACATGGATACAGCATGCAGGTGGATACGATTGAAATGAGCAGCGTGGTCGTGACTATACCAGCCCTGTCTGAGCTGGATATCACCGAGGCACGTCAAGTCCATTCGGAGCCATCATCACCAACCGGCAGTGACCACTCCTCAACATCCTCGACCTCATCTTCTGCAACGGTGTCATCTTGGTCGCAAAGGAAAAAGCGCTCATCCGCAGCAGTACTACAAAAGAACATCAATCGACAGTCCTGGGGCGGATGGCAGGGATACGAATCGTGGGTCGAGGTCTTAACGACAATCAACTCTTCACGAACTTCACCTAGGGGATCTCCCAAAAGCACGCCAGCCCAGTCTCCCCGCACCTCAACGAACCATCGTTCTGGAGCCGCGTTCTAAGTGACTTTGGTTCCTCTCTCCACTCTTTACTCTACATTACCCTACTCTATCTACCCATTCTATTGTATCATAGTCGCCACCTAATTTATCCTATCCTACACTTATCAAAATCAAAAAGAACAAAAAACTTGTATTGCGCCATCTACTACTACTTCAGCATTGAATGGTATCCTTTTCATTGATGTTATTGTTGTTTTTTTATTGAGGTGCAAGTGGATCAGCTAGGTAAAGAGGCGTTAGCCTGTTCTTCTGCTGTCTTGACTTGAGCGCCTCCATCGTCACCGTTACCCTCATCCTCCTCGTCCTCCTCCTCGTCGTCCATGTTGGGCAGGTTCAACTTTGCCTTGATAGTTCTGTTTTCATTTTGAATAGAAGTCCAATGTCAGGGACGAAAATCTGCAGAACTTTGGTGCTCAAAAAACCCTCCACCCAGACGCAAGGGAAAATGGCCAAATCGAACGAAACGGGAAGAGGAGGCGAATAAGTTACCGTATTTTGCGAAAGACGTAGTCGAGGTCGGATTGGAGTTCCTTAATGAGTTTTGTATGCGCTTCGAACTTTGGGTGGAGGTCTGCCCACTTGACGGCCGAGAACTCGTTTAGGGCCGAGAGTGACGAGCTTGCCTTTTGTAGTGACGCGCTCCTAATCATATCATATCGCATGTTCCCCCCACCCCCGACAGCAAAAAGTGTGTGTTAAGGAAAAAAGGCGGTTTGTGTTTTTTTTGTCAGTCAGTTCTTTGTCAGTTGTTCCTTTGTTCCAAGAGAGCAAGGAAGGGGTGAAAGGTGGATGCGATGTTTTGCTGTTGTGGTTGTTACATGTGCGCTTGGCGGCGTTGAATCTCTGCGATTTCTGGTTCGGGAAGGGTGTCGAGGATTTGTGCTGCAAAGACATGAGATGCGTCCATTCTTGGTGTGATGTGTGGAGAGTAGGAGTGGAGGAGAGTGTGAATAAAAAGGCTTGTGTGGAATGAGACGAATAAAGGTGGATGGGGTGAGGTCGAGGTGAGGGTGAAGATGAAGGCGGAGAGAAGAGACTGGGTGCAGAAGCAAAGGGTGGTCACTTGTCAGTAGGAAATGGAAATGAAAAAAACAAAGGCGGTATTGTGGCAACTGTTTCAAGCACAGGCACAGCAGGCATTAGGAAGCAGACGCGTCGTTCCTTTACCGCGACCGCCCATTTCTACCCATTCTCTCAAATATCTACACTCACACTCTCTCCTCATTCATTCCTCCCTTCTCTCTTTCCACCTAAAAAAAAAAACAACAGCAAAAAAAAAAAAAAAAAAAAAAAGGACAATGGCGCTCAAGAAGAGTAAAGAGACGGCCGAGTACTCGGACCAGTTCATCCCCCTCTTCGACACCTCGCCAGCCGCACCACCAACCTTCATCGATCTCTCTCGACCCACCCTCCCCACCCTCTACGACACTCTATGCAGCGACTTCTTCAATCACACCCGCTGCCCTACAGATTTCGCGATCCAACGCATCCAGATTCTGAGCAACACCGTCACCTGGAACCGATACCAGATCGAAAAGCGTCTTCGCCGACGACGCGAATACGAAAAACAGCTGGCCTTCTGCGCCGCCATCGACAATATGATGATAAACGGCGGCGCCGTCACCTGCACCAGTGCCAGTGCCTTTGCCAGTACCGGTGCCATCCCGGCTAGCGACATCTTGAGCACTACCCTACCATCGCACTCCATGGAGGCCAAACTGTTGTTCAAGGATGAGTTACTCTTCCACGGAACACGCAAAGCCAACCTCCCCTCGATCTTGACCAACGGCCTCGACCCACGCCTGAGCCATCGACGGAACTACGGTGCGGGGTGTTACTTCTCAGACTCGATCGAAAAGTGTATGCAGTACGTTGACCGGCAAACAGAGATTGAGCAGGAGTATGCTGTACTTGTCTGTGCGGTTCTATTGGGTCGGGTTCTGGTCGAGCCTGAGGACCGAAAGGCGAGGGTGTTGAAGTCGGACAGCTTTTTCTTGCCTGACGGTTTTGATTCTGCGGTTGAGACTGATTTTTGGAAGGAATGGATCGTGTAAGTTTTTTTTGATTTGTTTTGTTTGTTTAGTGGTTGAATATCAAGGCTTGTGCACAGCAGCATGGCTGCAAATGACAGATGTGAACTCACTAACTCCATATCCTATTGATAGGTATGACAAGGCGCAGATCCTTCCCCTGGCTGTGATTCACTTCAAGGCGACAAACGATCCGGCCAGCTACTATCGACTCTCCAAGGGTGATCTCGGCTCTTTGAGCCTTAACCACACCAACATCCTGGTCCCTGTCTTGTCCTTTGTCACTGCACCACCGGCAACAGCACCGTCTACTCCTGCCGACGGCGAGTATATCAATCCAGACGCGTTCGACACCAAGAGTGAACATCCACTGCTGACAGAATGGTACAAGCCCGACCCAGAAATGGCCCTGGTACTTGAGTCGCTCCTGAACACTCCCCCTGGCCCCTGTCGTGTCCGAATCTTCTTCGCAGGCACACGACGCGTCCAACTCCTTCAGAATTTTCAGTTCCCAGCAACGCCCACCGACATGCACTGGATCGTCTCCTGTCCATCTCATCTCCTCAATGGTCCGATCTGTCTTTCGCAGGAGACACTGGTGATGTTGAAGAAGACGGCTGCGACCTTGAAAGAAGTTGGAGACCGACAGAAGGAGAAGCATCGGTCTATTGAAGAGCTTCGCAAAACTCAGGCCCAGGCGATCAATGCTCCACTTCAGCAGATCCCACATTTTGAGCTGCTGCTGGAGCGGTGGGAGTGGGACATTTCTGAGCTGGAGATGGCGAGAAATACGATCAGGGAGTCCTTTACCGAGAAATACAACAAGCTCTACCCGCTCGGAAACTGGCACTGGGACGATGTAATGATGAGTCGATGCAACCAACTGATACTGGCCATGGAGGTCAAGCACGCGGATGCGATCATTGCCGATTCAGGTACTACCTGGACGCCAGAGCAGGTCGCTCTGGGACTCATGGCTGCTGGAGAACACAGACAGCTTGCAGAGCTGGAGGCAGCCGACAGGAAGCGAATGGCAGCCGAGGAGTTGGATTTAGAGAGGGAAATGGCTACCCAGGGGGCGTTTGCTGCCAAGCAAGTGATCCATCTTGGATACACGTTTAATGAGGATTTGGAGAATGCATTTCTGATGCATAGAGCATCCGTTGCCGAAACCCTGCAGCAGCTTCAGTGCTCCAACTCCTCTCAACCAAAGCAGCAACAGCCACAACGACAACCCCAGCCGCAGGAGCAGCAACAAGTCCTGAAGTGGGTCAACCATGATCTCATCCTTCGGGATCTCTGCTACCGACACCAGATCGCGATCGAGGTCACTGTGACAAACTATGCTTACGCCCTGAAAACCTCGGCCGATGACTTCAAGCCTCTCCTGACGGCAGCCAAGAGCACCATCAGCATGATGGATCTGCTAAGCCATATCAAAGACCCATTCATGGACATCTTTCGGCCTCAGGCCTTGTCGTCGTCTTCGTCATCGACTGTGTCACGATGCCCGCACTTCCGCTGGTGGGATATTGTCCCCATGGCCGTCTTTCAGACACAGATGCCTGCTCCTCAGTTCTGGCCAGTGAATCCTCGTACTCGAATTCCGGCGCGCCCGTTCTGCCACTTGGTAGATTATATCGAGTGGATTTTCAACAAAGCACATCCAACGACAAGGACGACTACTGTGTGGGATATGATCGACCCATGGATCCAGCCAGCCATCCGAGGAATCTCCAGTCGGTCCGGGACCGTGGTTTTCAACCGCGATCAGAGACAAGCCGAGATTGATAAACTGGGGGGCAACATGCTCGACAGTCTCCTCCTCAAACTACCCCCAGGCACTCCTCTCCTCGCAGTCAACAACGCGTCCCACCAATGGAGGTTTGCAACCGAGACGTGTCCGATCTGCACGGATCCGCTCCTCACTGTCGGCAGAAACCAGCGCCGCTCTATGAGGTTACCCCGGGATGCGGATAGGAGGGTTGTGCAGCTACACAAATGTTGTCATTGCTTTCATGAGGGGTGTATCAAGACCTGGTTCTTGGGCAAGGAAACTCTCCTCAAGTGCCCTTCTTGCAACACTCCGTGCATCAGTGTCGATCATCCTGTTGCCGTCGACAGTCGTCGATCTACAAGAGCCTACTCGTCATCGCCGCTATCGTCGTCGGGTACTAATATCAGAGGAGCAATGAAGCTGGGCCCAATGCCGAACGCGACAATGTCCTACACGTTCGACCCCCGCCTCTGCTGCTACTTCATCTTCTTCTACATCCCCGAACACACCATCACCGTCCCCCACGAAAACGATCCCCGGGTCACCGCGACCATCACCATCAAGGAAGAATGGCGCCACGCAATCATCCCCTTCTCTGCAAGACTAGGCCCCCTCCTCATGATCCGCCTGATCTGTGCGTTTTATTATGGCCAGTTCTTTCGAGTGGGCCATTCGGTGACAAGGGAGGTTGAGAATGTGGTGGTGTGGAATGGGATCCATATGCGGACGACCTTGAATGGGGCTTATGGGTTTCCTGCGCCGACGTTTGAGCGTAGTTGCTGGACGGAGGTGGATATGAAGGGTGTTGCCGTGGGGTTGGAGGAGATTTTGTTGCTTGATGCTGCAGGGGAGGGGTATTTGCAGACTCAGCAAGGTGAAAGGGATGAGGATGATGTTCGAATGGTTGAACGACGCCGTGGTGCTATTCTAGACAAGGTCTTTTCTCTTGCTTCTCCGCACCTGTTCTCCTAGTCCGTGAAATGCAGGTGCGGTCAGTTCAGGTTCAGGAACAGAAACGAAATAAAGAATATGATTAAGGGTAATCAGCCACCAAAATGCGATTCATTGATTAGGCGGGAAGGGCAGTCTTGGCTGGATCCTTCTTTCAAATTTATTCTCAGTCACCATGAAGTATGCTTCAGCAGCGTAGTGCAGTGGGAGGGGGGGATACATACATCCATCGTTACAGAATTGCCCATCAATCGATCCATCCAACCATCACATTACACCAGCCATCGTTTTCTTCTTGGCCATCGTATCGGGAAACTGGAGTATTCTTATCGGGAACCATCGACATACCATTATCGACTTTGGAGGTTGAGGAGTCATCACGATCCCATGGCTTTGGCTGAGTGGGGAGACCCACAGTTCCGATGGCCAAACTCAGAGTTTGACCGACTGGAGTCAACAGCCATTGCAGCAATCACCCAGTACACGACAAAGCAGCACCAGTCCATCACACCCATCAACACACTACCTGCACGACTTGGCAACGTCTCTTCCAGGGGTCACCACAGGAAAAAGATGGAGCCTTCAAGCGGGACCTTGAGCCTGAAAGGCATGGGGAACCTTTGATGGGTCACCTTTCTCCTGTAGTGTACTGGAACGCTGTTCACAAAGGACAGAAGAGTAAAGCATCACACCTTACAACGACCATCGACAAACACTCCCGACAAGCAAGCAGCAACGCTTGTTTTTTGGCAAGGAGAGGTGTGAGGGGAACCTCTGATTCAGTACCCTTCGGAGGACCCAGCTCATGACTACAGGGAACAACCAGGGAAACCCTTTCATCAGCTCGATAGAACCACCTTCCTTTTATTACTCCCAACAACCTTCTTTCTCCAGCCTACTTGTTCTATGAACCATCCGTTCTGACCATCACTTTTCTCTTTGTACCTTTTTTACCTTTTGCTCATCAGGATCGAGATTTGCGCCTTCTCTGGAGCCAAGATCTACCCCGGCAAGGGCAAGATCTACGTCCGTATCGACAACAGAGTACGTTAATACCCTAGAACAATATACGAGAGCAATTGGGCCATGGTACAGGACTTTCAGCAACCAGCCTTAGCAGGAGATATCAATGACTTTTTTCTGCAGTAGGCGCAGTACCTGTAAAGGCCGTACTTGGACCCAAGGGCCATACTAGCCATATTTCCTGTCGAAAGGGCAGAGACTCTTTGACGAACGACGATACATACAACATCAAGGAACTTATTGGACCTTCATCAATCCTGGGGGCGAATTAATCATCATATTTCAAGGACACGTACACTTCCAATGGACAATTGGCAAAGAGACCTTGGACAAACGCGTAAACAGGAAGTTATATCAGAAGGAACCATCCTAATAACAAGGACGTTATTTCTTCATTCTTCCAACAAAATCAAATAGTCCTTCCGTTTCGTCAACGGTAAGGCCGAGTCCCTGTTCTTGCAGCGCAAGAACCCCCGCAAGATCTCGTGGACCGTCCTCTTCCGCCGCATGCACAAGAAGGGTATCTCTGAGGAGGTCGCCAAGAAGCGCACCCGCCGCACCGTCAAGCACCAGCGTGCCGTCGTCGGTGCTTCCTGGGAGGCTATCCGCGCCAAGCGCAACCAGAAGCCCGAGGTCCGTGCCGCTGCCCGCGCCGCTGCCCTCCGTGACGGAAAGGAGAAGAAGAAGGTTACTGATGCCACCAAGAAGTCCGAGAAGGCCAAGAGCGCCACTGCTGCTGCCCGTGGTCAGCCCAAGTTCTCCAAGCAGGCTGCCAAGGGTGCCAAGGTTGCCATTGCCAACACCTCCCGTTAAATTGTCTTCTTTCCCAACCATCCAAATCTGTTCTCTCCCATTTTCAACAACCCACGTTTGTTCATGTGTAACAGCTGAATAAAACCACAAAAAGAAAAAAAAAAAAAAAAAAAACTCGTCCTTAGTGCTGGTGTGTGCATTCAGTTTTTACTTTGGTTGACGATATGGATAATTGGGCAAAGCAATGGCCTATTTAAAAAAAAAAAAAAAAAGGTGGGGCACAAAGCTAATCGCGGTTGATTAGGTTGTTGAGAAGGATGCCACAGTCCAACATATCGACATATCCCTCATCCTGACCACCAGAGGCCATAAACTGTTCAAGAGCTGGGTTCTCGCGAATGACAACACTTCGTCCCTCACGCCGTGTCCTCCACACTGCCACCTTTGCGAAATCAGATTGGTCCGAGACGACCTGATAGTCCGTCTTGCTCAGCACCCAGTTCTCCAAGACTTGTTGCTGTTGTTTTGTCAGTTGCATTGGTTCTGGTGCTGGTCCTGGTCCTGTGGAGGGATCGTTTTGATGAGGTTGAACAGGCTGACGATGGTGCCGGTCTTTGTAACGTGTCCAGGAGGGGGCGATGACTTCTTCATCCCACTCCTCCTGGGACTCCATGACCCGGGCCATCCCAGGGTCCTCGGAGACTACGACATAGACGACTTTTTGGCCCTTGCGTTTGGGTGCGAATTCGCGGACGATCTGACGAGCGCAGGTCAGGTACCTGTCGACTGTTCTCTGGCGATTCGCCGACATTGATTTCCATGACGAGGAATGAGGAGTTGTAGGTGTAGAGGAAGTGGAGGGGTCGGATTTAATAAAAATGCCAATGGAAAAGATGGCAGGGAGTTGGAAGAGGGTGGCGTAGGGGTGGATAAGTTGTTGGAGATTGAGTTGTGGTTGGAGGAGGATGTCGAGAAAGCAGCCAAAGGTCTTGGGTGCTGCCTGGATCCGGGAGATGTCGTGGGAGTCGTGGGTTGCGGCGTGGAGGGCAGTTGTGATGGCCTTGTGCGAGATGGATGAGGATGATGAGAGGGAAGGGTAGGAGGGACTGAAGAGGGAGCCGCGGGCGGAGGGGGCGCGGATGGACGTTGGAGTGGATGACACAGTGGATGACACAGTGGGGTGTTGTTGTTTTGATTGGTGGCGTATTTGGTGGTCTTCTAGGATCCGGTGGGGGAGAGGGAGACCTAGGTCGATGAATTGGTCGAGGGTGTGGGTGGTGTTGACGAAGAGCGGTAACAGATCCTGTTGGAGTATGAGTTCGACGCCCTCTGACTCTAGGTCGTCCTTTAGTTTCTTCACCTGGATAGGGCTCATAGCTTTGCTGGGATGTTGCTGGCCACCACGATTAAGTTGCGAGGAGGGTTGGTAGGGGTGGACAATAGAGTCGTTGGGTGCTGACAGGGTGCGTTCAAAACTGACGCGGTTCCTGCTCTTGCTCCTCATTACCCACAACCGATCCTGTGCCTGATCCACAGTTCCATCATCTGTCCCTGAGAAGAGTGCATCTTCCAATCCAAACAAAGTCTCCAGGCCCTGAGTAGTCATCTCTTCAGTATCGACCTTGGCGGCGCTGGCTACCTTAAGCCGGGGCGGAAAAGGAAACGACCACTGTTGTTGGAGGACGGGTGACCGGAAGCTGTCCTGGAGCCTGCGGATCTGATCAGGTCTCAAGAAGAAACCCCTCGACTCCTTGACAGACCAAGCAAACGCCGAGGTCATGGCAATCATCTGCGAGAACACATTCCCACACGGCTGCTTCTCCCGCTCCTGATCATGTTCCTGTTCCTGTTCCTGTTGTTGCGATGGTATATGTGTCGTTGCACTTGAACAGGCATGAACAGTATACCGTGCGGCCAGAGTCCCATCCAAGATCGCACTCTGGTATTCGATATAATCCTGAATCCAAGACCCACATCCATGCTGCCCATGGATTGGTATTGCAGAAGCCTTGGGTGACATACCCTTGCCCCCCTCTCGCGCAGCCTCCAGGCGACCGGGCGACTGGTTGACAAAGAGGGTGATGAAGAATGCGTGGTCGACTGGTCGGAGGACTCGTAGGAGGTTCACGAAATCGGCGCCTGGAATGAGTGGTTGGGATTTCCAGTCGGGAGAGTCCAGGAATGTTCCAAGGGCGAGTGCAGGGTCGTTCAAATCCCATGTCTTTATCCCTTGAGCGCTTGGTGAAGTTCTATCATCCGATCCCTGTCCTATCTGATCCTGGCCCTGTTGTGGTTGTAGCATTGATGATGGCGACGTCGAATCCTTAGAGTTCTCCATCTCAGCTAACGCAATGGCCTTCCAAGGATCCATTTCCTGCCACCTCCACTCCCTCTCCCCATCCAACGCACCGCCACTACGCCCAACCGAGGTCCGCGATTGCCAGTTCTTGGTCATGAGCAGCGTACTGGAGAGCATGACTGAAAAGATGATACACCCAAAGGTGATCCAGCGAGGGTGGCGGGTACATGTTGGCGGGCTTTGGTTGTTGTTGTGGATATTGGCGAGGTCATAAAAGAGTTGCTTATCATCCTCGATAATGTGTTCTAGTTGGTCAAGGTTGTGTGCCTTTTGTGAGTTGTTGTGGCTGTGGTGACGATGGCCGCGTGGTGAAGGCATGCGGGAGCTGTCTGAGATGTGAGCGATGGTAGAGAGGATGAGGGATAGGAGGAAGATGCGGTGACGAGATGACAATGACAAAATGGTAATGCAATGTGTGGAGGGAAGAGAAAGAAAGTAAATGAGAGCAAGATGAGACGTATGAAAGAAAGAAGGAAAGAAAGAAAAAGAGGAGTGTGTTGATAAGAAGGATTGTCAAACTGCGAGTTGAAGGAGAAGAGACAGTGCGGGTGCATGATTCTTCTTTCAGGAGTTCAAAACACGGAGTCACAAACAAAGGAGAGAGTGAGGAAGCGAGAAGGGGTTAGCTATGGCATAATAGTGCCGGTCCTATGTAGTCCACAGTACATATGCGGCAAGGGGCGCCGCATGTGAGAAGGGGTGTCTGTTGCATGGATCATGTACTATGATGTTGCCAGCGCTCTGTCCCTTTCCCACGCCCCATTCCTGGACAAGTCATGTGCATAGTTTGTTTGCCACCAAATAACCCTAGAAGCAAGGTTGCCACGTTGTCTGTCACCCTTGAACCATCCATTTTTCTTTGTGTCACCTTGCTAACCACGTTGACATCCACACACTCCAGCCTGCTTGTTATTCTCCACATATTCTACGGATGGCCATGCCACGGGATCAACGTCAAGAGACTGTAACGCCCATCGGAGCACTCGACGCACTCCTCGACTCTGTCGCCGCCACTGGTGAATGTACACATCTCTCGTTTGCGTCGAGTTGACGATCAGGATGATGCTGATGGAGATGGCAAAGAAACTGAATGAGCTTCATTCATCTCTCTATAACATAGTAACGGACAACCATATCATGTGTTTGATGCACATTATCGGCCAGCAAGGGAATATTACGACTACATCTGTCCTGGGCGCCTTACGTATCCTGGACAACAACCCCGGTTCAGGTAAGCACTCCTGTCTACTGTTATACATTCCTTCTACGACTCAATCGGAGTATATCCTTGCTGGCACTAGAAGAAAAAACAAGAAGAGGCTGGGCTATTGGTTCCGACGCCCATCTTCCCATAATCACTTTCTACAATCACAATTTACGTACAACTTGACTGGTTCAGTAATGCTCACAGATTGAAATGTTGACTGACCTTCTGGTATCTGGGTCCCACCGCTCTATCCCCACCTTTCATCCCCGCACTAACTCTCTTCCCCTTTCTTCTTAGTGAAAAGACTAGTCGCCAGAGGTTCTCGGAGAGCGGTGTACCAAGTAAGGAAAACTTTGTCGCCGCGGAGAGCGGGGTAAAGTAAGATCGATAGAGATAGAGAAGGAGGACATAGCTGGTCATTGGTACCTGACTCTTTGTTCTTGTGGGAAATGAATGAATGGTGTGATTGTATCCCTTCATCGCCACACATACTCAGTACAACAGGCATTGTATCTCATCTCTTTTTTCTTCATTTGTTGCCACCGCTAAGTGCATGTTGTACTCTTTTCTGTCATTAACCTTGGCTCATTCATTTTTTAACATCTTGATGCAGGTGAAGGACCCTGATTCAGAGATCATGATGACATGCAGACCAGCCCTTCGTCACTGCACCTGCAGTCAATTCCTTCAGGGTACTTTTTCTTTTAGAAGGACAGATGAAAAAGGGGATGGTCTGGATCTATCTTGTGAGAATTGTATAGTGTGCGCGGGGCAGAGAGACAGACAGACAGACAGGCACACATGTCGGTCGATCAGACAAAGCCAAAAGACAAAAAAAAAGACAGCGTTAGTTGAACTGTGCGGAGATTGACATGAAAGCTAATATTAATACATTTTTTGACTTATCTTCATTCAACTACAACCACTCCCTGGTCGCCTGTTGTTTCTTGTTCTGTAGTTCTGGTTCGCGAATCCATCATGGTAAGTGAACAACGAGAAAAAAGGGTGAGAGAGAACGAGAACGAGTGAGAGTGAGCGTGGGAGGGAGGAAAGAGCAGGAGGATCCAGGAAGTTGCTGAGAAATAATTGAAGAGCTGGTCAGGGTACCATTCGATGAATACCTTATTTTACCTTCCCCCCTGGTTTTTGTCTTCTCCCAATTGCTTTCTTATTTTTCAATTCATGGCTGTAAATGGTCCTCTCCAGCCCTCTGTTCTGCCTACTTTCTTCAATTGCTTTCTTTCGTTAGTCTAGCTTGCCTGTTGCTGATAGCTAATGCGAGTTTCCATTTCATTTCGTTTATTTCTTTGCTGTCATTTATTCACTATGAACAAGTGTGAGCATGTCTTAGCAGCCAGGTTGACCGAGGCCCTGAGGACTTTTCTGGAGACAGAGATATCGGACGAGGCTTTCTCAGATCTACCATAATCTTCCTTCTTGCCCATTCAACCACATCTCGTAAACTTGCAGCGAGGCTAAAGGCAGAGGGAGGGACAGGCAAGAATAAATATATTCAATATCGGTTGTTTGGAGATGGAGAGGCAATGGCCATGCAAGCACGGTTTTGTCGGCATTGTTTTGTTATTGTTGTTGGCTATTCACCTTGGCAAGGATAAAACATGACGCAGCGGATGTTTACGCCTGTTGTCATGGATGGTCGGTCGAGACTCGAGTGTGTTTTTTAAGATTTTTTATTTTTTCTTCTTGAGAGTGGGGTCATCCTAGAAAAAAAGGTGGGGTCAACGCTGGATATGAGGAATGGGTAAGGAGGGTAACAGGAACAGGCAATCCGATTGTCTGAATGGTAAAGGGTAGAAGTCATAAAAAAGAGCACTTGTTTTTGACCGACATTTGGACACATAACATAGAGAAATTGGGAAGGAGGAGGGTTAAAATAGCGAAACCATGGGGGCGGGGGACCTTGACTACGCCTGAATGGGCGGCGGTGTTGATGGTCAATTAAAGGGAGATAAAGAAAGGGAGAGGAGAGAGAGAGAAAGAGGAGGAGGAAGGGGGAAGAAGAAGCATCGAATTATCGCGTAGGTGGGCAGCCGATGGATGAAGGATGGGTGATGACGAGTCGGGAACAACAACAACAACAGCGCAACAACAATAGCAGCGTTCAGCCCTTTCTTTGTTCATTCTGTTTGTCGCAACCTTGTTTTTCATTCAAGAGAGCGAGTTTGCAGTACTGTAGTGAATGTACAACAGAGAGTATTGCGGAGATAATTCGAATGTGCCTGTCCATCCAGACCAAGAGGCGCCGTTTTTTCATTTTTTTTCATGTTTTGTTGCCCCTTCTTTGTTAATCAGTACCGTAGTGGCGTAGGAGACTAGATCGCGCCCGACAACTCTGTTTATCTCACTCAGTGTTCATTCAGTCAATCAGTCTATCAGTCTATCAGTCTATCAGTCATCATTCTCTCGCCTCTTTTCATATTTTTTCTTTTTCATTCAAGACCTTCTTGTCTGCGATTGGGGCCCTTGTTTTCATGTCTTGGAAGTTGGCTTACATGAAGACAATTTTTTTTCTCCTTTTTTGTTCTTTATCCCCCTCTTTCTTCTTCTTCCTACTTTCATACTTTCCTTCCTTCCTTATCCCCTCCCTCATCATCTCCCTCACTCTCTCGCCCTCTCCCCCTCTCTTTCTCACCCCTTGGCTCTCTCTTTCTTCCTTCACTCTCATTCCTTTTCATCCACCTCAACCCTGATTACTCCCTCATTCCTGATCAGTCTCTTTATATATTATTCACTCCGCGAACATAAAAAACTTAACGACTGCAACAACAACCAACAACAACACCAACAACAACACCAACAACAACAGCAGGAACAAAAATAAAAAGAGGCGACGAACACATACCCCCCATTCATGCGCACAAGCACCTTCACCAAAAGGTAGCACACCCCCCTCAACTCTATCCCTCTCCTTCCCGCCTTTATATGACTACTGCTATTCCAACGGACAACAACAGCAACAACCTTACTCTTCCGCTATGAACTACTACAACAACCATCTTCCTCGGTCACTCCCAACCGATGAGGCGGCCTACGCCGCCCAATCCACCACCTCTACAGCATCCATACCCTACACGGAGGAGACCACCCCCCACACACATCGTCGCAACCACAGCTCGGATCACATCGTATTCCCAAAGTTTCCCGTGCCTCCACCCAGCGCAACCGCCGCCACTTCAGCTCAAGGCCACAACAGCACGTCAGCTCACTCTTCCGAACCCCAATATGCTATCGTCACCCTTCAGTCGCGCAGTACGTCCATGCCATCAACAGCTGCGAATCGCCTTAGTACTGGCAAGGAAAAGGAGACCTACACGTTGTCAGATCGCACCTCGACCTTGCTCCAGGTGACAGGACAGATTCCTCCCCCACTTATTGGCTCGACAACAGTCATCCACAACAAGCGAATGGTTCTCTTCGGAGGACGACAAGAGGGGGGTGCCCCCACCAACAGCCTCTATGTTCTCGATCTGGATACGCTTGTCTGGGAACTGGTCGATCACACCTACCACCAGCGTCATGCTCCCCAGCAGAACGATCTTGCCACCAAGATAACGACACCTTCGAGTCTGGAGGAACGGCACCATCCTCTCTCACCGGACAATACCCAGCAGATAGACTCTGTCGTGGGTCTTACTTCTGTTGGTAAGTGTTTTTATTACTTGAATACATGGAGACATACATGTATATATGCCGGGATACTGTTTTGATCGTCACCGAACCTGTCTTTCGGAACGGATAAGGTTGGAGGTTTGATGCGCACTCTTCTTGGATTTTAACATATGCCTCGTCTTTTGTTTATATTGCTGTGTGCAACATTGAGCAGCATACACGACCTCAATACCCCAGCCCCGCTACTACCATTCAGCAATCGTGGTCACAGCACCGCCTCTATTCGACGCACACGGAGTCTTGGCAGGGTGGGGTGAGGAGAACACGGCGCAGATGGTTGTCTTTGGTGGGCGATGTATCGAGCAAGACGAATACGGTGTCCATGAGGCTTGTCTGAACGACACCCATATCCTCGACTTGACGTCCATGAGGTGGCTCTCAACCTCTCTGAACCCGGCAGAATATCAACATCCTGTTGCTGCTCAGCCGGGCCTGCAACCACCACAAAAGCGATCAGTATATGAGATCTCGTCGGAGAATGACAAGGTGAGTAACTTTGGCAGCGTCGACTCTGGTCATGGATCGATGGAGCCCTCAAGACTCGCAGCTAGCCTTGCAACCTTCACTCCAGGCGACATGTCCTTCCAAGCAGCCCAATTCAGCCAAACTCGCAGAGAGGTGAGTCTAGACGCGCCTATTATGAAGAATAGGGGCGGGGGTAAGGCTGTTAAAAAGAGGGAAAAAAAGAGTGAGGACACGGGCCAATTGCGTGTTTGACACACCAAACAAATCAACTGACCTACATAGTATTTTGTCGCTATAAATGTGATACGCTAGACATCCCCACTTCGGTCAGCCACCCCGTCGACGTTCACAGGAACACCCTCGCCATTCGCAGGAACACCACTGACGACACAGCAGCCCACGCCTCAGTTAGCACACTCGCCTTTTATGCAGCATACACCCCGCGCCCGGTTTGCACATGTCGCCTCGTTGAACGGAGATCATATGGTCATCGTTGGAGGGCGGATGCAGGACAACTCACCGATCCAGGATATTAGTGTTCTAGACCTTGCACGCCGTGTCTGGATGATCGGCGGAGAACTTCATGCTCAGTGCTGTCAGCGCATGTCAGCCCTTGCTGGCGTCGAAGAGAGACCGATGACACGTCGCCGGCGGAGATATCTCGAGTGTCTCGCAGGCGATGAACATTCACCGGAACAGTCTTCCTCAGCATCGGACCTTACTTCGTCAGCATCGTCATTGGCTCCCAGCAGCACTGCCAACAGCACTCCCAACAGCAGTGGTCCCTTGCCAAGTCTCCCCAGTGCAGCCATCCCACCCATTTCACCTACCTCAACCTCATTCCTTCTCAACCCCCGCAAAAACTCTTGGCATCGTGGAGAGGGTCACCCTTTCGATCTCCTCCCTGGCAACACTATTCCCCGCCATCGGTTCAAGACCGACACTCGGTTGTTGACTGGTTTGGAGCAGGACGACTCCGTCTGGGGGCTTCAGCCAGGAAAACCGCAGGATTATACCAACTCTAACGTAGCTAAATCGCACGGACTTGTCGGTTTGGGCATGGATCCGGAGATCTCGCAGGGTATGGCAGCGTCAGCTGGACTTTCTATGACTACCGCGGATGCAGTTGCAAGGGCTCGTCAGCCTTCTGTCAGCAGTTCCAAAAGCGGCCAAACAACAACCAGCAAGGGCTCCAAGATGTCTGCTCAAGAGGCTGCGGCTGCTAGAAAGCGTTCTCAGTCCCAATCGTCATCGACTCCTTCTAATTCGACATCGTCACCATCTGTGGCAGGCTCTGGTTCTCGATCTCGCTCCAAGGCGCCTGTCACCCATGCAGTCTCCAAGAAGTTCTTTGCAAAGTCCAACGGCGGTTTGTTGGATCTGGACGACCTGGCAGTAACGATAGCGCGCGAAGCCAAGACACGCCCACCAGTACGGCCCAAAGTGATTGCTACAACTCGATCACAGAGGCGAGGCAGTTCCAGTACAACTTCCAGCTCTGGATCGGTACGCAGGGGCTCAGCGGCGACGGATGACTCGCGAAAGACAGGAAAAACCGATGGCAAGAGCGAGAAGAGCACCATTAACGACAGCAGGAGCAACATTAACGGCAGCCGGAGTAACATCAACATCAACGGTAGTCGGAGTAACGTCAACATCAACGATAGTAAGGTCAACGTTACTGAAGCCAAGGGCACCGTCAACGAAAGTAAGAGCACCGTCAAAGACCCTAGGAGTGAGAAACGGAAATCCCTTGGCAGTGCGCCCGATCCCTTCAATTTTTCCGGCATCGCCTTAGCGGACACGATGAAATCATTTGAACAGGCTACTGCGACGGCGCCTCAGAAGTCGATGCGTCCCTCTATGTACATGTTCTCGAACTACATGGGTACCACGACAAACCCCAGACAGGAACTCGTCAAGATCCAGGCCTCCAAGACAGCTAACTGTGCCAGGAGCGAGCTCAACTCGTACGACATCAAGGCGGAATGGACAGGATCGTATGTCAACGACCTTGCGACACGGATGCTTGCATCAACAGAGCTGGCCGTCCCTCCTCAGATGCTGTTCCCAGAGAGTCATGTCGTCGACCACTGCGTCTTGCTCTCAGGGTCAGCGGCTCCTTCCAGCACTGCCAAGACGACAGACAAACTCGCGTCAAGTTCTTCAGAAAGCCTTGGTCAGGATATGCACGATGGAGCGTCGTCGTCATCGTCTACTTCTGGTTCCGATTCACGGTCGACATTCTCTGTCTGGATGTTCCATCTCAAGACCCACCAGTGGACTCAGCTGGAGCTCTCCAAGAGTCTTTCTTCGGGCGAGTGGAAGCAGTCTCTCCTGGATCGCGATGACAACTACCTGTACTTGATCGGCACGGGCATCAAAGATCCTCAACAGGAGTTGGCGGGAATGGATCCTGCCCATCAGCTGGTCCCTACCTTGGTCCCGACGGCGTTCACACATCTGGTCAAGATCGATTTGGAAGGATTCGGCATCTGTCCCGAGATTGACGAGTCTTCGATGGGTACCAACGGAGCGAAGCTAGGTCTGGTGATGCTGAGGGATGGTCTTGGAGCGGATGTGGTCCTGGTGAGCTCGGCTGACGGAGGTCGAGTCCGAGTCAACTCTGCTATTGTTGGCCAACGCTGGGGTTACTTCCAGAACTTGATCAGAGAGCGCGATTCCAAGATCAAGCACGACAGCACATACGTCCGTGGGCCCCGCGATGAGGAAGCGAGACTTCAGGAGTTGACGGATCTGCCAGCTGAGATTGTTGTCCGTGAGGCAATGCCTATCCTAGTTGCCTTCCTCCAATACGTCTACACCAACGAGCTTGCCACGGCCCATCAACTCAAGCTCAAGAGTTTGCAGGGTATGTTGCTGATGTCAAACCGGTATGATCTGACCCGTCTCCGCCAATTGGTCCTCCGAGCTCTTCACCACCAACTGGACGCCAACAATGCCCCCGCGATCTGTGAAGTTGCTGTTCTGTCGGGCGAGTTTGGACTCCAGACTTGTGCCCTTCGTGTCCTCCTCCAGAACGCACGTCTCGCTCAGCTCCGTCAACAGGGTGAGGCAGCCGAAGCCAAACGTCGACTGGATTTCGCAATGTCCCGCCTTGAAGAGATTGAGGAGGAACGGAAACGGAGGGCCTCTGTGCCTGCCAACCATCCTCTTTACGGTGCAGCCGCCGCTGCGGCCGCTACTGCTGCTGCTTCTGCCGCTGCCTCTGGTTCTGGTTCTGGAGTACCACCATCTTCACGAAGCAGGGCTGGCAACTCGGTGCAGTTCACAGGAGGAGTTGTCCCTCATCGGTCTGGATCAGGTCCCCCTTCTACCACAACCTCTAATACCTCTACTCCTGGGCTGGGCAGCATTGGCCGATTCTTTAGACATCGTGAAGAATCTGTTGAATTGGAGCACCACTAGTTCCTTTTTACCTTCTCTTAACAACAATAATAATAATAGTAATCATAATAATCATCTACCACACCACTGGACTACATTCCTTTCGACTTTGATTCTTGTGGTTTACAGGATCTGTCATGGTGGTTGTGCTATCAAATTGTAGAGTGGGAAACGCAATGGAATTCCGCAAAACCACACGCGTTTCCACTGAGCTGTGACCCCAAATAAAACTCCAAATTGAATTGAAAGGGCAGGAACAGAAAGTCCATGTAAAGTCTATTGGATTATTTACAAGAGTGGGCACGCGAGAAAAAAAAGGAAAAGGAACGATTGTGTATGTACAATGTGTGTGAAGACAGAAATTATGGCTGTCTGAAAAAAAAAAGAGTATCGTCGTGAAGCCCGCGACAAGGCTACTAAATCTACTCCTGCACGCGCTTCTTGCGGAGCGGCGATACTTGAAACTTCACAACAGGACCAAGTATCGCATAAGCCTATCTCAGCTCATCAAAGATCGGTGGAGTGAGACTCACCTCCCATGGTAGACTGTACTGTTTCCACCACAACATAATTTCCTCCTGAACGTACGCGCTATGAGCCATAAGGTCCGACTGTGTCAGGGGTTGGTCCCAGTTCGATCTGACAGGCGGCCCTCCTGCAAGGACGCGTCTCGGTGACCGATTGCACGCGCCAGCTTTGGTGTAGCGCATGTTCGACATAAAATTGTCCAGAGTCACGTCCCGACCGGCAATCAGGGCCACCATCAGCAGGTTTATCAACCGGGGTTTCTTGAACAGGTCGTCATAGACTGCGCCGTACATTGATGCTGGTGAACCCAAGATGTACGTCGCGAATTGAGTCTTGACCCACAGATAGCTCTCATCGTTATCGACTATCTCCATACCCCAGCCAAGGACTTTCGATAGGTGGATAGTGGATCCTTTGCCTTGAGTCCCAGCCTCCGCCGACTGAACCTTCTTGCGACCAAAGATCCGTCCATGCTTGGTCAACGCAGGTCGAACTTTCTCGCTGATCCCAATCTCGCAGTAACTGTCAAGACACTTTTCTAGATCCGAGAAGCGAAATCCATATCCCGGCCGGCTTTTGTTTTTGTTATAGATGACAAAATCGTCCAAGATCCTGATCGGTTTCCACTCGCCTGAGTCGCCAAGGTCTGTCGTCGTCTTTGGGATGCTAAAGTCCTCGCCTTCCAGAACCGTGCTTACACAATCTTCCAGTCCAGGCGGTCGATGGTGATGATAACTGTAAATAGGGTCGTGTCCAGCCCAGTCCGACAGACTCAATCAGCTGCTTGTACATTTCGATGTCCGCGGCGTCCAGACTCGCAGTAGCAGCAGCGGTTTCGGCGCTGATGTTGATAGCTGTAGTTTCTGCATTGCCCTCTGAAGGCGCCTCGTTTTCCTGTTCGTCCCCCTCCTTCCCCTCCTCCGAGCTCAAAAGTTCGTCTGACGCCCATGAAAACGTCTCTTCATCTTGCTGATATCCTGCTGATTCTTCCTGTTCGCCCATACCTAACAGAAAAAGGCACACATGAAGCAAATGTGAGCGTCAAGTCTGCAGTATGTATCAAGAGGCTTTTTGCACCTAATGCAAAGATGGTGAAGCATAGCAGCGCTATCTCTTGTCTCCTTACCATACAGAACCGCCGCATCAAACATTTCGTCTATCAACGCTGTTAGACAGTAGTATTCAATTCAAAGGTTCTACCAGCTCCAGAAATCCTTTGAAGACCCTGCAAGCCACTTTTCAGCGCGGAATAAAGAAAGGAATGCAGGCAAGTGTTATTACCAAAAGTCAGCATTGCTGCAATATTTGGGTCCAGAGGCGCTTGTTGATGGCGAGTCCTCATTTGAAGTTTGAAGAGTGTCGAATCAATCGAAGACGAGGTAATGTTTTCAACAAGACGCTTTCTCCTTCTTCACTAGCACAGGATGAGTCACGTGTAGCATGTTTGATGGGTGCTTTTTTATTTCCTGTCCGCACGTCGTCGTTGTTCAATGCAATATGTAATTTGATAGTGTCTTGGTCCGTCTTGTCTGTCTCCGGAAAGGCTTAAGCCAAAGGAAGGATGAGGCGGATCAAAGAGGGCTTGGGGTCGCTTCTGTGAAAAATGTAAAAGGACAGGAGCATACGCAAAGAGAATGAAAAAAAGGCGTAAGTAGGCTGTTCAAAATGGAGTGCTGAGAGTATTCCACTTGTTGCACGTCTGCTCCATTGATACAGTGGTGACTGTTAGCGTTAGTGATTCCTGTTCACCGTAGCGACGTCTCTGGCTGTTGATATGGTGATTGTGGCAAGGGTCGTTCCAGTCGTCGTAAGTTGTGCTTTTGTCGGTGAGTTGTGTAACTGCGCTGCCTATAGCTTTTCAAATGAGAGTTCTTTCATACCGGGTGAATCCTACAAGTTTGCAAAGAAGGAGTTGCCCAAGGTTAGTACTTCTGTATTGTCAGGTCGTAAATGCAATTTCACCAAGAATGATATCAATGTCTGCACAGAGTGTGATGCCGAACAGAAGAAAAAAGAACGCACCGAGGTAGATCACAAATGGGATGAAGCCGAAGTGGACAACGGTCTTGACGACATCGGTGACCTTGAGGATGACTTCCTTGGTTTCGTGGTTCATGTTGGATAAATGTATATGTGGATGGAGAGAGGGGATGAATGCGTTGGTGGGGAGGTGAATCAGTCAGTTTTGTGTTTCCGACGACTGCTTGGACTGTTGACTTTTGAGTGGCTTGGCACTGTGGACACACTTGTTCCCAATTTTCCTTTTACGGCAGAGCCGTCTGCTGCTACCATTGCACACAAGCAACCAAGGAAGCAAAGGAACAAGGAGACAAGCAAGGAATGACCTCCATCACAGGAACAGCCAGGAAGGCAGGATCGTCATGGGGTGCAGCACTCTACCACAACTACGTACAACCTATATCTGTCCAAATGAACCAGGCACCCTCACGCAGTCTCAGGACGCGAGCTGGGTTCCGCCGGATACCAAGCGGTCAGGACCGCGCGCCCTATGATCGACCTGCTCTATCCGAGTCGATCGAAGGCACGGCACAGATCGACAAGGCCAAGGCTTCAATAACAAGGACGGAACAACCTACGACAGCCTCGCATTCTGTGATCGCCAAGGCACCTACCTCCATCTCGACGATAGCACCATCTACGAGGCGAAGCACAGTTCACCAAGGGTTTCCGACTACCAAGCATGATAGATCGGATCGACCCATCAGGATCGAAGGTCTCGCACCGCCATCACTCAAAGCCAACAGACCCGCCGCATCCAAATCGCCATCATTTACAGATCAGCAGCAACAGCAGCAGGAGAGACTTAGCGGAAGCAAGAACAACATATCATCATCTTCAACGCCACCAACATCTACACCAACATCTACAAAGCCGGTTGCAGAAAAGTTCCCCAAGAAACTGCAGGCGTTCCCATTCGTACCAGGCGCAACGACGAGCGAGCTGACCAAGGCTCACAAGTTTTTCTTGTCGCCCGCCGAGTTTGTCAAGAGCGCGACCGATCTCTCGATGATACCCGAGAACACCATGATACCTGAGGTAATGTGCATTACATGCTACATGGATATTTGTTATAAATGGAGGCTTGCGTCAAGGACATTGTCTCTGACAGCGATGCCACATTCAACGCTTTTAGGTCGCATTTGTTGGCAGGAGTAATATTGGCAAGTCAAGTCTGATCAACGGTCTAGTTAACCGCAACGGTCTCGTTAAGACATCGAGCAAACCTGTAAGTCTTCTTTTGTTTTTTATGAGCAGCAATTAACAAACTGAGCAGCAGGAGAAACAAAAGGGACGGACTTTTGTTATGTCAGTCATGGAGGGACTAGGGTGTTGGATGACAAAGCGAGCAGGACAAAGTTTTTTTTCTTATGTTATATTCTTTTGTTTCTCAAAATAGGGTCATACGCGGATGATGAACTTTTTCAAACTGGGTGACAAGCTGTCGTTGGTCGACATGCCAGGATACGGATGGAAGAGTCGAGATGAGTGGGGCGGCATGATTTTGAGCTACCTCCAGAACAGGAAAAAGTAAGTCCACCTTTGTCTTGGTGAACCATCGTCCATCTTTTACCCACCTCTAAAGTCCAACTTGACTGACGCCCATCTCCATCTGTAAATATCTGTCACAATAGCTTGAGGAGGATATACATTCTGATGGATCCATCTCATGGGCTCAAGGAGAGCGACGCCCAGATCATGAAGCTCCTCGACAGCTCGGGGCTTTCTTACCAAGTGGTGTTGACAAAAATGGATCGGCTCTCCAAGACAAAGTACAGTGCTGCCAAGGCCGAGATTGAAGCAGAGCTAGTCAAGGGCTCGATCTGCTGCTTCCCCCTGGTGTTGGGTGTTAGCAGCAAGACCAAGGACGGCCTGGATGAACTTCGGGCTGCGATCGTCAAAGCCAGCCAATTGACTTTGTAGAACTTAGAAGGATAATTCGTCATAGAATGTATTAAATTGACGGAGGATGTTATTCATGGAAAAAAAGGATGATGGTAATTAAACAAAGGAAAGAGTGGGTTCGGTAGAGATGCTTTGCCGTTGGTACATATCGTTCTCTCCCTCGCTTTCGCATTCTCTCTCGTTCGTTCAGGTCTAAAAAAAGAAGCAGGTCGAAATTTGGCAGTGTACGACACTCACACACACACACATCCACTGCTCTCGCTTTCTGAGCAGCAGCAACAGCAGCAGCAACGCAAAGTGAATCGAATGTACTGTGTATGTGTGCGGGATATGTATAGGTGCAAAATGTAGTGAATAGAACGTAGTGCCATAAATGCCATGATGTAGAAAATGCATATGGTGATGGTGCGACATGGTTTCTCTGTCGACGGGACATGGTTGAAAGCCCCCTTTCTTGACCCCCTTCTCCCTTGCCCCCCTTTGACGTTTTGTGTCCACATCAAAAAGGAGCTCCGCCTTTTTGCACTCTTTCAACTCTTCTTCTTCTCCACACCAACCATAAACTAAACTCTTTACTCTTCTCTCATCAGTCCTTACTTCTTTTTTATACCCATCACCACCACCATGAGCACCGCTGTCGAACCCACTTCACAGATCCATGTACGCCCTCTTGCAGTTATTCTCATGACCATGTGCCACTCATGTCAACCTCCACCATGGCACACGCCCTTGTCAAACCAGTCTAGCCTAACGTTCTCCTCCCCTCACACACTTTACGCTATTACTCTCATAGACGACCGAGTCGCTGGTCTCTGATATCACTCCAGGAACCAACACCCCCACTACCTCCGATACTTCAACGCTGATCCAGGAACAGGAGCAGGCACAGACACAGGACGACAATGACGCCCTCTCAAAGGATCAACAAGTGCCCGAGCACACTCAAACAACCGCCACTGTTGCTTCTGCTGTCATTGTGCCACAAGCTGATCTGGATGCAGAGTTGACGTTCTGCAAGGATCGTCTTGAAGCCATTGAAAAGTAACGTTACACTCACTCACCCACTCTCTCACACATACTTTGTCTTACTTGTGCGTTTTTCATCGATCAAAAGAAGGAAGACTTCACCTTTTCGCACACATCTACGCACTCACACCTCTTTTTTTTTTTACAGCATGGGAAGGAAAAACGGGAGAACTCTCTTTTACTTTAGTGTTTTCTTATGCATGCCATGTAAACTAATCCCTTCCCTTTACTTTCCCTTTCTGTTCCTGATTTTGATTTTCCTTACAAGCAGGGAGGAACGCACAGGAGCTGACCCGGAGAAAGTTGCCCTCGAGGAGGTAAAGACCAAAGAAAATGGCAGTAGCAGAAAAAGCAGGAGCTTTTTTTTTTTTTTTTGAGCGATTGACTTTTTTTTAGGGAGGACAGAGCTATTAGAGAACAAAGCTGACCCTTGACATTCCTTTTCCAATTGTCTATGTTCTTTGATGGTGATAGCTTGAAAAATCGACCCGGACTCTGATCTCGGTCCGCGAGCAATTGGCCGCCAAGCAGGAGCAGCTGGACGACGCCGCTGACAGTGCCGATCGGTAAGATATGTTTCTTACCGTTTTGTCCTTTTCTTTCGACTCCTTTCTTCATGTACGAAATGTTTTCTTTACCAAAGTCCATTTTGTTAGAAGTCCCTTCTCACTTTAACATCCACATTTTCCTCGCCTCCGACCTTTCTATCTATCTATCTATATCCAATAGCGACGGCGTGCAAGTAGAGATTGACGCATTGGCAAAGGAATCGAGCGAAAAGGAACATCAATGGAGCGCAACCAAGGAAGTCTACCACCGTGAGTTTGGCGCCATCGTTGAAGATACTTCCAAGCCCGTCACAGTAGCAAAAGGTTCGCTTTGCTTCATTCTTTCTTTCTTTTTTGCTTGTCGCTAACTTTCCCTTTGGACTATTTTACTCATTGTTGGTTGTCTGTTTTGTCATCTCTAAAAAAATTAGCCAAGGCAGAATTAGATATCAAGAAGCTTCAGAACCAGATCGCCAGCCTGCAGAAGCAATTGGATGCAGTCTCGCTCAAGAGGAAGGAAATGGTCGCCGATGCTGCTGAGCAGCACAGGAGACTCGTCGAGCGGAATGGTGGCGGGGTCGATGATGAGTAATGATCATTCACCTTACTCTCATACATGTCCACAATGGAACCCAAAAAAAAAAGAAATAAAGCAGCGTCCTCGCCCAATAGACCAAACCCTTCTTCGTTCTTCGCAACCTTGATTTTGATGATCATGCAAGCACACACAGAAGGATGCATACAGAGAAGGTATATCAAAAGTGGGTTTTATTGTAAGCCGGGTAGAATTTGTTCACGGTCAGCATCCATTAGCGATAACGGCCACCGCCTCCGAGAGGCGGGGGAGGAGGCACCCTTCCTGCTGCTACTCCTGCTAATGTCGACAAGTCAAGAGGGATAGCTGTGCAACCATCGCAAAAAAAAAGAGAACAGCCCAAAAGATTGGGTGCGCCGCGTTAGACGATAATTCATGTGTTCAAAGCGATGACATCATGCATGGAATGCTTAGAAGAGCAAAACAAAATGTGCATCCTGATATCAAGCCATTCCGGATACTTACAGCTTCCTGTCGAGTTGCCACTGGGATACACCTTTGATCCCTGGTTGTGATTCGGTCGAGGTGCTGGGAAATCGGGCGCCGTCCTGAATGTCCATCTGCCTTCCGTTGCTGGTGGTTCTGCTATAGACACAACAAAAGGTGGCGTATGATATAAATATTAGTAAACAACATCGGACTGAACTGCGGACCGCCATTTGTATCAGCCAACTCTTTCTCAGATCCGAGAGTAAGCTTTGCAACTTACGAGCTTTGACGGCAGTAGTAAGAGGTCGCTGTGGCGCTGATCCAGATCGAGGTCTGGCTCCTACGCCAGGAAGGGCTGGAGGTGTGGCAGCAGGAGCGGTGGGTGGAGGGCGAGTCCTGTTAGGTGGGGTAGCGGTGACAATGGGCGAAGGCAATGCGGCGGCTGGGGGTGCTGGTGAGGCTCGAGCAGGCTGTTGAGGTGGCGCACGATTAGGAAGTCCTGGTGTTGGCCGAGAAGGTGTTGCTGGAGGAGCAGGCGATGATCCGTTGATCCTGGTGGGTGGTGGAGGAGGTCCTGTCTTTCTTGGTGGTGCTGGTGGTGCTGATGAACGTGCAGGTGTTGGAGGAACAGCGGGAACAGTGCGTCCAGGAGTTGGTGGAGGGGCTGGGATGGCCCGAGCTGGCGAGGTATTGGATGATCCATTGACGGGTGGTGGAGCAGGGACTGATCTAGCAGGTGAGCCTCGATTGGGCAAACTGGGCGCTCCTCCTCCTGATGGTGGGGTCATGGGTGCCTGACGCATTGGTGGCGGGGTTCTTCCTGGCACACTGGGCGGGGTTGCTTTTGGTGCTGGGGGAGTTGCCCTTGCTGGGCTTTCAATTGCTGGTGGTTTTGGGAGTCCTCTCGCAGGAGTACTGCCGTTACTGTTTGCACTAGTGTCAACTATGCACAGCGAATGGCAATAGAGCAAAAACGATTAGATATGTTAGGTTCCGAGATGCGCTTTGAAGGTACGGGTCAGGCATCATATCGACACCACGCTCGGGTGCAGGGAATCCATCAGCATGTTGAGAGGA
Organism: Linnemannia hyalina; assembly: GCA_019671135.1. Lineage (NCBI taxonomy): Eukaryota > Fungi > Mortierellomycota > Mortierellomycetes > Mortierellales > Mortierellaceae > Linnemannia > Linnemannia hyalina. Next base: position 980,586 of record JAHRHY010000008.1, on the reverse strand, counting down.
CAAAATATGACAACAGTCGTCTGTCATTGTGAGAAAGGAACACAAAGAAAGTACGACAAACTGGAGCGCTCAGAAGAAGAAAGAAAAGGATGGGTTGGCCGAGACTGTGTGAGGGTGAGAGCAGCTCAGCTGTACTGGGATGCAATATAATAGCGTTCGTCCGCTGGGTAAATATAAACCAAAAGGCGAATTGTTGAAGGAATGGTCATTTGGCAGTCGAGTCGAGTTGGTCTTTTGGTCGGTCGACTTGTCTGCAAGCAAGACACAAAAGATCAAAGGAAAAGAAGGTCCTCCCGTTGCACGCCCTGACCGTCCGCCTATTCGATTTTTCTTCCCGTGTACATGTCGTGTCGTGTCGTGTCCCAAATATCCGCCAGATGGTTCGCCATTTCCATGACGTCCACGAACAATTATCTCTGTTGACTCTTCCTTTTTCTTCAGGGTAGCCCAGCAGCAAATAACATCAGCCAACAGCCTAGAGGTTAACGGAAGACCTACGACTCCGTTTCTCTTGGCAGTTGAGAAAGGTTCCAAAAGAACAGAAAAAAGCAACAGCCTTTCGCCAAAAAAATATTAAAAAAAATATAGACATAATGCGCCTTCGTTTGTTACCTCCAGTGTCCAGACCGCCGCTTCGACTCTTCAGCTTGGGCATTCCTCCTGCAAACAGTCCTCCAAGTTGTGGTGCACTAGGAGCACTTGCGGCACTGCCGCCTCCATTGCTTGCGCCTCCGATTTGAGGTGGTCTCCCTAACGCTGCTCCACCGCCGTTCGACTTTGGGGCAACTATTGTGATTCATTTCATTCCAATGCGACGGTTAGGAAAAAGTCACGCTTCATTTTTTGTGCGTGTAGTTGAGTATTGTCAATGCATGGTTTACAAAGTAATCAACATCGGGTGTGTGTGTGTGCAAAGAATGAAAGGAAGGGGGACGTACCGACAGCAGGAGCAGAACGGTCGTTGGTAACGGCCTTTTTGAGTCTGGTGCCACTTTGGATTTGGGAGAGGAGGGCGTTGCGAGCTGGAGGAGCAGAAGCAGCTTTTGGAGGTCCACCGCCAGGAGGGGGAGGAGGAGGAGGAGGCCCGCCGCCTGGGGGAGGAGGTGGAGGTGGTGGTGGCGGCATACTGTGAAAGGAGGGTTTGTGGGAGAAAGAGAGAGAGAAAGAGAAGGTGGAAGGGTGAAAGAGAGAAGAAGAGGAGGACGTAGATGTGAGTGTGAGTGATGGAGGTTATGTCGAAGATGGAGGCAAAGGGAAGGGTGATAAGAGCGAGACTCGAGGTGGCCTTCGTTTATGAAACCTTTTTTTGCACGCTTTCGCACCTGTTGAATGCATGGGTCACGTGTAGGCAAGTAATCCACGATCCACCACGTCCGTGTCTGCTAGTGGAGGAGAATTGGAGAGATGGAGAACAAGTGTTAGCATCAGCTTTACTTTTCTCGTCCCTTTTGTCCTCTTCCTCTCACCACTTACTCACCTACTCACCCTTGCTCGTTTCCACCCCTCCCTCGCGTCTTGAGACCACTACTACTACAACCACATTCTCTTCACACTCCACACATAAAACACACAAAAGACCAGCCATGAATCTGCGCCAGGTACACATCATCACGTTCAGTTCTTTCACAAAAAATAATATACGTGCAATTGTCCCTGGACTAACTTTGGGTGGAATGTATTAAACGAATCTCATAGGTCCTCACAAACTCACTCAACGTGTTGATGATGCTCTTCGGCGTCTTCATGTCATACAAGGCCTGGGGTCTCTACACCAACTGCGAATCCCCCCTCGTCGTCGTCCTGAGGTACTTTTTCTCACGTCGCTTCCCCACCTCGGTAGCCCCCCTTCTTTCAAATTCTTCCAACAGTCCCTTTCCAAACCTGCCACGTAGCTAACCCTTGATTTGACAACACACCTCTTTTTCTACCATTGTCTAGTGAAAGTATGGAACCCGCATTCGCAAGAGGAGATATCTTGTTTTTGAGCAACCCCAAGAAGGCCGTCGACATTGGCGAGATCTGTGTTTTCAAAATCCCAGGACGCGATATCCCTATCGTCCACCGTGTCATCGATCGCCACGACTCGTACGTCTTGCTTCATTGTCTTTCTACCATGTGCTTTACCTTCTCTTCGTCGGATCGTGTTTCATCGCTGTCAATTGCACACATCTAACAACTTTTCGTGATTGCCCCTATTAGGCCAGAAACAGGAAACCAGTTGTTGTTGACAAAGGGCGATAACAACAATGTCGACGACAGAGGAATCTATCAGGAGTTGTACATTAACAGAGGCAAGATGTGGATCGAGCCCAAGGATGTTGTCGGACGCGTCCAAGGTTTCTTGCCCTACCTCGGCATGTTCACCATCTTCATGACCGATTATCCACTCTTGAAGTATGCCCTCCTCGGAGGTGTTGGACTGGTCGTCTTCCTTTACGAGTAAATCGGAGTGGGATGGGAGAAAGAGGCGGAAAGTGTACATTCTGGATCATTCCACGTCTAGCAGCGTGTCTTCTCAAGGCAAAATATACATCTATTTTTTCCAATTACAAGTCGGTATGCGCTTTCAGTTGCTAATAGTTGTATTGAGAGGTTTGAGGTCGACTGGGCTTGACTTGATTTAAAAGGCGTGCGACTTGATAGGATACCACTTGACTTGACAAAGGCTTGAAGACCCATGTTATCAGCACTTGAGAGTGACGGGATACTCTTTTCGCACAGAGTTGAAGCACTTTATCCTCCGGCCCTCCTACAACATGCAAAGAAACAGATCATAAACATGTTCAGAAATTAATGAGCTCAGGACAAACACCCATGTATGCGCCAATGAAAATAAAAGTGAGAGAACCAGAAAAGATCCTGGGACATACCGCTGCAGCCTTCTTGAGTTCAGACACAGTGATCACTCGTTCTTTCAGCTCTCCAGCCTCCAGCAATTTGCGGCGCATCGTTCCATTTAACAATCCTAGGGGTGAAACAGAGAGTCATCAGAAAGATTAATATTGCACAGGCGTAAACACTCGGATTCATCACCACTGAAGAAAGTGCCAAAAAAATGCGCTGGTGTACCGGAAGACAATGGTGGGGTGATCCATTCCAGGGCTCCTGACTCGGGGTTCTCGACTTCGATGGCGATATTGGCGATCGTTGCCTCCATGACCTCGTCCTGCTCGTTGTACATAATCACATCGAACGGTACATTGTCGCCCATTGGAGCGCCCACAGGTCCTAGTCCTAATCGTGGTTTTATCGAACATACATCGTTAGACGTGACCATCAAAGACCAACTACATCCCCGACAACCAGTCACGCTTACTCTTCTTACCTAGTCGCGTCCTGGCTTCATTGTAGACTTCTCGCTCTGTGGTTTTGTGCTTTAAAAACATGTTGTCGCTGTGTGTCGCCTGCTTGTCCAAGACCACCAGGATCGAAGAATCTAAAAAACAACAACAGGCGGCAGTATCACAACAATGAAGGGGGGGTTAATAGGGCTGAGACATGGATGAAAGAGATGTCCACAAATATACCGGGCCAGACCGCATTCGATTCGGATGCCCCATTTTCTGCCCTTTCCGTCCCCACCAATGTCCACAACAGAGTAATAACAAGGACTAAGAGGTATGCGCGTGGGGGATTGGTGCGAGCTTTTGCTGCTGGGTGTGTGGTGCTGACAGGCAGACATGAGAACGCTGAAACGACTTTTTCCTTCGGCAGCTGGTCCCGCCCATTACGTTTAAAACTCTTGGTCTCTGAACGCAAGTGGCTCGACTGGATAGAGATAGCACCATCAAAGTCCAGCAATACTCTCAACTAAGAAAAATATCAATTGAAATGGGAACAACAAAGACACATCGGTCAGTACCGTCTCCGTCTCTATTTTTCTCCTGTTGCAATTGGCGGTTAACACTCTGCAAAGTAAACTCTACAGAGTGCGCATTGGGTGTGTACGAAGGCCTTACTCGTTGACGAGTATCCTTGCCGGCGTTCCTGATAGCAGCATCCAGCTTGTTTGAGATCTCGGAGCGCGTAGGGATCAGGTCCTGCAGGAACGCCTCCTGGTTGTTGGAAAAGAAGACTGCCAGTTCCTTTGCGGATGCAATCATCCGGTCGCAGTGGTAGTCCAGCAGGAACACTCCCTCTGTGTTTTTTTTTGGATCAATTGGTTGATACAAAGGAAGGAAAGAAAAGTATATGTGTGAATATGCGTGAGAAAATACTTCGCAGCGTGACATAGCGGTAGTGTAATGAGACGAACAATGAGCTCGCGCAAGTCAAGGTCCAGTTGTGAAATGCAACGGCGGTTTATTTATACCTTTGGGGTCATAGAGGATGGTTTCGAGTAGTTGAACAGTGGTCATTGTAACAAAAAAGTGTGGAAAGTGAAGAAAATAATGAACGAAGGTTTGAGCATAAATCGTGGTGGTGACTGCAATTTTTTTTTCTTTGGATTCTGGCCATATCCCAGCGTTGATTTCTTGACAATCGACGGGATAAAAGGCGGTCCAGGCAATTACAGCGCCTATCCCCTTGCGTTCCTCTACATCCTCGCGGTTATCTTCGGCATGCTGCTATACAAGAACTTCTGGATGCGACATTCTTGGCTTACAGTGTAGTGTTGAGTACGTCTGCCTCCTCACAGTTTCAAGGGAGCTGGTGGCAAGGAGATAGGTGAAAGATACACCATGCGAACGTTTACTGATGGTCACGTGCGTCGTTTTTTATCTCCACAATACAAAGAATGCGAATGCAATCGAATCGCCATCCTCATTTCAACCACCTACATTCACTTTGTCTATTCGTCCAAAAACAACCACCAACATCACCGTTCAAGCCTGCCTTTCCACAAAACAAACAAGCCAAGAAACCCAACAACTCATAATGGCAACTACTCCAACTCGGAGCCGTGAGAGGTCACTTTTGACTCTGGTTGACACCCAACGCCACCAGCCTGACCTGAGTAGGAGTATAGATACTGCTCAGCAACCTATATCCCCATCAAGTTCAGCAAAGCAGAGGAAGGCGCTTTCCAGGATCACAACTTCGCCGCGCACGATGGTCATGGATGCTGATTCCAGTTCTGGTGGTCCGAGTGGCTCGAGGCCGCAACGCCAGCAGCAGCAGCAGCAGCAGGAGGAAGGAGAGGAGGAGGTGACTGAGGAAGGAGGCAAAGACAATGCGGACGAAACTCACGCGCCTGGATCTCCCACATTTGCGGCAGTGGAGACTACAGAGGAGGATGACGAAGCAACAGTAACCGACAGTCCGTTTTTGGTCTTCTCGCCTAGAATGATCAATGTCCGGAGACAAGGAGGAGGATACAAGGAATCAGGACTCAATTGCACTACACCCACACGGCCGAGACATGGAGAGGCCAACAACTGGATCGGTGATCTGTTCTCTCGAGGAAGGGTGACGCGATCCCGGCGGACGCAGGACGATGCACTTGTTGAGTTGGATCATAATAATAATGTGGCCCGGAGAGAAGTCGAGGATGCTGATGAGGATGGAGATGAGGATGATGACGACGTGGGGGATGTATCGAGGAGTGGCAGTGGGTTCAGGTCGCCGGTGACACCAAGATCGCAGTTTGGTCGGTGGAAGTTTGATATTATGATGAAGCAGTCGACGATGAAGCTGCCTAAGCTGAGTGGTGAGGATGCAGTAACGGTGGAAGAAGATCATGGCAATGATGATGGCGACGAGGACGATAGGGAAGCGGATGAAGATGACGAGGGTGATGTGAGCGACGATACGCAGTGGCCTTTTGGAAAGAGTCACATCGAATCGGATCCTTCGACACCCAAACGGAGACCTTCCAAGATACCCGGAGGACGCTTCATGAGCCCAACTTCTCCGACATTCCGGGACAGTGGCTGCGATGATAGAGAAGTGGTCGAGGACGACGGCGAGGGGGATGAAGAAGATGTCGCGGGATCAGATCAGGATGATGATGCATCTAAAGACGACAGTCGCACCTTGGATTCACTCTCCAAAAGCCAACAGGAACAAATCGCAGAAAGCGGTGACAATGGCATAGGTAGCAGTAGTAGTAGCAGTAGCAGTAACTGGAGCGGGATGTTAAAACCGCACAACCTAAACCTACGACACCTTGGAGGACTTCCTTCCAGTCCCTCAGAGAGCTCATCCGCATCATTTCACACCCCACCTCGGAAACGAACCCGCAAGGATCTCGACGACAGCTACGGGCTCCGTCAACCCCCTCCAGCACCCAAACTGATATCGCCAGAGCAGGTGCTCCAGTTTTTCCCGACACACTCGCAGAGTCCTAGTGTTCTCAGGAGTCTTCAACTTCGCCGTGGGGCTTCAACCCTCGATGGGTCTTTCAACCACTCGTCTTCGGATCGTTAGATGTTGGATCGTCAACTGATCTTCATATATCTCTGTTTTACGCCATATCTGTGATACATTATATCAACTTTTACTGAGCGACAATTAAGAATGCTGTTTTAGATGAGGGAATGAATGTTAAGATGCTGAGATAGATAAAATGAATGAATATAAGAGTATTATGGTAGAGCGCCAATAAGCGCATACACCACCACCATCAACATCAACCCTATATTAGATGCCGATCTACCCCATAAAGATAACCTCAACCTCCTGGCCGGACTAGAATCCCTCACCGTGAGAATCCTCGCCTCACCACTATCACCCACACTACCAGTCGCGTTGGCACTCTTAGCAGTGGCGATCCCGATCTGTCCAGCACCCTCCATATCATACACCACATACAACCCTCGCAGCCAAGTATCCCCCAGAATCCAATAGTTGGCGTCCGGGTTCTCAAAGATCAGACTCTGACACCGACCATCCTCCAGGGGGTAGATGAGAGACTCATATGGCTGGATGATACCATGTTGACCAGACGAGACCCACCAGATCAGATCGGGTCCTTGACAGGGGAGGAACCAGGCTCGGTGGGTTGGGTCCCATGTCCCTGAGAGCTCGCTGTGGATTGCTTGTGAAGCGTCGGAGGGGATGAGGATGGACGAGGTTCCGCTGTCGAGAATCAGGGGTGCGTCTTGGAAGATGTTGAGTTGTGGGAGGACTTTGTATATCCCGGCGGTGGAGGTTGGGTTGGTGTCGGACGGAGGTAGGGGAGTGATTGATGGTCCTGAAGGATTGTTGGTTCCTGCAGAGTTGATGATGGGGACTGAAGGCTGTGAGATGGCGCTGTAATGCCCGTCCCTATACCGGACCCCCAGACCCTGGAGGGACATCTGCCAGGTGACCGGGTCGGTGACAGGGCTGTAGACCAATTGCCCAGAGTACTGTGAAGAATCAATCCCGCCCAACAAGAAACTGCCCCCCTCGGCGTCCAAATGCATCGAAACCACCGGTTGAGCAAGCGACCCTTGATCAACCAATTCCTGCAAAAAGGTCTTCCGACCGGTGGGGGAGGCGCGTGTAAGACCCAAAAGACCCGAGATCTGCCCGTCGTAGCCCTTGACAAGTCCCAGGTTGTCCTGGACGACATTTAGGAAAGTGACGGTGGCGACATCGCCAGTTGAGGAGGATTCAAAGGAACCGTCGTCGTTCATGTGGTGGTAAGGGTTAAAGACCACGCCCGGTGGGGTTGTGTCGACTTGGATCCGGTCCCGGACAAACGCGCCGGCACCCCAAGATCCGTCGACATAGGTCTGGTTGTAAAAGTTGGAGAGTGGCGGTGATGGAGGCGGTGGTACTGGATCAACGACGGAGGCTGCAGCGCTGTGGACTTTTTCGATAGAGAATGCAGGGTTTGGGGTATCATGGTGGAGGGGTTGTAGACTGTCTTCGATCTTGAATGCTCCAGGTCCGATCAGACGAGCTGCCACCATTGGGGGATTGCCGTCGCTGGTGGCCATAGGCTCGTCGTTGACATCAGCAGCCGGTGGTTGTGGTTGTGAAGGTGGTAGTGTCTTGGAGGATCGCAGTCTTTCCAGCAAGGTGGAAGAGTCTCCATTATCATGGCCCATGTTGTTGCGCCGTTGTTGCTGGTGATGATGTGTTTTTGAGTGCACTTGTTGCCACTGCTCCTGTCCGTCATGACTCGTCGGCCGACTCGACTCTGCCATCACACCAGCCCCACCATTCCTCTCACGTTCATGCTCCTGCAGAGTAGATGAAACCACAGGCGGGAGCGCCGTCACATCACCTCCTCCTACCGCCGCTTCCGGCTTCGCTGGTGGTCGTGGCGGCGATGAGTTTGTCGTAGTAAGCTTAGTCTCAACAACAACAGTCGGCCTCGCACTCGCCCCAACCTCCCCACCCCCACCCAGATCCGCACAACTCGCAGAATTAGAACACGAAAAGTGTGTCAGCTCTGGACACTCCAATCCCTGACACTGGTCTGAAATGACAAGTGCCAAATCGGACCCGGTATCGAACAGGACCGAGAGTCGTTGGGGTGGGGTGCCAATGAGGATGTGTCCTGCGTAGCCTACTTGCCCGATTGTTGTGACCGAGATGGGTGTTGTTCCCGAGCGTTTTATTTTTTTGAAGGATGTTGAGGATGGTGGGTGGTTGGAGATGAGGCGTCGGAGTGGGATCAGGAGGGGTTGTGGTGGTGACACATGGTTGTTGGAAGTAGTAGGAAGGGCGTGGGTGGGGACGGTGAGCCATAGAGTTGATATGATAATAGTCAGGCACACCCATCCTACTGCGAGAAACCGCTTTGTTGCCGTTACTGGCCCTGAGGTGGTGTTATGGCCGGTATTGAGTGAGGCTGTTGATTGGCATTGTGGATGTGAGGCATGTCGAAGAGGGGTCGACGATGAAGTGCATGGACAAAAGTCATTGCGACGAAGTGGAGGCACCATTCGTTTCCCTGGCGGAAGAAAAGGACGTTGTGACTACGCCCAGCTGAAGTTGAATTTCGAAATTGAGAAAAAGGCAGTGCTGATTCAGTGGTTTGCAAGGGTCTTTGTGGCACAGGAAGAGGAGGGGCGATGGAAAGCGGATGGAAGGGTTGAAGAGGAGGAGAGGATGGTGATGATGCAAGGACATCCAGCAGGTCAAACAATGGGATGCTGAAGAGAGAGAGCAGAGGATAATAATAAGAAGGAACAACTTGCCGGACAACAAGCAATCGGATCAATAACCATTGAAAAAACCATGACCTGAGAGACTTGTTCTTGACAACAGTGCCTGGTCGACGGCGAGGGAACAAATATAAAAGAGGCTGCTTGTCCCAGCAAGTGGCAAACCTCGAACGTTCGAACCATTGTTAAACACGGAGTTGATAGAAGGATAAATGGGCTCAACTTTCAGTAGCTCTTACGATTTCAAGTCTCCGTGTTTAAAGTCAAAGTAGTACGGAGAAGGAGTAGGAACTCCTGTTGTCACAACCGACTCTGCCACTACATGATGAGCAACAAGCTAGGTGCAATGAGAGACAATGACATTCGAGATACACTGTACACACCTTCATTTCATATATTCCCTCAATGCCATAATGTTTTGCTATTTACATGCTCTCCTTAGCTGTCCTCTCGATCTCTCCCCTTCACTCTTCTTTCGTGTTCTGAGTTCTCAAGGGCCATGCGTTGATCAGAATGTCAATCGCAGTACCCTCATCTCCCGCAGTCTCACGACCGTTCTGCTCAACAACCACCCACTCGACACCATCTCCTGCAGATTTACCACGCACCATCGTAGGTTGCATAAATGCAGGGACAACCACCACCTTCACATCCTTGGCTACCTCTTCCTCTTCTTCTCCCTGGTTGGCGGGCGACTCACGGACAGGGACTTTACGCAGGACAGCCGCAAAAGTCCGTGTGGGCGTGACGGGAGAGGACGATTTCAACTGCGTCGTAGAGCCATTGCCAGATGAACGCTCGTGCTCATCACGAATATAGCGAGATCGCTCGATGAACCGGGCCAAGTTGTTGATCGCGATTTGGGCAGACTTGAAGAGCAGAGGGAGGACTTGGTGGACATGAACCATGTCCTTGTAGATCTCGATTCTTGTCAGGCGGCCTGGGTTCTCGAGACCCAGACGGTGGGCGTAGAGTCGTGAATCGTCGACTAGACGATCGTGCGTCGCCGTGTGCTAATATAGAGGTTGCAAGTGAAGTTGCATATGTGTTGAAAGACATAAGGGTTTACAAGAAATGCTGAAAATACACAGGAGGAACAATTACTTACGACAAGAGTATTGGTGAGGCCTGCCATGGTACCCTCGACAGAATGGGCTGCAGAGACGAGTGGGTGTTGAACAAGGTGGGAGTACCATTCCCAACGACGGTCGACCCCGAAACCATTGCGAGCATTCAGCATTAAGTCAGGCTCACCGCACAGGTAATAACCCGCGTAGTTCTGCGAATCAAGAAAACAAAAACACGTCAGTAAAAAAATGACGACATTGGTTGTCATTTGCGTTATCGAAACAAACACGCAAAGGTATGTTACCTCTTTGAAGGAAACGTAAGCGTTCTTGTCCAGAGGCGAGATACCGACGGGGCCGGGGAAGTAGCTGTACCAGTCTACGTTCTTGGCCGCCGGGACTGACGATGAAAGATCTGTCCATGGCTACATATGTGATAATGTAGGAGGACAAGAATGCGAACGCGATCCTCGTTAAGAAAACGGGAGCAAAAGTTTTATACAAAAGAAAAAAGACAACAGACAACAACAACATACAGACAACAACAATGCGGCGTGGGGAAGGACAAACTTGGGCTTGGTCGAGGGCTGGACATATCGCGCCATGTACAGCATAAACGTAGCCGCCAGGTTACCACCAGCAGAGTCGCCACCAACAACCAAATCGCGAGGATCGACAGCCAACTCGTGCACTGCAGATTCCTCATCCAACGTCAATGCTGCATGATCTGGCTCGGTCAGGTACAGGTAGGCCGCAAAGGCATCATGGATAGCTGCAGGGAAAGGGCTCTCGGGGGCAAGACGATAGTCCAGACTGAAGGCACGTGTTCCGGGCCCCACGGCCTTGCAGAGTCGTGCAAGCATATGGGTATGAGTCTTGGGCGAGCAGAATACATGGGCTCCACCATGGAAGTAGAGGATCACAGTCTTGCTGCGCGGTCGTAGGTCTGGGTTCTTGGGATCGTCCAGGGCCTCGATCCATTCACCCTTGAGCGTGTAGGTGCCATCGTCACTAATCGACCCAACCTCCTCGGGCATATTGGCAACACGAGCATTGGGACCACCTTCAGGATGGAGGGACTTGAAGAAGGCCTCGCTCGGGTTCAACGGATCGTCCGAGAACCCTTTCCGTCTCAGCTCCTCGCGGACCACAGCCAGTGTAGCCCGCTCAGGTCTCAACAGGATCCCTCGATTGACCTTGAACTGAACTCCACGAGTGATCTTGACATTCTTGATAAAATAGTTCTCGATCTGTATCATATGCTCAATGAAGTGCCCGACAAACCGGACCTGAGCCATGGTGCTGACTTTGGATCCGCAGGCGCGGAGGACAGAGAAGAAAAGACTGCTCCACCAGGTCCACTCGGCCGGATACTGCTTGGAAGACTTCTTGAATCGAGTCAGGAAATGGTAGGGCAGTTCGAAGCAGTGGAGTCGGATGACTGCCCAGAGTGCGGCGGTGAGGACTCGGAAGATGAAGAAGATGTCGCTCGGGCGGTGGGGGATTCCCTTCAGGAGTGCTCTTTGAAAGATCGAAGGTCGGGGGAACTGGCGTTGGTATGGTGGTGGGTTTCCGTTCTGGTTGATATCAGGTTTCTGTTGTGGGTTGAAGGCGCCATTGGCGACGTGGATGGCGGGAGACTTTTCCCCGAGGGGTACATCTGTCCCCGATCTGGAGTAGAGGGTCTGAAGGCGATTTGGTTTGCCCATTTTTTTCGTGGGTGTGTGTGGTTCCTCAAGGAAGTGGAGGATTGAGAGGGGAAGAGAAGGAAGTGTGGGAAAAGTGTCGGCTTTTGAGGGTGAAAAGATAATGGAGCAAGATTGTACGCAAGGGCCATTAATATGTTTTTCAGGTGAATGTATGATGCAATAAAAGATTAAAAAAGGCGCACGCGTGCTTGGTTGGAAACAAAGGGAAAAGTAGTGTGGGTTGGCATGTGCGTGTGTTTATGCCCGTTGATTGTTAACAGGGGTGAGGAGATGTAGGACAACGGGGATTATTTTTGTCATTGCTGCTTGTTGGTGGACAATGATCTCGGCTGCAAGAGAGAGAGAGAGAGAGAGCGGAAGTTGTTCACATAAACATGTAAACAAAAAACTCTGTCAATAATGTTGTGGGGAAAGACACTTTCACTCTGCGCGACGCGAACCATGGCGGAGTTCTATAGTTGCGTGGTAACTGATCTCCACTTTTGGATCCAGAAAATGGTGGCGCTATCTTTTTTTATTCCTTTGACTGAATCCAGACCTCAACACCTACTTCATCGCCACTGGACAATTCGCCATCGTCTTCTGCACCCAAAACTCTACAACATCCAATCATGAGTATGTTGGCATCTTAGCAGCAAGACGTAAAAAGTGCATCAGCATGTGCAAAAAGGACAGGACTCTCCCCCTGAATCGTGTGCATTTTTTTTTTTCATAAGCGCTTTTATTTATCCGTTGAATTGTAAATCTTTAGTTCGATACAGGGTACATCTATTACACCATTTCCATACACAACATCAAAGCAACCACGGCCCTCCATTAGACTAGACCCTCCCAGTCCCTTCCGCTACGCATTTGCCGCCGCCTTCTCTCTCATCTCGGGGTTCCAGCACTCCTCAAGCACAGAGATAGGACACCCGTCGTCATCATGGCCCTCCAACTCAGTTCCGTCAGTTTCCACCACAATCCACTCTGTCCCTCTCCTTGCTCCCTTCTTTCCTTCTCCAGATCCATAGCTGATATTGTTCCCGTACTTGTCATTAACCTTGCGCCTCGGTCTTGACAACTGCTGTGCTGCTTGTTCGCTGTTGTATTTGTCCTGACTGTCGTAGATGAACTCAGTCATGGTGTGAAGGGCCTTGTCGGCCATGGGCAAGAACTCAAAGAACTGGTGGACGTGGACCATGTCCCGGTAGAGTTCTAGGCGTACGCGTTGGTCGAGGTTGGCTTGTCCTAGCTTGTGGGCATAAAGGCGGGTGTCGTCTGCCAGTCTGTCAAACGCACCGGTTTGCTGTTTTCAGGGGGGCAAAGATTTCATCAGCGAGTTAGGATATGGCATCTTATTTTTTCGTTCATTGAAAGTTGAATGAGAAAAGAAAAGGGCATACCAGCAGAGTTGCGCCGCCAAGTCCAGAAAGATCGGCGGTGTAGACGGGTGAGACCAAGGGATGTTGAGCCAGGTGCCTGTACCATTCCCAAACCATGTGCCGTCCTCTACAGTTTCGCTCGTTAGGAGCCAGCTTGGAGTCGCCACAGAGGTATGTCCTCGCAAAGTTGAACTATTTTGAATCCAATACAGAACAGAGATTAGAAAAAAAAACGATAAAAGCAGACAATCGCCACAACAAACAAAAAAAGAAAAGTACCTTGGGGAACGCGTAAAAGGTGGCTTCGTCGACAAATGGGTTGACACCCATCGGGGAGGGTGTGTAGCAATAGCTGTGTTTACTGGTGGCTGAAGGCATCGAAGTCGAGATATCCGTCCATGCCTATCGTTATGAAATGAAAATTAGCAATTTCTTCTGGCCAGCGGGATTCCAAAATCGTGTTTCGCTGGCAAGAGTTTTGTTCAACAAAAAAATAATCTTACAGAGATCAAGACAGTGACGGGAGGCATCTCAAACTTGGGTTCAACGGATGGTTGCACATAATCTCTCATGTACAGCTGGAAAGCAATGGCAACACCAGCACCGGCAGAATCGCCTGCAAGGACAATATCCTTTGGAAGGACCGGCGTTGCTACATGGTGGTGTGGGCTATTGGTGGACAAAGAACCATTGGTGCAGAGTGTGATGGCTGGGTGATCGGGCTGGGTGAGGTAGAGATATGCAGCATACATGTCGTGGACTGCGGCTGGGAAGGGATCTTCTGGCGCGAGACGGTAGTCGACCACGAATGCTCTTGCGCCGGGACCGATCTAATATATATAAACAAAGAGGCAGTGAGTGAATTGGCCAGGAAAAAAATCACTGTTCATGTAACCTCGCGAGTGCTAAAATGCAAAAACGAGAAAAAAACACACCTCCAAAAGCATTCTTGTTACGACTTGGCGGTGGAAAGTAGCCGAGCAAAACACATGTCCGCCTCCGTGACAGTACAAAACAACAACATTGCTCCTTGGTCCTCGTCTTGCTGCTCCTCCTCGACCCTCCTCATTTGGATCAGTTAGGGCCTCGATCCACTCTCCCCTCAATGTGTACATCCCATCTTGGTCCAAGTCCCCTGACTCTTCTGGGAGATTAGCAAGTCGGTTGTCTGGCAGGAAGGAGGCGAGGTATTCGGGGGATGGGTTGACAGGGTTGCGATGAATGCCGTCGAAAGAGTTGTCAAGGTTGAGTCGAGCTCGTGTTGGGGCCAAGGTCTTGCGTTCAGGTTCAAGCAAAGTGTTCAGATGAACCTTGATCTGTACATTGGACTTGACAGAGTAGCTGTTGGACGACAGATGCAGCATTCGGAGGGGGACGAACCAGGCGATAATATTGCTCACCAGCCGCAGCTGTGCGACATTGTGCACAGAACTGGAGCATGCTCTACTCAACGACATGCAGAATGAATAGAATGCACCCCAGCTGACTGGATGACGCTCTGAGTTAATGCGGAAACGCGTGGTGACCAGGAAGGGCAGATCGACGATGAGGAGGCAAACCAGTGTCCAGAGGACGGATATGAGGCCATGGCCAAGGAAGAGGAGGTCGCTCGGCCGGTGGATGACGCCGGAGAGGTAGATTCGGTTAAAGAAGGAAGGGCGCTTGTAATAAAAGGACTGGTCAGGTTGTCGTTGTTCCTGCTGTTGTTCATGGAGGCCCATCAAAGGCGAGGGTTTGTGGGGGACTGGCGCGATGATGGGGCCATTCTTGGGATCTTTGAGCTCTGGCGGCATTGTTGTTTAAAAAGTCGTTGTCGTTGGGGATCGATTGGTGATTTATAACGTTGCTTTCAAAGGAAAGAGAGAAAAGAAAGAAAGAAGGATGTCTCAGGCAACAAAGAGGAGATGAGTGTGGAATTGACCTGTAGAACAAAGGCAAGTGGGTAGTGTCCAAAAAGCTCCAGCCTATAAATAACAATGAAGAAATGGCCGTGCTTCAGATTTCTTCCTGACCATGACCCCATTCTGACAGAATCCCATGTGAATAGAAGTAGTTTGGAGGAGCTGCCAAGAAACGCACGACATCACAAAGGATTACAACAAGTTCCCTCCACAACTGAGCATATGTCATTATTTTCTCCCCCTTAGTGCCCCCTTTTCATCTTCTGCTGTTGCTTGTCTTGTTGAAACTTGTGTTTATCGAAACACATAGCGTACTGACAAGGGTTGTTGAGCAAAAGCAAGGTGCATGGTAGGGTGGAACCATGGGAATGATGTAAAAATGTCGTACAGTTGCCCATGGACGCACAAGACCGATCTGCCCTCTCTTGGTGATGCGTGCGTTTATAGTGCAGGAAATATCCCGATTGTATTTTTCCTTTGTCATGCCCTATCCATATTCTCTTTTTTGTTTTGCATAGAAGATAGTTGGGCACATGTGTAACGGTTTGTGATGCGATAACAATGAAGGAATAGAAGATTGTCAGATGTTGGGGGGGGGGGCAGGATGCGTGTTGTAGCCAAGGAAGGAGAGGAAAGAAGGCCAAAGCACGAACGGGCGTCCTAAAGGAGGCCGTGGAAGCCTAGTCTTTGTCAGATTATTCGTATTTTTAAGGGGCGTTTGGTGTGTATCTGGCTTGTTACCCCATGGTTCCGTTCAACTTGATGTTTCGGTCCGACATAAATGTCTCTCTTTTCCTGGAATTAGTTGTCCCCATCTCTCAATAATCCCCCCGGCGACCGTATGGCTTGGAGTATGGGAGCATGCCCCTGATAACTTCCGAGTGATTGGGACAGTCCGTAAATCTCCTCGTCATCCTGGTTAGGCTGGTAACCCCAAGTAGATCAGAACAATCTCTTGGGAGGGTGCCAATCCCTTGTTGCCTTCGGTCCCATATAGGTACTTTTACCATGCCCCCCCCCTTCTCCTCCTCCCTTCCCATGTTAAAAACGCAATCGCACAAACTACCAACCTGGAATTGAACTCACGGTTCTATTTTCCGCAAGTTTTATTTGGCGTACTGTGCTTGGCATACTTCCTTGCCACTGTGGTTGGATGACGAAAAGGCGCACATGGCCAATGCAGGAACGATGGATCGAACTAAAGGCCCTTCAAGAATGTTAGATGCTAGCTCGATGTGAAAATATCGGCGCATCTTCAAGGGCTGAGTGCATCGGCGAGACCGATAGAGTGGACGACTGAACGGTGATCAATAGTCAATTACATGTCGAGAACTACAGATCAAATTTTTTAGTTTTCTAATTGACTGCTTCAACTTCAACCTGCAAGTGCTTTCGACCAGACGGGCGCAACTCACAACAGCAGCCATGAATGCTTGATAGTCCACCTATCCTAACTTAAACAAGGGCTAGACTTAAGTGGGGGTGTGCAAGGTAAAAAATGCTCGTCCATGACGACACATCAATTTTATCCAATTAAAGTAAACCGTACGGCGCACATGAAGATTGTACATCCGTCGTCACCGGGTCGGGAACGACGCCTGCGAGTCCGGATGATCTTTGTCGCTTTGTAGGACGCATTCAAGGGATCTAGGTGTGTTCCTCCTCCAACTACTTGATGGCCATGTTGCCTCTCCTTTCCATAATATCCATGCGCTTCAGGCCCAACAGGGTGTCGATGACTGCTCGATCAGTCACTCAAGTATCGCTCTGCTTGCCTGAGCACTGTGTTCTGCTACGGCTCATCTGCAAAGGCACTAGTCCTCTCGGAGTTTCCGCCCGTAGATCTATTACCACCTGTAGATTTGTGTCCACTGTGCCCTCTGGTCCTTGGTTGTGCGTGTGCGCTTCATGCTGCCGGTGATGTTATTCTCCTCCTCCCACCTGATGGTCCTTTCATAACGTGGCTTCCATGACTGCTCCCTGACCTCCTTTCCTATATATCGGCAAAACACACGGCTCACGTGCTCTCTAGTACGTCCTTGAACACCTTGCCCTATTGCGTAGCTAAGGCTTTCGGCACTAGACCTCGGTAGATGTGGCTGACTGTCCACGCGGTCGGGCTCCGTTCCTCCTCGCCTGGCCGCTTGATCACCTGCCACAGCGCTTTGAAGATCATGATGGTTCTTGGTATCCTCCGTACGATCTCGGTGGGTGACTGCTTTGCTGGCTTGAGATGCTTCTGTCGCTGTCTGTTGAACTATCATGTGGCGATCACTCCCTATCCGTCGACTCGGTCAAGGACATCCTCTCACAACTACTCCTGCATCTCCTTGCTCTTGGAGCACGTCCAGCTGTGCTCATTAACCTCCGTTTCTAGACCACAATGTCGGCATAAGTCGTCCTTGTACAGGCCTAGACGCTTGGCGCGTAACGCGTCCAGGGTAGGCAACATTCCTGTCCTTCTTTATCCTATGGCTGCGTAAGCGCGTATCTTGCTGTGAACTGACAAAGGCGTTGGCTGGTTTGTTGCTCTGTATGATTGGAAGGGTGCCAAGCCAGTCTGTGCCCTCTTAGTCTTGAATCGATCTCTTGGTCTCCCTGAGTGTCCTCCACTCCTGGTGCCAGCGTCTAGCGGCCTGAATCTTGAGCACGCGTCTCGTGTCCTGATCGAGAATCACGCCGGCCATCGTCGCCGAGTACTTGATGTCGTCCTGGGCGGCTCTGTCCACTTTCCATGTCGTTCCCCCTTGTGATTGCGCCTCCTTTGCTGCCATATCTGCCTTTCTTTTCCATTCGTTTCCGCTGTGGCCCTTGATCCACTCGACTGTTGTTGACCCCGTGCGCTCGCTGCATATCCGTGCGACCACCGCCCATTCTGCAGCGCAATTGAACCTCGGTTTTGCTCCCACTGACGCTCGCTTTCGATTGACAACGACCTCTCTGAACTGTTTCACCACCGCTTGGTTGTCGAGTCGGATCAAGAGGTCCTGGTCCTGAGGTGTTGCGATGATCCCTGCGATCAATCCTATTAGTTCCGCTTTTGCCGATACAAATTCCCTGGCGGTCCCCTTCACCACTGTCTGCTCCTCCCCCACGAAAGCAAAGGCCATGGCGCACGTCTCCTTCTCCTTTCCCACCATTGAACCATTGGAGTAAATGTGTCCCGGTCCAGGCCTAGACTCTTCCCTGCAGCTCACTATGGGCTCCTGCGCTCCTGGGTTCATGATAATGTGATTGCACTTGTGAATTGGTGTGTTGCTTGTTGTTGTATTATTGTTATGATGTCCGGTAGGAGCTGGTAGGCCTCCTCTGCCATCTCCTTCCTGCGTGTCTTAACTTGCCATTTGAATTTCTGCTTGAGTGTGGGTGCTGCCTCTACCGCCTCCTTTGCCTTCGTGCGCCTCTCTGCCTCCGCCTTGCGTCGTGCCGCCATCTCGAGCTTCTGCTCCAGAATCTGTTGCCTTACCCTGGCTTCGCGGTCCGTTCGGCAAAATAATAAACTCGTCAGTGATTCTGTTAATGGTTTGCCGGTGGAGTTTCTTGTTGTGGTTGTCCAGGTTTTTGTTTCCTGTCTGAGGGGGGGTGTCTGGTTGCTCCATGCGCTTGAGGGGTGATATCGCTGTTGCATAGTTGTGTGCTGTTGTTGGTGATAGTGGGTTGGTGTGTGGGGTAAGCGTCAGTGTTGAGGGGCTAGACTCAAGGTGAAGGTGAAGGTGCAGCTTCGCAATGACGGCGACAAAGGGTGATCTGTACTCTTCCAGGTAAAACTGAAAGACTCTCGTGTTTGCGCATCGGAGCAATTGAGCAATTACCTTCTCCTTCAATTTTCTTCATGGGAAATACTGTGGGTGTGTATTCACCCACACAAGATACAAAAAAAAAGTCGCGCATACAAACGTCAATGGTGGAGAAACGAAAGATGGTTTGAATTGGGAACAAGGTTTCATTTTTGGGGTCAATGGGAGCGAGAAGCACGAAAAGGACAAACCGACGATAACTAACAGAGGGAACGAAAAGGGAAAGGGTCTTCGGTGAACCGGATTCAGACAATTGTCGGAACTTAACTTAATTCGCTTGGCTGGGGAGAGGATTGAGTCAGCGGCAAAGGGACATCAGAGCGGACGGAAGAATAGACAGGACGAGGGCCAAAGGGCATCTCAGGCACACATAAAATAACGCACTCTTTTTTTAACATATTTTGCGATTCTGCGATCCGACAGAGGAGGACAGAAGAAGCATGACCCATGCACATGGCACGGAGTCAATTGGGAGTGTTTGTGTTTGATGAACGGACATTTTTCTATTGTTTTGTCCATAAGGACTTTATACGAAGTAACTTCGCCCCGGAGGGCTGTCGTCGAAGCTTTTTCGAGCGAGGGACATTGTTCCGCGCGGGTCAGAAACAATGACGATACGCTGTGTGTAAAATGTGAGTAAGAAATGAAATGGACAAGGGCCATGACGGTGTAGTTCCCTCGAAGCGGAGTATGAAGGTGGAAGATAGCGAGGGTGTCGCATGGCAAATGTCTACTATCTACTACGTAGTACGTACAATACGTGCATACAAAGGGAAGTTAAGGGCGGTGGGTTAAGAGGGACGAGGATGATGGGACTCGATGGAGATATTGGATAGCAAGGGAGTCGGATGGAGATTAGGGATGGTCGACAAAAGTGTCTTTGCTGCGATTCTTACTGATAGTAATAGTGTGCGAGTAGGGTGAGAGGAGAAGCGAGTGCATTGGTTGATGCCGGGAGGAAGGGGGGGGAATAGGTTACGGCGGTGATCATGGTGGAGCGATGGTGAGCGGGTACTGAAAATGAAAATCGCCAGGATGGGCGCCCTGGTGGCTATCTGTTTTGAACAAATTGAGCAGGCGAAGTATTTTGATGTGCCGTGTAGGGTACCCTTTCATTCTTTGCACTCGTTCATTCTTTGCACTCGTTCATTCTTTGCACTCGTTCGCGCCGTCACTGCCTGTCCATCTGGCCTGTCCATCTGTCCATCTGGTCAAGGCCATCCACGAGCCAGAGGGACTACCTAACCTTGTTTTTTTCCTCTCTCGTTCTCTTCATATCGCCGATTTCGTATGGTTTTGTTTTCTTTTTTTTTTTGTTCGTTCTCATATAACTTGCCTTCGTCTCTCTTGTCGCCAACATCTCCTCAGACTGTTTCTCCTTTTCTCTCTTCTCTCTTCTCTCTTTTCTCTTCTCTCTCTTTCTCTCTTTCTTTTTTCCTCTCTCCCTCATTACCCGCAACTCTCTCCCCTCTTGTTTGTTTTCCTTACGCTTTCTATTTTCTCCCCACTCACACCCTCACTCTCAATCACTCCCACCCTCTCAGTGATCACTCTTATTGCTTCACACTCTGCCCCTACCATACCCCTCCTCTCACCCCACACTCACCACCATCTAGGTGCCTCTCCTTAAACCACACCGCTCTGAGCACCATCCCTTTTTTTTTTCTCTTACTTCTCTGCTCATTCATAATCAACAACCACTCACCCTCATTTCAATCAGAAACACCACCACAACTCATCCTCGTTCCTTATCCCTGCAAACCACTCCCTACTCACAATCCTCAAACCTACAAACCAACAACCGACAACAGCAGGAGAACACAGCTTAACACCTACCCTTCTCACCAACAACGACCTAACCAACCAACTCACCAACAAGAACACAGTAATCACAAGCGCCATGTCCAAAGAGGAACAGAAAGAGCGCCAACGGGTCACGAAAGGTAGGGTCAAGAAAATCTAAATACAAAGTCGACCATAGAGCACTTGTATCGTTCTGTACCCGCAGATCGAGTCCTGGGGACAGTTGTTGTTGTGTTGCCCGTTCCAACTATAAACATCCCTCCCCGTGCCCAAGCTCCATCTATCTGCGCAAATCGTTCTCTTTTTCATCATTTTGCCTTTGCCTTTGCCCTTCTCTGTCCATTCCCCATCGTAAGCGCAGCACGATGAAGAGGTCCAAGGGCTAGGGCTTACTAAAACGCAACAAACAATACACAAATCACAACAAGTGCCCGACCTATCGAGGACACAAAACTTCAACTTCAACAACAACAAAAAAGAGATCTTCGTCAATTACTCGCATGTTTTTCCATTGTTAGAATGGATACATGAACGACTTTGCACTAACGCGCACCTTGCTCATATTTTTTTTTCTCTCGTTATCTTTCTCCGATCGTTGACAAATTCTTACACACTCACTGACTAGCCTGCGACAACTGTAGAAAGTAAGCTGGATCAATGGTTTTTGTTGTTGTTATGATCGATTTGAATCAACGGTCGATTGGGGTTCAATGCAACAAAATGTAAAAGAGGCCGAAAGGAACCTGAGGAAATGGCGCGCCATTCTAATATATATCCATCTTTCTTTTTATTCTTTCTCCTTTTCTGTTTCTTCTTGGACTGGATTCGACTTTCTCCAAGGAAAAAGATAAAGTGTGGTAAGTTGCCTCAACCGAAACATGGTCTCGCCTCGACGATGGCCATTAATCCCGAAGAATCCGACTCAGTCGTTGTTTGTTGCTGTGCTAGCCAAACAACCTTCCTGTTATAACCCCCCACCTGACCCAAGTCTCGCCCTTTTTTCATTTTCCATCTAGATGCCAAAGGCGATGTCTGCTCAAGCTGTGAGCTTCTCGGAGTACCATGTAAGTTAGCTACCTGTCTATTTGTCTTATTATGGCTTATCTTGCTACTGCTTTTTGCTGCATGCCTCAACCCGGACCGTTCGAATCCCGCTTTCTTTTTTACCTCCTTCTGGTCAGAGTTGCGACTGAACGAACCCCCCTTTTGGACTAACCATCTTGTTTTTTTCATCCTCGGAACCATAATTAGGCCTCTACATGGATCCTACCAAGAAGAGAGGACCGCCCAAGGGTGCAGGCCGTAAGTGCTCAAGCTGTGGAGTGTCAATGGCATGTTTTCCCGCTCGGTTATTTTCAGGATTTTGACAGTCATGGCATTTCATATCTAACCTTGTACCACTTGAATGACCATAGGG
The DNA here is from genome assembly GCA_019671135.1 of Linnemannia hyalina. Classification (NCBI taxonomy): domain Eukaryota; kingdom Fungi; phylum Mortierellomycota; class Mortierellomycetes; order Mortierellales; family Mortierellaceae; genus Linnemannia; species Linnemannia hyalina. Next base: position 958,484 of record JAHRHY010000008.1, on the reverse strand, counting down.
TACATTAATGCGATCGAGGACCGGTTACATCGCATGGAGGCTATTGTAGGCGGATTGGTCCGCGAGGATGGCTCCTTCTCTCACCCCATGGACGACTCCAAGAACCACTCTGGACTGAATGGCCCAGCTGCCCTCCACACGCCGCGCAATCGTAGTTCAAGAGACAACTACAAGGATACATCATCGGACATCTTCCAGCAGCTCCAACAACGACAGCAGTTCGCACAACACCCAAACAATCAGAACCTTGTCCACCAACACCACCCTCCCCCACTCCACGATTATAACAACCCCATGCAACAGCAACAACAACAACAACAACAACAACAACAACAACAGCATCAGCATCAGCAACAGCAACAACAACAACAGCAGCATCAGCAACAGCAACAACAGCAGCAACAGCAGCAAATTCAATCTCAGCAACAATTTCCCAATCGTATACTCGGCCTTCAATTAAGTCAAAGTACGGACCTTGGATCCAGCTCTCTTCTGGAGGGTATCCAGCAGGCTACAGAACCAACTAAAACCAGCCCACTTCATCGGGATTTGATCCGAGAAAACACATTCCATTCCTTCGATTCACCCTCACCCGTTCTCGGCTCCGACCAGTCCGTTGGAGACTTTGCAGAGTCCCCCACCGTTTCCGAGAATTTGCCAGTTCTAGGTCTCAGCACGCCACCGGTCCAGGAGGAATTAGACGACATCGAGGAGGATATGGGACATCTTACACTCGACCAGCGAGGCTGCGAGCGCTATGTCGGCAAATCGTCCCCCATGTTTTACGCTCGTCGACACTATGGCGGTATGCCGGCCGACAGCTCCAAGGAAACTGAGAAGCCCGAGTCTAGAAAGTTCACCGAAAACCCCGACTTGCCCTCGCCTGAGGTCATGACCCATCTTCTCAACCTCCACTTCACCTATGTCCACCCCTTTGCGCCTGTGTTTGTCTGGTCGAAGTTCCTCAAGCGACTTCAGAACCGTGACTACAGCCTTTCTTTCCTGTTCCTGCTCAACAGCATCTTTGCTCTGGCCTCTCGCTACTCGGACGATATCTCCTTCAGGACCGACCCGGCTAAATCAGAGACGGTCGGAGTTGGCTTCGCTGAAAAAGCCAAGGAGATCCTGAATACTCTCTATGACTCACCAGACATGAACTGCGTTGGCGCCCTGGTGCTTCTTGCATTCCAGCAGATGGGTACAGGAAATGGATACCAAGCATGGATGTATGTTGGAATTTCGATTCGAATGGCCCAGCATCTTGGACTCAATCGGGACTGCCTGAAACTCAACCCACATATGTCTGCGATTGATCGTGAGGAGCGAAACAGGATTTGGTGGACTTGCTTTATGGCCGATCGCATTATGTCCGCCTCGTTCGGCCGCCCCCAGGTACACGCAGAGCTATTTCCCGGATTGGTAGTCATTGTTAACGAGTCGTACGGGGTACTAACCTGAAGTCTTTTACATTCACTTCTCTAGGGTATCAATGAACACGACGTGGACGCAACTTACCCAGAGGGCGCCGATGAGGAGAACATTCAGCTGGAGTACAGGCTGGATGGCGCGACTTCAATGCTGACCGGTCCTTCGCGCTACTCGGAGCGAAAGTTTGTTTTCATGGCCTCACTGATGAGGATCTTGGGAAGAGTTATGGTCAGCCTTTACAGCCCTCGCTCTAAGGCGTCATCTTTGTCGACAAGCTCCATGACCAACCCAGCTCCTTTGGAGCAGCTGGATAAGGAGCTGACTGACTGGCTCCTGACTTTGCCGCCCCACCTCCAATTTCGATCTGTGCAGCAAGAACCCGGAACGTTTGTCTGTACTTTGCACATGACCTTCTACGTAGTACTCATTCTGCTCCACCGACCCTACAGCCACCGATCATCTCACAAGACGTCCAACGATCCTTCCATTTCGTTGTCCATTTGCACCTCTGCGGCGAACAACACGATCGAGATGGCCAGCAACATGATGCGAGCAATAGATACGCAGCGCGGCGTTTCGAGACTCAAGGGCATGCTTCACAATTCGGTTTTCATCTTTTTCACTGCAGGACTCGTCCACGTCACCAACTGCACCAGCACGGATCCAGTGTTGGCTGCGTCAGCCAAACTCCGGACGATAGAGACTCTGAAGTGTCTGGCGATGGTGGAGGATGTCTGGATTACCGGGAGATTGTGTGCGAACAACCTTGTTCAGCTGTTGAAAGCGCGCAATATCATGCTCCCTTGCTCGCCTGAAGGTATGCAGAGTTTGTGCTTGATTGGAATGGTTGTGTACCTAGAGTGGTAACCAAAAAAAAAAAAAAAAAAAAAATGTTTTACTAATCAATCTTTCATGCTGCCTTCCAACTATGAATAGCCCTCAAGAGTTTGCCATTGAGTAGTGTCGAGGATCTCAAGCAGAGGGTGATCGGTGTCAGTACGCAGGATACCTCAATGGCAGCATCCATTCCCAAGGAGCAATCGTTCGCATTCGATGTCAACCAAATTTTGGGATATTACCAGCGAAATGGAGTCAAGCACAAAGAGCCAATGGGCCGCAACTCTCGTCATTTTTCACCCACGCCCTATTTCAGCCCCACCGGCGGGCATCACCAACCCCAGTCCTCGATGAAGTCTCACCCTGGCCTGACTCAGGGTCATGCCCCTTTGCCACGCCGACCCCGCCAGGGCAAGAATGCGTCACCGTCCCCCAGCGGATCATTCACATCGACGACAACCCCTTACTCCTCCGCAGGACCCAGCACGACACCTACGAGTGCTGTCTTTCCCGCCATGGGCGATCAGGTCATGAGTGCTGTTCCTACCTCTGCCGCATCTGATACGTCTACCAATGGCAACACTGTCAGTGATCCTTTCGGAACTCCCGGATCGGTAACTGTCACCAATAATGGTTTACCTCCATCCCCCGCTGAGACGGACATGTCTTTCGGCTCCAACCCATACCAGAACCCCTTCTCTTCGTCCCTGTGGGGTCTCCCTACGTCGATGGACAATGACGAGTGGATGCTGTACATGCAGAATGGTGGAGCCAGTGGCCAGTCAGGAATGGACCTGGGTTCCGAATCTGCAGGCAGCACAACGGGCCTCAAGACCGCAAACGAGATGTTTGGACCCATTCCAGATCTTACCTCAAGCGCATTTATGGACTCCAACAATGTCAACATGAATATGGGCAACATGAACAATAGTAACCTTGCGCAAAACAGCAAGACGCATCCATTGTCACAGAGTATGACTAGCAACGACCTGATGGGTGGTCCCGGTCATGCAGGAGCGAGGACTTCGTCCGCTTCCTCTTCTTCTGGCTCGGTCATGACAGGCTCGATACAGGCACCAATGTCGTTCTCTGGTGCGACATCATCATCAACCACACCCGTTACATCATCGATCCCTACCATGCCCGGATATCAGCAACATTCGTACCTGACGACGCCGGCGCAGCAGCAACCACAGCAACAGCCACAACCGTCCGAGTTTGATTTCTTGCTAGGTGGTACAGGTAGCCCCGGGATGCAGCAACAGCAGCAACAGCAGCAACAGCAACAACTTCAGCTCTTACAGCAACAACAGTTTTGATCATTAGCGTAGAGTAGACATTTTGAGTGTGTAATAATGTACATAAGATTGAAAACAAACAAGCTACTAGTAACGGCCTCCTTTTGAAAAGTCGTGAAGGGCATCGACAACTGCAGCATTTGGATCTGGCTCCCAGAATGCCTATTAATACCATCAGCAGTAGAGTTACTTGATTAGTGGATGGCGCAGCAAAACTAGACATTGAAAAGGAAGACGGGTGAGTAAAAACATACCAGCTCGGTGGAACCGCTGACCATCATGAGGTACTTGGGGTTGAAGGCGACGATATGGCTCGGGGTGCCATGGGCCTTGAGGGTCTTGAAGGGCCGCAGTTCACCATTGCTCTGCAAAAGGCTGCCGGTACTTCCGTTTGTAGAGTTACTGGCATTTCCTGCAGATCCATTCACAAGCCCCGCAGCCTGGTCCGCAATCGCTTTCGAGATATCCCAGACATAGATATCGCCATCACGCGATCCCGAGACAACACACTTCCCGTCAGGAGTCCAACAAGCCTCACTCCCACTCGTAAACGGCTCATTTCCAAAAGTATTAGTGTTATGTCCGACAAGTTTGAACATTGTAACAGAAGGTGTGTAGGCGTCAACGATGTAATGGGCGTCCGATCCAGTGGTGACCAAGAGGCTTTTCCCGTCCGAGCTGAATTCGATCTGGGTGGCGTAGATGCTTGTGTGTGGGATGCCTAAGGAGTCACCTATCATTGCTGTGACGAAGGGGCCTTGGTCGAAGGATTTGACATCATAGAGGCGGAGGGTTCCTCCTAATGCTACGGCGAAGACGAGGCCACTGGGATCAAATGCCACCACTGGCTGTCCCATCACCGACAACGCACCCTATATATCATGATATCAAATTAAAGTGAGATATCTCGGTCAGAACATGGAAAACAACTTCAAGGTCCAACGCCGATCTGGGTGATCGTGTGTATGTCTTTTTACCTGGCAGTTGGGACTACGCAGATCCCACAACCGTACTGTATCCTGACTTCCTGCCAAGAACTGATCATCCAGCGGCGACATCTCCAACGAAGTGACCCTATATGTGGTTGGAAATGATCGTGTGAGTCTCGCCTCCAGTTACAGTATAGCTCGTCCAAGCCTGAGTTTGCATTATCCTGTATTCCATATTTCCAATCGTAAATCCTGTACCTTTTCTCGTGTCCGCGAAAGTATCTGATGTATTTGTTGTCGTGCAGCGAGAGATACCGAAGTGTGTCTATCATGTATGGCAAGTAATGGAAAAAGGGGCGATCAGTATCCTCCAAGGGCTAAAAAAAAACGCATTACCAGTTTCCTTGTGCTTACCATCTTCCTTTGTAGATGCGTAGACGACGCTTGTAGACCGATGCGTGAACCGCGCCAGGTTGACTCCGTACTTTTTACTGAACAATGTCTTCTCCAGCCTACATTCCAACAATGAAAATGTTGAGACCAATTAATATCATCCAAACTGAAGATCCTGTCCCTTTTTTTGCACAACAAATGACGAAAAGAGAAACGTACTTTCCGGTATAACAGTCGTAGACGTGAAGACTCTCGTCAGTAGCACTGGTGACACATTTGGAACCGGAGTCGTCAAAGTGAATAGAGGTGATGGCCTGGGTGTTGTCCTTGAAGATCTTTGAGACCTTGAGGGATTCGAGTAATGCCGGTGTGAGGACTACTGGTGGTGGGGGTTGTGCGATTCCTTGCGGTTGTGGTTGGGATGTGTTGTTGGTGGTGTGAAGTCCTCCTGCTGCCCCGTCTGGCCCGTGCGAGTGCGACATGGTTCTGGTTGTTGTGTTTTGTTCTCGCAGAGGAAATGAAAGAATGGATGGGAATCAAAAAATAAATAAAATATGCCCATAAGCCCGAGTAGGGTCGCGTTCCTCAAGCTCTTACCTGGCAAAAGTCACGTGGAGTGACTGTGCAGGTGGGACTGGCACCTCTTCACTCTCCACACTGGGACGGATTGATGTGGAGTAGAAGAGTGTCCTTTGTCCCCTTTCCCAAACTCCTTTTTCCCACAATACACATCATCGACAGGAATACACCACACCACACACACACTACACACGCACGCACGCACTACCCAAACAACCGCGAATAGCACCAACAGCAGCAGTATCACTGTAGCAGAGGAACGACCGACAAAAGGAAAACCTCATAAAGAAACAGCTCGTCCTCCTTCTTTACTACGCACCCCTAACTCCACTCTCTTTCCCAGTAAACTCAGCAAGCAAACTAAAAAAAAAAAAAAACGTTATGGAGAAACGCACGACTCGCTCCAGCTCCCGCCTCGCCGCGGCAGCCAACAAGGGCAACAACAACAACAACCCCGAGCACAACGAAAAGAACGATGAAGGAGCCAGCGACACCGCTCCCGGAGTAGCAGAAGGTATCGAAGGTATCGAAAGCGCGATCGCTGCAGGTGATCAGAAGCGCAGGTCGCAGTACAAGGCGAACGCCATGCCCAAGACGGCCAAAGAAGCGGCCAACAAACGGGTCAAGGAAGATGCCCAGCTCCGTAAGCAGCGACGGGAGGAGCTTGTTAGCGCCAAGCGGTTCAAGCGGTCCAAGGATCAGACTGAAACTGGTGCAGGTAAGCCCATCTTTTGCTGAGGAGTGTTGTGTTGGGCGTTGTCCTCTTGGCTTGCTGATACGTGCGATGCAGTCGCCAGAGTGAACCCTTGCCCATCTGTCGAGGATGTGTACTACTCCTCCTCTCTCTTACTTTGTGTGTTCGCAAATTGCCCCACGAACCGCTTTTTTGCTCTCACCACTCCTGTCCAAAGAGGGGTGTATCAACAAAGCGTCTTTGAACCTTCCCCTACCCCCTCAAACTCCACTACTGCCTTTTCGCGCTCCTTCGTTCATGACTTGATACTCTCGTGCATCCTCGTTTATCCTTGATTCCACTCCATCGCTGTTGATTCACTTGCCCACCCCTACTTCTCACGCCCTCTTTCAACACCGTTCAAAAAAAAAAGAAAAAAAGAAACAACATTTATGAAAAGAGAGAAGAAAAAACTTGAAAATGGGTGCAAGTTGTGAAACTGACAGAACCACCACTTGCTCTGTTTCTCGTTCTCGTTTTCTCTTTTTCGTTTTTGTAACGGGTCTTGTTGTTAGACGAAGAGGTCGAGCTGGGGAAGGATCAACTCGATAGCGTCCAGGCGCTGCTCAAGGTAAACGAATCACACACCTCCTACTTCCTCGCCCTCCTTTTCTTTTGTCATTGCTGAACACACGCCTCACATTCATATACACTTATAAACGTACTATACTGTACTACTGTACGTGAAAGATCCAAAATGATTGGCGCGCACCGACCTCTTTTTTTTCTTCTTCCTTCGTGCATATATTGGAACCACCTGCCCGTGTTGCGTCTCACCTTACTGAGGCCATCATCATCATTCGAACTCAAATTTCAACAATAGAGTGAAAAGAGGACCGAGAAAATCGAAGCACTCACGACTGTCAGCGAGTATCTGACAAACCATAGCGGATCCCGCGCCCTCCAGACCTTGGTCTCAAGCAAGGAGTTTGCTACCATCCTCGAGGTAAGTGCACTATCCTACAATCACTCATCTACTTACAAGTGACCTGCTTTGCTTGCATGGTTTCTTCATGCATCTGCTTTGGAATCCATTTCCATCGCCCCCTTCCTCACACCTCCTTCTATTTTCTCTTTTTTAGGGTTTGTTGACGGGGTCAGATGCAGAAGAGCAATTGTTGGCGGCATCGGTCGTGACCAACATGGCAGCGGGTGGATCCTCTGAACTGTGTGAAGCTGCTCTGAACACGGCCCCTCACCTGATCCAGTTCTTGGACAGCCAGAATTTGGCTCTTGTTGACCAGTCTGCTTGGGCCTTGGGCAACATTGCTGCCGATGGTCCCAAGTTCCGAGACCGTCTCAAGGACAATGGCGTCCTTCCACCTCTCATCAAGCTCTTGGACTCAAAGGTACCTTTTACCTTCAAGCTTGCTCAAAATGATGTGTATTGTGACAAGCTTGGAAGTAAACTGATCTGTTGCTTTGTTTTCTTTTGATGCTGATAGGATTTGAACTTGGTGCAGACAGCCTGCTTTGCATTGTCGAACCTGGCGCGTGGAGAGGGCGCACAACAGGAGGTTCTGGTCAAAGCTGGACTCATCAAGCCATTGCTTCACCACCTTCGCGTCGACACTGTAAGTGCACGTTTCCAGAATCAGGTGTGTTACCGTCCCTACTTCCAGTGCAACACCGCAACCACCTGACTGAAGATGCAATCTGTTTCTATTATCATTTTTTAAATAGGAGCCGGCGGTGATTTCGGAAGCGGCGTGGGTGGTAGTGTATTTGACATCGGGCCCCGAAAATGTGAGTACACAGTTGTTGGAACATCGTCTGATCCCGTTGTTGGTGACACCCTTGAAGGATTTCTTGGATCAGAAGGCTCTCGCGATCCCCTTGGTCCGTGCACTCGGTAACATCGCCAGTGGGCCCGACAACAATACCTCGGCTTTGATTAACGAGCCGGGCTTCCTCCCTGCCATGCTCCAGTTTATTCAGTCTGACTGCCGGTAAGCTTTTTTTTTTTTTTCGTTGAGCTTTTGTCTCTTTAGCTTTATCTTGTTGGTTGCTTCATTGACTTGAGTACTGACATGTTTGCCATTTGGACATTCGTTCATGTAGACCGGTCAAGAAGGAAAGTCTTTGGTTGATGTCGAATATCACTGCAGACCACACTGGCAAGGACTTGATCAAGGTGATCGACGCTGGATTCATCCCCGTCCTCTCCCAGATCGCCTCCCACCAGAACTTTGACATTCGCAAAGAGGTACATTGCTTAATTTTTTTCACTTTCTGGTCACCTGCAACATAGAAGGTAAAAATTTTGACTCAACGACTAACACAATATGCCTCTACTTCCTATCAAACATTGAAAAAAAAATAGGCAGCATACAGTCTCATCAACCTGGCATCACACGGCCCAGACTACGCAAAGGCCCTCCCACATCGAGAACTCCTCCCAGGTTTCTTGGACTTTATGCGCACAAAGGACCACGAACTCATCTCCCTAGGACTGCGCTACGTCCAACTCCTGCTCAACTCGGGCATCCAGGATGCGCCCGCGCTGCTCTCGGAAATGAACGGCGTCGATGCTCTTGAGGCAGTTATCCTTTCGGACGACAGGGACCAGCATCGTCTGGCCTCGCTGTTAATGGACACTTACTTTGGAGAGAACAACCATGGCTCCCGTGTCCCGACTCCAATCCCCGGTACTCCGGATCCTTCGGGTCATAGCACCAATAACAGTGGAAGCAATTTGAACCCCAATTCTTTGGGCTCGTCGGCGGAACCAAGCAGCTTGCCTCCTCAATACCTGAAGCGTGCCAGCATGTCTGCCATCTAAGCAAAAAGACTACTATGCTCCCTTTTTCGTTTCTTCTATTTTTGTTCATCCCTGTGGTGTCCCCCCCCCCAAATTCGCTCGCTCTTTTGACTTTTGCTTGCAACATTATCCGAATACCAAACCATAACAAAAAAAATATTCAATGACACCTTTGCTGTACATAGCTTTTCCCCTTTCACTTGAATAAAAAAAAATGAATTTTAGTGCAAAGAAAAGGTTTATTACTGCAAGGGCGAAAGGGGTAAAAAAAAAAATTGGAGTTTTTGTGAGCTAGAGTCCCAGTATCACAGACCCTGGATCACTTTCCTTCTGCAATGTCGGTGATGAGGACGAAACTGCAGTAGCTACTGCAGCAGCAGCAGCAGATGAAGAAGAAATACCAATCACAACAACAACATCCTCCTGATCTCTCTCCTCGCCATCCTCCGACTGTGCAGTTCCAATACTACTAGCACTGCCAGCGTTATTGTTATTGTTGTTGGTCGAATCGTTCGATGGTGATGATGAAAGCTGGGGCTGAGTGGCCTTGAGAGGTGTTACGCTGTTGACAAGAACAGGTGTCCAGACTTTGACATTGAACCGACGTTGTAACCGTGTCGAAGGTAATGCTGCCGCTGCCGACTTGGAACTTTCCTCCGATTCTCCCTCCTCCGATCCAGTTGCCTCCACACTCTCGCCTTCCTCTGAGGTCAAGCACGTCGAGTCAAACTGCAGCTTCGCCTCAGGGTTCATCCATGTCGACTTGCCCTCTTGGAAGGTGGACAAGGCCTCGGACGCCAGGGTCGCATTCTTGAACACCACCAACACCTGGCCCAACAACTCCTTGTTGGCCGCCTTTAACCGCCTCACCTTCGAACCAGCTGGCAGTGCCAAATCCTCAAAAATGTCGTCCTGTGCATCATAGCCGAAGATCTCCAAAATGTGACCTAATGCTGGCGCAGACGCCTTGTCAGCCTCTATGCATTCGATAACCAAATCAAAAACATGCGTTAGTCAGATTACACACTTTCAATGTAAATCAAAGATCGTGTAGGAAGGCTTACACCATTAAAATAAATGAAGAGTAGATGTATGACTCACCAGCGGTAGTAGATTTGACATTGCCATCATAGGACTGGGTTGTCACTGAATAGTCATAGAGCAGGCTATGATTCTTCTTGCCCGCATGAGGGCCGGGGCTGCTTGTGTTTCCTCCACTGTAACCCGCTGAAGAGGACGAGGAAGAGTACGACCGGTTCATAGCAATAGGTGCATGTGGTGGCTGGAATGTCGCCTGATTGTAGTGTGCGCCGGACTGCGACTGATACTGCCCATGGAACGAGCTTCGGTGTCCCTGAGGTTGCCTCTCGCCTGCCATCGTCGGTCCATCTTGACCGCTCATATATCCTCCGTCGCTCGTTCCCTGGTAACGGCTACCATTCCCAAACTCGCCTTGGCTTCCTCCTCCCCCACTGCCACTTGAGGGCTGTGGGCCATTGGGGTCAAAGAGTTCAGCGGATTTGGGTGGCCTCCGCTCAATGTCGTAATGAGAGATCGCACCATTCCCGCCAATGCCACCAGGTCCCGCTCCGGGTAAAGCCTGAGACATGACGTTCTGAGGACCTCCCATCGTTGACGAAAACTGCTGCTGGTTCACTACTGGGATCGAGTGATAGTTCTTGTATGGTTTCTTGCCTCCCTGTGGTTGGGCTGCTGGGTTGTACAGCGTGTTGGGCTGATCATAACCCTGTCCGGCAGGGTGGCCGGGTCCTTGTCCCCAGTTAGCATCATATGGTCCTTTGTGGTGGAAGGGATACCGCTGTCCATTCTGCTAAAACAACATGCAATAATACCAAAGATTAGACTGCTTTCCAATGATACGCTCAGTTGACTCATTTGTATCAACTGAAGATAGAAGTGTCACTTACAGGGCCTTCGCCTGGGGATATTTGGTGACCCTGGAATCCTGGATACATATTAGGTCCGTTTGGGGGGTCAACTGGCATGCCATGCGTGGGATAGAAATCGGGAGCATATTGCTGAGAGGGAGGATGGTTTGGATTGCTATCATAACCTCGGTTGTATCGCATAGACGATTGAGGTCCTTGATTGTACGTGAAGTCGTCCCTGGGGGGAGGACCGTTGAAATTGCCGCCATGGTGCGGAGGATGCTGCTGTGGATTGTGCATTTGGGGGTTTGTCCTGGGGTGATTGTGGTGTTGGTAGTAGGGTTGAGTAGATTGGTTGCGACGGCCACCACGCTGTGATGCGTGGTGGGTGTTTGGGTGGTTATTTGAAGGATGATGTTGGTGGTACTGGTGTTGGCTGTTATAGGAAGGGTGCATACTTGGTCCTGGTTGCGAGAACTGATTGGGAGCATTGGAGTAGTTGAATCCTTGAGGCGGGGGTTGCGACGAGCTGCCATGCATAGCATCCTGTTGCACATAAAAATTGGGTCCATCCTGCCCTGGGGCTCCGCTTCGATCAGACCAGGGTGAAGCCGGGTTAGGGTGTGGTTGCTGGGTATAATGGTTGTTGCCGTTGTTATTGTTGTTGAATGCATGGGGTGGGTTGGAAGGCCCTGAAGGGTAGCCAGGCATGGGGCCATTGTTATAGGGACCGGCGTTTTGGTGGTTGTTGACCTGACCATGCTTGGGATATGGTTTTTTAGGCACAAAGGCGGGTGTGTTCATACCCTTCATGAAACCAGAGTTGGACTGAGCGTTGTTGTATCCCATACCGCCTGGGCCGCCTCCATTATGCGTCGCAGGGCCGTTGAAGTTCCGTTGTTGCTTGTGTCCGCCGGGCTGAGGGTAGGTATAGGACGCTCGTAGTCCATTGCTCATGGGCGATACAGATCCGGAATTCGAGTTGGGGTTGGGCGCAAAGTAGTCGTATCCTTTGGGTGTTCCGCTTGAAGGTGAATTCACAGTAGGCGACTCTGTCAAGGTCATGCCGGAATTGGGGCTCTGGAACCCATCCTGGCTAGATGATGACGAGATGGTCCGGGCCAACCCCACCGGTGTCTTGACAGTTCCCGACGATGACGAAGCATTGGAAGTCGTGCTCTTACGTCTTCTGACATCAGCGCACTCTGCTGCAAGATCGGTCTTAGACTGCTTTGCTTTGGGCCGAAGTCCTTTGCCGGATTGTCGAGCATTTGGATCAGAGTTGCTGATGGTGACGGAGGGTGATGGAGACGTGCTTCGGGAGACATTGCACGAGTTTGGTAATGATGGCTGACGTCCATCCCGTTCGTCCTGATCGTCCGTGTGCCTAGATCCAGCCACCGACTTCTTCCCATTAGAAGTCCTCGTGCGATTGGCTCCATGGGGACTCTCATCGTTGCCTTCCCGACCGGGCGGATTTGTTTCCACTGCAGTTGTGGAGGGAGAGTCGACAGGGACAATTGGATCAGAACTCTCGCTTGGCGATTTTGGCTTGGCCGGGACATCCTCCTGGAAAATTCGCGCTCTGGCCTTGGCGTATGCCTCTTCACGTTCCTTGATCGACATGGGCTTTCGCTCTGGCTCTGATGATCCGTCTGGAGTAGCTGATCCACTGGAGGATCTACCGGGATTCCTCTTCAAAACCTTCATCATCTTGACGGGCTGTTCGTCCTCTTCTTCGGCCAAGTCTGAGATGCGTAATGGGGGGCTGGAAATAAACGCAACTCGTGCATTAGTCATATGGCTGGAGTGGTTGTTGTTGTTTTGTTGATACACCTTTGCTTTCACATCGATAATGATTTCAATAGAGTCAATGCTTACATCGCAGACGATTCGGTCTTGAAGAGGATAATCTTTTGCGACGGATCGACGATACGGGTGAGCTTGAAGTAGTTAGCGACTTTGTGGACCATCATACGATAGTAGCCATTGAGAGTTGGGAACTCTAGTTGAGGCTGACTGTTATGGCAGGTTGAGGTAATAAATAAACCACAAAATAATGGTAGTTGTAAATTAGCAAACCATTCACAACGCACATGTGACACTCTTGCGCCATTCAATCGCTGTGGGCGAGTGTGCAAAAGAGAGTGGTAGATTGAAGCAAAAGGCATACCTTGGGTTGTTGATGAAGCTGCAAAACTCTCGGTCAAGCTTCAGCAAAAAGATCCGCTCCTGTCGATTCTTGAGTGCGTTGACTAAGAACTCGTCGAGAGCCATATCCTGTGCATCGTTGCACTCTTCCTCGACCTCCAATCCTTCGAGTGCTTTAGTCAATTTGGCGACAGGTTCCTGGGATGCCAAGGTATCGTTGACCTGCATTGATGTGGGCTCCTGTGCAGGCGGAGGGATAGGCTTCAATATAGTGAATGGTGCCTTGCCTTGGACTGGAGAAGGTTGATCCTCGGTCTAAAAAGCGGGCAAGAAACGCATAGAGGTTAGCGATGGATGCTTTGTCTAAAAAGTCCAGTCGAATTGCAATAGAACGCAGAGTTGTTAGGTAAAGGTGAGGAAAACGACTTGCCTTGTCCCCTGCGTTTTCAGCCATGAGATAGACCAAGAGTTTCCAAGGTTAGGTAAGAAAGGCGGCGAGAAAGAAGGTGAGAGCAAGAGAGTGCGCGTGCGGGTAGTCGTGAGGGAGGAGGTGTGAAAAAGAAGAAGGAAAAATCCTTGGGGGAGGGGTGTTCGTCAACAAGGGAGTGTGTGTGTTGATGGGAAGGACAGAACTGATCAGATGCAGCCTTAAGGAGGCGATGGCGCAGAAGACGAAGGCGGTCAAGGTGGATGGTAATCAAACAGGAGTGCAATCAACAACAACAAAAATGAGAGTGGTGAGAAGACGACAAGAGTGGAGTGTTACTACGAATAGAAGTAGCAAAGGACTAATAACAAAACGATAGAAAAGAGTATGAGTGAGACTTTTGTTTGTCGAAGGAAGAAAGGAAGGAAGGAAGGAAAGGCGACAGGGAAGGAATCAAGCCAAAATAAACAAAGGTAGTGTGTTGTAGTGCAGTGCAGTGCAGTGTCGCTAAAGGGATCAAGTTAAGGGTGAGAAGGCGTCTTTGGAGTGAAGAAGGAAAGAAGGGGCTCCGTGGAAAGTGGACGACAAGGGAGTCAAAAAGACAAAGGGAAAGGGCTGCCAATGCATATGAGTGAATGAGTAATAGAACAACTTCAGTAAAGAATCATGACAAGAAAGTGAGTGAGTAAAGGAAGACATGAGGAATGGAGAAGAGAAAGAAGAAAAAAATAGTGACGTCACCATATTCTTCAACAAAATGGAGACCAGCAGTTGAGGCAAAAAAAGCAATTCTTATTGTTTTGTTTTGTGGCAAGATTTGTTCAGGGTAAAAACTATCTGATGAAAAAGGTAACGCTGCGAAGGAAAGGAGAGGAACGACTATCTAAGAAATACAATTGAGCGTTTTTTTGGGTTGAATTAAAGCAACGAGAGTAAAGGAACATGGCAAGTTTGTGAAGTGAAAACTAGAAAGAGTAAGGTTGGGGTCATGATGGTACAGAAGTAGGTTTCAAAGAGTACAGAATGGGAAAGAAAGTGCAAAAAGACTAGAAAAGCAAATGGTCATAATTTTGGCTTAAAGCTATAGGTCGTAGGCAGACCACACGTCGGAAGCGCGCTTTGCTTAAAAGCCCATCTGGTGGTGATGGTGCTGAGAGGTTGCCGACTGGGAATGGTGGGGGTTGTGTGGGTGCTGGTTGGGGTGGACATGAGGCAGAGGAAGCTGGTGAGGCTGAGGCTGCTGGTGGTGATGGGCCATCGAGTGCATCGCCAAAGGGTGGTGGCCAGCGGCTGCTGCGTGCATATGGGACATCAAAGGGTCGCACAGAGGCTGCATCTGGGCTTGCTGGTTCTGAGCCTGCTGCTGCTGGAAAACAGCGGCTTGCTTCGATGCCTCTTCCTCGGCGCGCTTGTGCTTTCGCCATGCCTTTCGAAGTTCCTTGAACTCTGTTTTTTCGTAAAGTTGAAGAATAAATCATAAAGTCAAGGTTAGTATACAGCCTTAGGTACATGGACAGTGTGATAGTTTGAAGAACGAGCGCGAAATACAGATGATAATGAAAAGGAGGACATACCAGCTGGGAGACGCTTGGGGCCATGCTTTTGCATGTGGACGTGGGCATTCAAGTGGTTGAGGGTACCATAGGCTTTCTCGCACTCACCCCAGTTACAGACATAGAGTCGCTCAATCTCGTCAAAACGACGGCGAGGACGCTTTTTGGAGTTGACACCGGAGAGAGGAACAAAGGAATAGACCTTGGATCCATTGACGCTACCATCCAAACTGGACATGTCGGTGCCATCTTGAGCCCAGCCAGCTGGGTTCATGGCACGTTGCTGTTGTTGATGGTGCTGGGCGACACCGGCAGGGTGTGAGTGGTAGGCACCGCTTGCTGGTTGACCGTGGATATGATGAGACTGGAGAGCAAGAGAGTCGACATAGCCAAGATTAGGCGAGGTCCGGGTCATTCCCTGGGCAACAAGACCACCGTGTGTGAATGGTCCGCTATTGCTCAAGGGGCTCGCACCGGCAGTCTCGGTCATCACACTGGACATCACCAGACTAGAGGCTGACTCCAAGGCGGGGACAAAAGGATAGGTCACGCGACGAGCGTAGACGGGGTCATTACTGGGGTTGGCATCTTGGGAGACCATTTGGTGAGCAGATGCAGGGGCCTGGCGATCTTGAACACTTTGGGGCGGCATCCTTGAGGGGTCACTTTCGAACTGCTCTTGGGTGGGATAGACATGAAGAGGTGCTTGGACGTCCAAGTAGGGTGTGGGTGCATAAAAGTTAGGGGGAGAGGCAACCATATTACCGACGGCCGAGAAGGTCGCTTGTGGTTGAGATGGGGGTGAGATAGCCATGGAGGGGGAAGACTCGGACTTGATGCCATGAAGGGCTTCGGAAAGTGGGGGCAGGTTTGTCTGCACGGAAGAATGTGAAGAAGGCTGTGCGGTTTCCCATGAGCTAACAGCAGAAGCACTCTCGGGTGCAACGCCCTGGGAGTAGTCGGGGCGAGATCGGTCGGATGTGGGAGGAGTGCTTGTCTGGGTTTTGTTGCGGCCAGCGATCATGGATTGACGACGGTCGTGGATGGTAAGGCGGGTGTTGTGGGAAGGGTAGGGGGTCATGTAGTGTGGTGGTGCCATCTCCTTCATGGAGTTGAGCTCTGAAAAGGGGGCGCTGTAGATGGGCTGTGGGGCTGTTTGTGGTTGAGAGGGCATCATAGCTATGTTAAGAAGGAAAAGGGGGTGAACAAAGGAAAAGGAAGGAGGAAGAGGAGAAAGGAGTGTGTGTGTGTCGGGTTAGCAAAAGTCGTCAGACGTCAGACAACAGACATATCGGCGGCGCTCCAATCTTTGCAAAAGGAGGAAATGAAATTACGAAATAGGGGAATTCACTGATTGTGGTGCATTGTGGAAAAGGGAGACAATTGAGAGACAACGGAAAAAAAAAAAAAAAAAGGCTGCGAAGGAGATAATTACCAGGTTGGTCTGTGCTGCTCTCGGCGATGGAAAAGGGCGCTGTGGATGTGGAGGCTCCCGTCTGGGATCTGCTGTTGAATGGAGTCGGGTGTGTTGATGTGTGAGAAGACTGCTGCTGCCTCCAGTCAACAGATGATTGTGAACTTGGTGGTGTTCGTGAAGAGTTGTCGGGACGCTGCTGTTGTTGTTGTTCGTATGAGTGGTATGGGTGGTGTGAATGAGAGTAAGAATTGGAGTTCTGTCGCGTCTCACTGTAAAAGGGGAAGGACGAAGTGGTTTCGATTTGCAGTGGGCTACAGACGGAGAGCATTGGAGAACCTTGTCAATTAGAGGATAGAGGGTAGGGAGGTTGTTGTTGTTGTTGTTGTTGTTGTTGCGCGAGGGCTTGGAAATAAAAAGATAAGCGACTCTTGACCGAAACAATAGAAAGGAAAAATCGGACAGAAGGGGGATGAAATCTATTCGAGGAACGACGGTAGCACCGTTGTGTGTGTTTGTGTTTGTGTCTGTGTTTGTGTGTAGTGGAAGTGAGTAGATATCACATTAAACAAAAGGAGGAGGATAGGTAGGATGGCAGGCAGGGAGAGATAATGATGATGGCGAGGAGGAGGTGGACGACAAAAGGGAAAGGAGAGATGGAAGGACAGGATGGAAGGACAGGATGGAAGGACGAGAGGGAGGAAGCAAGGTGACAGAAGGGCGCGAGGACAGAAGTGGACAATAGGGGGGGTGACAGAAAGGAGAGAGGGAGAGGAGAGAAAAGGAAGAAGACATTTATTAATAAAAAGTTGGTTATGATTAGCAAGCTGTTGTTTTGACTCGGCTAGTAGACACACGGAGGAAGGATGGATGAGTGGCCGGCTGTTGTTGTTGCTGTTGAAGTGTCCATGTCCTGAATGATGTTGAACCCCAAGGCGCCAGACTCTTGCCGACTCAACATACGTCCTTTCGCGCTTCAGAGATAGAGAAAGAAAGAGAAAGACAGGTACAAAAAAAGAGAGAGAGGTAGAGAGAGAGAGAGTGGAAGACATTACAGCAACCTTGAACACCAACGAGTTGTTTTGTGCTGATGGAGG
This sequence comes from Linnemannia hyalina, assembly GCA_019671135.1. Classification (NCBI taxonomy): domain Eukaryota; kingdom Fungi; phylum Mortierellomycota; class Mortierellomycetes; order Mortierellales; family Mortierellaceae; genus Linnemannia; species Linnemannia hyalina. The sequence goes on along the minus strand of JAHRHY010000008.1, from coordinate 940,995 downwards.
CAGGAAGTGGATAGGAAAGTGGAGAGGGAGGAGAGGTGGATAGAGACTTACGACTTACAGAGTAGAAAATGGCGCTTGAAAGGAACAAAGGCAAATGCTCTAGTGCCTTGACGGTCTGTTAGGTGAGGTACAAGTTCAAGGATAAAAGAAGTATACATACACAAGGTTAGGGTATTGTTTGAATGGTTTAGGGCCACATCTGTGGGATGTGATGTTTGGTACAAACGGGAGTAGAAAAAGTACAGGCGTGAGGAGAAACGCTGGATAGGGGAGGAGGAAGAGTGTATTTTGGGAAAGGAAGACGAGAAGACGAAAAGGAAGAGAAGCGGAGGAAACAAGAAAGAGGCAAATAAAAAGGCTGATAATAACAAGGTGTCGATGATAACTGGCTAAAGAAAGTGTGACGAAACACCGCAAGGAACAGTGACGAAGGTGCGTTGTTGATTGCATTGCAAGGCACGCCACATGCATCAAATGAACAGCCAACCCAACCATGGGCTTTTGTGTCCGCCGCTTGCTTGCGCAAAAACCGTTTTTTTTTGTCTGCTTCAATCGACATCAATATTGGGAGATGTAAATAATATGAGGAGGAAATGGGACAAATAAATAAATACAGCGGTGATTTCGGGTGAGAGAAGGGAAGGAAGGGATGTACAAGGTCAACGTGAGGCAAGGTGGGGATAAAAAGCAGTTTTATCCGTGGCAAATAACGATAATGAAGGAGTTTGCTCCGGCAGGCGGTAGGGTAGGGCAGGGCAGGGCAGGACAGGCACAACCAGAACCAAAGGCTGGTCGGTGACCATGGATCTAATCTGAGACATTGTCCCAGATCGGGTCCCCTTGGCGGTGCCAGCCTTGTTGTGCCTCTCCTTCTTCCCTTCTTCTCTCTTCTTCTTCCTCCACTTTGCCAGTCTCCCACTTTCTAAAAATCCTTCTTTTTTACTTACATTGTGGTGATCTGAAGAAAAAAAATGGGAGTGAAGGAAGTTGAATACAAAGTGTGTCTTGAGAACAGAAATGTAAGATAGAAAAAAGGGCGCTTAATGCAAAAGTTGGATGTGAAAGTTGGATGTGGGTAAGCGAGGGAGTGGTGCTAAGAGGTAAAGGGTGGGATGCCACTAGTGTGTGTTGTTGTTGGTGCGTGTTGCTATTGTTGTTGGAGGTGGTTGTGCGTTCTTGTGGTGTTTGTTGATAACCTGTTGACTTGTTGAAGACTTTGTAAAATCTCGAAAGAGAGAGAGAGAGAGAGGGAGAGATATGAAAAGTAAGGGGCTTTGTAAGTTCAAGAAGAGAAGAAAGCAGTAAGGAAAGAAGAAAGTGAAAAGAAGAAAAAAGAAAAAAGCACAACAAGGTGGGATCATTTATAACATTTTTTGTTTGGGTACTCAATGAACATTGAACAATGGTGTACTGAACCAGGTGGGGATGGATGGTGATGGGATAGAAGTTGAATAGTGATTGAATTAATTCAAATTGACGTACACAAAAAATAAATGTTAAAAAAAAACAATCCGACTGTATTAGAAATATTACTCTAAAGCGACTGAATAGAATCTCAGTTTTTTTTTTGTTTCTTTATCTTTATATTCAGCAATGAAGGAGACAGAGAAAGGGATGCTTGCTGCCCGTCTTCTTACCTGTCAGCTTGCCCTGTAGGGGGAAAGACAGAGTTGAAAGGAGAACATGCTCGAACAACAAAAGAGAGAGAGAGTACGAATGAAGGAGTTAGACAACAACATCTTCCTTCCTCGTTCTCACCCCATACTCTCTTTGCTGGGAAATTGGCCAGGATGGGGTTATGAAAGAATAAAAAAAATGGGGGTGTGAGAAGGAATGAAGACGAAAAAGAAAAAGAAGCCCCCGAGCGAACGAAGAACAAAAAGCAGGAGGCTTACCGATTGAAGTAACATCATCGTCGTCGTTGTAATATTAAAGTCATTCGACCCACGAATGAGTGGTTAACAAAAAGGATTGTCGTCAACAACAGCAACAACACCAACAACAGCGGTAAGTCTTCGTCGACATTCATCAGATGAAAGTAAAACATTCAATCAGTGACAACTGAATTGATCAACCATCGATACCCTTATTCAGTCAACTCACCAACAAAGGACCCTCATTCGAAACGGATAAGGTAGAACTGTGTAGTAGACCCGTCTTTTTTATTATCACACCTTAGCTTGGTAAAGTAGCTTGTAACCATGTTTGTCAGGTAGAAACCAGCTGCTCTGTCTGTGTTGCTTGAGTTGTTCTCGCTGCTTTTAGGGTTTACCCTGATGCATTAGATAATAATCGCCTTTTCTTTGTCATTTGTTTCCCTCCGACATCACAACAACAAACAATAAAACCGACTGGTGCCCTGGAGGAGAGAAAAAGAGGAGCTTTACACTTTAAACACTTACTAGTTACTCGTGTCAATGTAAAACCCCCACTCCCATCAGGAAAGTTGAGCGAGTTGTGTGGGTGAAGGCGGCAAAAAAAAATGTAGCAAAATGAGGGAATGAGAGGGGAGGGAAGGGAACCAAAGGAACAAGGGAAGGGTCAAGTGGTCCTGGGAGCGAGAGAGCAAGAGCCGCCCGCCGTCCGTCGAGTTTATGGTTTATTTTGGCGCATTGTGATGATCCACCGACTTATCCTGAAAAAGAGCAACCTTGTTTTGTGTACACTTTTTTGTATCATGCACATGGGGACACTTTTGTTGTTTGTTGTCAAGTTGTTTTATTTTCAGCTGTTGGTATTCATCCCCTTCCCTCACCTCTCCTCCTTTCGCGATCAAATGCAAACACGCAAACACGTCCACGAACATTGAGTACAAAGAATTGAATGAAAAAATGCGATCCATTGTGTGTGTGTGTGTATGTGTGTTGTAGAGCAAACTCACGACAACATCAAAAGCAAAAGTGGCAGTGAATAGAGTAATGATTCTACCCTTCGCCTCCTCCATGAAGCAAAAGGGCTAGACACGAGTGCCAACAAAAATAACAATAAAGGATGATTACGGCGGGTGATAGATAGCCAGTGACGATCTGTGGTCAGTGTGTTAAAGCATCTTTGAATGTGCGTATGTGTGTATGGGAGCTCTCCCTATCAATCCATTGTTCTTCTTTTCGTTCGGTTTCTTGTGTGTCGTAATGGCAAAGAGGTTTGAAGAAACGTGTAATGAAGCCAATGACGAAGGTGGAAAAACAAAACACAACAAAACAAAAATACAGACCCGGATGACATTCGCGGTAATGCTTTTTGATAGCTCAATACACCTTTTTGTCATTTCTTTTTTCTTTTTTCGTTTGAGACGGGAGGATACAGCACACAACAAGAAAACGAATTCTCGGGGTGAAGGGATGAGTACTTATTTATTATAGTCAACATCTGTGCGATACCCTGTCGATTCAACTTTCATCTCCGAATCGCAATGGATCCTGGAGTTGGCGGCAAAAAAAATTGTAATGAGCAACAGCAGCAACGAAACAAACAAGTGCCAACAACAACAATATTGACAATTAGAACGACAACTGTGAAGTGCAGATGGTTAAGCATAGCACCGAGCTGGGCACATTTCACTGCAAGACTTATTTTTTATTTTAGTACCATTCCGCAACGCAGGAGTACCATTCGTCTACAATGTGAGCGTGTTTGTCCGTGTGGTCGCGAACAGAAAAAAAAAAAAAAAAAAAAAAAAAAGAGAGAACGAGACGAGATGAGGAAATGAACTATCATGAAAAGAGAACAAAAAGATCAGATAGAGAGAGGAGATAGAAAGGCAGGACAACCAACAACAAAACAAAGATGAGGGATGAGCACATACATCGACATATACATTCAACACACGGAATGAATGGACATGTAAAATGTGTAATGCAACAACGAGAAAGAGAGGAGCCGACCGTGGGGAGTGTGGTGTGTATGTTTTTTTTGTGAGTGCGTGCGCGAGGCAATACAAAGTTCAATTGCAATTTGTTGGACGCTAGTCGTTTTTTTTCCATCCCGTCCTTTTGTTTAGTCGCCTAGTTCGGATCATGTCAACAGAAGGAAGAGGGTGAAGAAAGAAAAAAAAGAAAAAAGGGAAAACGGGGACCCCAGAGGTCAAAAGGTAAACGGAGCAGCAGCGAATTGTATTGGCAAAACAAGGAGTGGACATGCCACAGCACCCCAGCATTTGAAGAGCTGGACAGGGGGGAGAGGATAACAGACACAACACAGAGTGAAAGAGAGGAGAATGAAAGGGAAGGTCTGATGATGATGATGATGATGACGACGATAGAGCAACACAAATAAGGTGAAGAGAGATAACAAGACGAGAATGACCTCCAGAACGAGTGCAAGAAGGAGAATAAGCACCCATAACAGTCGAAACGAGGACCTTCCACTCTCTTTTTCGACAGTGAAGAACAATAGGCGATTCGTTGTTGTTGTTGCTGTTGGCAGGATGGGCTGTTCGTAGTTGTTGCCGTCTTCTTCATAATCCTTCATTGCTGGCTTCCTTTATCTCCATCAATCGCTTCCTGTTTCTGTTCTGTAATGTTGTTGCCATTTTCCACAATCACATCTCCTTCTTTTCTCTCTGCCCTCCTCCCCTCATTCCCCCCTTTTTTTTCTCTTTCCCCTACGTCATTGTCGTCATTCGTGAGTTGAGTTCAACATTGAACGTACGTGACTCCCTTTTCGAGCTCTTCTATTATTGAATACTTTGCAGTACTCAATACAAAAAATATAACTGATGCACGGACAGTTGTCTTGTTGTTCTTGTTTGGGTGGTTGCTGCTGTCCGGCTGGCTGGCTGCTTTTTGCGTGTGTGTGTTTGGGGTTTTATTTTGCTCACACGCTCACACTCCTTTTCTTAAATGTGCACTCCTGAACCTCCGGGTGCCCCATCACCATTTTTTTCCATCTCATCATCCTCATCTTGCACATCACACATCCTCATCTCACATACTTAACAAAAAAGACATAGCGCGTGCAATACCTTTCTACACAATTTCTGATAACAAAAATCTGCATCCGAGACTTGAAAGAATATCAAATACCAGTAGCCATTGAGGGACTTGTATGAAACTAGACAATCCCCCCCTTTCTCCCCTCATCCTACTATCGATGTAAACTACGATCTGCATTCCTGTTCTAAAGGTATATGTAGGAAAAGGTAGTCAGTCTATCGTAGTCTACTCCAACCGCCCAAAGAAAAAAAATCCCCGCCCAAATTCGCAGACCAGTGGAAGGGACCAGATCCGACCTACAGAATAGCCATTGGGTTGAGTATTGCTTATGTTCCTGGTCTAAAGAAACATGCAGAAGAAGATGAAAAAAACGCGCGCTTGCCGTTTTTAGACCCACTTCTTGAGGACTAGCACAAAGAAGAAAAGTGCATTTCAATATCGAACCCAGCACGAACGAGCAATGCACATGAATGAAATGAGCGGGATGAAATGTGAGGAAAAGTTGGATGCCGTTTCCCTATCTACAGAATAAAGTGATAGAATGAAGACAGATGCGGGGAAAAGATAATTGGTGTTGAGGAGATGTGGACTTTTGGGCAGAGAGCGCGAACTAGAAGGAGAGAGGCATTACGGCCATTTGGTGAGGTAAAACGAACGAGCAAATGGGTGGTTGACTGTCAGGGTGGGTGAAGCTCTTTTGTCTCCTACCTAGTTTGGTGACTAGTGCGCTATTTACCTTTTTTGTTTATTTCTTTTGTTACAGAGTCATCCTCCTTTCCGTTGTTGAACCCTTCATTGGCTTTTTTGTGGTGCCTGTGCTTTTTTGGCTCTTGGATTCGTCAACAACAAAGAGAAAGGTACTATTAACCCGCAAGGGCTCTCATTCATCATACAAACTGACAACAATAGCAAAAGGGGGGTGTAGTCTACATGTGTGTTTGATGGGCGAAAGACATTGACAGAAGGGGCACCCTAATTCGCCGTTAATTATTACTTGATGAGCCCATGAAATTGACCTTTACCCTGTCACTCGTTTGGGCTCTTTGCCTTTTGTCCAGCCGGTCGGAGGAATGTCATCTTTTTCCTTTATTGATGGGTTGGACAATAGCATCTCCTTCCTTGTCTTCACCCCTCCTCCGGGGCAGCTCACATGCAGGGTCGCTCGCAACAACAATACACAACACAAAAAAAAACACAAATAGGTAGCCGAACTAACGTAAAGCAGGGTCAATTCGCTAGTTGCTCTCAATGCCATAAAAAAGCGCGACTTCGAGCTTGTCGGTTTAGGAAGAAAAATAGCTCTCTCTCTCCATTCTTCCTTCGCTTTCATTGGCATGTTGCGAATGGGTACCAATTGCTCTCATAATTTTGACCCCATCTCATCAATTGGACAGGACACACTTTGCATTCATGATTGAAAATCACCGAGAGGACAGAAAAGAAAAATAAGGGTCCGCGTGAAAAAACACAAAAGCACAAAAAATAGATGGAGCAAGGTACTACCATGAGCAGCAACAAGGCAGCCAAAGAACGGGTAACCATGGTATCCCTTTTTCCATACTGCCTTGCTGCATTTCCACTAGCGCCGTCTTTATTTTTATTTTTAGCTAGATGTATGTAGACCAGCTCATCCAGGGTGTTGCGCATGTAAAATAACTACACCCTTGCATGCGGCATGGATAGGCAACCAAGTGGGTAGCAATTACAACAGACACAAACGATAGAGCAGACAAATAACCACTTGACAGGCAAGGCGAGTGAGAGCGAGACGTCGATCTATTTTGTACTTGTAGTCCGGTATCCACTTTTTTTTTTACGAATCCCCGCTCAAAAGGCAACTTGATCGTTTGTGACAAATTCTCCTAGAGTACTGTACTGTACAGTACAATACTGGTCACTGTTTTTTGTTCGGGCTTCGAGACCGGACGGCGGTCCTTTGTGTACATATCTCCTCCCCAAAAGGCTCCAATCCCATGTACTCTTTTTTTTTTCTTTCTTGCTCGAACATAACTCCTATCGGTATGAGTCAAGTCAGCAACCTTGACCAAAACAATAACAACAGCAAAGGTACACATGTCTTGGATCAAGTCTTTTGCATTTGTACTGGAAATGCATTCTGCCTAAACACTATAGAGTCAACAGCAAAAGTTGATTAGCGGAGGAAACTCCTTCCTCTCCAAAACTGACCTCCCAACATCGCCATGCCGTTATCATTTCAGTACCGATTGGTCGGGAGTGTTTTGAGTGTCAAAGGTGCTGATGGTAGAATCTCACTCCCACACCAAGAAGGACTACTAGCACCTTCTCCCTCCACACATAGACACGTCCATGCAATTGCAAGACGCTAGTATTTAATTCTTGGTGAAAACCTGAACGTTAGCTGTCAACAAATGAAGCGAAGGACACGCCATAGAACAAAGTGAGGCGTACGCTAAGGTGAAAAGGAAACTCCACCTGTCCGACCAGAGCGTCGTTAGTGCACTTTTTTACTGAAAATTTCGAATGCAAATAAATGTCTCTCCTTTTCACTTTTCGTCCGTCCATATTCCCTCCGCCTCACAATTCCACATCTAACTCTCCCCTTCCTTTTACCTTTCCATTCGTCCCTACTTAGAGCCTTCCTTATTCCATTGAGAGACAAGATATGGATAGAATAGTAAACAAACTCAACAACAACAACAACAACAACAACAATAATTGTTGCATGCAAAATGACGCGATATTTTAGGATCAAGTGTCTGTCTGCTGTCTATCCCCTTTGCCTTTTCCTTTCGTCTTCGTTCTCGCCGCCCTTCTTTTCTTCAGTCACATTCATTCGCTCTATGTATGTAATAAATGCTCCTCTCCTTGTATAGTACCTTCCAACATCTTTTTTTTTTTTGGGTTTGGCACTAGCGACGACGAAGGGAGGCAAATAAAGATGGAAAGGGGAAAGGGGTTGGGGTTCTTTGCCTTGCTCAGGTCCATCACCCAATGAAAACATAAACAGCAGAGTCGGGCAACTCTTCATGTTGATTGCTTCATGCAGCTTCTTCGTCTTCTTGGACAGAAAAGAAAAGATGAGGAGGAGCATCGAGGGGACACACACCTGAAAGAAGGAAAGGGGGTGGCCATTACATATCTACATCGTTATTTCTGACAGAAAATAATAGGCATAATAATAGGAAGGAAAAGAGGGGGGGGGGGGGGGGGATTTACTTCAAGAATTGTCAACCAAAGAGGAGGAGAGGGGGAAAAAACCAATAAAGGCATATATGCATATAGACGCCGAAAAAAAAACCAACAACAACCGATAACAAACAACAATAGGCGAGGTGGTGGTGTTCAAGGCGTTCAATTTTCAAAGTGGTTAGCTATCGACAGCCGTTCATTCGTTGGGCGCTTTTGACTCTCGTCCATCCAATTATTGTTCATGCTTGCACATCCAGTTATGTACCTACCACCACCATTTGTTTTTTTGTTCCTTTAGTCGAGTCCAAAACGGCAGAGAAAAAAAAAAGCGTAGGCAAACAAGGGATGCCAATGCTGAATGGACGAAAATGACGTCGTCATTTTTCTTCATTTTTACGGCCACCCTTTTTCTCATCCTCACCTCTGACGACAGCGACGATCTCGTTGATCACTTTGACCCCCCTGCTACTATCTTTCAAAAGGCTCAAATATTGTGCGATAGTAAACGATTGATTCCCATCATTCTCTGTTATTATTTTTTTGTTCACGCGTCTTCCATTCTATGCTTGGTTCCTCGCACATTTTTTCGAACAAGACATCCTGAACTTGAACGATGGTAAGTCAAGAAAAAGAGTACGTCACTTGCTCTCGAGATACTGTTCTCATGCAGAGTCTTAAAGTTGTACCTACCCTCCCCGTTGCTAGTATTCAGGTCTCTCCCCTTGAACCCCCGAAGGATAAGTTGTCGTCACCGCGAAGGAGAAAAATGGCTAACGACAATGGCAATGAAGAGAGTGTACTGAACGAAGGGAAAAAAAAAGTGGGCACAGAGGCTAGGGTACAAGAGAACTAGTACTGTACATGTACAGTACCGGGGGACAGGATAGAGTGCGGCAGGGTAGTGACAAGGCAGGGGAGAGAGGTGGGATGGGCTCATTCAAACCCTTCCCTTCACCTTCTTTTTCTTCTATCCATCCCTATCTTGCATCACCTAAAAAAATGGCGCACAACTCTCTTTTGTGTTTGGAGTTTGGATTCGGCTGTTCAATGTGCAATGACCCGGTGCACTCTATTTGTTGGAGGTGGACAGTCTGGCCAAACACTTTGATGGCGGATGATGGTACGAGATGCATGAGTTATTATTTTTGTGGGTCGGACAATGGGCGTGAACGTTACACCAACTTCGTCATTGCTTTCTCTTTCACGTCTTTTTTTTTTTCTCTTTTTCTGTGGGCCTGTCAACAAGACACGGGTCGACATGGGTAAAAGAGAAAGCGAGAGCGGCTGTGTAGCAGGTTATTTTGCACCCAATTCTGGAGAACAATCAGGGTCATGTCAACAATAAGCGGAGGAAAGTATGAAGGGGGTTGAGTTTCATCATTCCATTTTGTTTTCTATCGCCTTCATATCAGATATCCTGCCTATGTGGATTGTATCGCTGGATGAGGAAGATGCAATAGAGAGCATCATTAATACCCAGAAAAGGGAGACAATTCAAGAAGCTCTCCTTCTCTCTATCCCTCTTCCCTCGCTCGTCATTGGCCATGCAAAGCAAGAAAAAATAGGGGCAAAATAAGGGATGATGGGGACAAGGATCAAAGATGAATGAGTACAAGTGTTCTTTTGTTGGCTTGTCGCGTTCAAGACGAGTATCCACCACTCCGCGATAACAATGGCTGACATGCGACTCTCCTCTTTACTTTTCTTACTCAGAAGTATAGTACTTTACCACCCACGATTGTTTCGTCAAAGGAAGGGAGGGGATGGATATGATTTGGGTTCATAGTTCAAACGGGGTACCCCTGTGTTCGAATTGTATCAATGACGGAACCCAAGGCCGAATGAAAAATATGCATCCATGTAAACGAAGAAAAAGAACACTTGAGTGATACAACAATAACGAATAAGGTAAATAACGAGGTCATGGAGATGCACATGTGTATTCCGACAAAGAAGGGATGATGGGTGGAGTGCAGCGTACGTTGCATCATCGTATTTTATTGTTCATGCCAGCCCAGCATCATCGATCATCTGTGTCAATTAGAACATTGTACCCTGACCACCGACCACTGCCCCATGCCCTGTCTTTTGTTGTTTTTCACAGGAACTCGCACACACACACCACACGCACCCTCCTTCTGCATCCATCCATCCATGTCCACTCCAAAAGAAATTTCGACATTGCTCTCGGAAGAACGATGTCAACATAAACAAACAATGATGCCACCACTTTTTTTTTTTGATTTTGCGCCAACCCTAAAACAACACACAAATATTGGTTGAGCAGCATGACGATATCTTTTTTTTTTCCTTATTCTTCCTCTCGTCTTTTGCAAAAGCATCATCCTATCGTTGCCCATCAGATTATGTCCCCGTAGTGCTTTTTACGCGTTTGTCCACATCCTTTGCCCTAGTCGCGTTTGACGGTCCAGATAGTTTATCACATATGTATCAGAGTCAGTGCATTTGGCGGTAAAAAAAATCATTTGGTTTGCTCTGTTTCCCTCTCAGGTTGAACTAACAATGCATTAATCCAATCATCCCCTGTCGTCCTTATCAGGAATAAGGCCTAAAGAAATCCCTGAATATCCATCCCGAGGATATAGAGCAGAACGAACACCCTCGTTTCTTCACAGCGTTGTCTAGTCTGCACATTCGTATCCCCCACCCTCTTTCTCCTCACTACTCCAGACTGGACGACTCAACAACCTAAAAAGACGGACGAGCAGGCGGAAGAGGGGTCATACTTCCAAGCTGAGGAAAAAGAGAACGAAAGCGGTGGGGGAAGCCCTTGTTGAATATACTTACCCCGGAGAAATACTAAAAAAATCAAACTCCTCTCCTCCCCTCCTCCCCTCAAAAAAAAAAAAAAAAAAAAAAGTCAACAAACTTGCTATCCAACTTGGCGGTGATAAAGAAAAACTAAGGTTGGAGGGAGAGGAGCGAAACTGGTGACCAGTGCAGAACTGAGCAACTGAGAAATAAATGGCGTGTGTGCTTTGGGTATATGTCATGGGAGGAGTATCTTGGTGACATGAGGAAGTACAGGAGTAAAAGGGATTGAGAATCGTTATTCAGAGCCGGGGGGGGGGGGGGGTTCCCACTCTGCACTTGACAGCATGATAACACACGCACATGTTCCCGGATGGCGGATTGAGACGATTTCGCTTTTTCCCTTGATATACACGAGCAGTTGTCTTCACCCGCACCCCTGCTCTTTCCCTTTGAACCCCGAGACCCAATCTCCCACAGAGGCATAGGCATGTAGAAGTATCATCTCACACTAGTACGGCTGCCTGTAAATACGCATTCTCACACTCAAATGTTTCATCTCTCTTCTCCCCCCCCCCCTTTCCTATTCCTGACACAACCCACAAGTCCACAACGGCGAAACCACAAAAGAACATGAGGCGGGGAGAAGGGCAAAGGAAAAAAAAAGGAGGTGGATGTGCGACGGACGGGAATAAGTGGGAAGAAAAACGCCATGTATCTCCTGCATCACATGAATGAACTATGAACGCAGACAAAAGTGACAACACGGCCTAGAAACGTCTTTGTGGTAGGACAAGATTTTGTTGGTTGATAAGTTGATACAAAGAAAACCATATATGAGACAAAGGTAAGGAGCATTGAAGGAAAAACGGACTCGTTTATTTTTGAGAACAGTGCTATTACATTGTGAATTAGAATTAGAAAACATTGGCAAGAAAGAAAGGCAACAAAAAGAAAAGAAGAAAAAAAAGAAAACAATAACATCAAGGATAAAAAAAAAAAAAAAAAAAAAAAGAGATAAAAGAAAGTGATAAAGGAGATAAACGGGCGAAGGTAAAACGAAATGTCGTAAAGAAGAATTCATTATGTGGAGAGGATGGTCGGATCGGGAGAAATGAAAGGATAGGAATGGGAGGGATGATAAGGGGCAGCGAGGAAAGAGTTGGGTATAACTGCAAGAGATGAATTCCGAACATGGGCCAACTCCTCGATGGCTGTGCAAACAAATGGGGCGGAAAGGATGTGAAAAATGTGCCGGCTGTGGAGAAGGGCGCTTTCGACCAGGAACAGCCAGAACGACAGGCAGATAGTCATCAGGCGGGTAGAAATGCCAGACAGGTGAGCGCGAAATCATGAGGGGTGGTGCGTTCCTGCGATCTCCGCGCTTCTCCGTTCGCGGTGCTAAGTCGAAACAGCACGCGCCGTCTTTGGATCTTCACTAGGGCGTTAGCATGGCATGATATTGGCATGAGCATAGGCATGAGTAGTAGGGCATCGGCATCCCGAATCGAGTAGGAAAGTACCACTTCCTCCCTCCTCTTCCTCCCAACAAAGAAGGAGAGGAGCATAAAAAGCGCCAGGCAGCAGCTTCAGGACTGGATCATGCTTTCCTGCTGTGATGCATTGGCATAGTCCCTGAAAGACCGAGATCGTTATTAGAAGTGCAAAGTAAGAGACGAAAAAAGGCGTGAAAAAGGGGAGGGGAAGGGAAAGGAAAGAGGGAAAAGGAAGAAAAAAAATAACAAAAAACAGAAAGGAAAAATTGTGAAGGGCTAGGTCAAGCCATGAAGGGACAAAGAGACAAAGGCCGCATGCGAGGTTGTGAAAAAGGTAAAAGGAAAAATAGGGAACAAAAAGGAAATAACAACAAAGAAAAAAGCAAATAACGTGTCAAACAGAAAGAGAGAAAGAAAGAGGAGAAATAACAAAGGGAAGGGTTCATGAAAAAAGAAAAAGAGAAAGAGAAACGAAAGGAGAGATCGTGTCGATATCATTTGGGAGAGTTGTTGGGAAAGTCATCTGCCTTGGGTGCGTCCTCAGAGCCTTCGACAATGGCGTTGCGTCGGCGGAAGGTGTAATCCGATGGCGTGTCCCCCTCGGTAGCATCACCGCCTCCTGGGCTCATGTCCGCGGGAGCAGTGGTGGTCCCGCCGCCACCTCCTGATCCGCCGCCGCCGCTGCTGTGAGTTCGTGCGCCACTAAAAGGGTTTCCTGATCGGATACTGCGGTGATGGGGCGACTCGTCCATCGTCGTCGCATATGGATCGTAGGGCGAGAGAGGCGAGAAGGGCGAGCCGGCCATGTCGATCCGCTGGACGAACGGAGGCAGGGGCATTAGCAGAGGAGCGTCGTCGGATGGTTGGTATGAACGGGTGTTATGGCCGACCGCGTGTGGTGAGGCACCGACTCCTGACAGTGACATTGAGCGCTCGCACAGGCTGTAAGGCTCCGAGGACTGGCTGGGGAACGGGCGGCGCTCACTGGAAAGGTTGTGTCGACGGTGTGTGGGGATGGGTCCTGGCCCTGCCGAATGTGTAGATGATGATGCTTCTGTTGTCCATGAAGAGTTGTTGTTGTCGTTGTTGAGTTTTGGATGGTAGTACATGGTCCTGTTGTCTGATGAGGCTGTGGTGGCGAGGAGTTCGGTGTGGTGCTCTCGACGGAGCATCTGGTGTTTGCGTCCGACGACTCGTCGCACACGAAGACAGTGCATGCGCGTGTCCTGCCAAGCGTTGCAGTCTGGGTGGGCAGTCCTGTTCCTGAGGCTGGACATTGTGAACACTAGTTGTTGATCCGGATGGAGGAGATGATAAGAAGGGAGGATGATGAAGAAGAGGTGCTGGAAGGTGTGAGATGAGGGTGAGGGTGAGAGAAAAGGAAAGGGAAGGAGGGAAAGGGGAAGAGGGAAGAGGGAAAGGGAGAGGGAAGGAGGGACTTCTAAGGTTGGTGAAGGGGAGAAACAGAAAAAGGCAAAGAGGAAAAAGAAAAAAAGAGAGCAGAAAGGAAAAGGGAAAAGGAAAGGCAATGGACGGGAAGAAAAAAAAAAAGTAAAAAGAAGCGGGTAAAACAGAGGACCAAGGAAGATATACGATTGATTGATTGGTGAGAAGGAGGAGGAAGGACGAACGGCAGCATGAAAACGAGAGTGTGGGTGGGAGAAAGAGAGAGAAAGAGAGAGAAAGAGAGAGGGTGGGATGAAGAGGACAAAGAAGAACGACAACGAGGATGGAGAAAAAGAGAAGAGAAAGTGGTTAGTATAGCTGTTGCTGAGGCGAAAGCGATTGGCGATGTGGATGCGGTCAGTCCATCGGGGATGATGATGATGGGCTACTACGACTGGTATCTGTGCAATTGAAGGTCCTGTATCCATCGGTACCCACAAATAGTCACCACATCTAGCATTCCTTGCGTCCCTTCATTCTTTCCTTCAAGACACCATTTTCCTGGCGCCCATGCCACATAAAATGACTCCTGTTCATCCCAAAAGAAGTCAAGAGTATGGCGTCCCCTCGCCCTTTGTTGTTTGTCCTTCTGGTTCTCGCTTTGCTTGCTTAATGCATTAAAAGAAAGACAGGCATCCTTCTGTTCGTTCTTTCCGTCCTTCCTTCCCTGGCTTCATTTCCTCCCTTTCCTGCTTTCCTGATTGTGCTCGTCCTTCACTTCCTTGTTGTTCATGTTCCTGCTGGCAAAAAAAAGGGACAAAAGAACATCAACCCAAAAAAATGGGCATAATGCAGATTGCGCACCCGCATATCCCTCCTCCTTCTTCCTTCTCTCTCCTTCTCTTCCTTCTTTCTTGTGCTTCTTCATCTCTCCTTGTCAGTCGTCTCTCCTCCTGCTCCCTTCTACAAACCACCACAACCTTCGCTTCTTACTCCTCATCCTTCAACCACCTGGACTCCCTTTTTGGGGTTGTTTTCCTTCACAGGATGCATATGGATATAGCCAGGGCGGGACTCAGTCATCCAATCGTCCACGCCCAACATCGCCCTGTGTCTGGGGATGAAATAAAGAAGGGAAAGAAAAAAGAATAAAGGGAAGGAACACAGACATCGAGGGATGGGAATGTCATGCTTGCTGTATGGTTCCTCGCTTTTGTTGTTGTTGTTGTTGTTGTTGTTGTTGTAATTGTGTTACATATTTGTTTTGTCCGCATATCCTGATCGCTCTTGGGTTGGAAGTGCCAATGGCAGCCTCAGAGGTGAATGGCGACATGGCCAAGGCAGGACAGGGGTAGGGATAAGAGAAAGGTACGATCTGTGTCCCGTTGTTTCATTCCTTTTCCTTTCTAATACCCCCCCTTTATGTGTGTAAGTGTGTGGGGGCGGTGGGTGCTTGGTCCTTTGCGATGCGGTTCAAATTACCTTGCGTTGAAGGCGTAGCAGGGAGGAGGTAGTTAAAGAGTAGTGTGGGGTCGGGTTTGTTGTTTGTGTTGTGTTGAATGTGTGTGTATGTGTGTGTGTTTGTGGGTGTGTATGTGTTGTGTATGTGTGTGTATGGGTGTGTGCAGGGGTAAGGATAAAGGGGGAGAGGGTCAGTGGGTGTGGAGAAACGAATAGGATTGATTTTCTTAAAGAGAAGGTTGGAGAAGGGAGAGAGAAAGGGAAAGGGTCTGATAGAGAATGAGTGGAGTGAGTTGAGTACTGAAAAGAAGAAAGAAAGGAAGAAGGCGAAGTGTTCTCAAAATTGGGGTATTAAAATGAGAGGGTGAAAGGGAAGGCGTGAGAGTGAGAAGAGGAAAAGAGCGGAAAGAAGTTAAAAAAACAAGAGGGAAAAGGAAGAAAGAAAAGAGAAGGGGCATGGGACGATAAATAATAGAGCGACAGAAAAAGAACAGACACTCACAAAGGGCTAAAACATGAAGAACAAGATGTGTGTATGTGTGTGTGTGTGTGTGTGTGTGTGTGTGTGTGTGAGAGAGAGAGAGTGAGAGAGAAAAAGAAAAGAGTGTGAGATGGGAGCAGCTTCCTGTCAGTTCATACACTCAGATCCATCCATTCATTCAAATTTCATTCCTTTTCTACACCGATACAGAGAGAGATACAACCTACGGATCAATTGTCATCCACAATGGGACGGACATACACACATCGATGTATACCATTGGCAGAAAAAAACACACAGATCGTCGCATGGCATGGCCCATGACCATGGGCTATTATGGTCCATGGCCGATGGTTGATGGCAAAGGACAGCAAGTGGACAATTGCCGAGTGATCGAAAAAGGGACTCGATAATATGGACGGAGTCAAAAGGTGGACACGGGATGGGAGCCGCTCTTTCTCGCTCTCACTCTATCTCTCATCGCCATTCTGTCTCGTCTGATTGGAATCGTCTCTCTTTTTTTGTCCGCTTCTGGCCGCTCCCTGGTTGTTTGGCTGGCGGGACAAAGAGGACCTTGTCTTTCCTGTAAGTACCTGCACGCTCTCACACATCGTATCTACGCTCCTTGATCCAATGCATGGGCTGGTGAACTCTCTTCTCCCTTTATTTTTCCAGTACCCATTCATTTCCTCCGCACACCCATCTCTTCCTCCTCTCTTCTTCCTCTCCAAGTTCCTCATTAGCCCTATTCCGCTCAACTCTTCGTCCTCGACACCCTTCCTTCCTCGCGTCGGTTCCTCAGCCGTCGCGCCACAAATCCGTGGCATGTTCAGTTCATTTTGGGATGCACAAAGGAGAACTCAACCAAAGCAGCAACAAAAATAAACCTTGTCCACCCCTTTTCCCCCCTAACGGTTCTTCCTCTTTCTCGGAACACATTTCTCTTTGTTGAAAGGCAACCAAACCCCACTGCACAGAAAACTGGAAAAAAAAGAGATGGAGACGTGAGCCATGAGAGGCAGTAACAAGATGGTCGAGGTTGTCCAAGCTGTGTTTAACTCTCTTTTGCTCATTTATTTTTTCCTCGCCTCATGGCCTCCACGATACCATGATCAGATGTTTGGTACATACCCTTGGGCGGGGCGGGTGTCTAAAAGCCAAAGTAACGAGAGTGAGGAAAGGGATAGAAAGAGAAACGGAGAGTGACAGGCCCAACGGCAGTAGGAATGGCTGCCTATCATTGGACCCCTATCTGAAGCATTGGCGTTTGTGTTTGTACAAACAGGAGAAAACAAAATGACCTTTGGCTAAGGTTCAACTGTCCCTCAGCCTTGTTGTTATTGCTGTTGTTGTTGTTTTTGTTGTTGTTGTCGTTTTTCCTCTTCCCAATGCACCATCCCTAGTGATTGTTCTCACTTCCTGCACTTCGTTTCCAGTCGAGGAGCACAGCCTGAGGATGCCAACTTCCGGGGGCTGGATCTTTGAGGATAATTGGGATAGAAAGAACGCAATTGCGAATGCAAACCTGCCGAATCATACGAAGAATATCAAGGGAGGTGGAGAGGAAGTACTGTCTACAGGGCGATGTTTGTGTCGAAAAGGAAGCATGACAGGTATAATGGCAACGACAACAAACAAAGTGAGAGTGAGGGAGTAAAAAAAATGAAGCAAACAGAGTACGACGGTGTTCAGGGTGAGCCAATTACTTGCAACCAACAAGGCATCAGCTATTGAGAAGGGAGAGAGCAAAAAGAGAGAGAAGTGAACACAAGGAATAAGATCTGGCGGAAAGGATAACATTCACATTCGTTGTGTAACATAACAAACAAGCGACCTCTTGTTGTTTGTTTTCTTTTTTTTTTCTTCCCGCACAAATTCATGCATGAACTCCAGTCCCACATTCCTCCTTGCGGCTCTCTCTTTCTCTCTCACTCTATCTTCCTTTGGGGTCGACAAGGACGCATAGGTCCCAGACCCGCTTCTGCTCATCCTTTCCCGCTGCCCCATCTCTTCTTTCTTCTTCCTCCTTCATTCGTATACCCACTCCTACATACAGTACATATTCATCCTTTCCCTTCCATGATTTATTCCCAGGCCTTTTTTCTTTGTATTCCTGTGTTTACTTGTACAACCCGCCTTTGTTGTTGTTTCTGATGGTCACTCGCGATAAAAAAATAAAATAAAATAAAAAATAGACAGATAGCTCTTTTTAACCCTATAAGCATGAGTACCATGTCCTAACCTTGTTTGTCATGTTTTGCCAGTTGTATTAATTGTGAATGGACTTGACGTTCTATGTTTACCAGTCTGCCCTGATTGCCCAAGGCCGATAGGCCTCCTCCTCCCCATCATCAATGCTCAATGGACAGAGAGAGAGAAAGGGAAAGACGGTCTTTGGATTGCTCATTGTGCTCTTTTTTACAACAAAAGAGGTGAATGGTTTTCATTTCCCAGACAAAAAAGAAAGAGGCTCTCGACCCATGGGTACACAATTTTTTTTCCTGAGATATTTGATCCAATGAGAATTGTTACATTGTGGAATGATGCCCAATTCTGTACTGCGGAACTTTTTTGTACCTCCCCTTTTGTGCCCTTTTTTTCCATTATGCAAGCTGAGGCGAACTATGTGAACAGGACGAAAAGAAGCAGTGCTAAGCAAAAAAAAAACAAAAACAGACGACGACGCGACGGACTCTGATAGGAGAACCGGACGGGATCTCTCTGAGACTCAAATAGGAGCAACTCAACTGAGACACGGTTCCCAGTGGATTCCATTTTTTCTTCTTCTTATGGCCCCATGACGGATGCTCAATTTTTTCCTCTTTTTTTTCTGTGTCTCTTTTGTTGTTTTCGTCTTTTTCGTACGCTTTCACGTCCTCATTTCTATTCCCACAACTTTGTCATTCATACTACTCTACACTCATCTCATAACAACATACATATGTCCTCCTTTGGCAAACGCGCTGAGAAGTTCTTTGGCAAGGTCGCTCGAGATGAGCATCAACAACCGCAACAAACAATCGTTCTTGTGTGGTATTTTGCCACCAAATCGAGACAATCTCATTATTGAATCAACCTGTTGATACTCACTCACTCCTACAATCCGCACTGGACGATTAGAGCTTGCTGACAAGGCAGCGCCCCAACAACACCAGGAGCAGCCTCACTATCCACAAGAGCCCCAGTCTCAAGGAAACCATGAGAACTCTTTCCAGCAGTAAGTCAGATATTCTGCCCTCTCTCGATTGTAACAATTACTATTGTTGAGCCAGAGAGAGTAACCATAATATCTCTATGTTCGACGTAGACCATTCGTTGCCCCGCCACTAGACGACCACGTTGTCGAAGCTCAGCCGCCACAACAACCAACAAATACCTTCACGGCCGACGGCACATTGGAAGCGTTGAAGCTCCCGGACGAACACCACAACTCCATCCCCGATTTTTCGCGAGTAGGCTATCGAGAAGGCCATGTCCGGGTCCCCATCGTCCCCGTCAGTGTTATTATCGAGCCGTCGAACAATGATACAATGGATGATACTGACCGGATTCAATCTGCTATCGATCAAGTCTCCGCTCAACCGTTGGAGCCCATTGGAGAGGACGGGGCCGCTGTGAGAGGAGCCGTGCTCTTGAAGGCTGGAGTATACCGAGTCGCAGGTGCCTTGATCATTCGTGCCTCGGGTGTAGTCCTTCGAGGCGAGGGTCAAGACGAGACAGGGACTATTGTTGTTGCCACTGGTGCCATCCAACGAGACTTTATCCTGGTCAATGGCATGCTGAGTTCTGACATGGGTACTTTAGAAAAGCAGCAGGCCCTTGCGAAAACAAAGGAGATGATGCCTACCAACGGATACAAGAGTTCAAAGAAGCCGAAAACTACAACCACGGCCGGTGTCTATGTTCCAGTGGGCGAAACGCATATCCCTGTAGAGAGTATCGTAGGATTCAGCATCGGCGAGCGCATCGTGGTATATCTTTGTGTCTTTGATCTATTCAAGTCGGACATAGCATCTTTCCATTCGATCTAGGATTGAAACTAATACCCTTTTCATTTTGACATATACTAGATCGAGCGCCCCGGATCGGACGAGTGGATCAATGACATTGGCATGGATAGCCTTCCACCGAGACCCGACAGTGCAGCTTCTGTTCAATGGAAGAAGGAGACATTCACATTCAAGTTTGAGCGTACTATTCTCGGGATCGACGACGTAACAAGCTCGCTCATCATTGACATTCCAATGGTGATGAGTCTGGACCCAAAGTACCCTCCCGCCAAGGTCTACGAGCTAATTTACAGAAATCCGATGATTTCCGACGTTGGCGTCGAGAACATGCGCCTCGTGAGCGAATACGATCCAGTCGATAGTGAAGACGAGTCTCATGGGTGGTATGCAGTGGTGATGGACAACACACTCCATGGGTGGGTCGCAGATGTAACGACGATGCACTTTGTGAGCGGGATCTTTGCCTCAACTTGGTCGCGGTATGTCACCATCCAGGACTGTTCTGTGCTCTATCCAGTCTCCAAGCCCACTGAGGGTGGCCGGCGCTACCAGTTGTGCCTGAATGGGCAGATGGGACTTGTCAAGAGATGTTTCACCAATAATGCCCGCCATGACTTTATTACCCTTGCACGTTGTTGCGGTAAGGATATGTGTTGACTCAATTCTATCTCAGCATGTCCATCTATTTTTTCTTTCTTCTTTCTGTGTTTGCTAATGCTATTAGTAATTTGTCCCTCGTGGCAAATCAATTGCTCCCTCCTTTTTACTGATGTGATTTTTAGGCCCTAACGTGTTTGTCGACTCGACAGGGGTCGATGCCAACAACGATACTGGTCCGCACGAGAGGTGGGCTATGGGCACACTGTACGACAACATCACCTGTAACACTATCAATGTTCGCCAACGCCTCTGGAAAGGGTCTGGTCAGGGATGGTCTGGTAAGTTTTCCTGCATCTCGTGATGGTATGGAAATCAGCATGTTGGTCCCTACTCTTAGATCTGTGTTATACTTATACCACTTTGTCCGATCTGATAGGTGCGTACCAAGTGGTGTACAATTGCACAGCCAAAAGCAGCAAGAGTTGTTTTCAGGATGCCCCTGGCTCGACCAATTGGATCGTCGGCTTCAAGGGAGGACAGACGGAGCAGCCCGAGTTTATGGCCCAGTCGACACAGGTCAGGGCTGCAAATGCCACAGTGGAGCCTCGCAGTCTTTACTGGGCGCAGTTGGTGGCCCGAGTGGGCGACGTCCAATTGGTTGAGAACAGAGTCGGCGAGGCAGGCAGGATGTCCTACCCTCCGCCACAGTAGAGTTTTAGTGACGTCATTGTCATTCATTCAGATTTTTGTCAGCGCCCCCAATTCTGAATAAAAGTGCTGCACCTTCTGAGAGGCGATCGTTTTGTACTTCAACTCCATTTCTCGACAAGGACACGATGTTTGGCGCAACCAAGGACTTTCTGGGAAAACCAGCTCCACCAGGATACATTGCCGGTCTTGGCAGAGGGTACGCATCAACAACTCAGGACCTAGTCTTTGCTCATCATTTGATGACATTCATTTTTTTGGTTACGGGACATGTCTGTACTGAAAACTAATCGATCGTCTTTCTTTTGTGTCCTTCTTGTTCGCGTGGAACCTGATAGTGCTACTGGATTCACCACTCGGTCTGATATCGGACCTGCTCGCGAGGGACCCACTGAAGCGTAAGTGTAGATTACTGCTCACAATATCATTTGTTACCAGGGCATCAGGTAGCAATCGACACATTGCTAATGGTCAAACATTTGCCACACATTTTCTACTTCATAGTGATATCGCTAAACTTCAGGAGCAGGCAAGGAGGAAAGCTGCGGAGGATGGAGACGATGACGAGCGCTTTCAGGATCCTGACAACGAGACGGGACTGTTCAACACTGCACCTTACGAGGCTGATGATGAGGAAGCAGATCGAATTTACGATGCCGTTGACGCCAGACAGGACGAGCGGCGGAAAGCCAGAAGGTAACCTGGAAACCAAGAACGCTTACCGTTTTTTATGTATATCCTGTCAATGTTATAATTTCTCCGGAACGAACCGCTTACTAATCATCACTTTTGCACAACTATTCAACAATGCAATAGAGAGGCGCGAGAAAAGGAGGAAGCGGAGAGGATAAACAAGGAGCGACCCAGGATTCAGGATCAGTTTGCGGACTTGAAGCGTGGACTGAACACCGTTTCGATGGAAGAGTGGGAGAACCTGCCCGATGTTGGAAACATTGCAGGAAAGAACCGCAAGAAGGCCAATTTGAGAGACAAGTTCGCACCTGTGCCAGATTCGTTGCTCCCCAGGGCCCAGGAAGAAATGGCTACCAGCCTGGACGCACAGGTGAAGCCATCAATAGGATAGTAGCTTTTTGTTGTTGTATTGGTAATTTTATATTCTCATGCATTTGTTTTCTAACACTGAATTTGATATGCACCTTATAACTTAGTAGCCCAATGGACTTGCAACACCTGCACCGTCGATGACGAACTTTAGGGAGATTGGAGAAGCAAACAAATCAGTTCTTGGATTGCGATTGGATCGAATGGCTGACTCTGCTTCGGGACAGACAACTATTGACCCCAAAGGATATCTGACTGGACTCAACAGCGTTGTGGTGAAGAGTGAGGCTGAGATTGGAGATTTGAAGCGTGCTCGTCTGTTGTTAAAGTCCGTCATCACAACCAACCCTAAACACGCGCCCGGATGGATCGCCGCAGCGCGTCTGGAGGAGCACGCTGGAAAACTCACGGACGCACGCCAGATTATCGACAAGGGCTGTCAGGAATGTCCCAAGGCCGAGGATATCTGGCTCGAGGCCGCACGACTGAACAACACCGACAACGCCAAAAAGATTCTCGCCAACGCCGTTAAACAGGTCCCTCAGTCAGTCAAGATCTGGGTCCAAGCAGCACAGCTCGAAACTGTCCCTAAAGCCAAAAAGACTGTTATCCGACGCGCTCTGGACTATGTTCCCAACTCGATCAAGCTCTGGAAGACCGCCATTGAACTTGAAGACGACCCCAACAATGCTCGCATTTTGCTTGCACGCGCCGTCGAGTTGGTACCGCTTTCAGTGGAGCTCTGGATCGCCCTCGCCAGACTGGAAACCTACCAAAATGCGCAAAAGGTGCTGAACAAAGCTCGTGAGCACATCCCGACGTCACACGAGATCTGGATTGCTGCGTTCTGTCTGCAGGAAGCCAACGGGAAGCCTGTGGAGCGCCTTGTGGTCGGAGCGGTCAAGACATTGTCTATGAAAGAGTCGGCACTGAGCCGCGATCAATGGTTGGAGGAGGCGGAGAAGTGCGAGAAGAACGGATTCATCAACACTTGCCAGGCTATTGTCGGAGCTACGATCTCTATGGGTATTGAGGAGGCTGATTTGAAGTCAACATGGATGGATGACGCTGATGGTGCTATTGGTCGCCAGTCCTTTGGAACCGCCCGCGCTATTTATGCACACGCGCTCAAAACCTTCCCAGCTAAAAAGTCAATCTGGAGGCGAGCAGCACTTCTGGAGAAGGCGCATGGTACTCGCGAGTCACTAGAGGAGCTCCTTGTCCGCGCCGTCAAATTCTGTCCTCACGCCGAGTTCTTGTGGCTAATGGGTGCCAAGGAGAAGTGGATCGGAGTAAGTTTTCAATTGCTAAGGATTGGTATGGCATGCATTTGAGAATTTTCGATGAGGTTGACTAACAAACATTCTTTCATATTATTTCATTGATTAAACAGGGAGATGTTCCTGGAGCTCGTGTTGTGCTGGGTGCGGCCTTTGAAGCAAACCCCAACAGCGAAGCGATCTGGCTGGCTGCTGTCAAGCTGGAGGCCGAGAACGGCGAGCATGGACGTGCAGAGAAATTGTTGTCCCAGGCCCGAGAGAAGGCAGATACCATGAAGGTGTGGATGAAGTCAGCAGTGCTTGAGCGTCAGTTGGGTAAGATTCCGGAAGCATTACAGTTGCTGGACCAAGGTTTGGCCAAATACCCCACTGCTGATAAGCTGTGGATGATCCGCGGCCAAATTTTGACAGACCGAGGCGACAATCAGAAGGCGAGAGAGAACTATATCAAGGCGGTCAAGTTTTGTCCCAAGTCCGTACCGCTGTGGATCCTGTATTCGAGACTGGAGGAGAGGGCTGGACTGCAGACGAAAGCAAGAGCAATGCTTGATAGGGCGCGTCTGCTCAACCCCAAGACACCTGAATTATGGTAAGACCCTCTTTCTAATCAAATGCGCCACAATTGTCTTTTGTTTCTTTGTCAGACACGATGTGGATTGAACTGATGGCTTGTGCAAAATTTATTGCTGACATGTCTCTTACTAATGGTGCCCACTGTTGAAATTTCTTGTGCTACATTCAATAGGCTGGAGTCTGTCAGGATCGAGTTGCGGGGAAACAATGCCAACTTTGCCAAAACACAGATGGCCAAGGCACTGCAGGAGTGTCCTTCCTCAGGTCTGCTTTGGTCCGAATCGGTCTGGTTAGAGACGAGGGCACAGCGCAAGGGCAAGATCGTCGATGCCCTTAAGAAGTCAGAAAACTCGGTACATGTCATCGTCACGGCAGCACGTCTGTTCTGGTCCGACCGTCAGGTCGAGAAGGCACGGTCATGGTTCCTGAAGGCAGAAAAGTCAGATTCAGACCATGGGGATGCGTGGGCATGGCACTACAAGTTTGAGGTCGAGCACGGCGACGAGGCAAGGAAGAAGGACCTGGCGATGAGGTGCAAGGCGGCTGAGCCACGGCATGGCGAGTACTGGCAGGCGGTGGCCAAGGACCAAAAGACCGCCGGAAAGCCACTAGATGAGATTCTTATTCTGGTCGCAGCGTCCCTGCCGTCGAATGTCGTCGCATAGTAAAATCGCACTCTGTTGACGTGCGTCTTATTAAACATCATCATCGTCAGCACCATCGTAGCGCACCTTGTGGACGTATAAATAGAGGGCGTGTGCCCACTTCTTTTCTTTTGCATTCATCAACTCCTCTCCTCTTTTCTTCATTCCTCATTCCACACGTACACATCTCCTCTCCGCCCACAACTCATTCCCGACCGCCATGTCCAACATCACCACCCCTAAAGTCAACCAAGGTGACTCCAAGCACCTTTACACCGTCATCGGTCAGTACTCTATCTATCCTCCATGCTTATCGCTCCCCTCGTTAGTCATCATAGTCCTACTCCGAGTCCGAGCATGATGTTTGACGCGTCCATTGGCTAAAATATCGTCGATTATCATTCCACTTTGTCATTCTTAGTCCTCGGTGCATCGGGTGACCTTGCAAAGAAAAAGACCTTCCCTGCGCTCTTTGGGCTCTACAAGAACAAATACCTTGACCAGAACACCCACATCATTGGCTATGCGCGCACCAAGATGGACCAGACCACCTTTGAGGGCCACGTCTCCAAGTACATCAAGCTCAAGACCGAGGCCGACAAGGCCACGTTGCAACGGTTTCTCAAGTTGTGTTCGTACCAAGATGGTCAGTACGACCAGGACAAGGATTTCCAAAACCTCGAGAAGCACATTGTTGAGGTCGAGAAGGCATCCGGATCGACTGCACGTCTATTCTACATGGCTTTGCCTCCCTCGGTGTTCATCCCTGTCGCGACCAGTCTGAAGAAGAACAACTACCATAGTTTCGAAAAGGATGGTATCCTAACCAGATTGATTGTTGAGAAGCCCTTTGGTATGGACCTCGAGAGCTCGCGCAAGTTGGGTCGGGAGTTGGGCGCGTTGTTCAACGAGGACGAGGCAAGTTATCCTTCCACCCATTGTCTTGCAGTTGTGTGCTCTGACTTTTTTTGTTCCTTTCTCCGTTGATAATTCATTCAAATTCCCGGTTTCTCACGTCAACGCCGTAATGTTCCTTTCTTTCTTATCATTTCTGTCGGAAATTGCGCCCCACCTGTTTATCTCACATCTCCGTTTTCTTTTCTTTTCTTTTCTTTTCTTTTTCTTTTTCTTTTCTATGTTCTCATTGGAAAATGAGAAAGGGAGGGGGCGAACAAGGTTACTAACTGCACATGACAACTGATACGCAATAGATCTACCGCATCGATCACTACCTCGGCAAGGAGATGGTCAAGAACTTGATGATCTTGCGTTTTGCCAATGTCATCTTTGGATCGGTCTGGAACCGTCAGAGCATTGACAACGTCCAGATCACTTTCAAGGAGAAGATCGGCACTGAAGGCCGAGGCGGTTACTTTGACGAGTTTGGCATCATTCGCGACGTGATGCAGAACCGTAAGTTTATATTTACCCATTAACGATGTCTTTCCCGTCATCCCAACATTCGCAACGGCTATGACGCGTTGTTTCACAAGAACTTTGTTCTCATTCAGCATCGTTGTATTGTTTGTCTGATAGACTTGTTGCAGATCTTGTCGTTGGTGGCGATGGAGCCCCCAGTGTCGTTGAGCGCCGAGGATGTCCGCGACGAAAAGGTAATGATCCAATAATCAGATCGGTAGTGATCGAGTTATTGTGTGGCATCTACTGCCCCTAGAAATATCGTTAATAAGGGTCTCTCTAATATTGTTAATTCTTCCTCGTCGCCGACATATCAGGTCAAGGTGCTTCGCTTCATCCCACCCATCGTAAAGGAGAATATCTTGTTGGGTCAGTATGGCAAGTCCGAAGACGGCAAGGAGCCTGGCTACCTCGATGATAAGACTGTCCCCCATGGAAGCAAGACCCCAACGTACGCCGCCGCGACGCTGTTCATCCACAACGATCGATGGTCCGGCGTGCCCTTCATGCTCAAGTGTGGCAAGGCTCTGGACCAACAAAAGACCGAGATTCGTATCCAGTTCAAGGACGTCCCCGGCCACTTGTTCACGGGCCTATCGCGCAACGAGATTGTGATCCGTGTTCAGCCCAACGAGGCAGTGTACGTCAAGATGATGAACAAGGAGCCTGGTCTGGGTATGAAGACTATTATCTCGGACCTGGATCTGTCGTACTCGAGCCGATTCAACGATTCGGTGATCCCTGAGGCGTACGAGTCGTTGATCCTGGATGCCCTGAACGGAGACCATTCCAACTTTGTGCGTGATGATGAGTTGGATGCGGCCTGGAAGATCTTTACGCCTATCCTGAAGACGATTGACCACGGCGAGATCGATCCAATCCCTTATGCCTATGGAAGCCGTGGACCCAAGGGTGTGGGCGAGTTTGTGGCCAAGCATGGATACACGCGCGGAGAGCAGGCGTATGTCTGGCCCTTGCACTCTGAGGCCGGCCAGGATGCTGCTGGCAAGGACCAGCGGGTTGAGAAGAAGTCCAACTGAGGTTGTGATGTTCTGTATCGCGAGTGTGAATGAATTCGCCCTGTTCTCTGCTTAGAGTCATAGACACAGACATGGCTGAGAGTTGTGACTGCCTTATGATTGAAGGAAATAAAAAAAAAGAAACTTTGGCAACATCATTCTCTCACTCTTCTCCACAAGACAATTACCGACAAACAACCAACCAAACCCATCACAAGACAAACACATCAGCACTAGGAACAAAGACAATGTCATCAGCAGACTCAAAGAAGGGTGCCTACGGCACAGTCGTACGTATTCACTACAGGATTGACAAAAGCAACAAGGACCACCTTGGCAGACATCGTTCATTCATTCTTTCTCTCACTCACTCGATGACTAACCGCAGCACATATTGTTATTATTTTGGTGGTAACACATACACAATAGGTCAAGAAAAAGTCAGGACGATGGGATATGGAAGAGTTTGAGAAGCGGGCCAAGGAGAGAGCAACTCGTGACAAGGAGTTGGCAGAAGAAGATGAAGCCAGGGCACTAGGTAAAACTTACCACGATCCTCGCTGGTTTGTCGAACTACTGCACGATTATTATTTTTTGCTTGGCAACCCTTATTTCTCCCCCCCCCCCCCCCACACACAAAACCGATCATCCAAGCAAAAAAAAAAAAAAAAAAAAAAAAAGGGAAAGTGCTAACTTTTTTTCGTTCACTCTATATTAGGAAAAACGGTGAAGAAGAGGGTAAAGGAGGCGCCCACAGATGAAGCAATCAAGGCCGAAAAATCCGAACGCCTCATCCTGGAATCAGCCATCGGGAAATCTCAAGTTGTCCAAGGTGGCCCCAACGGCCGAGCACCCGGATTCTTCTGTCAACTCTGCGAGTGCGTACTCAAGGATAGCATCGCCTACATGGACCACAGGAACGGAAAGGAGCATCTCAAGAAGATGGGCGTCGATAGAAAGGCCGTCAGGGAGAATTTGACCGATGTTGTCGCCAAGATGGAGAGTCTGAAGCGAAAATCGGAGGCGCCTAAGAAGGAAAAGTATGATCTGGATGCTAGACTTGAGGAGGTCAAGAGACAGGAGGATAGGGAACGAGCGGAAAAGCGGGAACGCAAGAAGCAGAAGAAGAATGATAAGAAGCCTGATGAGGGTATTGATGATGGTGGGATGGACCCTGCTATGGCCGCCATGATGGGCTTTTCGGGATTCGGCACTTCAAAGTCATAATTCCTCCAACATTTGAACCTCATAAAGCATTTATATTTTTTAATACCAAGTTGTCAGGATTTTTGTTGTATTTATATCCACGCTGACAGGTGGTTAGCTCTTTCTTTGCTCCAGCAGTCGACTCTGGCGATGGATGCGCTTCCAGCAACCTATTAGTTCAGTTTACAACGGGACGGCATCGGCCCCAGCTCTTACTGCACATCTTCGTTCTGAGCCGCCTTCTCAGCTTCTGCTGCCTCTCGTGCCTTGACAACCTTCACTGTCTCGCAGTAACTAGGGAGATCGACTGGCGGGACCGTCCCGGTATTGGGCACAGGGGGCAAAAAAAGAAGCCTGAGGATGACATCCAATGTGCTTCCTCATCATAAAGGCCCAAAGCCAGAAGGGCATGTTCTTGAAAATAAACCGCGTGAGTGATGCAACGCGGTCAATGGCCTATCGAAAAGAAAGTGAAAATGTTGAAGGAAGGGGGGTTTGCACGTTAGGGGTGTCTAATGTTTTTAAGGTCATTTTACATGTCCCGCAAGGCGATGCCATCATAGGAAAAACAACGAAACATGGCCGCAGAACTTGCACATGTTTTTAGCGTGGGCTTCCGCCACGAGAGCAGCGGCGTGTCAGCTCGTCGGGGTTTGAATGCATTTTCCAGGTCCTTGACTTGGGTGGTAGGAAGGGCGTTGTCTTCCTGCAGAGTGGAGCTATATCAAAAAGGATGGACGTGAATGTGGGAGGGATGGGGCCATCGAAACCAAAAAAAAAAAAAAAAAAAAACCCCCTCCAAAAAAAAAACCAGAAAGGGATCCGTGCATTTCTTCGTTCAGAGAAAATTCAAGCGCAAAGTCCTGCTCACGGCTTTCGTTAAAAGACGAGGTAGTCTAGCACTGCTTCGACTTGACCAGGTACTCGTCCATGATACCCATCTGGGCGAACAAAGGACCCCAACGTTTGGGGCGAGGAAAAAGGGCTCCTCCTTTCTTATTTCAATCGATATATCGAGGTCGTGTCAGGAGTCAAGCAAAGAATGAAAATGAACTCGGTCCAGACGACACACTTGGGCCACAAGGCAAACGAGCACTCACCAAAAATTTTGGCCTTGGGAGACTTTTCAAAGACATCGTAAGAGATACCTGCTTTCTGCAGCAGAAAAGCCCAAGGTGAGGCCTAACTAAAAAGAAGAGAAATATATATGGTCGCGTTGAGCGACAGAACCCTAGTTCATTTCTTTGCTGTCATCAAATTTACTCCTTTGTGGCCGAATGAGTACCGGCTATTCCTGCTCCGATAATGTTACCGTGGGGCTTGCGGTCAGGTGTGTCGTAAACCGGGAGATTAGGGCCGTGTAGGACGATGGGCATTGTGTGGAAGGGTAATGGGTACGGAAGGAGTGTCGAAAAGAGGAGGTGGAGTGAAAGGAACGAAAAAAGAAAAAAGAGAAGGGAAGGGACGTAAAGAACTTTGTTGGAGTAAGGTGCCAATGTATGGACGAGGCGGAACCTTTTTTTTCCTTCGTCTCTATCGTGAACAAGAACCGCCATTTGACCCTTTCACCGCAAAGAAGAGTGGGAAGAAGTAAAACCAAATGAGTGATGCTGTGCGATGATGGGAAAACAAAGAATTAGTCATTGTTCTTCCGTTTGTTGAGTTTTCTCATGGACAACCGTACTGTGCACTGGGCATGTACCCCAGTCCTTGGCAATATGGAAGCTCAGTGTTTGTGCACACGCATATGTGAAGGGAAAAATAATTATCTGTTGTTTGTTGTTCTTCCATTGTCAAGCCGTCTGAGGCGCGTACTTCTTTTTTTTGTTTTCTTTGTCATGAAGGAAGGACAGGTCAAGAAAAAATCGAGTCCGGTGGAGTGTCTCCACACAAGATTACAAGAGTAAGGTAAGACAGTGACCTTGGGCGAAGCAGGTGGCCAACAGAGACAAATAAACATTGACCATTCCTGGATCTATGTTTTCATCATCTTACCTCGCCCTGACCATCTCTCCATCATCAGACACGAAATTTAGGGGCGTTCAATTTTCAAGGCTGAAGGGAACTCGCACTGGTTGTTTATTGGTGGTTGCATTGAAAAAGATGGATCAACCTTAGACATGGATGTGTTTCTGGATGGTGAGGAGACCAGGTCCCTTTCCACCACCAAGCAAAGCCCACTGGGGAAGGTGGTTCTTCATGTCAGTAAAAGCAGGGATCTGGTCGTTATCCCACTCGTCGTACAGGCAGGCAAGGATACCTTCCAGAGCAGGTGCATCCTCGTTCTCGACCTCATATGCAACCTCCAAATCATACTCCTGGTCATAGTCGCGCTTGAAGGCAGTCATGCCCAAACGGATCGCCGCATCGACCTGAGGGGTACGATAACCCTCATCGGGGTCATCAAATCCAGCGAGCTTCAAGGACACAAGGCTCGAGTTGGATGGGAACTGGATAGCACACAGTCTCGAGTCGAGAGCAGTCCACTTCACGTGAACCTTACGGAGCAAATGGTTAGCCTCGATCTGAGCCTCGCCAATAACCTCCTTGTGGTGCTCGGGGGCTGAGACTGTAGACTTAATAATTTCAAAACCAGCCTTCTTGGATTCGACAACCAGCTTGGGGGTGGCACCAAAGTAAACGCACTGAGTCAAGGCGCCGTTGCTCACGGGGTCAGGGCTGCACTTTCTCTTCTTGGCGGCAGCAGGGACCATGTCCAAGATGGTCCCCAGGTTGTTGACAGTCTTGACGGTCACATAGGAGGTATCCTTGTCGAGATCGTGGATCTGGCGCCAGACCAGCTTGTTGGGAGCCTCCTGGGCCGAGTAAGGGAAGACGATGCAGCAGGAGATCAACAGGACCACGGAAAAGAACAAGCTGACTTGACCCATCTTGCGGAAATTGGCTGAGCGGTGGATCGTCGGGATCAAAGGCATCACGCAGTTCAATGCGCAGAGCGAGAACAGCGCCATAACTATGGAAGAAGGAAAGAATAGTAATAATTAGATACCAATTTCTTACTGGGAATGTGATCGGGGGCTCATTTAACGGATTAGAGACTTACTGGCAAAGGAGGGAGTTCCGTCAACAAGGGTCTGGCCCATGGCGATCATGTTGGTAATGGCGACATCGAGAACCATCATCAAAGGCACAAAGTTAATCCAGAGACGAGCGAGAGTCCAGGGGGTGCCTCTGCGTCTGGGGTACACCGCAAAGTAGGCAGAGATCATCGAAGTAACGGTGAACCAGCTGATGAAGTAAAAGAGACCAATTTCCTGAGAGCGACCGATAACAGTAGCACCGATCAACAAGGTCCACCAGAAGAGGACCATGCCAACGTTGGAAACCTGCTCCGAATCGACGCGGATACGCTCAAGGGCAACCTCGAGAGGACCAAAGCTGTCACCTCTGAGCCAGAGCTCAAGACGGACCCAGGCCCACTGGACGCAAATGATAGTGTTGCAGCACTGGAAGAAAAAGAACATGAATGCCAACCAGTGCTCACCATAGACGAGCATAGGGTTGATTCTGTCCAAAATCTTGGCAAAGATTACCGAGGAGATAATGGCCACCACAAAGCTGATGATCAAGGACAGGTAGCTTCTCAGAACGATGCCCAAGGTTAGGCCATGCTTGGCGGACGAGATGACGGCCCAAGCAACAAAGATGGGTGCGATGATGAGCAAGTTGTAGTTTAGGGTCAGGTAAGTGTTGAACGAGTAGGTCAGCATGAAGAACCCTGCAATGTCGTAGTAGATCGAAGCCTCGGAGCTAACAATCTTCTTGGGTTTGATCAAGTAGTCCGAGTCGGCAATGTTGCGGACCGTGTTCAATCCAGTGATCCCCATGTGCTGAACAGATCCCTTAGAGGTGTGCTCAATGTCATCGTGGAGAGTGTGGTAGAAGGCTCTGCGACTGTAGAATGCAATGTCAACTCCAGGGATGTTGCTGCCAGTGTAGACGGAAAAGTCGGTACCACTATGAACAAGGACGGAAGTGGACGATGTTAGCGTGGGTGCTGGAAGAGAACGCGCAAAAACACATTACAAAGGACAGATGTGTAGAAGTATGCTGCTTACCTCTTGATGAGACCGAGCTTAAAGATGTCGTTACCGAAGACGTTAGCATGAGGCGAGTTGCCGTCCTTGCTGTAGGCATGAGCGAGGGCCTGGTTGCTAGCACGGAAAAGCAGAGCGCGTCCACCGGCACCAGCTCCCTCTACAAGTATGTATGAAGATTAAAATGGACATGATGTTAGGTGTTGTCAATGACATCTGAAAAGAAAGAGGCACCAAGGGTTAGGGACGAGACTTACCGAGGTTGACGAAGGCCTTGACATCCTTGGACCAAGGGTGCTTCATGAAGGCGGCGGCTCCATAAAGGCCGACCTCCTCACCGTTGTTGATGTTGAAGATAACGTTGTGCTTGACGGGGTGGTTGATGAGGTTACGAATCATCTATGTGGGTGCAAGGAGAAAATGGTCGTTTGGTCAATTTTCCGGAAGAATTCCATCTCGACTGTTACACCAAAGCTAAAAGCGAGGTATAGTCGATCATCAAGGAAACCCTTTCTGTTCGCGGGCATTTTTTTTTTACCTCCAAGCAGACGGATACACCGATGCCGTCGTCGGTAGCACCATGACCAATCAAGACCGAGTCTAAAGTAGTTAGAAGGCGATGCGATGAGCAAAAGAGAAAAAAGGAGAAAGAGTGTTGATAGTTTGTTTAGCAAAGAAAGTGTCATAAAGCGTGTAGAAAAAGATCCAAAAAAACGCTCTTCGCGTTCTTGTTCACTTGATGTCCGGATTAGGACAGGATGGCTGGCAAAGATTCGCCGGATCAAAGCATAATATCCAATTGAGATGACAGATACTCCACTTTTGCCTCTTTCAGACACCATCCCGCGCTTCGACCACTGGAGTCTTATCCTATTTCACCCACTTTTGTAATAGCGCTAGCTTGCTTACCATAGTGAGCATCCACAACAACCGCCTCAGCATAACCCGTTAGGCTGCCCTCAGCTCGGCCTTCGGTACCAACAACCCGAACAAGAACATTCGACGATTCGTAATACTCCAGACGGGAGACGTTGCCAAGGTAGTTCCTGGTCTGCGTCAGATGAACGTCGTCAACACCTAATTCAATAGTCTGGTTCAACAGCTGGGCCTCCTTCTGAAGCCCCTTGACGGTCTGGACGAGATACTCGCGAATGCGGACGTTCTCACGCGAATTGATGGGATGGGGTTTTTGGGCAATCTGCTCCAGATGTTGCCAAGCCCACTCGGCCGAGAAATCATTAGGCCTGACAGCATCGGCGACAGACATGGGCGCGGGGAGGGAGAGTCTCTTGTAGCTGACGATGGCACCAATGACGAGGTAGGAGACGGTCATAAGGAGGAAGACACCGGCCATGCGACGCCAGGAGCCCTGGTTAATTAAAGCGGTGGCGGGACGGGAGTCGGGCTTTGGGGAGGACTGGAGCAAGGGCGATTCCTCGGTGGGGTCCTCAAGGCGCCTGTCATGGGCATCGTCAGAGTTGTTCTGGTTTTGTGACATATCCTTGCCCTTGCTAACTTTTCTCTTGTGTATCGTAGACTGTAAACGAAGTGTCTAGCTGTTAATAAAAACGTGTTTGTGTCCTCTTTTCAGAGCGATGAGAGTGAGAAAAAGAAAGGGTGGGCATGAGCGTGTACCATGCAAAAGGGACGGTCGCAATCGCAGGTGTGAGGGGGGTGTATGAGAGTGAGGGATGTGAGGATGAATAGCAGTAGCGGTGAGAAGGGAGGGAGGACGGATGGGTGACGAGAGGTGTGGAAAGAAAGAAAAAAAAAAAGAGAGACCAGAAGGTGGACCGTGGGTTGTTACCTTTTTACGCACGCCAGTCGAAGGGGAGGAGGAGGCGGTGGTGGTTGGAAAGGAAGCAAAGGGCAAAAAGAACAAGGGTCTTCTGAGGACACAGACAGAAACAGTACATCGAGTGGCAATCGCAGCACATGCGATCACAAGTAGACAATGAAGCTTGTGCTTCTGCTTCTTCTGCTTCTTCTTCTGCTCCTTCTCCCTTCACACAGACACCTTACCTTACCCCATTCCCTCTCCCCCTCTCCCACGCTTGGTTGCGTTCCTAACTCACTTCAAACATGGTCATGGCTGTGAGTTTCCCTCTCCTCGTCCTCTATCATGCAAACATCTCTCACTCACGTCATTCCTCATTCTCTTCTCGTTCACCTTCGACATGCACAACGCCTTGACCTTCTTTCCCTCTCCCGCCTCTTTTCCCAAAAAAGAGTCTCTTCGGCCTCTCGGCCCCAATAGACATCGACATTCACTTCAACGGTCAAGAACAGCGCAAGCAAATCGAGGCCAAGGTCGACAAGGACAAGCGCGAAAAATACCCCCTCTACTTTGATGGCGAGACCGTTGCTGGAAAGGTAAATCAGGAACGAAAAAAAGAAACGCGAACACGTCCCCCCCCCGTGTCATAGCTGTGCCATTCCTACTTTGCCCATCACTTGGCATCTTCACGCCATGCAAAAGTACACGACCTATGGGAGACTTGCATCTGAGCATTTTGAAGTCCTGGTAACGAGAATAACCTGACACGATACTTTGCCCTTTCTCAATTGCTAGATCAATATCAGGGTTAGGGACAACAAGAAGGTCGAGCACAACGGCATCAAGGTCGAATTCGTTGGAAGCATAGGTACACAAATTATACAAAAGTCGATCGTCTTATGTCCATGCGTTAATATTAGTATTTTTACTAATGGACCACAAATTCTAACGCCAAGATACATTCCTCGTCATGGTGTCATGATAGAAATGTTCTACGACCGTGGAAACCATTACGAGTTCAGGACGATTCAACAGGAATTGGCTGTGCCTGGAGAGCTCCGCAACAACGCCGACTTTGACTTTGAGTTCAAGAACATCGAGAAGCAGTATGAGAGCTATCACGGCATCAATGTCAAGCTGAGGTAACTAAGGAGCACTTTTTCAAAGATCAACATGACTTTTGAATTGGAAGATCGGCACGCCTGGATCAACCTTTTAATTGACGACACGGATATTTGTTTTTCCTTCGAAACAATATAGATACTTTGTGAGAGTTACGATTCTGCGCCGAATGGCTGATGTGGTCAAGGAGCAGGACATCTGGGTGCACTCGTATGTCATGCCCCCAGACGGCAACAACTCGATTAAGATGGAGGTCGGAATCGAGGACTGCCTCCACATCGAGTTCGAATACAACAAATCTAGGTACCGCCAACACTTTGTGGTTTGCATTGCGTTTTTCGTGCTTGCTTAGTAGCGCGTCAAACAACACGTCTAACAATTTTCCCCTCCGACCGATAGATACCACTTGAAGGACGTTATTGTCGGCAAGATCTATTTCCTTTTGGTCCGCATCAAGGTCAAGCACATGGAACTCTCAATTATCCGTCGGGAAACCACCGGAGCACCACCCAACCAGTACAACGAAAGCGAAACGATTACAAAGTTCGAAATCATGGATGGCGCACCCGTTCGTGGAGAGACTATTCCCATTCGCCTCTTCTTGGGTGGTTTCGAGCTCACCCCTACCTTCCGCGATGGTAAGCTGCTCGTCTGAATGGACACAATTGCTTGCGGACCAAATACTGCTTGATCGCCTTTGGTACTGATGCCATTTTGTTGCACCACTTTGAACAAACTAGTCAACATGAAGTTCTCTGCACGCTACTACTTGAACTTGGTTCTTGTCGACGAGGAGAACAGACGCTACTTCAAGCAGCAGGAGATCACCATCTTCCGTCGTCAAGGTAAATCACATTTAATTTTCTCAACGTATCCCTGACTAGTTTGTACTTTGCCTAGGCACACACTCTAACACTCGTGTTCTTATCCTCGATAGTTGACGACGAAATCGTGGAACCTGCAAAGATCCATGCAGTTTAACGACATTCACCTCATTAGAACACAGGAACTACAATTGATACATCGGGACCAAGGACAACCCACCCCTTCATACAGTAATAAACGCCATTGTATTTCGCGACTATCTGCTGCCACGGTACTGTCGTTCACAACTCAGCGCACGTAGAGGATCATGGAGTTGGCGAGCTCTTCTCCGACTTGACAGTAGTACTCTGCAATGACGCTCCGCAACTCCTTGTGGCTCTTGTAAGCGTCAATAGCCTAAGAAGGAACGAACAGTGTTTGATCAGTGACAGCCTCAGGCACGCCATGAGTTCATAACGACACAAAAATTGAGAACGCGAACAAATGACTTACCACAACGGGGCGCAATGCGTTCTTGTCAGTCAAGCACAGAACGTTCACCAATGTTAACTGAGTAACAGCCTTCGTGTCCAAGCAGCCCGGAGCAGGCCGCGCCGTGATCTCCTTGAAGACCCTGTCCATCTCCTTTCTCCGAGCCTTCTTGGCAGCCTTGGCAGCCTTGGCCTCCTTCTCTGCCTTATCAACTCCGTCAACTTTTTCGTGCTCAGTGTCCAGTTTCTTCTTCTTGCGATCACTTCCTCCTTCAACAAAGTCCTCCACTTCGTCGTCCGAGTTGTCGACCGCCCGAGCATTGAACTCATCCGGATCTAGATCAAACTCGTCATCCTCTTCGGCCACACTGTCCCAGCCGTCCTCGTCATCATCGCCATCTTCATCTTCGTCGTCGTCATCATCGTCGTCACCGCTCGATTTGGAGGACGCACCTTGCTTCTTGTCGATGATGGATTGGATCTTTGCTTCAAACAAGGGATCCAGTGGTGTGGGGTGCTCAAACGTGCTGTATCTCTGGTCCTTGAGGATCTCCTGGCACTTTTTGAACTCGATCCAGTTGTATGTTTCCTATGTCAAAAATACAACTCAAGACCATTAGTGTTTTGTTCTGCGGGAAGAGGTATTGCGAACTGACAAAACACACGCGCGTGTTTCTTTGACTTACAGGATCCAGAAGGTACGAAGGATGGAACTGGCCCTTGTAGGTCATCTTCTGACAGGTGAAAATATAGAAACCTAATTGCAGGAAAGATCAAAGTGCAATTGTTAATTGACGAGATACAAATCAATAACTAGCGCCCCAACATTAACAACCACGAGTATCCTACATACCCATGTAATAAAACTTGAGATCCTCGTATCCTGGCTTGGCGCTCAACTCCTGAACGAGCGCAATCTCTCTCTGGGCACTGTACTTGCCCAACGACAGGACGGAGTAATCGGGGTCGTAGAAATAGTAGACTGCCGACACACACGATGGCAGAATGTCAATCACCGAGACGGCAATCAGCTTTTCGTCCAGGTAGTAGCATTGGTGGAACGATCCGTATCCTGGATCCTCCTCTGTCCAGTCATCCGGCTTGGTCGCAGTCAGAGGCGAGTCGATGAGGAAGTTGGTGAAACTCTTGGGCTGACACTTGGACCGGGGCTCGTGGTGGACTTCCATCTGGTACTTTGTGTACAGGGCGTGCTTTTCCTCCGTAAAAGATGATGGCTCTAATTTGATCTATATCGAGACATGTCAATTGAAATAAAAAAAAAAGCGTTAATTGTTACGCCTGTTACGCCCTGATCTTGTTTTCTGTTCAGAAACCTCCTTTGCAATTAATTGCGAGACCAAAATAACATACTCGCAGACGGTGTTTCCACGAGGTGATATCAGGGGAAAGAAGGTACTCTGACGACCGAATCCGAGTCCGCAGGTCCGTCGCCACATTCTTGGGCGCCTTTCTCGGCTTCTGCTTCTTGCTCGTAGGTGTTGGCGCCGCTGTCTCCGCCGCTGATGAAGACGCCTCGGTCGCTGCTGTTTCCAATCCGGCTTCTGGCTTGGTCTTTCCAGCTCCGCCTTTCTCAGTCGCCTGACTCTCCTTCTGACGCGCAGCAATGTCCTTGTCAAAGTTGTCATCGCCTTCCTGAACAAAGTTGTTGAATCTGTTGACGATCTGCCTTTGGTGTTTGGACGCCTCGAAATCGTTGGCTCTCATCCTAACGGATCGTAAAAAAGAGAGTTAGCGTGGGATAATTTCGTTTTGTGGGGATCATCGGGGTGTCACGTAGCCCAGAATGGGTGTCTTTACCTGATGGTGTACTGCGGGCAGCAGCTGTCTCTCAGGTTGGGCTTGTACAGGTACCTCCCAGACCTATTCGCAAAATACACAAACAGGCGCAAGGTCAGTCAAGAGTTTAATTGATCGCTGAGTAGTAAATCCACGCCTGTTGCCACACAGCTCCTCGAAAGATCTTGTGTCTCACCTTCTCCATCCTCGGTTAACGAGCGCTTGGTAGTCCTAGAGTGCGACAACCAGTAACACAGGGAGTAGTTAGAAGAACTGTTACCACCCTTACGCTCATTCAAAAGGGAACCCGTTGGCGAAGGCGTTGAGCAAGAGACTTTAATGCAAAGAGTGAATGCTTGACTAAGTTACCTTGCAGGTCATGAGGTGAGCAGACATGCCATAGGTGTGTGATCCTCCAGTGGATTTGCAGTAGCCACAAGAGGAGACATTGGTGCCGTAGGGGGTGATGACGCTAAAGTCATTCAGTAGCATGGCCGAGTTGTTGCTGTTGTTGATGGCGCAGTGATGGGAAGGAGATTCGAGAACAAAGGAAAGAAAGGGGTGAAGAAGCAAAAGGGGTGTCTTAGAAAAAAAAAGTGAGCAAGTGACCGTCCTGAAGCTCCGCCCCCTGGATTTGCTCAGAACACGAACAGGTGGGCTAAGAACGACAAACGATCTATTACTTTTCAGCTATGAGTTGTGAAGGAGAGAAAGATTAGAACCAACTGTACTCAGCCTGAGTAAAAGAAGAACGGATGACATGTGAACGAAGAACGTGACAGGGTTGCGATCGTGCCTGAGGGTCACATAAGGTTACTACTATACGCGACCGACTGATAGATAGGACAAGGACGCGTTTGAGACAAAGGAGAGGCTGCCTTTGATCCCTCACCAGGATGGAGAGGTATATAAAACTCTCTCTCCCACTTTCCTTTTTCAACACCTTCTTTCTTCTTTCTCTCCTTCTTTCTTCCTTTCCTCCTTCCTTTCTTTTTTTCTATATTTTTTCCACTCTTTACTCCTCACTACGCCACGCACATACTTTTCTTTTTATCTTACTATCCCGGCTCCCCTACCCTCTCACGCCTCGACCCCCGTGCAACTCAAGGCCATCCACCCACACACATCTAACACTCGAGTCGTCATGGAAGGAGGCATCATCCCCAACAAACTAGCGCCCACGACCTGACTCATACCACCGTGGCATTGACCTCAGCAGATGCTCCTGCCTCTGATTCCATCCCTGCCGCTCTCTCTGCCACCCTGGCCCGGATCTTCAATGTCTCGCGGTAGCTGTTCAACTCGGCAGGCTTGACCGTTCCATGGTCCTGTACAAACGGCAGAAACGAGACCTGGGGCCTGTTTCGCACCATAGCCACCATCACGTATTCCCACATCCACAAGGGTATGTTCTTGGCAATGAAGCGCGTAATAAGTGCGCTAATGTCGGTTGTGTGGGATGGAGAGGAAGATGTTCAAGAGGATCAGACCTTAGAAAGGGATAGGAAAAAAAAATCGCCCACCAAAAAAAAAATTCACAGAAAGAAATGGGGCAAGATCACCAACCTTGCCGTAGAACCTGCACATACTTTTGGACAGAGTATTAGCTACTTGTGCGGCTGTATGTCGTTCCTCCTTGTACGCCCGGAACGCCTTTTCGACATCCTTGACTTGTGGAGTTGCGATCACATTGATCCAGTTTGCGAGCGCCACTGCATCCTGAATCGCCATATTCGCGCCTTGGGCGCCAGCTGGGTGTAACTGAAGCACAACACAAATACAAGGATTGAAGAAGTAGAGTAGTGTTAGTGTCTTGTCTATCCCTGTGAATGGATCTCTTGGGTGTGAGTACAATAATGCGAAGGAGAATTATCTTGAGGCATGCTAATACAAACGAGATCGATACAAATAAAACAGGGGGGTCAGTACAATCAGAGAGGGGCAATTAAAGACAACATAGGGTGACAAGCAAGAGAGACTCGCCATCGCCAATCAAGACGGTCCTGCAATGGTACCAGGTGTCACATACCTTCTCCTCCAACATGACTTTTGTCATTTGGCCCTTGCGCATCTTGTCGATCACATCTCCAATAGTGAGGGTGCCATCGCCTCCAAGGATAGGAAAGTCTCGAACGTCATTACACATACTATCCGCGTCTCCGCCCCAATCCGTCGTCCGAAAGTTGTTGTGGTACTTTTCGGTCTCCTCGTCAAATACAACGTCGAGTTCCAATACATCTTGTTATCCTTGACTGCGAATACACCATTCATGCGTGCGCACAAGTAGAGATAAAAAAAGCCTGTGAAGGCTGACGAAAGAAATCGATGGAGAGGAGGAAGATGAAGGCACAGATGAATACGAGGCTATTTCAGCGAAAGTTGCGACAGTCAGGACGAAAGGGTGGAAAAGACCGACACACGAAATCAAGGCACCTCTTTGTGGCGAAGGTTCAGGGTCAAGGTTAGTGGACTATACGGTATCGGCTACCTCCAAGCGAAAACATACCGAGATCCGCGAGGACGATGACGACGACAGATCGCCTCGCCAGCCGACCTCTCAAATAATGGAATGATGGGTCGGGGGTGTTGTTTCAATAGTCGAGTCGACCTGTTCCCAAGGAGGCACGAGCCCAATTAAGGTTTTTCATCAACAGTCGTTTTTATTATTATGATGAAGTGGTTGGAGACTATGTACAATGTGTAGCCGTTCAAAGGATGGACATCTAGGAGTTGTCTGCGACAAATTGCATCTGCATGTTGACCTATTGAGTAAAATGCAGGAAAATAAATCAAGAATTAGGCTCCATTCTTTACTCTTTTTCCATTGCGAACAACCCATTGTCATGCATCAAACATAAAAAAGGCCATTATTTACGTTTCCATTAGACCCTCAGGCCTAACCACTGGGACAATTATAGTTCTGAGGGCCCTCACTGCCAGTCCTGACGACATTAGAAAGTGGGACCGAGGCTTGATCGATCTTGTCGTTACTAAAGGTATCCTTGTCGACCGCACGGATGTAAAGAGTACTCTGGCTGGGACGGACATAGAAGCAGAAAGTCTGATTGTAGACGGGGTCGAAGTTGGACTTGATATCCTTGGAACGAGACTTGTAGGACTTGTCGAGCCACTTGCCGAACCAGTCCTTGTCGCGGAGGTTGCTGGCGCTGTTCAACTTGACGTAGAGGTTGCCCTTGGCGGAGGAGGCGGAGATGGTGGTATCAATGTTCTCGGCGGAAGGGGGGGGGACTCGAGGTCCACGCAGGCCTGGGCCGAGACTTAGACGATGGGCATGAGGATGAGAGCCGTTGCGAGGGTGAGGAATTTCATTTCTGAAGTGTGGGGGTAGTAGAAGGAGAGCTGGAGATCAGGGGTGTAGGATGATAAAGATTGGTGAAAAAAGTCTTTGATGGACTAGGACAAAACGAATGCTTTATATATCTCGCGCGTTGAAATACAGCTATTTTTTGCATTTTCGCGCGCCTTTTTTTTTTGGAGACTTTTTTTTTCTTTCGCTATTTTCTACGTCAACTCCTTCATCTCCGTCTTCTCCATAGTCCTCTTTACTTTTTTTTTTTCTAGGCGCAGATCCTGTCGAGACATGGTTTCGAGAATGGATCAGATACAAAGACCATGACAGTGACATGCATGATCCCTGCATCAACAACGCGCTAAACCAACTGGAACTACGCCGTAAAACCAAGAATGAAACACGAGAGTTCAATCTAATCGCGAGAAAAAATCGTTCATTAACTCAATAAAAGAGGTGACTTTCCCTCGAAAAAATTTGTTCCGTTATCACCTAATCATCTCCTTCGCCCTCTCACCTACTTACAAAAACAACACAAATGAAGCTGACAGCTATCGCCATCGCCATCCTGGCCCCCATTGCCGCCATGGCCACCTCTTCCACTGCCAAGGAATCCTCTGACGCCAACCTCCCCATCACCATCGCAGCCTCCAAGGCCGGCCAGCTCTATGTCCGCCTCAACAGCGCGTCAGGTCTCCGCGACAAGGATCTCTTTGGCAAATCCGACCCTTACTTTGAGGTCTGGCTCGACAAGTCCTACAAGTCCCGGTCCAAGGATAACAAGGGCCTCAACCCTGTCTACGGCCAGACCTTCTGCTTCTATGTCCGTCCCGGCCAGAATACTCTTTACGTCCGTGCGGTCGACAAGGACACTTTCCGTGATGACAAGATTGGAGATACGAGCATTTCGCTGGACCAGGTTATGGCTTCTGGAAACGTCGGTCCTCAGGACTATAATCTCCCCAAGTGGTTTGGCTTGAGAAGCGACGGCAAGGTCTCGGGCCCTTTCGCGTTGGCAATGGTGGGGGTTTTTTTTCGCAAAGGAAAACGTGAAAAGAAAGTGTTTTTAACATGTTTTTTTTTTTTGCATTGTCCCAAAATTTTTCATTCAACAGGTCAACCTCCAGATGCAGTTCGTCCAGGACACCACCGCTTAGTAAACAGATGTCTGCAAGATCAGAACCGACGTTTCGGACACTTATCATCAAGCAACTATGCCGCATGGCAACTACGACATCCAATAAACTCCTCCCTGTACATATTTTCTTTGATTTCATTCATGGGTATGATGAAAAGGAAAAACGAGAAAGAACAACAGAATGGAGTGGAATTAAGGAGACAGATGTCCACGATGTCGGGTTGTGTGTATGAGCTAATAGGATCCGAAAATGGATAGGATGATCACGATAAAGGGAGGACTTTGCGAATTCATAACCTACTCTCACAGCAACAACAAGGACGCCGACACAACCGCACGCCTACTATTCCTCGACTATCAGAGAAAGTCGCTTGAAAATTGTGCTTTCTTCGAGTAAATTCATCATCAAAACGGGCCAAGTCCAATCCCCCAACTTTTACTCACCCCCTCTCATTCTTTATGATGCTAAAGAGGGATGAGGTAGAGCCCCTTTTTGATCACTATAGGAAAGTGCTCTTGTACAGACGACGTTTACTCGGGAGGTTGGAGTTGATGGCGAAGGCACGAGGAGTTAGCGAGAAGTGGTGCGAACGAATGCCTCGAGCCCGCGTCCACTTACCTCCTTTTTCTTTATTCCCCTTTCGTCTCTTTCCACTCCTCCTTGAACCACGCTTGGTAGAACAAGTTCAAACTGATCAGGGTCGAGTTGGTCTTGAGTGCCT
This sequence comes from Linnemannia hyalina, assembly GCA_019671135.1. Lineage (NCBI taxonomy): Eukaryota > Fungi > Mortierellomycota > Mortierellomycetes > Mortierellales > Mortierellaceae > Linnemannia > Linnemannia hyalina. Next base: position 897,554 of record JAHRHY010000008.1, on the reverse strand, counting down.
TAGCCAGCGCATTGGCTCCATCGGATTCGATCGAGTTGCCCCCCAAGTCCAAAGTGGTCAGGGTCGAGTTGTTCTTGAGTGCCTCAGCCAGCGCCTTGGCTCCGTCGGATTCGATCGAGTTGCCCCCCAAGTTCAAAGTGGTCAGGGTCGAGTTGGTCCTGAGTGTCTCAGCCAGCGTCTTGGCTCCGTTGTCTCCGATCGAGTTGTAGAGCAAGTTCAAAGTGATCAGGGTCGAGTTGGTCTTGAGTGCATCAGCTAGTATTCCCAACTCCCTTCCTCCAATCCATGTAGATGCTAGCTCGCAGGACATCTTACAAATATGAGTTGATTTTTTGAGTGGAAATCCAAGAAACTTGACGAACTCCTTTGAAAGAAGAATATGAAGTACCTTCATATTAGGAAGATCTCTGATGCGGTAAATGACGCCGTATGGTGTGGATGTCGATAGTAGTTTACTGACGACGCTCGTCCGAAATTGTTGAAGATCCAGTCGAAGAATTGATACTCTTGATTCCTTGAGCGCATCCTCCAGTGCTTCAAGATCATTTGTGGTGCAGGCCCAGTGTAAGTCGATATCGAGCTCGTAGATATATCTCGCCTTTCCCAGTGCCGAAAAGAAAGGCTCTGCCAACGCTCTTGACTGGAGTCTCACGTCAACCCTACCGATGTTTTCACTAAACGATCCTTCGACGGAACCTAACACGCGCAGGAACTCCTTGGCCGAGCTTTCTAGATAGTTCATGCGGTAGTGGTCAATGCAAACCCATTTGACATGCCCCTCGTCCGTAACGGTCCTGTACAAGTTCCCCAACACCTTATTGCCGTCCTTATCCTTCAGGAAGGTGTCTAGCTTGCGTAGGTCGGCGCCTTCCAATGCCTCCTTCTTTTCCATCTGCTTAGAAAACTCGTCAATAGCCTCGCCTTCGTTCACAGAGACCTTGTCCATCCAGTCTATGAGATGATTCATTCCAGGCTCAATGTTGTCCTTCAACTGTTGTAGACCGGCAGTGGCTTGATCGATGGCGTCCGATCTGACCAGGTGAGAGATAGCTGGTACAGCCACTCCGGCAACCGAAACACCGAACTTGAGCATCTTGAGGATAGTGAGGACATAGGGGCCGTATTGCTGAAAGAACTCTGAAGGTCGAGCGATCTCGTAGCCTTCATGCTTAGCAAAGTGGATATCATGAGAGATCTCAGTGTTGAATTTGATCGACCTGGTGTGTTCTCCACACTCGCATAAAAAGTAGAGACGGAGAAGGGATTTACGGCATCCCAACCTGAAGGGTCTTGAGGAAGGACAACGAAAAGACGAGGGATCGGGTATTCGTGGAGTTCGTAGGTCTGAGTTAAGACGGCTTGCACACGGGACTGGAGCACAGCTAACTGATCAAGAGTTCGTTGCTGTAGTTGCTTCATCTCGTCTTGGTTGCTAAGGACTTGCTCCTGCAGCTGCTTCACTTCTTCCTGTTTGGCAAGCATTGCTTCCTGCAACTCTGAGTTCTTGACCACCATAGCCTCCAGCTTCTGAAAGTGCCCACCCAGTTCTTGCTTAAGGAGGCCGCTAAGCTCTGCTCGACTAAGCTCCCCGTTACTGTACTTGATAGCCTTGGCAAACGCCTGGTAGATGTCCGACGAGGCTCGAACGGTTTCGTGGACTTCAGGGGCCAAAAGGGAGATAAATCGCTGCTCGACCTCAGATTCGCGTGCCTTCCTAGACGCGCGTGTCACAGTCTGCTGGAACAATGATGCCTTGGAAGCAGCATTGGTGGTAGACGATGGACTTGATGGTGTGCCGAGAAGGCCATTGTCGCTGACGGGCGTCTCTGGTATAGGTGGGGTAGCCCTGAGAGCAACAGTGACTTTGTTATTAACTGGAGCACCGGCTGGAGCATTAGTTTCACCACCGACTGGATCAAACTTAGCAGGGTTGGCAAGAACATGTTGGATAGAGGTAGACAAGACAACGTCCAGGACGCTATATGGCATGATTCAGAAAGGAAGAGAACAGTACGATGAGATGTTTGCTCGTTAAGGCCATTCGTCTCAAATTATTTTTACGTTTATTTATTACCCTTGTTGATCGGAACCCCGAAGAAACTTGATCACCGAATAGCCGTTGCTAACGCGCTTAACTCCGGGAAAGACTTGCTCAATATCCTCCCAATAAACGATGTTCTGTCCGTCAACATGGTTGAGAGTGATTGCCATGGTATCCATGGTTTCGATCAGGCGAAACGATTGAGTATCCTCCATTGCTCTTGTTAGATGTATTGTGGGTAGGGGACATAGGAATGAAGAAAATAGCGACTTTGTGCGAGAAAAGAAAAGCGAGGAAGAATGCGTGAATAGGAGGAAGAGTTTGGATGAAAGAGACATAATTTCAAATTGTACCCTTTTGACTCGAAAGTGTGCTGTCCTTCTGTTTCGCCATTTCTTTGTATCTTCCCCTGGTTGTTGGCTTAAACGAACTGATGCCTCCTTTATGCGCAATAAATACTCTTTGGTATTTGTCGGTCAATATCGATCATGGTTGCACAAAACAATGCTGAGGAAAAATTCAAGAGCACCTGTCGACCTATTACTTACAAAGTGCTTGGCCATTGTCCCTTTGTTTTGCCATTTCTCACTTTACTGTGATACTGCTTTGCCTACTGATATTTTACCATTGTTTGATTTGCTAACTGTCACTTCTCTAATATCTACTTTATCAACAGGGATAACCGGCTTGTGGCAGCCAAGCGTTCAGAGCGACGTTTCTTTTTGATCCTTCGATGTCGGCTCTTTCAATTCTTGCTCCAGCAGGAATTCAAGGTCGCATTGTTGATGCTTCGTTCACTTGTCAAAATTTATACTACAGTTAAGTGGCTAATACAATCTCTTTGGTTTGTTTGTCGCGCTTTAACTAGTCTGCTTTTAACGCGTCACCGTGATCTGAGTGCAGTTTCAGCAATTTTCAGACATAATGTTGCTTTGCAATCAACATTAATCCTTGTGCTGTTTTACCAGGTGTCTGGCTGTACTTTTTCCTTTGGGTAAAACTTGGGCGTCTTGCGTAGATGCTTTGAGCAACGGGGCGCAATGGTGGACCTTGTTAAAGGAGAAAATCAAACAGGTTGTTCAACACTCCTGTCTGTGAACAACAGAAGGGTCGCTGCGCTGCGAGTCTGAAGATAAGCAGGGGCATGATACTTTACAACAAGCATTTTTGCTAAGGTTTGGATATTTGGTGTTCCGCGGAGATCATACTATCCAACGACGGGAGTGCGCCATCTTCCTTCCTCGCAAACACACCTAGCGCAATCCATATTGCATTTTTATTGGGGGTATGGAGGAAGGGCTGAGCTTAACATAAGAAATCACAAAATCAAAAATAATGAGCAGCCCCGCCCTGGATGGTCGAACGGGACTGTGCACACACAGCGCTAATTTGCGCCCCTTCTTTTGGCATATTTATTTTTTTGAGCCAACACCCCTGAATCTGAATGTATGTAGCCACAAAAAAAAGGAGGCTGGGAAAACACACCCGCCCCAGCATCCCATGATAGATCAGAGAAAGAGTAGCCGAGTAAAAAAAAGACACGCGTCACATCAGCGATAGATAATGGTGCACCAGGGCAAAATCACATTTGTTTATGCTCTTGTATCTTCTAGTACATTATTTTATTACATTGTGTTCGTCCCCTGTCAACGCAACTTTGTCTACAGTTAATTACGTCCGAAGATTTTGCTGTAGAGGACAAACAAGATCAAAAGAACGAGAACCACAATAATGGATGCCGTGATCAGCTTGTTGGTTGCCATGCTATTGGAGAATTGAAGTTAGACGATCACGAAAGCAAATTAGCTGGTACCCTTCAGTCAATCGTCCTTTCAGTACCGCAGCATGTCCTTTCCTTCCCTCTGCCGAAACTTACCGACGAGCCATGCCCTTCAATGTGCGAGATGCCTTGTCAATGCTGGAATCAGCCTCCAAAAGCTATAACACAAAAGAAAAGAGTGATTAAAGGTCGTGCACTTGTTCATTTGTTAACTCCCTTACGAAAGATAAAACATGACCTAGAGCTCCTACCGTGTTGCGAGTGTGGACGATCTGCTCACGCTGGCCTCTCAAGTCCGACAAGATGTTTGCTCCCAGTGATTCTAAGAAGATCGTCCATTGTCCAAAGATGAGAGTGTTAGTTCCTGATTAACCTGACTGCAGTCAATCCCCCATACACTATAATTAAGGAAGACATACCAGTCTCGAGGGCAATCTTGTGGCTGTCCTGCAGACGTCTGCTGCTCTCTGCCAGTCTGTCTGTGCCGTTCAAGAGACGAGTGCGCTGATCCATCGATGCTGCATCCAGATCCATGCCTCCACTGGCGCCTCCCAAAAGCTCATCCCTGTCCGATGTAGATCTTGATGTGGTTTGTGCGCGCTTCTAATAGATCAAGTAGCAGAGTTACAGGGAGCAGACAAAAATAATGAGAAAAAAAAAAAAAGGAGTCAGATGAAATCCCACGTGCATGTATGGCGTGGTGTGGGGGTGAGGTGAGGATGACAATCGACAGTACACACAGTCAGGAACAACATGCATGGTGCTTGGAATTTTATCCAGATTGACTTGCCAGAGTTTGCTTGATACGCTCCAGATCGATTTTGTAGGCACGCATCCTGGCTTGAAGGCGGGTCTTGGATCCTTGTGGCAAGTTCAACAGTTCCATTTCCATTTGTTGCAACTACGAAAAGTCCAAGAGCATACGACACAAAGACGACATAAATAAAGAGCAATACGAATTAGTGTCTTGCATGGGTCGTCCCACTTTTCAATGGCACCTTGCGCCCAGAAGAATCGACAGAAGCTGTTCCTATCAAATGCGCCCTCATACAATTTCGTTGGCCTCGTCAATCTCACGGTCTGCCGCACGGAGGGTTTGCTTCTTGATCTCTAAAAATGGCACAAGGAAGAAAGGCAAAAAGAAGCGAGTCAGAAACGGTTCAGCCAGGTTTGGTCTGGGCGGAGTTGGACTGGGAGCTGATACCGCAAAAAAGGGCCTTGGCGTAAGAGGGAGACAGCCTTCTCTCTCAAAAGATGCAAACAAGGGTGCTGAGACTGAGGAAAGTACGGCATGGTGATAGGAGAGGTCATTGTTGGGGAGGCGAGAGTGAGAGAGAGAGAGGGAGAGAGAGAGAGAGAGAGAGAGAGAGAGAGAGAGAGAGAGAGTCAGACATAAGGAGAGAAGGAGAGCATACCTCCAGCCTGGCTTCCAGAGGCATTGAGTCGTTCGGTGATGGAGACCTTGATGGCCTCGTAGTCCTGCTCGTAGCTTTCAAAGAGTTCAGAGCCGCCAGCGTCCATGGTTGTGAGATATGAGTGTTAAGGTAGGGCTTGGAGGAGAGGAAGGAGGGAAGAGTGAATTGAATGGAGGTAGAGGTGGTTGAGGTGTTTGAGGGGATGGGTGAACTTGTGAAAAGGAAAGGAGCGAGCGGGAGGGGAAAAAGGGCCCTGGGGGAATTTGCCCGCTCGCTCAGGTGACGTCGACTTTGTGCCTTCCACATGGCGGTAAAATGCAAAAATAAAAAAACGCGCATATTTCGTTTCGACTCTTTGGACAAACAACCATACAACCCGAAACAGTAAAAGGAACCAAACAGTCAGACAGACACAGCCAGCCATGGACACCCACGGAAACGGATTCGGCTACGGAGGCTCATACTCCAATAATAATAATAATACCTTTCAAGGCCATGCTGGACACGGCCCCAGCGACTACGGAGCATCATCAAGCGGAACAAGGAAGACATACACACCAACAACCTCTACAAGCTCCATCTTTATGCCATCACTAAAGCGATGCGTCAATACCTTAGACCTGTCAACACAGCTGGTATGTGGTGCACTCTACTTTCGACGTCAACAACTACAACGCTGTTGTTGGTATTGTCAAATACTACGAGTGTTTAATAACAAGGACACGATACTTTCAATTTGACGAATAGTTGAAATCATCTGTATCAATGCTGGACGAGGCGACAAGTGGATACCCAAGACTCAAGACTATCGCCTCCCACAATAAGGTAAACACTCATCTTATATAACCACGATATATCAACAGCTCTTGATTTGTATCTAACAACACACCTTTCAATCGTCGTCATGTCAATAGAAATATGAACTGGTCTCGGAACAGGACATTGCCCTAGCACAGGAAGAGGTGACCAAGGAGATCTCACCTCAGCTGACCTTTCTTTCAGAAAAAGTCGCCAACATCATTTTTGCCCTCGAGGCTAAAGAGTACGAGCTCATGGATCTTGTCAATGTCGAGAAGGAAAAAGAACAACGTCGACTTCAACTTCAGAAGGCCGCCTCCTCGGGACTCTCTAACATCAAGAAGCTGAAATCTCTGACGAAGCGGAAAGAAGAATTGAGCCGTAGTGCGTCGGAACTGGACGATGTATTGGATCAGAAGCGACAGCAGTTCAGTCAGCTGTTGAAGAGAGCAAGTAGCGGAGGATCAACGACGTTACCGGCAAAGAAGCACCGAAGGAGCCCAACCCATGTGAGTCCTTCTTTCTTGCTTCGCTTTTTTCATGATCGAGTTTGGAGTTCGCTACTAGAGAGTGTATGACATTGTATACTAACTGGTTTCTACAGGAATCGCGCGAGTTGACAAAAGTAGAAGAGGAGCGGAAAAAGGAGATTGCACGCAGGAACAGAGAGTTGCAAGCGATTCAACAAAAAATCGAGGACAAGCAAAAGGCAGTACGAGAACTCAAAGCAAAGTCAGAGAGCCGAGATGGCGATAATTCTGCAGGACAGGACGCTTTCACTCCCAGTATGTACCCGGCGCTGTGTTGGTCAATCACTGCAAGTGGGGCTATTCGCTCAGTGGATGTCGACACTAACAACTAGCCGTTTATTTGTTTGGAATGATATTTATAGCTGTGCCGTGGAACTTGTACTTGCCACATAGAGAGTTCCTGGAGAGATTTGACGCTGATATTCTTGTGGATGAGCGTGACAAGGAAGCATACAGTGATGCCTTCATGCGCCTGTCGGAGGCATACCTGAGGGAACTGGAACCGCAACAAGCCATGGTGCGTACCACCTGCATCTCGTTTCCAGGATTCAGCCGTTGAAAATGCTACTTTCAACCATATTCTCTAACCATTCGTTTAATTGCTACGATAGGTTGACATTGAGCAAAACAAGTTGACGCGCGAAAAGTCAAGGAAGCTGTGGCAGATGCGGAATCTTTGCAAGCAGCTCTTCCCAGAAGACAGCATTGGGATCACCATGGTCCGGGTTCTCGAGATGTTGGTGGAAAGCCCGGACAGTGAGCTTGCATACAAGAGTGAACGTGTCCAGGTAAATCTTTTAGACATACTGGAACCCTTCTTTCTGCACCTACTGCAATTGAATCCCATGCTGATTTTGTTTGTGCTTTTGTTCTGTGAAAATAGGCTGAGTTCCCTCCGGAGGAGGAGCGTAGACATAACCTAGGACGCGTAATTACTATCTTAAAGGATCTTGGCGTTGTTGAGCTGGCAGTAGAGACCAGGGTCCCTGAGGGCCAGGAGTCACAGGACAACGGTGGTCAGGAACCGGAAGAGCAGCTCATTGTGCGGATCAAGTTCGAAGACAATTAATCCAAGACCCTAATAAAAGGCAGTCTCTTCTATCCGCAAAAGCCACCGTTTGTTTACTTTTCTTTTCTTTTTTTTTAAAGCATTACCTCGTTACTGCACCCATTCACTTCGACAGTCGACCAAACAACCACCCCTTCCTCATCACCAGCAACCTATCAGCAGGAATAACAATGGTCTCCAAGAAGCAAAAGTCTGAAGACTCCACCTCCACAGCAGGAGGTCTGGACCAAATCTCCAACTTTTTCATCCTCCCCCTCCATATGCCTTCTCTCACCACCACCCAAAAAACCTCCGCCTACAAAAACATCCTCCACTACCTCTATTTCAAGAAACACGAGTCCCCCAAAGAAGACCCCAAGACCCCCAAGGACCGGACACTTTTTGTCCTTAACGTCCCCGCAGATGCCACAGAATCCCACCTCCGGGACCTCTTCAAGCCCTGTGGTCGGGTTGTCTCTGTCCAGTTCCTTGACCGGGTGAGGGATTCCAACTTGACAAAGGAAGAGAGGGAGCAGCAGGAGGAGTTGGAGAGGCTTGAGAGGGAGGCTGCGTTGGTTGAGGCACAGTCAACAGCAGGGACGAAAGCAGGAAAGAAGGGTGGAAAGAAGCAGGCTGCAGCAGCAGTGGTACAGGAGGAGGAGCACAGGAGGTTATATGCGACGGGATCACAGGCGTATGTCGTGTTCTTGGAGGAGCAGGAGTTGAACAAGGCGTTGGTTATGAAGAGGAAAAAGCGTTCTTGGATCAACTCTGGAGCTGATGCCTCCCCTGCCGATCTTGCCAAACTCACCGGACTCGGCGTTTCAAGTAAGGACCTTCTCTTGTTTTCTCGGCCGGATGTGGCTTTCACGACTTGGGAGTGATTTACCGCAGAAAAAGTTGCCACTCGGAAAACTGACCCCAACGCTACCCTTTGAACAATTTCATAATAGAATGGCTGAACGAATATCACACAAGGAGACCCGAGGCATCGGAGTTGCAGCTGAAGGTGGACGACTACATGGACAAGTTTGAGCGGTCAGAATACGAAACCCGACAGGCCGCATTGGCACGACACAACGTCATGGACGATGATGGTTTTACTTTGGTTACTCGTACCGGATCTAAGGGCCAGAACTCGGACGGTGTTATTACGATTTCTGCGGCCAAGGCTGAGGATGTTAAGAACTTGAAGCCCAAGAAGAAGGAGCTCCAGGACTTTTATCGCTTCCAGATGCGTGAAGCCAAGCGCGACAGTACGTTTTTTTTCGTTTTTTTTTATTTATCACTCGCGATTCTCGAAATGATAAAAGCAATTAACCCTTCGGTTCTTATTTTCTTTCGTTAAAATTTAGAATTGGTTGATCTTCGTCGCAAGTTTGAGGAGGACAAGCTTAGGATCGAGGCTCTCAAGGTTAACAGACGCTTCAAGCCTTACTAAACAAGAGACCTCTCACCTTTCAATTCATACCTTGCACAATCACAAACCATCCTCCGCCCATTTTTGCATTGTCACTTCACTCCCCTTTCCTTTTTGCATAATAAAAATGTCACGCACTTGTATCTGGTTGTTTCTGAGGTTTTTATTAATGAGTATGAGTATGACGATATGGGAGTGAATGATAGCAGTCGATCTCGTGGACGGCAGAAGACGACGACGATGACATGACCGAGATTTGTCTCCATTTATCGATCATACTGCTGTCCGTCGGCAACGGGGATGTTGCCCGTCTTCAGGAACGCCTCTAGCAGAGTCTTCAGTCTCACTGTACCAGCGATACCTTGCTGAGGGATCATGGGTATAAATTTGTGCATCAAGAGCTGTAACGTCTTAGTCGCCTGGGTCCGGTACGTCCTCATGAACTCGTTTCCGCAAACCTAAAGTCGAAGCGAAGAAAAACTCGGCATTAGTATCAATGCAAAATATGATCAGTTCATGATAGACAAAACCACACAAAAAAGGCTGGGAAAAGCAATTAAAAGTTCACTCACCTCCAGGAAGACTTGGATCAGAGCGGGTGTGATGGGTCGAGGCGGCATGTTCAAAATACGCGCCATCCAGCGCCAACCGTTGTCCATGCCATGAACGTTTGATCCAACTAAAGTAATGATAGAAATTTGCCGTTTTGAGTTAGAGAATGTCAACCAGTTCATGAGCACCCATTGCTGCCTAAAAGAGGCACACCCTTTGAATAATTACCTGGGGGTTTCGTCTGAAGGATAGCACAGTAGAGAGTGAAGATGGCCGCCTGACGGGCATCGTATTGCGCTTCCGTCTCGTAGCCGCTCTCTTTCTTCTTGTACGCGAGCTTCGTCATGTAAACATCGTTACTGTCGCCCTATCAAGAAAGAATGAAAACAAAGCCAGAGATAAATAACGAACTGGTAAAATATCGCAAGGCACTGAGAGAATAACCCAATCCAACATTCAATAAGAAATCATCGCCTCGGTGACTTACAGCAGCCTTGGGAATGTACATCGGCGTCACATAGGGGCATTTCTTGGCGAATCTGGCCATGAGCACATCCAGAAACTTTGCGTGTGTTGTAAACAACAGCACAGCGACGTGGGCCACTGGGAAGGCGGGTGCTGACTTGACGAGCGCCTCTGTCTCGGCTTGTTTCTACAGATATCAATTAGAGGATAACACGTTAGTATCAACTCACCTGCATACACGACGTCTTTCGAAGAATGAGCATGAATAGAGGTACTTACCACGAGCTTTTTCGCGGTGACGTTCATGGCCCAGTAGTAAACGTTCTCTCCCGCCTGCATCGTTGTCCTGAAAATTCCGTCCAACTCTGTCGCCTAATATACATTCAGAAAATAAAAGTTGAGTTAGAAACAATGGACAACATACGATCCTCATGGAATAAAACGTCACGAAAGAACCGGCTTGCTAACACTTACGACTCGCATAATCTCCTCGCGCTTGTTGGTAACTCTGCCGATTGCGGCAACAATGTCGCGGCGGACGGCGTTACAGTTCTTTTTCAGACCAGGATTGCTCGTGATGGAGGGTGTCACAACAGTCTTGATATGTTCGAGAACCTTGGAGTACGTCTCCCACTCCTGTTTTGCTGAATCGCTGGCGAACAAACTGGTGCTCTTGGCCGATGCCAAACTTGCGGCTTCTTCGGCTGCCTTCTTGGCCTTCACCGCTGCTGCTGCTGCCGCCTCTGCTTTCTTCTTCTCCAGCTCCTCCTTCTTGGCAAGATCGGCCTTCTTCTTGTCCTCGGCTTCCTTAGCCAGTTTCTCCTTTTCCTCCTGCACCTTTCTTTGTGCCTCCTGCAAGTTCCGAATCGCGGTTTCCCGCTCATCCTTGACCTGTGCAATGCAGATATCAATATCCTAATAGGGAAAAATTATTGATTATTAGTCGCTGGCCGAGGTGCGTGGTTTGCACAAAAAAATAACAATTATTCGTATACTCATAGTGCGCGCATTCGTTGGTGGCGGTACCTTGCTCATGGACTGGTTCCTGCCTTCGCTCTCCTTCCTCCGTCTTTCCTTGATCGATTCCGTCTCCAGGCTGATATTCTTGAGCTTTTGAACGATATCGTCCTCCTTGATCCATTGAACCTTGGAGCTAACTGGCCGCCGTGCAATTGTATCGAACCTCCTTGCAATCTCGTCCGCGATCTCTGGAGCGAGGTCCTATTTTGGGGATTGTTAAAGGGTGCCCGTTAATGTCCGATCTTAGTTCGTTTTGTGATGACTCTTAACGGCGTAAAGAAGGACAAGCACTCCGCTCTATACCTTGCCAAGGTCCTGGATCTGCTGCATCTGGGCTTCCCAGGGGTCCATGCGACCAGTAATCTGAGCGACATAGTGCGCTGGGTTGTTGGCAGGCGGGATATACTGTGGTGCACCGTCGCGATGTGGGCGGTTATAGTCCTGCTCGCTATCGGAGAGATCACTCTCTCCATTGCTGAAATCAGACTCGTCAGAGGAGAAATCCGGCAATCCATAGCCACAAGCAACTGGTCTCGTCTTTTCGCCGACGCCACCATTTGTTGTCGTAGTTGTTGTTGTAGCCGTATGGGAAGCCCGTCGACCGTTGAAGACGTTCAGGGTGGTGGCTCGTTTTGGGTGATTGGAACGAGGGCGTGTAGTGGTGGAGACGAGGCCGATCTTGTGGCTGTAGATAGAAGTGCTCTGGGAGAGGGGAACCCTATGCGTCGAGTGGTGACTGTTTGCTGCTGTTGTTGTGTTGTATTCGTCAATGTTGTCGAATGGTCTACTGAGCTCTGGGTCGTTCAATTTGATGAATCCTTCAGAGACTGACCGTCCTAGGATGAGGCTGATAGGCAAGTCATGGGCAGCAGAGTCGTTGATGGCCATTTCGTTGGCGGCCATGTTGGAATCCAGCTGGGTTGTTGGCTCTTGAAGGAGTGCGAATGGACAAAGAAGAGAAGGAGAAATGTGTGAAGTGCGAAGAAGTGTCAAGTGCAGGTCGCGTTTGGAAAAACCTGCACTCTTGAATTGTGACTGTTTATTTTTACAAGTGTTAAGAGAGGAGATGCTGGATGAAAATTGGGTGGGTGAAAATGTGCTTAGAGCTGGGCGTCTTTGCCGGTGAGGAGCCTGTATGCCTCCTGGTACTTGGCCATGGTCTTGGTGACAATGTCCTCAGGCAGGGTGATACCCTGACTCTTGTCGAATCCAATGGACTCGAGGTAGTTACGAAGGTACTGCTTATCGAAGCTACAGTTAAGAAAGGATCGAAAACAAGGTCAATTAGACAATAGACACCAAATTCACAAGGAGCTGCATCGAATAAAGCAAGTTCTAGTGACAAAAGACCCTTGCTTACCTGTCCTGTCCAGCGCCAACCTTGTATGTAGCGGCAGGCCAGAAGCGCGAAGAGTCTACAAGAGATGGTTGGAAGAAGAATAAGCATATCGATCCAATTAGAAACCCGAATCATCAAGTCCTTGATCTCAAGAAAAACAGTGGAATCTGCGAGGGACAAATTTTTTTTGTATGCATGTTTTTGTTTTGAAGTGGACAGCATTTTCCTTACCAGGGGTCAAGACCTCGTCAATCAAGTAGAGGTTATCGTTCTCATCGACACCAAACTCAAACTTGGTGTCGGCAATAATGATGCCGTGCTCCTGAGCGTAGTTGCGAGCCTTGGTGTAGAGCTCGACAGAGATCTTGGCCATCTCGGAAGCGTGCTTCTCGCCAATGATTCCTGCGGCCTTACTGGGGTGAATGTTTTCGTCGTGATCGCCAATCTCTGCCTTGGTGCTGGGGGTCCAGAGGGGCTCGGGGAAGGCCTCGCTCTCCTGCATACCAGCGGGGAGGGCAATATCGCAGACAGTTCCCTTCTTCTTATACTCTGACCAAGCGGAGCCTAAGGTATGAACCAAATCAAATGTACGTGGGAATATTAGCGCCTTGAGATCAAGTGGTGATAAAAGAATGGTATATGAAGTTGAAGAAAGTGCTCCTGCTCCTTGAAGACTATGTTACTTTCTCTCAATTGTTTCTTGTCTCCTCCATTGTTGCCTTCTCTCCTTTGTTTTCTTTCCGGTATAGCCTTCTTTCCGCTGCTCCTTTCGTTCCTTTGATCCTCTCTTTCCATAGTCTCTTATTCCTTCTATTGTTCAGTTCTTCCTATTTTTCTTTCTCGCTTCTTACCAGTGATATAGCCACGGACAATAGACTCGATGGGAAGGACACGAAGCTTCTTGACAAGCATGGAGCGTCCCTCGAGCTGAGAGCGGTACTGCTGGACCTTGGCAGGCATCTTTTCAAAATCGGCGGTGATCAAGTGGTTGGGGAGGACATCCTTGAGGTATGAGAACCAAAAGACGCTGATCTCTGTCAACAGCTTTCCCTTGTTTGTGATACCCTGTTTATCCAGTCGTTGTTTTCGAGAAGAAAGGAAAGAAAGGCGTGTGAGTCACCGTGAATACACACAACGACAAACGTGAATGAATGGGTTTCGCTTGTTTGTCATTCCTGATCTCGAATGAGAGCAAAAGTGAGAAGAGAAGAAGAAAGATTTACGTTTTGCATGATCACGTCGAAGGCGCTGATTCTGTCGGTGGCGACGAAAAGGAGGGAGTGCTCGTCGACTTCGTAGAGGTCGCGGACCTTGCCGCGGGCGATAAGCTTGAGGTCTGGGCAGGAGGTAGAAACGACGGCAGTCATTGTCAATATATGTAGTGTGGTGGTAGTGAGTGGGGAAGGGTGAGGATTGAAGAAGGAAATGAAAAAAATGAAGAGAAGGGAAAAAGAGGAGAGAGACAAGAAAAAGAAAAGAAAAGAAAAGGTTGAAGTGAGGAAAGGGAGAGTCAGGAAATTGGGAGAGATAGCGGGCAGCAGTTCTTTGATCTGGCGGCGAGTGAAACTGCCCAGTCAGAAAAAGGAAATCGAAAAAGTGCGGGGGAACAATCAACAAAGACGAATGATACTCTTCTCTCTTCTCTCCTTTCCTCAATCCAAACTCCTCTCATCTTTATTTTACTCGACTCGTCTGCTGGTGGGAAACTATCTCGCGCAGACAACAACAACAATGATGACTCTTCGCCTATCGGTCTCGGCTTTTCCCGAGCGGCGGCATCCTTGACATGTCGGGGTCTGGACCCGACCATCATACGAAACAGCTTCATCCTTCGCACATCAGCCTGCTTGTCTACAGCAATGGACAATTGCTGAGTTCGGCTACATGGCTAAATGGCTTGGCCCTACTCAATGCCTCCTGACCTTGTAGTTGATAGCAATTTGGCCGAAAGCTCGGACACGTCCTTCGCTGATCACTGTTTCAGCGCGCTTTCAACCGTTGATCAGTCCCTTGTGAATTGATCAAGTCAAATTGTTAAAATGTGCCTGAAAACCCAATGGATCCATTGATCGTAGAGCAATCGATGGCAAACGTAGGAGAAGGTGCCTGAGCAAGAGCGAATTTGTGAGAAATGATTCTATCTTCAATTCGCTGTTGTCGGGACTGCTTTTTGGTATGTTTGTTGTTTGACGAGGCATATTTTTTAAGCTGGAGCCAGCCCAACTGCAACTACATTCGCCAACTACCGTTGACAACACTTACGCCGCCATGTCGAACTCAAGGTACGGCGCCTCATACAGGAAATACGCGACACTACAGACACCAAGAGTACAGGCCATTTACAGAACATACTCATCACTCATTCCAACCTCTAACACCCACTTCCCTTCACACCTCATTCGGAAAATAGAAACCCAAATATTGTACCAACGTTCTTACAACCTAACACAGTCCGCTCGTCAAGAGCTGCCATCTTTCACGACAATTTTGATCAACAACAACAACATTCAAAACCAACACACAACAACAGACTTAAATCATCAAGGCGTAATCAGGACGAGGACTCTCAGGAGGAGGAAGATAGTGAGGATGGAGATGATCAACAGTCGAAATCGATATTGGAGCGACTTTATGGACAACTTCAGGGTGCCATTGAGATCGAAGGTACTGCTACAATTAGTGCCTACCATCGGCAGAGAGCCATGAATCGTATTGTTTAATTGCCTTTCAATTGAAGAAAACGACCATCGCGTACTCACAAGAACAACCTCATTTATGCACGTATTTATTTTAGACACGGAGATGACGATGCAAACCTCAGAGGCTGCTTCGAATAAGAGGCTGTACAGCGACTCGGACAAGTCAGATGTAGACGAAGAGGGTCAGGATGAAGATGATGGCATGGAGTTCCGACTATTTGCTTCAGACGAAACCCCAACAACCATTGTCCTGAATGCAAAGGAGCCAGAGATCATATATGTGCACCGAGAGAGACCACCGCTGGATGAGTCGCCTGGATCAGAACGCATGCAACAAATCGCCGAGGCAGTCATTGATGCCAAAACCGTACTGGAACAATCGCATATCCCATGGGTAAGTTTGACAGTACCAAACTTAAAGTTGGCATCAACTGTATGGGGACATTCAGCAAATGATATTCACTCTAGCCACGTTGCGCTTTTATACATCGCATATAGGCGCGGTCATTCTATCCACACAAAGTCATCCACATCCCCTTCAAGCAAGAAACAGGAAACACAAAAGTGAAAAAGAGCAAGCGGAAACGCGAGTGGGAGAAGAAGGTCAAGGCCGGACTGATCGATCAAGCAACCATCGACGCCACAACCAGGAAAACCAAAGTCTCGGAGAGCTGGGGTCAGCCTTATACACCACGCCATGGACTCGATCGCTACACTATTGATGCAGGAACACAACCAAAGGAGACTTACTCCTCGAGAGGTGGACGTGATGGTGGAAGGGGCGGTGCTAGTCGAGGCGGTGCTCGTGGTGGTAGAGGTGGTGGGCGTGGTCGTGGTGGCGCAGGAGCGTCTACAGGAACTACCCGTGACGGTCATCCTGGCAAGTCGGATCGGCACGGTGATAACAAGAAGAAGGAGGTGTCAATAGATCGGCCGACAAAGAAGAAATCTACCACTGACTCTCCAGTCAAGAAGACACAAGGAGAGAAAGTGAAGTCCAAGTCAGAGTCAACATCAGCAGCAACAACAACAACAAAGACAACAACAGACGCGGCAAAGTCGGTTCTTCCAAAGAAACGGACGGCTGGTACCGAGTCATCCACCAAGACTGAGATTAGCAGCAACAACAGCAGCACTCCAGCAGCAGCAGCAGCAGCAGTACCTAGGCCACCCAAAAAACCCAAGGCAAACAAGCCCATGACAAAACTGGACAATATCATGGCGATCTTGACCGGGAAATAAATTTCACTTCCCCCAACCGAATTGTACAGAACACTATTCCTAGACGACTTTATCCGAGCGACTTTACGCATGTGCATGTCCCGAGATAAACGTATACCCGCACCTTGTTTCAGACTGTAGATCTAAGCCTTTCAAACGGAATTGTGATTGTTGAAAAAAGTGATCGAGAAAACGCACTGGTAGAGTGTGGAGCGAAGTGTTCTCGGCTCGCTTTGATTGTTTGCTTTGCATAAACTGTTTTCCCTTCTCCCCCTTCTGTCACTTTTAATCGCTTTAGACTTCATCCTTTCTTTCTTTCTTTCTTTTCACATTACCCTTTTTACCCTTTTACCCTTTCCTCCTCTTACGCAACGTTTTCGGACATGAAAGACACGTCCGACAGCACTTCAATCGACTCGACCCTGACAGCCTTGGACAACTATGTCCTGCTGGGCAACTCTGGACTGCGAGTCAGTCCTCTCTGTCTCGGAGCCATGACCTTTGGCGAAGAATGGGTAACCTTCACCGATGTCTGCTTCTGTGTTCACTTTGCTTTGTTTATGAAATGACCTGAACTCTCAGTTTGGCTGACAAGCATCTCTTTTCTTGGTAACTGATAGGGCTTTGGAAGCAACAAGGAGGCATCCAAGAAGATTTTTGACAGCTACCACGAAAAGGGTGGCAACTTTTACGATACAGGTACGACGAGTACGATTGCAAACGTGCAAAGCTTACATGCGACTGCAGGGTCATTGAAAAGGCAGCTAACCCCACACTACTTAATGCGATTCATCGTTTTTGTTCATAGCCAACATTTACACCAACGGCGACTCGGAGCGCTTCTTGGGCGAGTACATTGCAGACAAGAGGAGCGAGTGCGTTATTGCGACAAAGTACTCCATTAACCCTTCGTCTACCGAGGCCTTGGCTGGTCGTTTTTCCCGTCCCAACCCCAACGCAGGTACTTGGCACATCATGAAGAACGATTATGATTACCTCAAAAAGGAGAATCTATGTCCCACTGGCATTAACGACTTCAATAATTCCTATCGATGATAGGCGGTAACCACAGGAAGAACTTGGTCGAGTCGCTGGATGCCAGTTTGAAGCGAATGGGAACAGGATATGTCGACATTCTGTATGTACATTTGTGGGAGTACAGGACCCCTGTTCGTGAGGTCATGCGAGCATTGGATGACACTGTTCGGTCTGGCAAGGCTTTATATGTGGCTGTCAGCGACACACCCAGCTGGGTCGTCTCCTGTAAGCCAAATTGACTTCAAATTTTCCGTTGAGATGGCAAAACAGACACCTTGGTCGCACCAATCCTCACCAACATTTTGTATCAATGTGAAATAGCTGCAAATACAATGGCAGAACTGCGTGGATTGACACCATTTATTGGATTCCAGACCCGCTACAACCTTCTCAATCGATCACTCGAATCTGACATCCAACCCATGTCTGCCGAACACGGTCTCGGTATCGTCCCCTGGTCCATCCTCGCCGAGGGCTTCCTGTCCGGAAAACACACCAAGGAGCAAGCGACCAAAGTCGAGAGCAAGCGCAAGGGCCAAGTCCAGACACACTTCAAGCGACCCGAGAACTGGAAGATCCTGGAGGAGGTCAAGGAGATAGCCAAGGAATGCAACAGAACTCCCGCCCAGGTGGCTGTCAACTGGACGCTTCAGAAGCCCGGTATTACTTCGCCCTTGATCGGTGTGCGGACCTTGGAGCAATTGGATGATAATCTGGGTGCGCTCGAGTTTACGCTTTCTCCGGAGCAGATGGCGAGGTTGGATAGGGTGAGTAACCCGAAGGAGTGGCCGTTCCCGCAGGATGTTGTGCGTAATTTGGACAAGTTTACGGGAGTTGGGATTGAGATTGAGATGCCGGAGAGGTATAAGGCTGTCCAGGGTCTGCTTACCAGCAAGATCTAAGCCGAGGTTTTTACAAAGAAAAGGATAAATAAATAGCAATTGCAGTTGCTTGTGTTCGTGGCATGTTCGAATGTACTCCAAGGTGCATGGCGGTTGGGCGATGTCCGACCCCGATCGCCTCATTTCCTACGACACGTACAAATGTCGGCTGTCCTTGCTCGTGAACGTGGAATCGAGATTTCCTGCTGCCCTATCTTTCACATAAACTTTTTCCCTTCCATCTTTTTTCTCTCCCCTTTCATCCTTCACTTTCTTACCTATCTCTCATCACCACATCCTAATCAACAATGTCCGACGTCAAGACCTTCACCACCGCCGACTTGGCCGCACACACCTCCAAGAACAGCCTCTACCTCGCCGTCGGAGGCAAGGTCTACGACTGCACCGACTTCATCGACGAGGTACTTTTTTCTCTTACTTCCTCCTGCTCATCTTTTCACCCTTCTTTCTCATATGAAAAAGGGAAAAGAAGTGGTGCCTGATGTGTTGGACCAAGCCAGGTTCATCTTTAAGGCACCGACCAACTCTTTGGATCTCGGACTTTTGCTTCGGAAAAAAAGCCAACAACAACAACAACAACTACTACTACTACTACGGCTGCCCGATGGAAGATGATGAAACCAAGACTACTCGGCACAACAATGACTACATCTACTTCGCAATGTGGGTTGTTCTCTTCAGGAACGGCCATCGACAAACAGCTCTCAACTACTCCGACCCTCTTTTTTTTGTCATCTCGGAATACTCATCGACTCACACCCCAGTCACCCTACTTCGTGAACCGACACAGACACCTTCAAACAATTATCAATCGATACATACATAGACACAATACTAACTACCTTTCCCCCTCTTATCCTTTTCAATGATGATGTAGCATCCCGGTGGAGAGGAGGTTCTTATCGATGAGGCCGGCAAGGATGCCACCGAGTCCTTCGAGGATGTCGGACACTCGGATGAGGCCCGCGAGATCATGTACAAGATGTACGTCGGCGAGTACCAGACCGATGTAAGTATTAACCAACTCCCCTTTAACCTTGTTACGCCTTCGAAACAACAACAAACGCCAATATCCTCCTGTTTTCGGCTCAATGGAGGCCATTGCGCTTCGTTGATCTGATAACTTGTTTGGTGTGAACAAAGGCTGCATACTGACTTGATGATACCACACTCTTTTTCTCTTGTTCCAATGACATAGGGCTCCGCCCAGAAGCCCAAGTCTGCGTCTTCCACGACCCCCAAGCCCATCCCCGCTGGCGGGAGCGCCGACTCTGGAAGGTTGGTTTCCTGGGTCAAAGGCTGGTTCTAAAGACACCCCAACCCCACCCACCTACATCATATACAACCGGACCTGCAAGAATAATGGATGGGAGAGGATTGAGGCGCATAGAGAGAGAGTGGGTGTGTGGAGTGAGAGTAGAAGCGGTAGAGGCGATCCGGATACGGCGAATGCAAAGAAAGAACAATCAACAGTTTTCGACACATCGACAACATCACTCGCAGTTACAGCCCTACATCATCACCATCCATCCATCCCCTTCAATACCCCTATCATACTCCTTCTTCTTGCATCAACGGGCCGAACCTTGCACAATCGGTCATCCCCCTCCTCCCACCAATTTTTTGATAACCGTAGACTTTTGCATTTTATTTTTGGAGATGACCTAAAGATATGAATGGTCGCTAACCCGCGCACAGATCATAAAGACGATAAGCATATTACCCATTGTCCGCCAGTTGGAGGAGAGTGATAGAACAAAAGGCGAACGAGCACAACAGGGAAAAAGGAGTAGCAATCGATCTGTGCAGGGATGTTTTTCAGGACCAAAACGTGGGGTAGCGCGCGTGAAGACGAGGGACACCTGGGCTCAAAATGGAATCGATTGGCGTTTGTCAGCGGGAATCCTCATCCCCACCACCACCACTTCTTCCTCCTCTTCCGCCTCTATCATCATTACTACCTCTAACATGGTTGCCGCCTTTAAACTGCAGCGTCTTTAAGCTGTGCTATTTCCACTTTACTGACCACAATCCCTCCTTTTCTTTTAATTCTTTTTTCTGCTTCGCACTCGCATTCATATCGGGCAATGTATCATACATTTTATCATACCGCGCTCATCCGATTCCAATCTGACGAATTTTGAATCACGCCACTATTTCCGTATCGTCTCACATAACCCGCGGGTCGGCCGTCTTCCTACCGTTTTTTTTTACTACCGTTTTTTTTACTATCGTTTTTTACATCGCCTCCTGGTTGCCGATGACTAAAAATGCAGCCGCACATACCTTGTTGCCTTGGCTGTTGTTGCCGGTGGTCTCCTCTGGAAGTTCTTGTTGTAAAGAAGAACATTTCTTTTTTGCCGTTTTCTTCTTTCTTTTCTCCACTTTACACTACATATCTACTAGAGTCATCACATCCCAATACAACAAACACAATTCATAATCGCTGAAAGTATTTATCCACATGTTCGAACAGAAGTAACCCTGTTCACCTGCTCTGTTCAATCGCCTGTTCATTTGAGTTATTGTTGCTTTGTGTTGGTACAGGTGTGTTGGGTTTTACTTGAGAGAATATGTAGAAAGAAAATGAAGATAAAGGGTGTGTTTTTTGGAGTGTACGAGTGTGGGCTATGAGAAGAACTAGAAGTGTTCCTTGCGGAAGGAGAACTTGACACCGTTCTTGCTCTGCAACCTCGACTCCTTCCTCAAAGACTTGGCCATAGCTCCAGGCCCACAAAAGAAGACGGCCACATCGACCATCAACTCCTGTGTCGCGCCCGGCATATACGTCCCATTTGTAATCCCCTGTCTCAGCTCCGAGAAGATGGCTCCAAAGTTTGGACGTCCAAAGTTGGTGAGCGCCCTCAATCCCGTAATGGTGTCCCCTCCAAAGACATCCTCGTTCATGTGGAGGGCAATGTTGTGGTGTTGGTCGGGTTTCATGACGGCGGTGCAGTAGATGTGGATCTTGAGCTGGACGTGAGGCATTGATCCTTCGATGGTGGCGAGAAGGGACTGGAACCATTTGAGCGAGGCGAGGTCACGGCAGACCCAGTAGAATTCGATCCGTTTGGTCTTGAGTGACATGTTGTTGTTAGAGCGGTACCAAATGTCACGGAGGATACTGGCAAAGGGAGTAACACCGATTCCGGACCCGACGAGGACGACGATCTCGTGGTCAAAGACGTCTTCTGTGGGGGCGCCGAAGGGCCCGTCGATCTTGACCTGGGGCATACTGAATCCTGCGCGGACGTGGATCTCCTTTCCGCGGTCGTCGATCAACTCTGTAGTCTTCTCGGCTTTCTTGGGTCCTCCGGCACCCTGGCCTCCACGACCACTGTCCCCTCCACGACCCTCCTTCTCGATTCCCATCCTGGTTCCAAGCTCCCGAGTCCAGTCTCCTGCCTGTCGAATATGAACCGAGACATAATCCTCAAAGGGCGACGACGTGATCGTAAAAGGATGCCACTGGTACTCTGACAGATCCGGGATGTTGATAAACATATACTGGCCAGGCTTGTACTTGAACGAGGGCTTCTGGATCTGCAACTCGATGACTCCCGCAGGGTGCTGAATGGCCTTGACGAGTCGGGTCTCCAAGCGGGCACGGTAGGCTCGGATACCGCGCTCGATGATGTAGAGGATGTATCCGATGAGCAAGTACTGGTAGGACTTGTATCCTCTGCAGACGCCGTCCTGGTCCTTGACAATACATCCGATTCCATGGAACATCAAGGATCCGAGCATGACGAACGCCAGATGGTGAGTATACCAGAACGCCTCGAACGACTTGTTCCTCTGAGTCTGCTTGGCGGTCGTGTACATCAGGACCATACACAACAGCATAATATGTCCAGTAACACCGGCCGGACTCTTGTACAACAACTCCCCACCACTCATCGTGAACCCGGGGACGCCAGCCATATACAACTTGTTCATCTTGAAGATGTTAACGTAATGGCCGACCGCATGAATGGCCGTACAGACAAGGATTGAATAAGCTGTAATCTTGTGGAACCAGATATTCTCATCGATAGGGATCAACTTGTTGAGGAAGGAGACTCGGAGAATACGGAGGATGTTTCGACAGACGGGGAGGAGGATGATGGAGCAATCCCAAATGAGACAGATACCGCCTCCACGGGCGATCCAGAGGGAGTAGTTGAGGGGTCCGTTGAGGTTGATGAGGTTCTTGTCGTTCTTGACACGGAGGACGCCAAAGATGAAGAGGACGACGTGGAGGATGAACCAGGTTATGAAGAAGAGGTACCGACGGGTCGTCCACGTCTCTAGACCTTTGAACATTCTTGTGAACATTCTTGTGGGGCGCTGCTTTTTTTTGGGTTGGTTTGTGGGAGAAGGATGGAGGTAGGAAGGGTTGAAGGAGGGGGTATGCGGGGAATTGAAGAAAGGTGGTCGTTAAAAGTAAAGGAAGGGGTGAAGTTGGTGTAACTGTGGAAGAATAGAAAAAAGAAAGAAAAAGTATGTACAACCACTGGGTATGAGAGCGAGAGTGGGGAAGGAAGGGAGGAGGATGGGTGTGGAATGAAGGGAGAGGCGAGGGATGAAGATGAGAAGAAGAAAATAAAAGATGAAAGAGATGAGGCGAGCAAAAAAAAAAAAAAGGAAAAAAGAAGTCCGTCTTTGTCTCTCTCCTCTCCTTCTTCCCTCTCCCTCCTCGACGTAACCAACGGACAGAGATAGAAGAAATGAGCCAGAAACAACACAAAGCAGGATAACCATACGCAACAAACAAACGGGCGCAAATCATTTGTCCTTGCACTTTGTCTGGACTCTTCTCTCCTCTCCACTTGGTTGGTTCAAAGGAACAAGGATCAAATTCAGGCACAGACAACAGCATCAGACAAAGAAAGTTAAATCACTCGCCAATCAAGAATAGAATAGAAATAGGGTATGGGGATTGGATAGGCATGGGCTAAGACATTACATGCATGGGTAATCAAAACACACATTAACGACAACAAAGCGATCAATGAATCTGAAAACAATTGCTCCCTTTTCTCCCTCTTCATTCTTCCTTCTCGCCTTTATCTTCGACGACATTCACCCGCATAATGGCACACAATCAATCTAGCACAAAACAAGGAATTACTTCCTCGTGAAGGACAACAAACACCTGAGACGAAAAGAACAAATCTTCCGAACTCGTACCTACCAGTGGGTCTCGGCATTCTTCGCCATCTTCTTCATGCGGGAGAACAAGTACAACATAGCATGGCAGAATATCCATGCGCCCACCCATGCACTTGCTTCCATCTCTTCCCACTCGTATCACCATCCATAACCAAACACGCTTGCTCCACACTCTCATCACATAATAAACACATAACATTAATCTCTCCTCCCTCTCGCTGCTCTCATTCTCACCGTTCGCTCACAGAAATTTGATTATTTTTATGACAACGCAACCAACATCCTAAAAAAAATAATTGTTCTCTTCCCTTCACTTCCTGCTCCAGCTCGCCTTTCTCTTCCCTCACCCCAAATTGTCCTGCTCTCTGGGCGTCCGGAAAATAGTATCAGCTCTCTCTCTCTCTCTCTCTCTCTCTCTCTCTCTCTGTCTCTAAACTCTTCCACCAATCCTCTCAATCATCTCACGGTCTTCCTTCCACTTCTACGAATCACCTCTCTCAGCATCCACACATGAGGACTTTGAGGAACGCCTGGAACGCCGATGGCTCTCCTGCTGCAGCTTGATCCTTATCTTCGGGGTTTGCATTTTGCAGCATCGATCGTGTCTGAAGTTGTTGTTGCTGCTCGCCAGCGCCATCGTGATTGCCTTCCCCGTCACCATCATCAGCGCCATCCTCATTGCCGTCGCCATCATTTCCACCACCATCGAAGTTACCACAGCCGCCAGTGACCGAGGAAGAAACAGCAGCGACAGATGAACCGGCAGTCGATCCTGATCCCAAGACGACAGATACCCTTGTCAACGGTGACGGGAGCACGATTGTAGGTCGACGAGGCTGTTGCACAAATGGCAGCTGTTCGTACTGTAGCGTAGTCGACGACGCCGACGGTGACGACGATGGTTGTGCCAGTTGACTCAATCGAGAATGGGTCGTTGAGGACGCTACCATAGTAGTTGCCCTTGAACTACCAATGGTCGTATTCGTGGTCATGGTAGTGTTGGTGGTGGAAGAGACGCCTCGTCTGGTCAATGCCGCCCAGACACGTGCAACGCGCGACGGACTGCTACTCCTTGTGTTCCTACTGCCTCTAGAAGGTGATCGATGCATCAACCTCGGAAAAGTCGACCCCCTAGGCGGTTCATATCCACCACCGCCTGTTGTGGAGGTTCCCAAAGAAGTGGACCGGCTTGGTGTCGAGGGGATCATGGAGTACCGTTGGAAGGGGTGGACGGTGGTGGGTTGGTGCAGACTCGGGATCCCGTACATCTGTAGTGCTTCTGCGATATGCGCCGCCACATGCGGGTCTGCTGTTTGACTAACGACGCCGTTGCTTGAGCTGCCACTACTGCTGCTGTTGCTGTTGCCAGTGAAATGGTATCTTGGGATGGCATTGGCGAACCGTAACGGAACAGGCGCCGGCAAAGCCTTCCCACCCTCACTTGAACTTCCACCTCCCCCTCCCATGATAGCAGCCGAGAGGGGGCTCGGGAGTGGGGGTGTTACGGAAGAGGTATAAGGGTCTGTCAGGATCTGGTTCCCGTCTATATCAACCATCACAAAAGTTGTTGGTGCTATCATCGAGGATCGGAGCGAGGTTGAATCGGTAGTGTCTCCAAAGATGGAATTGGTGGCGCCACTGGCGGAAGTGGCGAGGATACCAGAAGCAGTAACGGCTCTCCGTTCGCCTCTGCGGCGGGTGGGTGGGTAGTTGGTGCTCAATCGCCATCGGATCCTGTCTGACTGCTGCTGTTGCTGCTGCTGTTGCGGAGGAGGGGAAGGAGGCCGATCGAGTGGATGGAATGGAGACACCTCCTGGGCAATGCCGTCGGTCTTATCTTGACTCTCCTCCCCATCCTCCTGCCTCGGGTTGTGATCATGTGCCACCATCACATTCACATCGTCCGTTTTTACTGGCACTAGCGTTGCAGCTGCAGTGGATGGATTGTTGGAAGATGATGATGCCGATGCTACCGATGATGGCGGTGATGTTGGTGGTAACAATGGTGGTCGTGTTGGTAGTGGTGTAGGAGGACAATAGGGGTCGATATATTCACTGACAACGGGGACTTTACAGAGTCGTTGCGGTCGAAGAGTTATTGGTGAGTATATAGGCAGGAACGGTACATGGGGTGTAATAATATCTCCATGATCAATTTGGTCGTCGTTGCTGTTGGATGCTCTGGGATCTGGGTAGTCGAAGATGCAATCTAGCTGTGCGGCCGGGCCCTTCATCTGTATGCCAACAACCTCTGTCGCTGGCGCGAGTCCTCCTAACGTCTCTCCTCTTCCACTACCTTCTACTTGTTCGTCATCGTCGTCAATCCTCCTCTGGAAGTGAACAATGCGCTCCGGCCTCTCGCCGAGACACCTTTCACCTCCGCCATCATCCTCCCCCACATTCTCACTCTCACTCTCACTTCTCTCATCCGACTGCAACTCGAATGGGGTACCAACGGCGTGATCGTCAGTCACCAGAGAAGATAAGGAACGATCGGGGGAAGACTGGATAGAATAAGCCAGACTCAATTGTGTGGATATCTGTACAGCATCATCATCCTCAACAAACCGGAGAAACTCCAGTCGGAGCATCTCCTCCTCTTCTTCTTCATCGGCGACGTCTGGATCCGTCCCCATTTTCTGGTGTGTAAGGCGAAGATCGTAGTTGTTGGCTGGTATGATTGGTGCGATGCCAGTGGTAGTGGTAGTTGTTGTGGTAGTAGTGGTAATTGTCATAGTCCGAGGGGTGAGTTGCTGGGTCATCATAGTCGAGTAAGTATTGCTACTGGTGCCACTGCTGCTAAATCGTCTCTCGTCGCTCGAGGTGGTGGACGACGAAGACAACATCTCTACCGCCGTTTCTATCGTATGAGGAACACCCAGGGAGATAGACTATGGAGTAGTTTGTGTTGCGAAGGTGCGGTGTGGAAGGGAAGTGAAAAGGTGAATGTTGGCGAGGAAAGTAGCAGGATACGGACGATGGAGACAGCGGAGCTGAAGGAAGAAAAAAACACACAATGGATATCCCTCTGCCCACTGTTCGCGTTCCTTTTTATGAGAAAGGAACGATAGGCGAAGTAGTATGTTGCATTACCACACAATGGTCAGCAGTAACCCCTCTGACCCCACCCCTAGCTCATCCATCGAAAATACAATACATCCGCGTGTGGATACCGACCCTACATCTGAACCATGATAGATGTATGCTATTCATATCCTCCGTAAAGCTGCGCCCAATTATCCTCGCACTGGGGGACACGATCCATCTTCACACTCTTTTGCTCGAGGATCTAGGCTTGTAAACAAAGGATCTACTGTTTGTTTGTCACACAAGACTCTCCATGTCGGCTCTGTTGAGATAAGAGACCAGGCGAACATATTACTTTTTGGTGGCAAAATATATTCCACTAAAACTTTAATCACCGCATAACTAGCGTGGCCTGCCGCCCCCCCTTCATCCTACATTGTTAAGGCTTGTCCCATCTAAAGACACCACCACCCCCCTCCTATCTCACCAATCCTATCCGAAACGACGGACCCGATGGCCTCTTCCTCAAACACAACAAACGGAGCACATCAAGAATGCGGGGATGGGATCTATTTCTGTCCAACCCATACCATTCCATCCAATACGTTCGTGAGCTCAGCCAAAAAAAAAAAAAAAAAAAAAAAAAAAAAATTACACTTGCTCACTGAGAAGCACTCATTCCTCTTTCCTCCCTCCTCATCACAACTCTCCTTTTCGTATCCTTTTTCTCGATTTCATTTCACAATGGCCTCCTCGATGGGTCCCATGCATGGCGTTGATGATTTTTGATTTTTTTTTTCTTGCTGTGTGTGGTTATTTGTTTTGGGTGTTTATGTTTATTGGTTTCACCATGTGGAAATGGATATATATGTGTGTAAAATTACGAAGGCAGGTGAACGAAGGGCATTAAAAGTACAAGGAAGACCAATGATGAACACAAGGCCTCAAGGAAAGAAAAAAAAAAAGAGGATAATTTGCCGCCAGCGGGGAAAAGGAAAAAATAGAAGCGCGCGAAAAGCACATCATACCTCCACTTCACTCGTATTTCCACAAGCTCGAGAACAACGCCGTCGGGGTCAAATAAGGGTAGACAAACGAGGAGAGTTCTTGTAAAGGGTATTTTTATGGTACAATTAGAAGGAGAACAAGAAGAAAAAAAAGAGGGGAGAATGAACGAAAATGAAGGGATGACAGGAAAATAAAAGTGAGAAGGGAGAGTGTGTAAGATGACAATAGCTAATTGCCAATTGCCTCGAAATCCGCCCTTTTCCCCTCAAACTCATATCCTTGCTCGTTGCCGAGACTCGCATTACGTCTTGCAAAGAGGGAAAAAGGAAGGGAGGCTAGGAAGCCCAGAAGTGTAAGGGGACTAGAAAGAAGGGAAGGGACCCCATCGTCCCAGACAAATGTCGATTATCGTCCACGAGCCAACAGGAGACAGAGGGGAGAGAGGGGAGGGGTCCAGACTGGTGTTGCTGTGTATGTGTGGACAGACAAAAATACCGCGAAACGCAATATAGAGTCCTGGGCTGAGCTGGGTGCCGAGGGTATTGATTAGTGGACGGAATGATGAGAAGTGTCCAGCACTCTCTGTCTCCTGTAAGGAATCCTCCGAGTTCTAGATTCTTGTTGTATCGAGTATAGGCAGCAAACGGCCGAGTTATGAGAGAGAAGAGAGTGTTGGTTGTTGTTGAAAGAAGGAGGGGAGTGTTGGGAGGGATAAGATTGCACAGTCGTCACTTAGTGAGCGATCAATTGACGCTGGCCACGGGCCTTGACGACTCCCTCACTGGATGCAGTGGAGTTGTTGGCAGCAGATCCGGCGAAACCCTCTTCCGTGGAAAAGAAATTGTCGGATTGGGGGGATTGGCACACGGCCAACGACTTGACACGGTTCTCCTCTTCTTGTTCATCGTCGGCAGCAATGCTCTCGATGTTGATCAGGGTGTTCTTGTTGTTCGAACGGACAATAGACACAGGCATGGAAGCCCTCTTGCTGGACTTCTTGGTAGATGAGACTGCATCAATGCCATCAATGCTGTGGTAATTGGAAGACTTTGTGGGTGTCAAGGGTTCGTGGACCGAGGAAGCCGAGGATGAACAAGACGTCGAAGAGGAAGCATCCGAAACCATGGAGGCAATAGACGAGGTTGAGGTGCGGGAAGCGGGGAGGCTCTCCTGCGACTGTTGCTTGCGCAGCTTTGAAGACGAAGCTTTCCTGCGTGGTGATGGCGAGCTGTTGTTGGCGGTGTCGGCAGTGTTGTTGTTGTTGCGATAGTAGTCCATGCTGCTGCTGCTGCGATATCCCATATCCCCTAGTCCGTCCAATGAGGGGTACGTTGCAATAAAGGCTGCATGATCAATCGACAGGCGCTCTGGGCGGCTGGCCCGACGGACTTGTGGCACAGTGTTGTTGCGGCGGATGTTGTTGTTCATTGGGTTTGTTGAGGAGGAAGAAGACTGAGCTGAATCAAGAAGGGTTCCTGTGCTGTGGTGGCGACGGGCTTTGGCCGAGCGGTTGTTGTTATGGTTGTTGTCGACAGGATAGCCCTCCCCGAAGGAAAAGGAGGCGGCGAGAAGCTCACTGGAGGTGCTGTTGCGGTAGCTACTGTTGCTGGTGCTGTTACGACCTCCAAGCAACGATTCGATCGGATAGTTCCCTTCAGCGTCTGGACTCATATCGGCCGTGTTTTTTGTGCTGAATCGATGGAACAGCATTGAAAAGAGGAGGGGTGTCAAAGCCTGCATATTGTTGGTGGTACTGTTGCTGTTGTTGGTTGGAGAGGGTTATGGAGCTGGGAGAGAGGGAAAGAAGGATGCAAGGTCAAGAGAGAAAGTGAGGATGAAAGAGAAGAAAGAAGAGGAGAGAGAGATATTTTTATTAGGAAGAGAAGGGGAGAGTGTGGAGACAGACAGACAGGCACGGTGGCGTGTGTTGGTGCGTGAATGTGTGTGTTACAACGAAGAGGAGAAGGAGAAGGTAGAAGCGTCAGGATTGTTAAAGGACTAGAAAGAGAGAAGAGAAGAAGAGAGGGAGCAAAGTAAGGTGAATGGATGAGTGATGGTAATGACGATTAAGAGAAGAAAAGAGATATAGAAGAGAGTAGAGAGAGGAACTGAGAAAATAAGAGAGAAAAGTAAAAGAAGGAAGGACATGTTCCCCCCTTTTAAATAAGGTCAAGGTCCAATGGATGACAAAAGGGGGTGTGCCTTCTCCAAGACAATTCAATGACATTTGTTGCGAGCGATGCACAATGCGCACACAAAGAACAGAAAAAGTCCAATATGAATGGCTGGCCACGGATTGCCGGTATTCCCGGCCGGAGAGCCAAAGGCGATAAAGTTTTTTCTTTTTTCATATATCCCTCAGGCAATACCCTGGGCATGCTCTCAACACACCCTCTTTTTTTCCCTTTTCCTGTCCATTTCTTTCTTTTTTTTTCTTTTTTTCGCGCAGTCGGTCTGTCATCACCGTCGTCGTCGTTCTTCTTCCGACAAAGCAACAAGGAAAAGAGCCGACCAGGCTCCTTGCCCAATTCAACATCAGCGGAAAAAACATTTGACGCTCTCTACGTTTTTTTTTCTTCTGGTTTTTGCCCCGACGGATCTCAAATGCCAGGTTCATTTGTCATCTATGCAAACAATAGACGGCTCTAGCAACCACAAACAGCTACCAAGCAGCTACCAAGCGGCTACTAAGCAGACATTTGCATATGCCTGGTTGTCCAACCTTTGTTTGGTACGGTGATGCGTAGAACTTGGTTGTGCTCGAATCCTCCCTCGATGTCTCATTTGTCGCATATATTGTTTATGTCACAAACTCATGTTCGGTTACTGCTTTCAACCGCATCCGTTGCCATTCAATGGGCCACTGTGCCTTTTGTGCAAGACAGTGGGCTTTACCTCTTTCCTCTGTACAAAAATATCACCTCCGGGAGCGAAATGAGAGGAAAGGAGGGAGTGGGCTTGCATTGTTACATTGCCAAGCAAAGAATCGATTTTTGGGATTGAGCCAACATCCATGATCCGGCTCTCCATTTTTTTTTTACTTGGCAGTTTTCCTTTTGCCTGTCCTTCTTCTCACTTGTTACGCTCATAAGAAATACTTGGGCTATTTTGGACAGTCATAAGTGCGATGCATGTAAGGCAAGAGAAAAAGACATACAAAGCCTAGAGAAAAGCGGAAAGAAAAGGCAATCAGGCGACAACACTGAGAATAGAGAAAGAAGGCATAAAGGATAGGAACGGATCGCTCATCTAATTCTGATCGAGGTAAGAACAACAACAAGGCAAGGGGGAAAAAAAGCAGCGCACGAAAGAAGAAAAAAAAAGAACAATTGTTTTAATGCCTTGACTCTCTCTCGATGTTACTCTTGTTCTCTTGTCCCACTTTTCTCACGTCCCAGGGTCTCTTTCCTCCACGCGGGAAAAAAAACAGGCTAACAAGAACCGGAACAACCGGCAAATTCAACTTCCTTCTCGGTTTGTCCGTCCACCCGGCGCTCACACACACACAAAACACACGAGTCTTATTTTTTTACTTTCCCAGTTCCTGGATATTTGATTCCCGCTGACTTACTCAAAGAAGGGTTTATGAGGTACCAGTCAGTGTAGTGCCAAGCCTCAGCCAGTTGCGGCTTGAGCCTCCAGGTCTCACAAAAAAAAGTGCTTCATCAGCAGCGACAGCACTCGTTATGAAGGGACAACATTATTATTCAGTCTAAGCTACCTATCGTACCGCCCTCCTCCCTATTTCTAATCGTTTCAGGTCGCAGGACTTGGGTGACGAGGGAGTGGCAGGGAAGTAAAGGTAGGGCTGCTAGGATAGTATTGGGCTAGTATCTGCTAAGGCTGATGAGCTCTCGTGCTAGCTGCTGCGATTGTGGCTATAGCTGCTGTTGTGGTGTCTGTGGTGCCTGTGGTGTTTGTGGCTGTAGCCAAGACGGACGGGGCCGCTGCCACAGCATCAAATCTCTCGGCAGCGGCTGTTGTACCAGAAGAAGTACCACTTCCACTACCACTAATCCCTGACGTCTCGGCGCGCTGGACAATCCTAGGCAACCACCGGTCCTCGGGTATAGACTGTGCCCATTCGGGGGCTGGTAACGAGAATGAGTTCATCACCATCGCAATCGTCTTCAAATCCTCTTCCGGGATCAATTCTGCAGCCACCTCCGCTCTTGCTGTGCCGTCTTCGTTGAAGTCTTCGTTGAGAGTGGCCAGGTCGATCTGTACAGCCGCGGGGATAACGGGGACGGGGACTGTGCCGTCACGGTTGCGTCTGCGGAGGTAACCATCGTATCCCTGTTCTGTGTCCTCCTCCTCATCAGCATTTTCTTGGTCGATGCCATTCTCGTGCCCATGCTCGTTCTCGTTGTCACTCTCCATCTGAGCGTATCCTGTATTATCGTTGGCCTCGTCTTCTTCCTCATCCTCGTCGTCCATGCCGTTGAAGTCGCCCTGGTCAAGGGGGATATACCCAAACGGCTCCCCGGCCATTTCATCATCACTATCTTCGTGGTCCATCTCCTCGGCGTCAGAGCTCTGCATGGCATAACCCTGCATATCCTGACCACCCGCATTAAGTGATGACGAGGACTTTGTGTCGTTGTCGTGGTGATACCCATTCACCCCAGAGAAGTTGTTGTGGTTGTTACTGTCGCCGTTACGCGCGGCGAATTGACGCTGTTGGTCCTGTTGCTGTTCAAACCGCTCTACTATCCGGAAGGCGGCCGGGACTATTGAACACCTAGGGGTTAATTGAATGAAGACGGGTGTTGCCGTTTAGCGCTTGTTACATACAACGATCGTGTGTGATGACCACCCACAGCAAGAGGATGGAAAGGAGAGAGATGGGAAAGGGGGCTAGGATGAAAAAACGTTACCTCGATCAAACTGCTCATCCATGTCCAGTTCCTCGAGCATCCTATCGACGGCATCCAGTTGTTCCTGTCCGACCTCATAGTCAATCTCGTCCTGGTCCGCGTTGTTCTGCATCTTGTTCGAATGTGTGTGGATTATTGAAAAAGTGATGGTTCGCTTCGTTTCGTTCACTTTTTATTCTTTGTCAGGGCGAGTTCGGGTGCAGTCACATTTGGTCAACCATTTTCATTCTTCACTTCACACCATTAATCGTTGTTCTAAGGTACGAATCTATGTATGCTATCAATGTGGTGGTCGGTGTGCCAATAAGAGTTTTGGGGTCGACGGTTGAGAAAAACAAGTACAGTAGAGTATCGATGTTCGCCCTCCCGTAACATGGTGAAACAAAGAAGAAAAAAAGTAAAAAAAAAAAAAAAAAAAAAAAAGGGACGAACGATTTCCCTAGTCGATCTCTAGGACGCGTCCTCCTGTGGCCGAAGACGTATCCTGTGGTCCTCGGGTGCCCTTCAACAAATGAGGCTTCAATCCCTTTCCAAAATTGCGATAGCACACTGCCGCATTCGAGATCGTCGCCAGGATCGTAACCAAACACAATGAAGCTAAGCAGAGACAGTGATAAGGCAGTCATGGCAAGTTAGAAAGAACATCCTTTTCAAGCGTACCAAAGAACAAAAAATAGGCTAATGGACTTACCAAAGAGGGTCAGGAAGATCTTGATTCCATTATAATTCGCGATCTTATTTCCGACAAACATTCGCACGACCTTAAACACAAAATAGGCAACGCCGCCGTGCATGGCGAAGAGGAAGATCGTCATCCATCGGCGACTCTCGTGGCGGACCGCATAAATGGCGATGTACAGGATGGGCAGTGTCAGCGGCAGGACAACGATGGTGAGCCAGTACTCCGGGTCGTCAGTGTCCTTTGTCAACGACAGGTAGATGAACTGGATCGAAAAGCCGACAAAGAAGAAGAAATCCATCTTGATCAAGACCACGTAAATCTGATACGCGCGGTACATTCCTGATTGAAAAAGAGAGAAATTGTAAATAAGAGACGATCAAGTTATTCCAGATACCCGATATCGATTCAAATTACAATGATTAACGACCAGTGGTTACTTACTCTTCATCCTGGGATCGGCGCCGATTTTCTTGTAGATCTTCCATCCAAACTCCTGGAACAGCTGGTACGCAAGCCAGGTGACGACACACTGACTCAGCCCACTCACGACAACGTTGGCTCCAATTAACGGTACAAGGGATTGGTTGAGAAGTTCCGCGCTTCCTTCCGGCTCAAAGTATCGAGTGCTTTCGCTGAGAGATTTCCGGGTCTGTGTGATTTCGAAGATCGAGTAGGCGAAGCAGCACATGTTGAAAGCCACGATACCAATCATCTCGATAGTATTTTGTCCGCGAACCTACATTATTGAAAGAGAGGGTATGTGTCAGTAACAGTACTAGACCATACGGGCAGAAATAGGTCGTTGGAGGCAAAAAACAAAGGAATTCAATGATGGCATCGGTTGAATGTACAATGGGTGAGCATTTTCTTTCTCTTTAATTAATTAAACCGGAACGACCAACAACAGATGGTTCAAAACAAAGAGCAAGAAAGGGAGCGAGTGTGGTACTGCGAAGACCAGTACAGCCTGAATATCAAATATGCCCACAATCCTTCACATATTGATACATATATCTTTTTTTTGATGGCGTGAGACGTTGTTAATCCTGAGTTAGAGACCGACCCCACTTTTGCCGTATTATTGTCAATCCAGGAGCAATCCAAAGGCGTCAAAGAGGAAAAAGGAGACAGACAAGAGAAAGTGAAGGAGGGGTAGTGGAAACATATTAAGAGACGGTCAAGACTTACAGCATCCCATGCTAGCACAAGCTGGAAGAGCTGGGCAAAAACAAAGACGATAAGATAGGCAGGGATGGCTCGAGACGCATTGCCGCTGTCAAGGTATGGCGGCATCTGTTTTTGTCCGATCCGAGGCTCGATAGGCGTGTCTCGAAGGGCAGCAAAGTACTTGATGACAATGATTGTCTGGATGATGATAACCAGGAGTGCTTCAAGTCCAATGACAAGCAGAAGGGCCTTGCCGTTCGTCGAGCAGGGGAACCGAAATAGAGTTGAGAAGCTGTTTTTGAGCGACGAGCCATCCTGCATGTCGATTGAGGAGGACGATCCATTGGGTTGTGGGGGGTAAAGGTGGTGGTTGGCGGACTTGTTGTCGGACGTCCTTGCAACGCGATGTTGTTGCTTGAGCGCCTCGTCTGCATCATTATAATGTTGTTGCTGCTGGTTGTATTGCCGCTGCGCCTGTAGTTGGTCGAGTTGAAGGGGAGATATTTGGTGGAGATTAGAGAGCTGGTTGTCGCCATTGCTATTGCTGAAGTCGTAACCTTGGTTGTAGTTGTGGTCGTCCCGTTGGTAGCCTTGTTCTTGTTGTTGGTATTGGCCGTTGTTGTGCTGCTGTTGAGAGGGGTATCCTGTAGAGGAGGGGTCGTAATCGGATTGGAGGGGATGACTTTGTTCGTAGCTGTTGTGGTTATAGTGTTGCATGGCGGGTCCCTGGTTGCCAGTGAGCGAAAGTTGCTGACGTAGAGAAGGTAGGATGAAGGAGGAGGTGAAGTGGAGAGAAGAGGACGAGTTAGAAGAATGAAGGATTGAGGGAGTGAGGAGCGAGAGGGAGGGGGTGATTAATGTTGTGTGTTTGATGAAAGAGAAAGAATGGATGATGATGAGCTGGAAGAGAGCAAACAAAGACAATGAGACAAAGAGAGAAGGGGTCGCTAAAGGGACTAAAGGTCGAGAGCGGAAGCGGAAAGGAAGGGTAATACAAATGCAATATGAAAATGAAAGAGAAGTAGAGAGAGGGAGAGTGAAGGTTTATCCAAACAGGGCATTTGTCGCACACACAACAAACAAAATTCAGGAACAATTTCAGCTACAGGGTCAGGCACCATCACCACCCGGCAGTAATTAATCCAACAGTGGAACCACACTGGAACATAAGCAGCCAATCAGAAATATCCTTTACGCGAAAGGGCCACTGTTTTTCACTTGGTCAGCCCAAGCCAAGACCCAGCCAGGCCAGGCCAGGCCAGGGTCATTCACCCTTTCCCTTGGCCCCCATCTCCGTCCCCTCCCCTCCCCTATCCATGGTCAAGGATGATTGATGGCTTTATTATGTTGTTTCTTTCGTTGTTTCAAAACAGCGCAAAGAAAGAATAAATAAAGAACCAGTTTTCATCTCCAGACGTAATGAAATTTAATAATTCGTTGGAGGGTATCGAAATATACAATGAACACATGCCAGTGGAGGAAAAACGACAGCGGTAGATGATAATATTAAAAAACATCAATGCATATTTCAGGGTGCCGATCAATAAGAAGAGGAAGAGGAAGAGGAGGGGGAAGAGGAAGAAGGGCAGGTTGAAATTACCGAGAACTCGCTGTTGTTATCTGGCATGATGCGTCCGCTATCTTCGATGGTAAAGAAGAGGGATGTTTATGTTCTCCGAGATGAAAGAGAGGCTGAAATGAAAAGGATGGAGTGTGAGTAAAGTGGGAAGTGTAGGAGGAGAATTGAAGGAAAGAAGCGAAAGGGTGGAATTGGGCGGGGACGAGGTGGGACGATAGTTGACGATAGTTGACGATAGTTGACGATAGTTGACGGGAATTGGGCAGGAGTAGGGGAGAGCGGAAGAGGGGAGAAGAAGACGAAGTGGGAGGAGAAGAAGGGGAGAAAGAGAGAGGAAGAGAAGAGGTGCAGAGAGAGATGAATATGTTTTTCAATGTCAAAAGAGTTGATGTCGAAGAAGTTGGATGTGTGAAGAGACAAAGATGTCCGTTGGCAAGAGACATAATGATCACGTGTAGAGTGCTACTGCAGGTTCGATCCGTCGTAACAAGTGCATTGCAGAAACCTTCCGTGGCTTGAAGTTCGCGGACCCTTCCTCTTTTTTTCCCACAAGCAAAAGTAACGCCCAATCAAGGTCAACAGAAGGGAGCTTGTTGGACTCCTCTTCTGCTCTTCTTCCATTGACTCACACAGTCAATATTCAGTCGTCGCTGAGATCCGCAAACCACTTCCTTATGTTGTGTAGCAAAATGGAGCCAAACAGGGGGCCCCGTTTCTCCTCCGTCAAGACGAGAAGAGGGAGGCAAAGGGGTGAAGAAGGAGAAGAGGGGAGAAGGGAAGCGAGGAAAAAGGTAGATGAAAGGTTAAGAAGGGAGGAGCAGACACATAGACGAAGAGAGGAAGAAAGGAAGAAAAGATGAAAAGATGAAAGGATGAAAGGAAGAAAGGAAGAAAGGAAGAAAGAAACAAGAGATGATCCGTATCCATATTCAACAGACAGAACAACATTCCGAGCACAACATCAGCCGATTCACTCCAAGATATGGATTGGTCGTTTTCACCAGGAACGAGCGAAGAAATGAACAGAAAGAGGAAGGGGTGATAGGAGACGAGGTTAGCAAGGGGAGAAGACGAAAAAAGAAGGCAGGAGACGGGAAAGGCAAAGGGTAAGGGGAATATCCCATACGAATAGGGCGTCGAAGTGGTTCTTACTATGATGCACGCCCTTCCATCCTTAACCCTTTGCAGACACACACACAAAACATGCGCACTAACCTACTTTTATTTTGGACTAAGCACCACTGTCTTTCTGTTTGCTCTCCTTCTGTTCCCCCCAGCCCTTCCCCCAGTCATAGCACCTGATCAACCTTCTTACAAGCTTGTTCCTTGATCACCCATTCACTTTGTTCTTATTTTGTTGATCACACCAACCCTTTCCTTCACCCACCCCCTTGAGTTCATCTGTTCCTGGATGTCGTCGACCCTCCCGAGCCGGCCTCTGCTTGTCCTCGTCGATCGCACCCGCCCCGTTCCTTCCTTCGCACGATTGAATCTTTCCCACCCCACTACCTCCAGAAAAAGGCTCTCGACCTGTGTCGCCTCCCCTTCCTACACCTCGAGACTTCACTACCTTAAACAGCAACAACAGCAACAAATAAGAACAGCAACTATAACAACCCCTTGTTGTCCGCGTCCTTTTACTTTTTCTTCTTCTTCTTTCTCTTCTTCTTCTTCCTTCTCTTCTTATTCTTCCTTCACTCCTTCCTTACAATCCCTCCGTTACTCTTCTTCTTCCTCCTCTACCTTCTCCTACTCCGCTAATTCACACCCCTCCACTCATTCCAAACTACATTCCCTCACGACCGTCTCACGACCCGGATCCTTTCCCGTTGCTCTACTTCGCGTCGTCCGTCTCTCGCTACCAACCCGTTCTCTCCATACCTCCCGTTCTCTGAATTCCTCAAGAAACACCACTCCCTCTATTTCTTCTACTATAACGTCAAACAACATGGCCAAAGTTATCGACGGAAAGGTTATTGCACAGTATGTATCTTAATTGACCCGTCGACGTGTTTTTGTTCACTTTCAATTACATCCTTGAGCTTGAAGTCCTCTCGCTCGCTATCACACGCATATATACACGTACTTCTCATATACTTATCGCCATTTCTCTTTTCTTTTTTCACATGAACTCAGAAACCTCCGCAACGACATCAAGTCGCAAATCGAGGAGATGCGCAAGACGACCCCTCACTTCAACCCAAAGTTGTCGATCATCCAGGTCGGAGCACGAGAGGATTCGAACGTCTACGTCAACATGAAGATGAAGGCTGCCAAGGAGGTATGAAAAAAACCCTACGCCATGTTCTTATTGTTGCTGTTGTCTTCTTGTACGGAGAACGGAGACGTGCATATTAGAGAAGGGGGGGAAAGAAGAGAGGTCGAACGAGAGAAAAGAAAAGAAGACGGATGAAAGAAATGAATTGAAGCTGAAGGAAGGAAGGAACGAGGGCTGAGGGAAGGAACAAGGGTTGAAAGAAGGAAAGGCATAAGATGAAAGATACAACAGGCGACTCACTCAGCCAATCATTCCACCAATTGGATTCCCATGCTTTTTCTTCTAATTGTACTCTTCAATAGGCCGGCATGGACTTTGAGCTCTTCCACTTGCCTCCCACTATCACTCAGTTCGAGCTCCTGTCCAAGGTCCAAGCTTTGAACAACGACCCCAAGGTTCACGGAATTCTTGTTCAACTTCCTCTCCCCGAACACTTGGATGACAGGATCGTTACTGAGGCCATTGACCCCAAGAAAGATGTCGACGGGTAAGCACAATGCAATTACCCCACAAAGAAATAGGCGATGAA
Source organism: Linnemannia hyalina (assembly GCA_019671135.1). Classification (NCBI taxonomy): domain Eukaryota; kingdom Fungi; phylum Mortierellomycota; class Mortierellomycetes; order Mortierellales; family Mortierellaceae; genus Linnemannia; species Linnemannia hyalina. The sequence goes on along the minus strand of JAHRHY010000008.1, from coordinate 858,985 downwards.
TCGCTACTTTTATAGAACGGACCAGTCAGGACTACGAGGGACCGGAGAGACTAACGATTTTAATCCCGCCTCCTTCCAAAAAGCTTCCATGCTATCAACATTGGTCACCTCTCCAAGCGTGCTTCTGAGCCGGCTTTCGTCCCTTGCACCCCTAAGGGAGTTATTGAGCTTATCAAGTCGACTGGCGTCACCATGTCAGGCAAGAAGGCCGTTGTTGTTGGACGCAGTGATATTGTCGTAAGTACTCGGTTGCATCAAATGCGGGCAAAAATGAATGAAAGGCTTCTTTTTTTCTGCTTTTGTCAAAGCGTGTGTCACTAAAAACACAACACCACATTTTTCAACTTTCCCAGGGTACCCCCGTCTTCAGCTTGTTGACCAAGAACAACTGCACTGTCACTCTCTGCCACTCCAAGACCACCAACTTGGCCGAGGTTGTCAAGACTGCTGATATCCTTGTTGTCGCCATTGGCAGCGCCGAGTTTGTCAAGGGCGAGTGGATCAAGGATGGCGCTGTTGTCATCGATGTCGGCACCAACGCCGTTGAAGGTAAATTCACACTCATACTTGCTAATTGTAATTCAATCACAGCGCGCAGACATAAAGAATGGAGAATCTCACGCTGGTATCTTCTACGTTTTGTACAGATGCCACCAAGAAGTCTGGAATCCGTTGGGTTGGTGATGTCGAGTACAACGCCGCCGCTACCCATGCCTCCCACATTACCCCTGTTCCTGGTGGAGTTGGTCCCATGACCGTTGCCATGTTGATGCAGAACACCTACTTGTCCGCTGTCCGTTTCCTCAACGAGTCCCGCCAGCGTGCTATTGTTCCTCTCCCTTTGGAGCTCTTGGAGCCCGTCCCCAGCGATATTGCCATTGCCTTGGCTCAGAAGCCCAAGCCTATCAAGTTTATTGCCGAAGAGCTCGGTCTCTTGCCCAGCGAGGTATGCTTTCCTGCTGTCAAACTTATCTTGCATTTATATTGTGTCGTCTCCAGGAAATTAGAATTTGACATTAATACTTCGCATGAAAAATAGCTTGAGTTGTATGGAGACTACAAAGCCAAGGTCAACTTGGATATTTTGGAGCGTCTCTCCCACCGTCAGAACGGTCGCTATGTTGTCGTGACAGGAATTACCCCTACTCCTTTGGGTGAGGGCAAGTCGACTACCACCGTCGGTTTGGTCCAGGCTTTGGGGGCTCACTTGAATAAGATTGCCTTTGGATGTGTTCGTCAGCCTTCCCAGGGACCTACTTTCGGAATCAAGGGAGGAGCTGCCGGAGGCGGATACTCTCAGGTCATTCCCATGGATGAGTTCAACTTGCATTTGACTGGAGATATTCACGCCGTTACCGCCGCTAACAACTTGTTGGCTGCTGCCATTGATGCCCGCATGTTCCACGAGAACACCCAGACCGACAAGGCACTCTTCAACCGTCTCTGTCCCCCCAAGAAGGGTAAGCGTACCTTTGCGCCCGTCATGTTGGGCCGTTTGGGGCGCTTGGGCATCAACAAGACCGACCCTGCCGAGTTGACCCCCGAGGAGGTCACCCGCTTTGCTCGCTTGGATATTGACCCTGCCACCATTACCTGGCAGCGCGTCATGGACACCAACGATCGCTTCTTGCGCAAGATTGAGATCGGACGTAACGACACTGAGGCTGGCCACGAGCGCATGACCGGATTCGATATTGCTGTTGCTTCCGAGGTCATGGCTGTCTTGGCCCTCAGTACTGACCTCAAGGACATGCGCGAGCGGTAAGTGAATCGAATGCTTTGTTTTTGTTTTTTTTTGTTAATTTCAATGGCCGAACATGACTCATGTATGTTGTTGTCCTTCGGAAATCCGAAACTAATCCAGTCTGTCGTCCTGCATGTTATTAGTTTGGGCAAGATGGTCATTGCAAGCAGTAAGGGTGGCGAGCCCGTCACTGCCGACGACATTGGTATCGGTGGAGCCTTGACTGTGTTGATGAAGGACGCCATCAAGCCCAACGTCATGCAGACTCTTGAGGGAACCCCCATGTTTGTTCACGCCGGACCCTTTGCTAACATTGCTCACGGAAACTCGTCCATTATTGCTGATCGCATTGCCTTGAAGCTTGCTGGTATTGAGGCTGGTGAGAGCGAGGACAAGATGGGATACGTTGTCACTGAGGCAGGATTCGGTGCTGATATCGGAATGGAGAAGTTCTTTGACATCAAGTGCCGCACCAGTGGATTGGTTCCTGATTGCGCTGTCTTGGTTGCAACTGTCAAGGCCTTGAAGATGCACGGAGGCGGACCCGAGGTGACCCCCGGCAAGCCCCTTCCCGAGGTCTACAACACCGAGAACTTGGAGTTGCTCCAGACTGGATGCGACAACTTGAAGAAGCACATTGAGAACACCAAGAAGTTTGGTGTGCCCGTTGTTGTTGCCATCAACCGCTTCACAACCGACTCTGATGCCGAGATGGCGTTGATCCGCAAGATTGCATTGGAGGCTGGTGCCGATGATGCAGTTGCGTGCGAGAACTGGGCCAAGGGAGGTTTGGGAGCTATTGATTTGGGTCAGGCTGTTATCCAGTCGTGCAGCAAGCCCACTGCCTTCAAGTACCTCTATGATGTTGGGGCTGACATTGAGTCCAAGATCGAGACCATCGCCAAGGAGATGTACGGTGCCGACGGTATTGAGCTCTCTGACCTCGCCAAGGAGAAGATTGCCACCTACACCCGCCAGGTACTTTTTTTTATTTTTTATAATTTTTGGTGGCAAAGTGAAACCATGACGCGTCGACGGATGATTAACATATATTTATTTTCAATAACAATAGGGATTCGGCAACTTGCCAATTTGCATGGCCAAGACACACTTGTCGTTGTCGCACGACCCCAAGTTGAAGAACGTTCCCACCGGATTCAAGATCCCTATCCGTGATATCCGTGCTTCCGTTGGAGCAGGGTTCCTGTACCCTCTCTGCGGCGCCATGCAGACCATGCCCGGTCTCCCCACGCGTCCATGCTTCTACGATGTCGACATTGACTTTAACACCGGCAACGTCGTCGGTCTCTTCTAAGCCCTGTCGTCTTTTGAAGGAGAGAAGGATAGCCCTTCTTGTCACTCATTGTCATTTATCTTTTTGTTAATATTATCTTTGCGGAAGGGTTTTTATGTACACCCGTTCTCCTTTCTTTCTTCGTCTTTTGATCCCCTTGTGTAGATTTTCTGTGAATAAAAACGACAAGCAAGAAAAAAAAACGATGATGGTGTTGTTGGTTCGTTTACGAAGGGAAAAAATAGGGGGGAGCGGGGAGGGAGTCATGGACGGAAACCGTTGCAGGGTCGTCTGTGCTATACGAAGGGATGAAACAGACTCGTTCAGGAACAGTTATATTAAAAAGTCCCGAACGCTATTGCATTCGTACTTTTTTTTAATTTTATTTTGCCAAAAAAGATGGGCAGGTGTAGTAGTAAGTTGTAGTAGAGGAGGGGGTGTAAAGGTAAAAAAAAGAGTAGATGGTAATATTGGTATTGGTACAATCGCGGAGTCCCTTCTCTTCAGTATGTGTGTCGCCTGGACGATTAGTTGTAAGAAAAAAAAAGGGGGCATCCAGTTATTTAGGACAGTAAGCTATATAATACTCCCGACCTATGGGAGCAGCTTCTGCTTCGAGAACCGTATCTCCAATTTACAGAGCGCTGAGGACAGCGGGAAGGATGACCATGGCGACCAAACCGAAGGAGATCTTCTTCTGCAAGCTAGTGGCAGACGAGGGCTTGGTGGTGGAGCTAGGGGTAGGAGCAATGGTCGCGGTCACGTTAGCGCCGGTGGAAGGAACGACGGAGGGGACGAGAGGGGCGGTTGTGGTGGTTGGGACACCGACGGATGCGGATGCGGTGGCGGAGACGGAGGCGGAGGCGGAGGCGATGGGGGAGATGGTGATCGAAGCGTCAGGGCTGGGGATGGCAGCAGAGGCGGAGACTGAGACGGAAGACATTGTTGTTGTGTTGGTGGTGGTTGAGTGAGGTAGGTTGGTTTGGTTGGTTTGGTTGGAGAAGTTGAGAGGATTGAAGAATGAAAAAATGGAGGATGGAGCAAGGGTTTATATACCTATAAAAAAAAGGATGTTATTGTTAGCTATTGTCCCGGGGAAGACAGAAAAAAAGGAAGAACAAATGATAGGCGAAGATGGTGCGATTGCTACATTCAATATTAACGGCCATTTTCTTCGCCCCCACTACTCTTGTGACAGAATAGAAATGAGACTAGAACCCACTAGTTAATTGCAAAGGGGACACGGACAGGGAGAGGGAGGGGGCTCTGAACCATTGACCAATCGACAAGATAAAATGCAGGCCAGCCCAGATGCCCCAGGTCAAAAAGGCTCGTTCTCCTCGGCCAAGCGCAATTTAGTAAAAGGGTCAAGAAGGAAAAGGAAAGAAGGAAAAAGTAAAAGGGTCCAGGATTGTGCTGGGCGAATCTATTGTGGGCTATAAAAAGAACAATAGGGCAGTATAGTATAAGGAGAAAGTAGACAAAGTAGATGCAGGGTTATAGGGTGTAAACAAAATCCGGCAAATAGGGCAGGGGTAGACGGACAAACAACCGTGATGGAGAGCAGACAAAGTGGTTGTGTGTGTGTGAGATGGTGGTGTGAGAGAAAGTGTGTGTGGGAAAACATAATTTTTGTTTGACCATTGTCCATTTTCTTCGACCAACAACCAACAAACAAACAATAAGAGCACAAGGATAAACTTGGGGATTCTTGTACAGCGGGATAGTTGTCTGAGGAGCGAGGAAAGGGGCGGGGGCTGAAGCCTCAGGTTTGTTATCTGTCTGCCTCCTTTGTGTTGTATCAAGGTACTTATTTTTCTATTCTTCCTAAAATAATGTCGCCGTCGTTCAGGTCCCTTGTTTTTTCTTGGCAAAGAGGAAGAACGTGTGGCAGTGAAGAACATTTCTTGTTTTTTGTATTACTTTTCCCTCACTTTGTGCCTGCGTGTTTCTTCACTCAGCAGTCAATTCAAGTCAACTCATGAACTCGCGAAACAAGATAGCCATGTTTGTTTGTTTTGTTGACAAAGAGATTTACCTGTGTGGAAGATACGATCGTAGGTGTTCGTACCATGTTTGTCGTTTGCATTTGCGGCGGTTGTCCCTGAAGGAACCTTAAACTGTTCCAGTCAGTGAGCCGTGGGCGAAATCCAACAATTGAATTGCGTGACCCATCCAAGTAAATACACTAAAAGATGCATTGGTCTATTTTGCCTATTGGTCCATTGATACCCATTCCTTTCGCCTCCTTTCTGGAAGGTCGGTCGACACTAACTGTTAGCTTTATCTAGCGGCTGGTAGACTATGCATGACAAGCATACAATACGTACCGTAGGGAAGGGAATGTTATTCTTTTTGTTATTGTTGTTTTCTAGTCGCCTGCGCTTAGTTTGGGCTGATGTTTGCAAGGCGATGAGTTTGACACGTTCTTTCTCTGTCGTTCCCCTCTGTCTATTTTTTCTTCAATGCTCGTCTGACGAGAGGAGTAGGGCTATGTCTAGCGCGTAAGATGAAAAGCACCATCGGGACGGCTGATAATGAAGGACTCTATTTTTTAGCGTAAAAATAGGTTGGGATGATGGCTAGGGATTGTAGACATGGTGACTGTTCCTGAAGAAAAAATGCGAGTGCTGGAGGGACGCTCCAACTTACTTCTGCTTCGTTCATCAGCGGTGAAGAGCGGATTCACACTCACACAACACACGACGATGAATGACCTCGAGCAGGAGCTGTTTGGGTTCACAGACTCGGATTCTGATTCAGAACATGACATGAACACGCATCAGCCAGTCGACAGTATGGAGCTCGACGACGAGAGTGACGCATTCGACCCCATCTTCCAAAGCATCATGAACAGCCATGAGGAAGAACAAGAGCAACAAAAACCACTCCACTATCACTCCCTGCAACAACAATCTTCCGTCAACCCTAATACCGAAATTACAAACGCTCTCATACCTGCTGTAACTTCTCCAATCAACAACACCCTACCACGTCCGAACCATCTTCCGCACAAACAAGTCGAAGGTCTCTGTCTGCACATCAACGTCCTTTCGGATAAAGACCAAGCCCGGTTGATGGCCCAGATCACCGAAAAGAACTTTTTCAAAGCCGGACAACAGAACCAGGCCATGTGCTTTGGCAAACGCGACCTTGAATGGCTCAGTTGGCTCATTTATGGCCGGTTATTTTCCGACTTGGAGGATGGAGCAGGGGAGGGAATTAGTGTTTTGTCAGAGCCCTACTGCAGCTCCCACTGGACCACACGGGTGCCTCTTTTTGACCAGAGCATCATGAACCTGTACTTTCCTGGTAAAGCCTGCTTTTTTCTGCGCTCTTTATCGATGGCTATGTTTCCCAGTTGAGTCTATTATGCATCGTTCATTCACACTGCCTCACTGCACTTTCTATATTTTACTCCAACCTTCCATAGGCAATGGGATAAAACCGCACGTGGATCTAGCACGGTAAAGTGGTCTTGGTTTTTCTCGAATTGGTGCTTTTGCGGCAGATGGAATAGGCGTTGCTCGTCTTGCCTTGTTAGTGGTTTTGTTGTTGCTCTCATGCCAATGCAAATAAGTAATACCTTCCCTTCCCTTTCCATCCCCTATGTGTGCCTTCACCACCTCGCCTGGCCTATGTCTCCCCCTGGTTTTCTTTTCTTTTTTTTCCAGATTCGAAGATGGGATTATCATCATCTCGCTCCTTTCAGCCATCAACATGGACTTCTACAAGGCCCTCTCCCCCATGTCTCCCAACGATCCTCCAACAGGCACCAACTCACCCACACCACCCCACCTTCCTTCAAAAGAACGAAGCCCTGATTTCACAGTAAGGTTGGAACCAGGATCGGTCCTGACGATCCAAGGCAAGGCCCGATACGAGTGGGAGCATGGGATCCAAGAAACGATGGAGGATGTTGTGGATGGCGGTGATACTATTAAACGCAAGATACGAGTTAGTATTACTTTGAGGAAGATGCGTGGTTCTGCATGGGAAGTTGGTGGACCTGGCGGTGGAGGCGATGGGACTGTGAACGGTATTGCCGATAGGTAGTATTGGTAGAGGTAGAAAGACAACACGTACTGTACGTCAATCAAAATTAGAAAATATCTATCGTGTCTGCAGAGCAGATGTAGAAGGACATAATTGATGAGACCAACCAAAATTTGTTTGCAAGCTCTAGTACAGTAGATAGCGATCGACAAGACACTGGCCGGATTATTTTTTTCGCCTTTGCGCTCTCTAGACGTTAATGTTCTCGTCCTACTTTTCTCGCGCAAGTCGTAGTCGTAGAAACAAGGGTTGACCTAGCACGGTGTCACACATGACTTCCATCCTTTGAATGCAGGGCACCCGAGGAAGGACAAGAAAAAAAATGCTAGAGAAAAAAAAGAAAGAAAAGAAGAGATGAAGAAATCTCGCGAATAAGAGCCTTACACAAGGCAGAAAACGAGATGGTCTGTGTTCTTATCCACACGACTACAGTGATACACCGTACAACACGTTCATGACTTCACCTCTCAGCTACTTTCGTTTAGTCGTTTTCACTTTTATTGCTCTTGATGGTGAGAGCCTTTGCAGCACTCACTGAACACCGCGAAAAAAAATTCAAGGGACTTCAGTAAAGACGTCGTTCCCAACACCAACAAGAGCTTTTTCGCTAGTTGGTCGTCTAGAGAAAATAGGAACAAAAAAGGAGGGAACAAAAAAGGAGGGAACAAAAAAGAAAAGAAAAAAAAGGCAGCCTTCGAAAAAGAACCAAGGGGAGGAAAATAATACTCGTCCTGGCTCTCGCGTGTTGCTCGGGCTCACTTCTCTCGTCTATTTTTTTTTTGTCAAAGGTAGCTTTCCATGGTGTCTCCGAGTAGCCTTATCTCATTGTTCACCTTTTCAAGGAGTCCTTTCTTCACCTTCATGTTTTTGCCTCCTTTCTTTGCGGTCATGGTTACATAAAAGGAGAGACAAGGAACGAACCAGCTTTTCCCTCCTTTTTGCATTTCGCCGACTCTTATTTACTTACAACCAACACCGCATCCACGCCAGCGCAACCTCACAACTTTGCATATCAACCATGAACACCTTCGAGCAGCCCATTCCATTCCAGGTACTAAAACATTTTTCTTCCAGCGCAAAACATCGCTCCAACATGACTCTCGACCCTATTTTTGACCTTTTCTGCTTTCTGTATTGAACGTTATGTATTGTAGCCCACACTCTACAGAGCAGCTCCAATCCCTCCTCCACGCAGCTCGAGCGCAATCCGGAGTCTGACCTCTCAAATTGCACTCCACTCGCCATCCAGGCCCTTACCCGAACAACCCACCGTTCCTGTTTCAGAGTCTCAAGAAGCACAGTCCCAAAGACCCAACTCCTTCTACGCAGAGGCCGACTTTGAAGACACCCCTCCTGCAACACAAACCGATGCGTATGAAAATGATATCGATGTGTACGCAGAAATGTCTCAGGAACCTGTTAACGACTATGCAAACGAGGAACAGGAGCAGTACAACGAACAACGTCATGAAGAGGATGGCCAAAATTATCACCAGCACCAAGGCGAGAACAGCTACAACACACTCCAACAACAATCGGAACCAGAGTTCTCGGCTGAGGCGCTGATCCGCCCAGTGGCAGCACTGATGCAACTTGATCTCGCGGGCGAGCTCATTTACTTCAGAGACCGGTTTGCGGACCTCCAGCAGGGTCAACCTGGTTTCGAACAAGAGCGATCTGCTCTTCTTGAGGTAAATATGCCGCTTCTCTCTATTTTTTATGAAATCGACAACCTATGATTGTATGAATGTTCGACTGACCTTTCTCTTTTGTCTCTCTTTTGCTAGCTTGAGCGATCGACGGAGGCTTTGATGACCTCGCGCAAGGCGCTGACCGAGAAGCAGCGTCAGCTCCTCCTCCTCCACATCAACGACAACCAACGGTATGTTTTTTCTTCTCTCTCTTCCGTCCTTCTCTTCATCACCCAAACGACGCGGTCAGGACGCGTCATTATATATATTTTTATGCGCGCGATCTAAAAATCTAAACTCAACTCACTTTTTTTGTCATCCTTCCAACAAAAAAAAACCTAAATAGGCCAAACTTGCAGAATGAGGTGGTCCAATTGACGACAGAATGCCGGGCCATGGAACACCAATGGCGCACCGGGAAAGAAACCTACCACCGCGATTATGTCGTAGTAGCCGCAAAGGCTGCCGCCGCCGCGGCTGCCAAAGCCAACGCCGAGCTCAAAGGTAACACATCTCGTCGCATAAAATTAAAATCTACTTCTCCCTTTTTGGTGTAAAAAATCAGTTCCGAATCGATGTCTCCGATGTCTTTTCGAACAGCGAAATTTATGCCTAACACTATGCATTCCTCCGAATTCGTTGATTGTCCTTCTTTTTATTAGCCCAAACAGAGAAAGGTATCGCGGTCTTGAAGGGTCAGATTGCCAACCTGCAAAGACAACTAGATGCCGTCGCGGCCAGGAGATCTCAGATGCTGTTTGCTACCCAGGGAGCCGCCTAATTCAAACGGCACCACTCTTCCCTCACCTCTTCCTTCTTCCCTCTTCATCATGACAACTACTTCGTATAAGCTGGTGTATGGGACGCAGCGAGAGTAATAGTAGCATAGAACATCCTGATATTCTCTTTTGGCTGGTACCGGGGAATAAAAAAACGCGCGATGACACTCATCATAGATACTCATCATAAGTAACCATCACTTCTTGTTGTATTCCCATCAACTTTGCTCCCTGTCAAAGTATAAAATGAACCCTCAGCCTTGAGCCTCGGCCACCAAAACGATATTCTTCTCTCTCTCTCCCAATCAGACCTGTCAACACACTCACAACACCCAACCATGATCCTCAACCGCTCCCTCACCCTCGGACTCCTCTGCTCCATCTTAGGTGCAGTCTCCGCATTCTCAAACGACATCAGCACCAAGGCCGGTTCAATCCCTGCAGCAAGACGCCCTGACCCACAGCCAGTCCAATGCACAAGCCCAGGTTTCTTCTGTAAAAGCACCGTTGTCTTTGCTTCCCCCAACACCTCCCCGAACCCTCAATACCGTGGAGGCATCCCCGGCCCAGGAGCACTTGGCGGAAACGTGCAAGCCGACCAATTCATCTGCCCATCCTCTAACGCCAACGCCGTCCGGATCGCCTCCTGCCCACAGGGCGATTGTCAGCAGAACTATTGTGTAGGCGGTGGACCTGCCAAGGTTCCTGAGCGTCTCCCCTCGGGGAGTGGATTATATTGCGGCAAGACGCTGAACGCCCAGCACGGCGGAGGTGGTGGAGGTGATGGTCGTGGTGGTCAGGACAACTTGAGTGCCTTTGGTGGTTCCACCAGCGCGTATGGCGGTGGACATGGTGGTGGTGGTGGAGGAGGAGGAGGTCGCCCTCCACAAGGCGAGTACGTCCGAAACAGCCTGTACTACTTTATTGGATCCTACGGCGTCAACCTCGGTCCCTGTCCCTACCAGTGTATCAATGCCGGTCCTAGCACTCCCGACTATTGCGCGACCTCTGCCTCCCAGTACTGACCGAGCGATCGACATGGCCCTGATGAATTCAAGTGAACGAACCGAGTCCTCAATATATATATACCGAAATACTTATACAAATACACTCCTGAACACCTTCAATAAAGACTGACCGAGGAACAAAACAGCATTTTGAGAGGATATCATACATGGTGATTTTAATGGGCCGAACAAAACTATAGACTTAGCGGAAGCCACCATTGATAGGAGGTGGGGGTGGGACTCGACCTGCTGCGACGCCAGCCAACGCAGTCAAATCCAGAGGAATGGCTAATTTCATAAAAAACGAGGGGAAACAAAGCGCGTACTGGTGAGTCTTTAGTAGTTCGAATTCCTTGCTTGGTTCACAAGGTATCGAAAGTCAATGAAGAAAGAACACGTACCGCTCCCTGAAGAGTTGCCACTGGGGTATATTTTGGGTCCATGTTCCTGAAACGACATGGGAGCTGGGAAATCAGAGGCGGCTCTAAATGTCCATCGACCTTCTGTGGTTGGTGGTTCCGCTATTTCATATCCACAGGAGAAAATAAAGACGGTGTCAGAACATGATCATGAATCAGAGAAAGGGTAGATTCAAAGTGTGAAATGGGGTAAACTGTAATCGAGGGGGAAGAGTGGAACGTACGTGCTTTGATGGCGGTGGTTATAGGTCGTTGAGGTGCAGATCCAGATCGAGGTCTGCCGCCTGCTCCAGGGAATACAGGTGGTGTAGCAACAGGGGCGGTAGGTGGAGGACGGGTCCTGTTGGGTGGGGTAACAGTGACAATGGGCGACGGCAATCCATTGGCAGCAGGAGGACGTAGCGGTGAGGCTCGTACTGGTTGTTGAGGCGGTGCCCGGTTAGGTAGTCCTGGTGTTGGTCGAGAAGGCGTCGCAGGAGGAGCAGGCGATGATCCGTTGGTTCTAGAGGGAGGTGGAGGAGGTACTCCTCCTGTCTTTCGTGATGGCGGTGCTGGAGGCCTTGAAAGATTTGCGGGAGTCGCAAAAAAGGATGTTCGTTCAGGTGCTGGTGGAACTGCCCCTCCAGGAGCGCTTCCTGAGGAAGAGGAGCCATTAGGTGGAGCAGGGACCGATCTGCCTGACGAATTTCTGTTTGGGAGGGAGGGTGCAGCTGAGGCTGAGGGTGTTGGGGTCATGGGTGTCTGGCGAGCGGGTGGTGGCGGTGTTCTGGTGGGTGTTACTGGTTTTCCTGCACTGTGATCTGTTGGTTTGGGGAGTTCTCTTGCGGGTGTTCCATGATTGCTTGAACCGTAACTTGTACCATGGTCAGCTATATATGCGATAACAAGATAAAAGAAAGTCAGTCCACCATGTATCCAAGGGGAGAGACAGAAAAAAGAGGGGGTAGCTGTCATCCGTCCCACTCTGTGATCAAAAGATAAAGGGGACGGACAGACAGACAGTAAAAAAAGCGAGCTCAAGACTAGCTGACGAACGGTGTACTGTACAACCAGCTCAAACTCGTGACGGGGCGACAGATAACCTCCTCCCTTTTTGCGCTTCATTTTTTCCTTTGGTTGCAATGGCAAAGATGAAAAAGTGGTGGGGTGAAGGGGGTGGTTGAATGATCTTTTTGTGAATGGGATGGAGGTGGGCTGTCAGTTCTTTCCCAAAATGCGAATTGCGACTCCCCTCTGCTCATTCGTCACGCTGCCCTAGGTCTCAGGGTTGTGTTTCCTGTTTAATGAAGTGAGGCGAATGGGTGTGTTGCCCAAAAGTTCGACCTACCTCCAGTGTCCAATCCGCCGCTTCGACTCTTGAGCTTCGGCATGCCTCCAGCAAAGAGCCCTCCAAGTTGCGGAGCTCCTCCTCCTGCTGCTCCTGCTCCTGCTCCTGCTGTCGGTGCTGCAATGCCGCCTATTGCAGGCGGTCTCGGTAACGCTCCAGCGCCACCAACACTAGACTTTGGCGTTGCTGTGTTTCAAAAAATAAATAAATCCATACGACGTTAGTTCTCCTCCACAACAAACAAGGATGCTACCGCCTGCCTTGCATGCGTCACAAATAAAGTTCCAAAGACGAAAGAGAAGAGGGCATACAGACAGCAGGAGCAGAGCGATCGTTGGTAGTGGCCTTCTTGAGTCGGGCTCCACTTTGGATCTGTGATAGGAGTGCGTTTCTGTCTTTGGAGGCTGTTGGTGGGAGAGCAGTAGGAGCGCCGCCGCCGCTGGGAGGAGGAGGAGGGGGAGGGGGACCGCCGCCTGGGGGAGGTGGTGGAGGAGGTGGAGGTGGAGCCATGTTGTTGTATAGTAGAAGGTGGAAGGGCTGAGGAGGAGTTGTGGAAAATTGAAGGAAAGGAAAGAGTTGATCACACTGGCAACTGTCTCAGGGACCAACAATTCAAAAAGACAGTGGTGATCCTCACATCACGTGTAGTTAGTGCAAAGAAAAGTGAAAAAGTGTATTGGGTTTTATACTTTTATGTCTACTTGTCCTTTTTCCCCTTTTTGTCCTCTTCAACCACAGAAGGCCACCCGCCCTCTGGAGGATCAAGCATATACCGTCCATAGATAGTAATCGCCTCACGCGAAAGGGCCTCATGGAGACACTTCTGGAGCCCCTCTTCAAAGACCTTTTCCGAGAACCGTTCTTGAACACTGTCCCGGGCACGGAGTTGCATATCCAAGGTCGAGTCTCCGGCAGACAATACCTTCTCAATCGCATCTGCAAATTCCTGAGGCGTCGAGGCCAAGTATCCGGTGGGCTCGTTGTTGTAAGGTTGCACAATGTCCATCTTGGGGCCCGCCGAGTTATGCGCCACTGGAACCAATCCCGCAGCCTGTCAAGTCGTAGAATTAGAATACAGAAGCATTCCGGTTATGACATTGCTCGTCAATTATTTAGTAAACAAAACGTGTAGTGCAGAAAAACGGGCCAACGTACCATGTATTCTACAACACCAATGCCAAAGTGCTCGTCCAACATGGCGTGGATTCCAATCTTGGAACGTGCCAACCAAGCCTGGAGCTCGCTGAAAGGAGCGTTGACAACAAACGTGACATTGTCCTAGATCGTTTAACCAAAAGTGTAAAAGTTAGTATCTCTCAACTATAGAGCATCCATTTGCCACTGAACAAAGACCCTGCCAAAAAGTTCCTTCTACATACCGTAATACCGAGCTGGGAAGCCTTCTCCTTCAATTGCTTGATCCTGTTAGTATCCGACTCATTACGGGCACTTCCAACCATAACCAGCTGCACCGCCTTGGGGTTCTTCTCCAATCCACCAGTTTTCTGACGATATTCAGGATGATCCTTCAACAACTGCGCCATAGCATCCAACTGCAACGCATGTCCCTTCTCAGGACGGAACTGGGCCACGCTGACCACAATTCTCTCTCGATCACGCAATGGGAAATCCTTGAACGCCTCAGTGTCACAAGGTGGGTAAACTACTGTTGACTTGATTCCCCAGAGCGAGTCGATATGTCCCTTTGTCCATGAAGAGTTGGTCATGACTGTATGACAAAATTTCCCGACGAGGGCGTAGATCAGAGCAAAGAGACGGTAGTAAACGAGTTTTAGGATGGTGTAGAACGAGGATTTGGCGACTTCATTGGCGTTGTTGTGGCCGCTCTCGCGACTGGCGACTCGTCCGATCATGTCTGAGCTGATGGATGGGTAGTGAACATAGGCGACCACTTGGCATCCTCCAAACAACCTGGCCGCTGGGTACGTGAATGCGTATCCCATCGTATCTATGTTGTGTGTCATTGTAGAAAAGTGTTAAGAGTAGGCTCTGTTTCATCCCTCCGAAAAACTTGCTCGTCACACCTTTCCCTTCACTTACCGATCCAGATATCAGGAACAACACACTGCAGCGCCTCCCACCCCAAAACCATCGACCCAATACTCTGCCCAATCAACGTAAACCGAGGCCATTTCGCATCCTCAACCCAGAACCGTTTCTTCAGAAACTCGAACCCAACGAGGGAAGGGTCCAAGTCAATGTTGAATCGAGTCCGAACTCTTTCCAGGATATCCTGCTTGTTGACATCTGTGTCGCCAGTGTAGACTACCGAGACCACATGGGGGTACTTTTGTTGAATATCTCTGATCGCCGTCCAGAGTACACGCTCTCCTCCGCCTCCTGCGTTACTATTTGAAGAAGAAAACGTAAAAAAAATATGGAGTCAGCTAACGCAGTTTTACTCAATTGATATTCAAGTCCTCTTGGGAACATCATCAACAACGAACAGGAGAGCATCGATGCGCATACCAGTAGGGATGAAAGAATCCCGCAATAAGATAAGGAGCATTCTTCTCGCCATACTCCTTCTCCTTGTCATTGACACCCTCAGCGTCCTTGCTCGAGCTTCCCTCAGCCGTCGTCGTCGTCGCCTTGTTCTTCTTCCTTTCCTGATAGAGCTCCTCAAAGGTACGATCCCGGTTCCTCATAAAGCCGCCGGCTATCTTGGAATTGAAGTACGACATAACGACGGTGTATCCGAGAAGGACCGTGACGGAGAGTCCGATAAACGTTAAAGAGAACCACTTGATGGCCTCCTCCGGCCATGATGTCGCCGCCATGTGTGATGTAGATGTGAAAAAGTAGAAGTGGATGGAGGTGAAGAATGATGAGCCGTGGAGCCCAAACCGCTGGCAGTCGATAATTCGATTGCCATTGTGAACTCAAGAAATAATGCTTAAGGGTAGGTCGTTTTATTATTCGATCTGACCTAGAGGCTGGCCCATCTTGACATATTGGCCGGGCTCGATCATAAACTTGAAGTTCTCAGGCGCCTCAAAGACAAGGACAACAGTCGATCCAAGCTTGAAGCCGCCCATCTCCTCTCCAACATGCAAGGGCTGGCCGTTCAACAAGCGGCTCACACCGCTGTACACCAATTCTCCCTGTCCACGGTGATGGACATCCTCCCTGCGGTTCGTGCGAAGTTCCTACGGTTACGATGTGACAATCAAACGTAAAGATTAGCATCCAGCCACGGCAACAAATCTCAAAGAGACGGGCACCAAACTATCAATTGCAATTGATAAATCTTACCTTGTCAAAGTTGAGGACGATGCTTCCGACGTTAGTAGCTCCAACGGGAACCATGGAGAAGAATCCATGACGCCACTTGCCCAACAAGACCACACGCTCGTTCAACACAAACAGATCCTGCAACTGCTTCACCATCCAGGGTGAGACCGAGTAGAGCTCTCCCGAGAAGTGACGTCTGGTCTCTGCAACCCAGTTGGTAGGTGAATGGAAACGATGGTAGTCTCCGGGGGCAAGGTAGATGACACAGAAGAAGAGCGCGTTTCCTGGACGCAACCGCAACTCTTCCGCGTATTCACCCGTCTTTGATTTTTGATCGGCCTCAATGTCGGGCACGACATTTCCCTGCGAGTCTTGTTTCTTGTGTTCAATAGTTGTCTGCTTATCATGGCCCAAAAGGCTGTCCAGTGTGTAACTGATTCCGTTGACCTCGGCGAATTCCTCTTCGTCGACAATGTTGGCAGAGTGAGTAGCTTTGATGATCTCTGCGGCCTCGCCAGCCTTCTGCGATCCCAGAAATTGGTCCAATGAATACGACATGCCCTTGATCTGCTCCACTCTTGAGCCATCCACTAATCCGAAATGGAACACTCTTCCATCGGAGGGGGATACCTATTACATATAGGTTATCAATTAAAGCGGTCAACTAATTCGCCCCGTAATAGATAGAGCACAAGCATGCCAAGACATTCATCGCCACTTTAAGCGAGGTCCTTACTAAGGCAGCATCGAAATTGATAGGGCGGGCGCCATCCTTCAATTCACGGTAGAAAAACTCGCTCAGGTTCTTGTAGTGTGTCAAATCAGGGTCCTTCATCTCCTCCAGGTTGCATCCAAAAATCCAGCTGTACAATTTGAATCCTGGAACACGGAACCACATGGGTAACGTAATTCTGTTGAAAGCACCCCAAAGTCTCGATATCGTCTTCAATGGTAACTCGCTAATCACATGAACCTATGGGCAGAACATAAGAAGCAAGTTCGTTGTGAGATTGCAGTGTTAATAATGACAACGTTGATTGTATATCGTTCAATTAATACCAGGACTTACATGCCATGGCCCGACGATGAGGGCCTTTGATGGGTCATGGTTCTTTTCGGACTCGCGCTTGATAATCTTGCTATACTGCAGGAAGGTGATAAAGGCAAGGCCCAGTCCAATAGGGATAGGCGACCACTTAATTGGTGTATCCTCCCACGCCTTCCGCACGCGAGCTATTCACATACCGAAAAAAACAGAATAAAGAATTAATTTCTGCTGTTGTGAGAATAAAACTTCATTGCATGTTCTCTAGGCGTGTCTTCGCCTATGTTCAATAAAATGATAACGTACTGCCGTAGGACTCCTTGCTTGAGGTCTCTTGAGCAAAGCGCTGTCTCGAAGCGTGAAAGTTGCGCTGTAAAAGCAATGAAGAGCGGACATGTGTGGCCGTAGTGGTGGTAGCAGTGTGGCGAAGGGGCATGGCTCCGAGGGTGGTTCTGCGGAGGACTGCCCTCGGGAAGGGCATCATGGCACGTTGCATCGTCTGGTTGGTGGGTCTTAAAAGTGAAAGTGCAATGACAAGAGTGACAACCTCCAAGCTGAGCATTGTTCTAAGCGCGCTAGTTGCTCCCGGGAAGTGGCTGAGCTTGACGAAAATGGTGAAAAAACGACTTCAGGGTGACTGCTTCATCGTTGGATGGTTGAGCCCGAGAAGTGGCCGGGAAAGAAGAAAGTACAAGGAGGGCAAGCTGATCAACCTTCTTTTCATTCTTCATTCATTTCAACATCGACCGACAATGTCCTCAGGAATGTTCAGAGCTGCAACTCAGGGCAGTCGTGCACTCCGCTCGGCAACAGCCACGCCAACTATCAGGGCAATGCTTTCAAGCACCACCGGCAGGAGCGCCAGGGCTGTTCTGCAGCGCACCCTTCGCCCTACCCTCACTGCTGCTTTCCATACCACGCCCCTTCGATTGACGTCTGAAGCAGGTATGAGCAATTAGATCGCGGATCGAAAGTTTTGATAAGAGGAAGACTCAATTTCTACGTGAAAACATCCAATACCACTGGACCCACACTTCAAACGACGCGTTTTCATCTAATTAATTACGATTTTTCCACATCGATAGGATCGAACCCGATGAAGGAGACACCAGTGATCACCTCAGAAAACATCACAGTCGGGGGAAAGACTTACCCCTCCGACAAATACACCAACGTCACCCCCACCATCCTCGAAAAAACCACCCGCCAGCTGCACCTCAACCCTAAGCACCCTGTCGCCATCATCAAGGAACTCATCGCCTCAGGATTCCCTGGCTTCAAACACTACGATACCTTCTCGCCCGTTGTTACTACCAAGGAGAACTTTGATGATCTCTGCTTCTCGGATGATCACCCTGGACGCGCTGTCACGGATACTTACTACTTGAACGAGAAGATCATGTTGAGGACACATACCTCGGCCCACCAGTTGCGGGTCATGACCGAGTCGGACAAGATCCTCGTCACTGCTGATGTCTACCGGAGAGACGAAATTGATGCCAGCCATTACCCTGTCTTTCACCAGATGGAGGGCGCACAGTTGTTCGACGCCAAGACTGCCGTCGATGTGATCCGTAAAGACATTGCCCAATCCACCTCTGCAGCCTCTGGATCCATCCACACCACCGACACCACATTGATCACCCCCGAGAACCCCAAGCAGGACTGTCACGACGAGGCCGCCATGCTGGCCACCGCCGATCACCTCAAGCACTCTCTCAACATGATGGTCCGCAAACTCTTCTCTCACGAAAAGGACCTCCAAGTCCGCTGGATCGACGCCCAGTTCCCTTTCACATCCCCCAGTTGGGAGATGGAAATTCTCTACCAGGGCAAATGGCTCGAGGTCCTTGGCTGTGGAGTCATTCGTCAGGATATCCTGGTCAATGCTGGCAAGCCCGACAAAATCGGATGGGCTTTTGGATTGGGTCTTGAGCGTCTGGCTTTGGTGTTGTTTGGTATCCCCGACATCCGTCTGTTCTGGTCCAAGGATGACCGTTTTCTGAAGCAGTTTGAGCCTGGTACTATTCAAAAGTTTAAGCCTTTTTCAAAGTACCCTGCCTGTATCAAGGATATCTCGTTCTGGTCGAATGATCAGTTCCATGAGAACAACTTTTGTGAGATCGTCCGAGATATCGCCGGTGATATTGTCGAGGACGTCCAACTGGTATGTCTTACCTCTTGGTCTTGATGGTTCATTGAAGCAAGGAAGATGATATCTCGATCCTCCTCCGCTAACAGTTGTCTATTCTTCCCTTATCTTGTAATTAGATCGACGAATTCACGCACCCAAAGACCAAGAAGCGCAGCATGTGCTACAGAATCAACTACCGCTCTATGGACCGCAATGTCACCAACGACGAGATCAACGTGCTCCAGGAGAAGCTCCGCGACGAAGTCGTCAACCGCATGAAGGTCGAGCTCCGTTAAAAATCTTCACCCATACCATTTTTTCTTATCTTCAAATTAAAACGTACCAAGTAAAAAAGACGAACGCGTGCTCTATTGTTTCGCTTGATAAACTGCGATTCGCAAAAACGAATAGTACCTTGAATCAACCCTATCCATAATGCGTCCTTGGTACGACAGGGTGCGGTACTGCTGATTTCGGAGCCCTTGGGTACCCGTACTGTGGCTGCTGAAGTTGCTGCTGCTGTTGTAATCGCAGTTGTTGCTGCTGTTGTTGTTGTTGTTGTTGTTGTTGTTGCTGCTGCTGTTGTTGTTGCCAAGTAGTCCTCGCCGCGGATGCCGCGCCCCGCATTCGGATCAAAGGATCATGCGCCATCACGCCACCACTATGTGCCTGCCCCGCGCCTAGTATCACCTGATATCCCATACCAGCCTGCGGCAAACCAGACGTTGACGGCCACGAAGGTTGCGCTGTCGGGTAAACATGCCCCTGATTCAACCCCTGCACCGGCACTGGCGCCATTTTGTATCCATATCCATTGTGCACGCCAGGAACAGCAGCGATATGATCTCCAAGACCAGGAGCTTGCTGGAGACCGACGCCTAAAAGACGCGGAGTGGTCGCACTTGCGTTCGGATATCGTGGCTGAGCAATCTGATGCACAGCATGGACAGATGGTGGCCTTCTTGGTGACTGAATTACGTCGTTTAGTTGGTGTGTCAATGTCAACCGTGGTGACATGAAGCCAAGTTGTTGGTGGGGTACCAGTGAGATTCGTCCGGTAGCCGGAGGCGGACGAGGCGTCACATTCTAAAAACAGAATGTAGCGTACATTGAAATATGATATTGTTTAAAACCACATCAGGTTTTAGACAGCCGATGTTGTTTGCGTATATGTAATATCAATATGTTGAATTACCGGTCGACCTGCATGCATAGTATTACCAACATTCGACGTCGTTGAACGCGCTCTGGGGAAAAAAAGAAAGAATGGGCGTGGTTAGTGTGAAAGGGGAGGAAATGGTAATCAGGCACAAAAAGGAATCGATGGCATGGGAGAGAAAAGGTACACCTTTTGAGATTCCCTCCCGCATCACCTCCTTCAGCACGAGGATTTGGCGGAGGTTCGTGCGCTTTCTTGGCTATGGCTGGCTTTTCGCGACCAGACAGTCGTTGGTTGTCGCGCGAAGAGGTCAGAGGTTGAACGCGGTCTGCAGGTGGGTTCATCACTCTGATCTGAGGCGTTACCGGCGTGATAGGAGCACCGCTTCCATGACCACCATTACCGCCACTACCGCTCTGATGCCTCTGTAGTTCCTGTATCTGCAGTTTGAGCTTCTCGTTCTCTTCTTTGAGTGTCTGGTTCTCACTAAGAACGACGAACAAAGCTCCACATTAGTAGAAAAAAAAAGAGTGAAAAGTTACCATCATGCACTCGCGTAACCACAGGCTATTACCTCTTCATAGCCTTCATGTTCAACAACTCAGTGCGAGCCTTCATCAGAACCTCGTTTTGCCTCTTTGTCCTGGCCTGCAGATGGTTGATCAGCTTCGTGAAGTTCTGTTCCTGAAACTAATGGTCATTTTGTAGAGAGATGGGGAAGCTGTCAACAATATATTCCAAGATCACGGTCATGTCTTGCCCTTTGGAAAACAGAGATAAATATTTCAAGTGCCTTCCATGTGTCGAGGGTTGAGTTGCAAAGAATCGCAAGCGGTTGAAAAAAGGGCTGGATGGCTTGTGGAAGATCATTCTAAAAAGATAGCAAAACAGGACATCAAACCAGGGATCAGCAGGTATATCACATAGACCTACGGCAGCATGGCCGCTCTATGAAGCACTCTATTCATATCGTTACCACGTTCTCGGGGATATTGATACACTCGCAAGGTTTCTTGCAGATCGCACAGATCGATTCTGAGCCATCTAACAATAAATTGGTGGCAAAAACATGCACAGTGAGTTTAACCGCCTTCCGACTAATTAGCACCTCCATTTTTGAGTTCAGGTGCAACAAGTTTGCAGCAAAGAATACATTGTCCTCGTTCGTACTATTATTTTCTTGAGCTTGTCTGTCGTCACCGTCAGGTCCTGCCGTTCGTTTCTTCCCTTCCTTCGTTTGAGCTCGATCAAGACA
Source organism: Linnemannia hyalina (assembly GCA_019671135.1). NCBI lineage: Eukaryota > Fungi > Mortierellomycota > Mortierellomycetes > Mortierellales > Mortierellaceae > Linnemannia > Linnemannia hyalina. The sequence continues at coordinate 837,820 of JAHRHY010000008.1, read as the reverse complement.
CTGTTGACAAATGATGTGACCACAGTTTGTGAGCCAGTAAGGGACGTCTTTGACGGGGTCTAACCGGAAACACTTGTTGCAATGAATGTGCTCGAGCATGGTAAGAGCAGGATGGTATTCTGTTTATGAGGTTGGCGGATGTGAGAGAGGTGTGGAGAAGTGAGGAAGTGAGAAAAGATGAGATGACAAAAGAGACTCAAAGAGTTGACTGATCAAGATTTTTGGTTTTATTTTTTTACTCTCATGAGAGATCGTCTTGGCCCTTCTCGCACACATCAGCGTTTTGTAAGAGGCGATGGGGTGACTGATCCCTGTCGGAGAGTGCTGCTGCTACCTGGAGTTGCGTTTCCGTATGAAGAGCGAAGCTGCTGGTGGTCGGTACCACGCTTGCTTCGTGTCTTGTCCAGTAAGCTTCTGGCTGCTGGTGACAACATCTCTGCTCTGGCTCTGGGGTTGGGACTGCCCAAGCGAGTCGGCTGTGAACTCGGTCCTCCTGGCGTCTTGTTATATGGCGCTGGTGACGTGACTCCGTATGGTGAGTTGAATCGAGGTGTCGGGGTCGTACCGCCCATGGATTCCCGGTACTGGGCGAGTGCAGAAGCCGATGGAGAAGCAAATACTTTGGCGCGTAATGACGAGCCCGCTCTGAAGCTCTTGGACGCCTTCTCGGACAACTTTTGAGCAATGAGTTCACGGCGAGGGGTTGGCGGCAGCTTGAAAGGCGATGGTCCTGATGATTGTACTCCTGAGCTGATCAACAGTGGCTCATCCTCGATGGTCCCCCATGTCATCATTTCTGGGTCGTCTCCAATCGTGGACATACTTGGCGAGGGTGTTGAAGAGACAAAACTGAACCCTGCAACCTTGGGCGTGTCCGTGACACTGTTGCCTTTCATATCTAATGTCATCAAAAATAACAAAATTAGAGCAGGTAAATGTTTTGGCCCACCATTAATCAAAAACCACGAAATATATACTGGAATGACACGGAAAACGCGAAAGCCTACATGGTGCCGGGTCAAACTTTGCTGCTGCTGTTTGGTTGACTATCAACAAATCCTGTCCCTGGAAGCTGGTGTTCCTGTGAACGATCTCCTTTGGGTTGCCACGGATCGACTTCTCGTCCAGGTTTGTTCCAAGACCTTCGGGAGCGTACATCAACGAATTCTTGGCCTAAATGTTCAACAGTAAGCAATAGACTTCTATCATTAGTATTTCGTCATACAGGAGACTCAAAAAATTAGTACTCAAGAAATAATAGCCAAGTCAAAGTAACAGCAGTGGTGACCAAACAACAATGTATGAGATGCTCACCTTGTATTCCCAAGTCGAGATCACTCCGGAACGATTGTCGGCCAGAGCCAATTCGAGTTTGGATGGACCGTCCTGCTTGCTGCCATCTCCAACGTGAACAAGGGCCTGACTGCTACTGCTGCCCTCGCCAGTCTCTCCAGCCTCCCGCAACAATCTCTGTTCCTGGTTGTTGTTGCCGTTCTCCAGGAGTCGTATACTCTTTTTCTCCAGGTCGTACAGCCACTTGAACTTTTCCTTCTTCTGGGCGTTGATCTTTTCGATGATCTCGTCGAATGATGCGTTGTCCTCGCTGGTGTATCGCATCTGAAACTGGTCCAGTGATAATGTTGTGTCAATGGCATCCTGGGCCGTATCCTCCTCACTCTTGCTCTTCAAATTGCTCTGTGATGGTGTCTCCGCCATGGGTGTATCAATGGGTCCTAGAAATGCTGGGGTGGGTGGCTCGTGGTCGCCCCACGAAGGTGTTGCCTGTGCTCCGTCCAAACGGGCTGGCGTCCATGATTCATTAGGCAGTCCTGCGCGATCGAATCTTGGCGTTCGGGCTATTGGAGTAAACGATTTCAAACTGACAGTGGTTAGATACTTGTTGCTTTTGTCAGTAAAGGCAATTGGCGTAGCGTTCGTGAAAGAACCTTCGTTGTCCTCACCTGGTGTCTTCAGCCGTCTCTTTGCAAGTGGAGTGTCGTTTCCTGCAAGCTCCTTCGCAGCAGCCTGAATGCGCTCCGAGTCATTCTGTTCGACGGCGTCCAAGTAGGCATGCTGTCGTTTGAGTCGAGCGAGGTCAGGAAAGAAGTCGCGCTCGATGATCTTGCTGAGGGCCTCGATGTAGTCATCTTCCTCTAGAATGACTTGCGGTGCAGGAGCGGGGATGTTTGATTTGTAGACTGGGCGGGTTCGAGTGAGGGCGGTTGTCGATCCTCCTGATCCTGTTGTTTTTGCGACTGTGGTAGTTGTTGTTGATGATGGTGAGGTTGGTTTGGTGTCGGGTTTTGCTGCTGTCTGCGAACTCATGGTGGTTACGGTTGTGATTTATGCTGCGGTTTGTTGTGGAGTGGGTTGACTGGAACAAAGAAGAAAGGTGGTGCCCGTTTGCTCTTTTTCCGGTGTACAATGACATGTAGCTGGTGACTGCTGTTGAATACCCTACTATTAACTTCGCCTGCGTTGCTCAACACGTCTCTACTCAAACCCATGCGCCACCAAGCAATCTCTGAAAAATACGATTTATGGACAAGTAATAACAATGGCGTTCAATAGACGGCAATCATGGGCTGCGTATCCACCAAATCAACCTTTTTGATTCCCTTGCTCCGGACCCTGACCCTCCGCCTCGAACTGAACTCAATGGATGTACAATTCTCTTCGCGCTGGACATTCATAGACTTGCAAAATGTGATGGCTGGAGCAGTGATCGATGTAATCTTATTCTCACCAACAGCAGCAGTATCGGCAGCGATGCTCGCCTCCACCACCATCGAAGCAGAGGCCTTGGCAGCAGCCTCAGCGCGTCGTTGGCGTGCAAGACGCTTCTGCTGCGAGATCCAGCCCTGGAGGAACTTGAGGTTCATGAGCGACTTGAAGATTAGGATGGTCTTGAGAGTGGTTGTCATCTCGCGTTCTCGGTTCCAGACGACTTCATGAGTGAGCGAAATGTCGAACAGGAACCTGAAAATGATGAACGAGAACCCATAGAGCATGTCACGACGGAGACTCTTGTCCAGACATCCTACTCCAACGACGATTGTTGGTACTAATACGATTGGGAGGAGGGACACAATATATGACCTTGTTAATGGAATGTTTCTCTTGGTTGTTTTCTCAAATCACTCATCCTCATACCCCTGAGGAAGTAGGGGGCCAGTTCTTGTCAGGACTGGCATGAAAATAATACCCCTTGCCTCCAATGAAACGAATTCTTTTCATTCTCTCCTTCTCACGCCGCATCCAATATGTCATCTCTACAAATCCAATGCTTACCTTCCATGGGGAAGAACATGGCATAAGTGAACGTCTCTCCTTGGGTGACCGCATAGTAGGTGATGCCGATATAAGCGGTGTGGTGGAGCCATCCTGCCAGGAGTGTCACTTGTTCTTGGTAGTACAAGAGACCCAGGGTGATGTCCATGATCAGATAAGCCATAAAGAATACGACTAGTGCAATGGTGCCCTCGTTGTCGTCTGGGGTGAAGCGCAGGTCAAAGAGCAGGCGGAATTGTCGCTTTCCTTGATCCCGTTCGTTGCGAAGTGGTGGTGACTGTGGGCTTTTATCTCCGGCGTCTTCCGTAATGGCCTGATGGGTTCCGTCCCTAATCCACTCCTCCTCCTTACTACCGTGTTGCTGCTCATCGTCTTCCTTCTGTGCCATTGATCCCTCTGCCTTCTTCTGCATTCCAAAGAAGGAAGGATCCATCGTCATAACAGTAGGCTGCTCTCCCTTCATCTCCTGGCTATACTGTCCAAGACCTGCAACATCGTTACTGTTGAACTCCACAGAAAAGAGGTGGTGACCACCATTGTTGATGCGGTTGTGGTTGAGGTTGTTGCCCAAGAGCCCAGGATGTCGTGTATCCAGCAGAGTGGGCGACGAAAAGATGGTGTGCATGCCACCCCAGGTGTAGAAGGGTGCTATGACGGAGACAAAGAATGCGGTGGTGAAGGTGAGGACCCATGCGAGGCGCTTTCGATCCTTGGCGATTGACGGAGCAAAGTGCCGGAAGAGTTGAAAGTATGTTAGGTGGAAACCGCAACAGGCGAGGAGAAGCCCAAGGTACCGCGACAGAAAGGTAGATAGGTCCATGATTTCTGTCATCTTTCTGAGAGGTTGTGCGTGATAGGTATTTCTGCGAGGTGTGTTGGTGAGTGGGTGGATTGAACGAGGCAAGGAAAAAAGAGAAAGAGAAAGAGGTGAAAGAGAGAAAGAACAATTGTCGTGGAATTCTCTTAAGTATCGATATCTCCCTTATTTCTATCTTCTCTTCGTTATCTTCTTTTTCTCCCATCAAGGGGGGCCAGGAAAAAGGGAGACACTCCTTTGATCCCAAACCGCGACCTTGACCCTTTCACGCGCAGTGAGTTTCCATCCCCATTCGCACCAAAAGGCAGTTTGGAGTTCCTTGACAAATAAAAAAAAACAAAGTGTGTAACGCCGAACCCGCTGTCCTATGGTTCGCATGCTGAAGGTTAAGTAAAAACAAAGGCAGCTTTTACCCAACAATTGCCCAGATGATCTTTGTATCCACCTACCATCCAGGAACGTGGGCAATTGGTTCAATTTTATTATTTTTTGCTTGTTCGACAAGGAGGGGAATCTAGGTCATCACACCTACCATTTTGTTACTTTTTCATTGTCAACAATATCGCATGAATAGCCCATATCGGATGGATTATGAGCATGACAGAGAAAAGGTTCAAGGGTCCAAAGGGCGCATAAAGGCGTAGTGGACTGAACTGACAGGCGATTCCAGACAAGAAGCTGGCTGGTGTCCCGCCCTCCCTACCTCCTCCTGCTCATCGCCACCAAGAATGAGAAAACGTACAAAGAGAGAGAGTGAGAGTCCGCACGCTTGTTTTCTTCGTACACAAAGTGGAAAACACAAAAGTGCTCTCAGGTTACACGACTAGGCCAGTTGGCAAGACAAGTAGATCCCCACAGGCATGTGCCGTTTTTAACCATTTAGATAAGGTACAATGCAGAAAGAGGTCCACATCGTCTGTATGCCGTGTTTCTTACCACTTGGGAGAGATAGACGAGCGGTTGTTAGTTGATAATTGAGCAGCGGGCAGGGTAGGATAGAGGAGATAGTGGTACCGCCAAGTCCATGGACTGGCAAAAGAGAAGAAAGAAAAGGTAAAAAAAGGTAGAAAAAGGTAAAAAAAGATAAAAAAGATAAAAAAAGATGTGCAGAGCGAAGCAGCCAGGTTTCATCGAGCGGGAATTTCTGATGAGTATCAGCAAGTCCAGGTGGGTGCGGGTGCCAGCCTGGAGTGCGAATAATCAAGCGCGTGCAGTCAATAGACGAACGGGAAAGAGCAGCAGCAGCAAAGTGAGGGAAGGGGAGGGACCCTTCACTTTTGGCGTCAAATGAGGAGACGTCTGGCTGTTCCAGGGGAGCGCGAACGCCTTACCACAAGTAGAAAAGAAGAGACCATCAAAGAACGGTGATTGGTCGAATGTATTTTTGGCCCAATCAACCATCAGTGGCTTGTTCCACTGGATCTAAGTTCCCTGGCCTTCTTTTCTCATTCTTGCTCCTCACAGGGCACTATTATATTAGACGCAGGGCTTTTCCTTTTTCTTTTTTTCTCTTCATCATCACCTCCATCCTTCCTCACACCCACCTCACTCACACAGCCATGTCCTCCCCCATCGAAGTCGTCAACATGTCCCCTGAGGACTACCGCAAGCGCAAGGTTGCCCTCATCACCGGTACGAGCCAAGTCTGTCCCAACCCTCCTCGTCTTCTTCCGTCCTCGCCGTGAGATGAACTCTCACGGAGGATGAGAAGGAGAGAGAGAGAGTCTCTTCAGCTGGTCATCATCTCGCAAGATGATGAGATGAGGGTCGTCCTCTTTCGCACACATACAGGTCAACTAATACTCTGCTTCTGTACCTTTCCCTTCTATTTCGCGACAATTAGGTATCACCGGTCAGGATGGTTCCTACCTCGCTGAGCTTTTGATCGAGAAGGGTTACCAGGTCCACGGTATCATTCGTCGCTCGTCCTCCTTCAACACCGGCAGAATCGAGCATCTCTACAAGGATGCCCATGAGAGTAAGTTCGCCCTCCATTGAGCTCTTGTTAATAGCAACTACTTTCAGCTTGGCTGCTCTTAAAACGATAGGAAGCAAATCGAGCAGCGGAAGGAAAAAGGAGATTCTAATCAAGTTCTTTTTTTCTGTCTTTTCTTCGCCCTAATAGACCCCAAGATGCGTCTTCACCACGGTGATTTGACTGACTCTACCTGCTTGGTTCACATCATCTCCAAGGTCCTCCCCACCGAGATCTACAACTTGGGTGCCCAGTCCCACGTCAAGGTCTCCTTCGATATGTCCGAGTACACAGCTGATGTCGATGCCGTCGGAACCCTCCGTCTCCTCGATGCCATCCGTACCTGCGGTCTTGCCCACCTCGTCCGCTTCTACCAGGTAACCTTCTTGTCTTAATCGACTATCTTTTTATTTCAGTTGACAATCGTCTACTTCCACACCCACCCCCTTTTGAAAAAGCATGGGCTTTGCAACTGCAACTCTCACATAATTGATCCCTAACGTCACGCTTCATCCCCCTTTTTACGCTAATTGATATCAACAGGCCTCCACCTCCGAGTTGTACGGAAAGGTCGCCGAGGTTCCCCAGAGCGAGACCACCCCCTTCTACCCCCGCTCGCCCTATGGTGTTGCCAAGATGTACGCCTACTGGATCACCATCAACTACCGTGAGGCTTACAACATGTACGCTTGCAACGGTATCTTGTTCAACCACGAGTCCCCCCGCCGTGGTCGCACCTTCGTCACCCGCAAGATCACTTGCGCTGTTGCCGGCATCCACCTCGGCAAGCAGGAGTGCCTCTACCTCGGAAACATGGACGCCAAGCGTGATTGGGGTCACGCTCGCGACTACGTCGAGGGTATGTGGCGCATGCTCCAGCAGGAGACTGCTGACGACTTTGTCCTCGCCACCGGAGAGATGCACACTGTCCGTGAGTTTGTCGAGAAGTCGTTCAAGGCCGCTGGCAAGACCATCCGCTGGGAGGGCTCTGCCGAGGAGGAGGTCGGTATCGATGAGGCCGGTGTCATCCGCGTCCGTGTCGACCCCGCTTACTACCGCCCCACCGAGGTCGAGCTCCTCTTGGGACAGCCCGCCAAGGCCAACGAGAAGCTCGGCTGGAAGCGCAAGGTCACCTTTGACGAGCTCGTTGAGGAGATGGTCAAGGCTGATATGATCGGTGTTGCTGCCGGCGATGTCTTCAACTAAACTCGTTAGTTTCTGTATTTATAACCCCCCCACCCCCTACTTTCCACCTGAAGTTCATATCCACCGTAATTTAGAAAACATTTCATAAAAAACGCCATTGTGCGCAAAAACATCAATCCTATGCATCCCGTTTCTTTTTTTTGTGCTTATCGTTTCTCAGCGTTCTTTGCTCTCTTAGTTTCTCGTGGAGCCCAATCGTCCAATTTCACCCTGCTCGGTCTTCCTGTTGTCTTTCAGATTTGATTACGTTCTCGACAGGGCAACAGAAGGACAGAAGGGGAAGGAAAAGAACTCCGACAAGACATTCTCCGCCGATATGAAAAATTAGCATGGCCAAGCGGAAAAAAAAAGTGAGAGTTCTTATTTATTACACATGCACGAACTAGCCAAAAAAAAACAAACTCTAATTATTGCCAGTGTAAGGGGCACCGCCAAGGGCACAATGGTCCAAGGCACCAGCATTGGCATCCGGGTTGGTATCATCCGGGTTTCCCCACCAGAATGGGAACGCTCCATCCCAGGACTGGACCGCAAAGAAAATCATCAAACCAGCCACTGCTACACCCGCATCCAACGCCGCAGACGTCAAGTAGTTATACCGCGACCACCAATCGTATCTGTAGCGTCTCAACAGGAACGCAAAGATGAAGCCTACGAAGAGACCGTTCGAGTACATGTAGGGGAGTGCTGGGGGCATGTTGGAAGTCGCGGCGAGGAGGACGGGCCAGTGGACGGATTTGAGCCAGCCGATGTTTGGGAATCGTTTGGAGGCGTACCAGAAGATGACGGGGAGGAGGGCGCCGGCGAGGAAGCCCCACTGGACGGGGGAGTAGATTGCATTGTCCTTGTTGCCGAAGACGCGTGCGGGTCCGATGGCGCCCCAGATGACGGAGGCAGAGTAGAAGGTGTTGGTGTTACGGCAAGTGAAGGGGTATCCAGCCCTTGTGCAGACGTTTGGGCGGGTGTTGACGAGCCAAGTTGCCGTGCCGAGGTTAATGATACAGGATATGATTGCAGAAATGAGTTGGGCCATGAACATGATTCTTGGGGGGATCTTCATGTAGTGGCCGAGTTTGAGGTCGGAGACAAAATTGAGGGCTTGGAGGTTGACGATGTAGCCGTAGGTCTTGAAGGTGACGTTAGAGATCGCGTGGCCGGGGAGGAGGTATCCGATGACGTACTCGGTGATGACGTTGAGACCGGGCTGCTGGTTGGTGATGGCTTGGACGATACCGACGGGGAGGACAAAGATGGCGGCGAGGGCGAAGGCGAGGAAGAGGGCCCACCAGGGCATGTAGTGCCAGACTTCGACCGTGACAATGCTGAGACCAAAGGTGATGACGAACAGGAGGCCGTACCACCAGTCGGGAACTTCGGGGTATGCACGCATCAGACGGGAATGGATATCTTCGTTCTCGTCACGGGCAGACTTCCAGCGGGTGATGATCTCACGGCCATTGTAAAGCGCGACATGGACCAAGGTGGCAGTCAGACCGGCGAAACCCACACCGTAGGTCAAGGAAAAAAACGAGTCCATACGAAGGGGGCCATAGTTGGTGTACAAGGTCTCATCCAAGACTCCGCTTTTGTCAAGGACCTCCGTGACATTGTATTCAGATCCATTCTCCTTGAAAAGCGTCGCGGTGATGATGGGATAGTTCTGAGAGTCCCACAGGTTGGTGTAGTACGCCCAAGGGACCATGATGTACGTGACGAGGACAAAACCAACCAAGATATTAACCTGCGCGAACCAAGGGGTAACCAGAGGACCGACATAGTACGAGAGGGCAGACCAGTCAAGGGCAATAGTTCCGATTCCCAGACCGTTTGAACCAGTCAACTGGGCAAGGATAATGTTGTCGGGGTTGATCCAGCACATCCAAGAGATGAATCCGATGGTTGGGAAGATCAGACCTGGGAGCCAGTAGTAAACGAAACTGCCGCCGCAGACGATCGCAAAGTACTTCATTCTGGACATGCGGCCATGGTTGTCTTGGTCTGCTTCTGCGTGGAGGGAGCGGAAGAGCGATGCTGTGACCAAGGTGGAAGGCCAGACCATGTGCGCAGGGCGAACCAAGAACCTCCTTATCGCGCCGGCCATACTGAATCCTGCAATTTGTGTAGTCAAGACCAAGAGCAAGCCCGCAACAAAACTCTTCTCCTCGTGATAATACAGCCTCTGGATCAGCACAATATCCACCGCATAAGCTGTAGATGTATTACAAGCAGCCATAGTACCAATCAAGACATGCTCCTTGATCGAAAAGGGACCCGGGTTGAGCGAGAACTTGAATCCAAAAAGGTCGACCTCGCGAGTAGGGAGGACACGGGCAAGGAAGTGACCGCAGGGGAGGGCGATGAGGGCAACGATGGCGTAGTTGAGGGAGATGGTTGTTTGGCGGAGGTAGAAGAACTGGTTGACGAAGGAGATGATAGCGGTGAAGAGGAGGCCGAGGAACCACATCCGGAAGGTGTTGTATGGCTGCTGGGGGTCGTCGGTGTCTATTAGTCATTTTGGTTGTAGAAAGGAGAGGTGAAGATGGGGAGGAATTGTTTGATGGTTAATTTGGGGGAGTAAAAAAAAATAATGTGTTGCGATGGGCGAGGACTGATCATCGATTATATCCGTTGATTTTACTTACTGGAGACGGTGACGCGAACTTCTTCGATGGGAGAGTCATCTTCCTCGTCAAGGGCAACTTGATGCTCAAGGTCATCGTGTCTCTTTTCTTCTTCGTACTGCAACTTTTCGTCGATGATGGCCTCTTCCTTCATCGTAGATAATAGCTTCAATAAGGGTGAATGAATAGAGGGTGGAGAGGTATTAGTTGAGGGAAGGGTGAATAGGAAGGAAGGAGAGGACGGTGGAAGAGGGGGAAAAAGAGTGGGCCAAGGCTGATTGGAAAAAAAAACGGCAGGCCCTGCTCGTTTATATACACTACTGCTTCATCGGCTTGCAGTCTTGCTCATGGGACGCAAAGGAAATACCTCATGGGAAGGTACCTTCCATCCATCCACGAGGTCATCTTTCTCCATGGGTTCTCTTCCGATAGAAGGAACAGTTTCTCCAAGCCAAAAAAATGCAAGGGAGGTAGGATATTGGTTGTGACAAACCCCTGCTAAAGTCGACATTCGAATGATACACCTTGTCTCTCCATTGTCTCCGATCCAAGATGAGCCCAAACGGAATCATACCCGTCCCCTGCCATTACCTTGCTTCTCTACCTCTCTTCCTTCTTCTGCTTCATGGGCATCCTCACTCCCTTCTTATTCTCACTCTCACTCTCTCTACAACCAATGATGAACAGTCTTTGAACGGGGCGTCCATCTGTCCCTTCCGAGAGCGCTTCTTAGGTTTGAATACACTTCCCATGCGGCGTCGCCAACCTTGCTTTCCTACTGGTTGACTCTTGTGCTACATGTCCCTCATGGACAGGAAATCCAGGCGGTCTTTTTTCTGCAAAAGGAGAAGACGTGGTTATGCACATGCCAACACATGCATCGTCACCTCTCCCACTCGACTCTCTCATTCAAGCTAGAACGCTTTATTGACAAATAGGATCTGCTTCCTTTCATTACCCTCTGTCTTTAATACCTCTTTTTCTTTTTTATTCTTTTCTTGACTCTTTTTGACATTGGGATTAATGACAAACGTTTAACAAGTACCTTTTTTTATATGCTTGTCGGATCTGCTGTCCGCTTGGACATAAAGTTCCATTTTTGAAAGTCGCCAGCCATCGCAAGACCCACCTTGAGAAAAAATATGAGCTAATAAAAATTAGCCTCGGATGCCTTTGCCGGCACTCTTTTTTTCTTCATTTCCTTCAGACAGTGCCAAGAGACCCCCATCCTTCATTGGCTTCTTTTTTTTTTTTGGCGCTCTCGAAAACAATAAACTGATTCAGGGACATAAATCAATCCTTTCTGGCACCAATCACTTGAACCTGAAAACAAAACTTGAACGCGCTTGATATAATTCTCCATCGCGACTCCCTCGCGTTAAAAAAAAAAGAAATGGTCTCTCATAAAATGGTCTTGATCGACCATCAGCGCAAGGCGTTTTTTTTTTGTAAGTCTCCAACAAGCACAAACGCTCCTTCAGACACATTTATCCTGGTATATATTCCATTTCATTTTTCTGCTCTAAAAAAAAAAAGTGGTTTCCTCCTCTCAGATTCGGATCGTTGTCCGCTTGGACAACACACACCCCCCCCTTTCGGATAATTGGAGGCAGAAGACGAGTTTTACAAAAAGACTTATCCGAAGGGCGCAGTGGGTCTGTATGAAATGCCCAATTTGCAAACATTGCTTTTCTGAGCCATTTTTGCTGCAAAGTAGTCCCCATGCAAGTTCTTTCGGATCTCCTAACTGAAATAAAAGCCACTCGTTCCCTTTTGCTCTTTTATATTCCCCCTTTCACCTATCTATCTCATCATCTCGCTAGGGTTCTTCTTTTCTTTTCAACCACCATAAACTCTCCCCTCAAAAAAAAAAAAACCTTGAAAAAAGAACTTTACTGTTTTGGCTCACCATTTATGTCCGTGGGTTCTCGCCGCGAGAACCCACTGTCCAGGGCGCACACACACACACCGCGAGAAGGTCGAGGAGGTCGCGAGCAGTACCCCGAGATCAGTAGTTTAGTAGATTAATAGGTTAGTAGTAAATAAGTTAGTAAAGTGCAATCTTGATCCTGAAAAAAACGCCCGTTTGTCTATCTCATTAGCATATGAGTGGTGCTGATGGAGTAAGATAACCCTGACTCGTCTGCCTCGTCAGCATATGGTCACTGCTTGGGGGGCGGGGGGCGAACCCAACCTTGGCTCGCCTGTCCGACACCAATGACTCCTCTTGAAGACCCTTTTAACACCCGTATCAAGTGAAGATACGACGTTGGTAAACAAGAAAGACCAGTAAGATGGTGCGCCACTAAAATATGTAGGCTGTTCCTGATTTTTTTAATCAGTGCTGATTGATGTAGTCATGGCAATTAGTGAAAAACGAAGGAGGCGGGAGAAAGTTGAGAACCGAGAATGTATTAAGGAGGAAGGAATGAACAATAAAGTACCAGCGTAAACATGCCACTCAACAGGAACATCGAGGAAGAAATAAAAACAGAGAAGCAAGCGCGCACCCCGCAGCAAACGCTAGGATGGGATGAAGAAAGAACAACAAAAAGCCAACGCAAAACACGCACCCCAGAAGAAACACGAGGAATGAGATGCATAGAAGGGCACTTGTGGTTCTGCCTTACCTAAGTCTCTTAGAAACATGGTCCATTGAGACATCAGTGCCCCACCCGATCAATTCACGTTATGTTAGTTTTATTCACATAGAACTAAGTCCATGTGATCTGTACAAGGAGCCGAAGGGACTCAAAAATGGAAGGAAAATCAAGAAAACTATACAAGATGAACGAACGCACGCGAACCAAGAGAGAGAGAGAGAGAGAGAGAGAGAGAGAGAGAGAGAGAGAGAGAGAGAAAGCAAGAGAAAATAGTGTTGCGTATGATATGTGTTTCAAAGTGCGCGCTCTGCGGCAGCGACGGCGTTGGCATCCTGCTGTTCATTCTCTGGAGGAGGTGCTGGAATCAGCGACGCGATAAACGTCAAGATCCCATGTTCAACATACCGCCACGTCGAAACCCTTTGTTCTTCAGGAAGAGCAGCAGCTGCAGCAGCTGCAGGAGGCGTAATAGCGGCGGTCGAGCCTATCTGCTCAGCGGCGGTGCATGTGTTCTGCGAGTCCGTAGTTTCCATGGCGCTTGCCGTGGTCGCTGTGTCCTGTCCAAGTGATACAGTTGGAGCAGGGTCGAGTTTAGCCGATCGGTTCATCTCATCTGACACTTGCGAGTCATCGTCATTCTTGGAATGGTCAATTTCTTTGCTGGAGACGCTAGATGATGCTGTGTTGGAGGCATCGCACGCATTTGAAGTTGTCGCGGGAGTTGAACTGGCCTGCGCAGGTGTGGTGGGTTGGTTTGTCAGTGAAGCGGGAGGCTGCTCTGCTACTCCTGCTGCGTTCACACCTGGGTCTCGAGGAGCTTCTTGCGGTGGACGCGGCACTCTGCGGACAATACGAAGTCGGCCAGTCTGGTGCCTACAAGCAGTTCGAGATTAATGTTCAATTTGCAGATATTAGTAAACCAACCTGCCTATGTTTTTTGAAGCCGTGCGCGATGGGACGGTAGGAGCTTCCTCACGGATTGAATCTACAACACTTACAAAAAGATGATGAGGGCAGCGATGTGTAGGAGCACTATGCGCTCGATGCTTCCGTTCTGGCTAAAAAGGTAGACACCAAAGGCCAGCTTGAGGAGAAGCCACAACGAAGCAGCTCGGCGCTGACCCCTGGCGGCTTGATCCTGAGCGTTTCCCTCCAGTGCGACAGCTGCTCCTGCTTCCCGCTGTGGTTGTGGCTGATTTTGTTGATGGAGCCCATTCACGGGTGAATTAAATCCGAGCTCTGAAGGCGGAATTGCTGCTGGGTGTCCTGAGATAGCAAACTGTTGCATGTGAAGATGAGGTATGTAGTAGGAGGGCGCCAAGTACGGCATTCCACTAGAGATTAGACGAGTGTAAGACGGAGGAAGTCAGTATCGTCACCGAAGGGTCCTGTCCAACAACAGTCGGATCAGCGAGAAGAAACTGCAACACACAGTTCTGGATCTTACTTTACGAGAACGTATTGGTACTGGAATGGCGCCAAGACTTGAAGATACGGGGCAGGATATGCTGGTGATACAGGATATACCCCCTTTTTCTCGGGGACACTTGACATTGGACTGCCTTCTGCCATGTTGTTTTGACACCACTCGGTAGTACCTGGCGTAGGTGTGCCGCTCTCTTCTGCAGGGGTCGAAGTAGTAGTAGTTGTTCGCTGCCGTGACGGCGAAGTCAATTCGTGCGAACAGTAGGTTGAGACTGGAGCTGGGGAAGTAAACTGGTCGTTGAAATGCAAGGGAGCAGGCGAGCAAGGCTCATTGACTTCTAAAATGCCTTTCGATCCTGATAATGGCACGATGAGATGGATATGGGGCAAGGAGGTTGCACAGTCCACCTAGTGTTGGAGTGTTGGGGGACAAAAAAAGGTAAGCAAGAAGAACAAGGTCTTCTTTGGGGTGGTCTGGCTTGATAAGGATATAAGTCCAGGTCCGTTGTGTATGCGAGTACCTTTTCAAAGACTTTGTCAAGCGTGTCGGTGTCGTTGAGGATGTGTCCGTCAAAGACCAGTCCGAGGTCAGTTGCAGGTGGAAGAGTAAAGGGGAGAGCAAGAATAGGGGAGCGGGCAAGGTACTGAAGGACGACCTGCTTGAGGTGTTTGACGGTCGTGAGTGAGTCGACAGTAACCAAGAAGGGGTCTGGGAGTTCGTGTGGGTGTGAGGAATATGATGGTGCTGGGGGTTGTATCTTCAGGGTCAGCGTGCCCATGGTTGTCGTATGCTGTTGTTGTCCTTCACGGCGGCAGTGAGTGTGTTGCAGGTGGGCGTAATGAATGAGTTGAAAAGAGCGAATGTCAAAAGTATGAATGTATGTGGGTGCTTGTTGCACGCAATATGATAAGAAGGGCAAAGAAGTGGCGTGGTGCTGTTCGTGTGCGTGTGTTTCAAGGAGAAAGAGAGCAACAACAGGGGGATGTAAAGTTGATTCGAACGTGAATGAAGAAAAGCGGTGGTGGTAATGGTGTGTGAAGAAGTTGTGGATGAAAGGACGAAGAAGAGGAAGAAAAGCGGTGGTGGTAAATGGTGCGTGAAGAAGTTGTGGATGAAAAGGACGAAGAAGAAGAAGAAAACAAACAAAAAGGGGTGACCAGAACATGAGCTTTCTGTTTGGTAATAATGCCGACAGATATCACACCATGGAAGGAAGTGCATACACTCACACCCACCCCTTCGTTTTTCTTTTTTGTGGTGCGTGCGGTTGGGGACAAGGATCAAAGCGCACCCCACGCCACCACACGTGACGCTTGAACTATTCACAAGACAAAGTCTGTTTTTTTCACTTCTTGGCCATCAACTCAACTTGGATCAACACATTCACACAGCAACAACCTAACGGCAGGGCAAGCTCAACACCGGAGGCAGGAGACTCTCTCGCTCTCTCTATCTCTCTCTCTCTCGGACAACGTTGGGACTCGCAGGCAAGGGTTGATTCTCGTCGATCATCACAAAAAACAAGCCTCTACGCCCATCTCTTTTCAGCAAGAGAAAGAGATTATTCGACAGTGAATGACGAGACTCATCCCTTGCCTGCGAATCCAAAAGTTGTCCGAGAGTCTCCTGCCTCCGGTGTTGAGCTTGTCTTGTCGTTAGGGCATTGTTTTCGTGTCTTGCATGAGTGAATGTGTTGGTCCGAATTGAGTTGGTGGCCAAGAGAAAAGCAGACGTAAAGGTAACGAACAAGGCTCGATACGTGCGGTATCACGAAACCGTTTCACCTAAAAAGAGCAGTGATGATAAAAAGCTAGTCTTTATTCAACCAGCATAGTTGACCTGTCGACTATGTCTTGCGTTCAAGCTGAAGATCGCGTTACACTTGACCTGAGCTCTCATTCTCCCCTGTGTTCCATTCACAGCCACACCCGGACCCCTTGTAACTGACTCTCGATTGTTTTGTTTCTTCCTTCTTTCATTTTGTATTGTACAGAAACAAGCGCCTACAACGGCGGCACGTGCCTTGATTCTTTTGGATGGACTTCTCGGGCGAGGTAAACCGTGTCTTTCATTGGAGCCTTAGATACGTGTACTTTTCTTCACCCCCACCCCCTGAGCAGGCTGTTCCGGACGATTCGCAGCGCATGCATGGATTGCACTGCCAAAAGGAAGAGGGGAATAAGAATGATAGAATAAGTGAGCTATTAATAAACGCAGGTTCTCTAATGAGGAAGAGAAGAAGGCGATCGCCAATTACTTCAGGTCCCCTACGTTCCCTTCCATCCCCCTGTTGCCTGCTGGGTAGAAATAACGGCGATGTCGGCTATGGGGCCTGAGTGAGCGAAATGAAAAGGATGGATATGAAAGAGCGAGACAGAGAAGGAGCATATTTCTTTTTTCTATTTCATCCATTCAGTCTGCTGAACTGAATGCTGTTTGGCCCTGGAGCGGTCCCTTGGGCTCTAGGAAGAATGAGAGTGGCTCGGTTTCAGTTATGCAACAAGCGCGGGCCTGGCAAGACGGCCAGCCAATCGTGCGATCGGATGTCCTGGTGAGGGATGCAACAACAAGTTGTTGGGAAGAAGATGATGACTTGTTCTACTCTCATTGTCACACAAACAGCTGTACTGTGCAAACACAGTGGTAACACACATCATCTGGGGATCTTTTGTTTTATAATGCATTGTTTGTATTGTTTGTTTGTTCAGGTGCCTTGAACTCACTCACCTCCCAATGGACAATGACATATCCACCGTCAAATAGACGGTGCCTTAACTCACTTTTTCCCACTCTCCCCTCCAGCCTTACTTTCTTCCTTCTCTTTTCTCTTTCCCCCTTTCCTTTTACCCTTCTGCCCTTCTTTGTCAATCTTCCATCAACAGCGCATTACTGGTAAGCATCGCAGCCCCAGTCACCAGGACACACTCATCCACGTCGACTTTTTGTTCCTTGCGTTACCCTTCCTTCTTTCTTACCCAGTACTTCGTTCCTTGAAGTTCTTCCCTTCAGGTCATGCCCCTTCTCTTTTTCTCTCCTCTCCTCCTCCCCCTTGGACCCATACGCCTTTTCGCCCCTGTTCCCGCCTATTTTGCTCTTTGCATTCTTCGCCCCTTCTTTTGGTAGTATTCCAATCATCGTCTGTCTTCGGCCTATTTCAGTTACTTTCTCAGGCCGTTGCACCTCTTAGTGTCTTGTGCCTTGTGGACCTCAATCACTTTTTTTTCCATCTTCATCCCGATAATCCATGTCAACGGCTTGAAGGAATGCTAGGAAATTCAGTGTGTGGATCAAAAGAAAAAGAAAAAAAAAAAAAAAAAGAGTCATAGGAGTGGGTTCCAGGAACGAGCCTATTCCTTGTGGCATTCTATTCCGGATGAGTGAGAAAGAGGTACAGTGAACCAGGTGTAGAGATGCCCTGACACTTGATATTGTGCGGGATTACTGCAGAATGAAGTAACAGACTCTGCCAAACTAAGCGAGAACTTTCGAGACTGTGGGTCGATCTGTCAACAATTCTTGAAGAACATTCAGTGCTTTCCTTTTGGGTGCATGGAGTCGATTTTTCTGGCGACTGGGTATCAGAAGACAGGGGTTGGCATAAAAGATGGGCGTCGTATATTTTGTACTTGGTTTCCTGCGAGTAGGGTTGACGACGAGAGAGCACAACAACAAAAAGATAGATGACAAGCATTCTTTTGGACACTTGGGCAACTTTATTATGCGTTCCCATCTATCCCAAACTTACCTTGGCTTGCCTCACTTTTTTTTGTTTCTATCCCCCCTCTTCGTTTTTATCTCAGTACGCTCTCTTTTCCTCACCCTCTTTTTTTCTGCTCCCCCCCCTTTTCTTGTCTGTGGAGATGTGCAGAAGAAGTGCCAAAAGAATAAAAAAGGTACGACACAGAGTGTGCCAAGAGAGGGCAGGACAGCAAAATGAGGGAAACGGCGTTTCTGTCTCTTGTCCAGTCCTGTTTGTCTACTGTCATGGAAGAGATGATGCTTGGTTTGCGTTACTGCGAACCCAAGGGAATAGAGAGAAACAGACACCGAGAGAAAAAAAAAAGGAGGCGACATGAATGGTTCTCTTTTACTTCGTCCACGTCCTTCTTGTTGTTTTCGTCCTTTCGCCCCTGTCCCTTGCGTTCTTTTCCTTCTGTGTGCGTTCTTTCCTTCATTTTTCCCCCTTGGTATTGAGTGTTTGCGACCCGTCCCTGTTGGAGGGGAAAGGGAGCAAGGAAGGATGGATCAGGGATCAAGCGAAGGTGCCTTTTTCATGTGTGCTTGTGTGCATGTGTGTGTGTTGGTTGTGTGTCTGGGTACATGTTGGCGCGCGCCCTGTCCACCTTTTTACTTTGCCCCCGTGCTCCTCTTTCCTTCTCCTACTCGATCTTGCATATTTTTCGATATTCCGATGGCAGGATTTGAATGGGCTTATCGATGGGTGACGATGATGATGATGGGGCAGTCTCTGTCTCTCAGTCTGCGTCTTACTGTAATGCGTTTTCTTGTCCCTTTTTTTCGGGCACCGTTCGTCCGTCCCTCTGTCATCGTCGCCATCGTCGGTATCGTTATCATCGGTCTAATGGGATTTTCATCGGCAGAATGCGATCCCTAGTTTTTTCTCCTTATTGTCTTTCTTTTTTTGAGTTCTCTGGAGACTTGTCTTTGGAGGACAGGGTCCTCTTCTCTTTTCTCTTTCCCTCCCTTCGCCCCCTTGAGTGTATTTGGTTATCATGCAAAATAGCATTCTGTGTACCTTTTTGTTTGTGCCTGGGGTGATGATGCTAGTGCATGTGTGTGAGTGTGTGTGGATTGTTGTCCCTGATCAATGTCCGTCCCGCGCTTCTTATTTTCCGGGCGGAGTTATTTTTTGTATTTAACAGAGTGTCCAGCCCTGAATGTTTTTTCGTCTTTTCTTTTCCCTCTTTCTTTTCGAACACACAGACACTCTTTCCCTGAGCACACACCCACTCACTGATAACGTATTAATCAAACTCTGACTCTTTCTTCTTGACTCTTTTTTTCTTCTCTTTCCATTCTGTTCCCTCCATTCACAATAACCACAGCGAACACTTCTCTTCCTACTTGACCTCCTCTTCTTCACTCCTTCTCACTCCTATTCCCACTTCCACTCCCACTCTCACTATCACTCTCCCTCGCTCCTCACTTTCACAAACCATCCTCGTCCGCATCCTCGTCCGCATCCTCGTCCGCATTTATCGGCCCCTCATTCCTCCAACAGCTTCGTACCCCTTTCCTCTCATCCCCTCTCAACACTCACGACCGACCCTTATCATGGATAGCCACTCATACCAACAACATCAGCAGTATTACCAACACCCACTAGCGCATCATCCATACGCATACGCTCACACTTACCCGGCCTATGACAACAACACTAGCCGCAGTACAAGCATCATCGCCGACAACAACAACAACACCACAACAAGTAACCACAGCAGTAAACAAACCAGCCCAGTCCCCTCCATCACCCTCAACACCCACAACGACTTCGACAGCACCGCCGAAATGAACGGAGACCTCAACGACAACGACCATAACAACGATTCCCAGGATCCCAAGTCTCACAAGGGCAAACTGTTCCAGTGCACCGGCTTTGGCGACTGCCACATGGTCTTTACCCGCAGTGAGCACCTCGCTCGTCATGCTCGGTAAGTTTTTTTACTATTTGGGATTGGTACCTGAAAAAAAAAACCGAAGGGGAAAAACCTCTGCTGGTCGACCGATATCACAACGACAACGGGCGGTTGGAGAAGGTGACTAATAAGAGTACGTCAGGGAAGGATGGTTGGATTCGAGCTTTTGTTGCTGGGTACGGGGTCTCTCCTTTTTTAGTATTCCTATTCAATCGCTGACAGTGGACCAAATAATTATGTCATCGGTTCAATGCACTCCCCGGCTGGGATTAGCAGACAAGCAGAACTGACGACATTTCATACTTAGTCGCTCTTGGGCTGTCCGTTGGTTTTCTTGTACATCGTCGTCATCATCATCTTCATCCTTACCCCGCCATTATTTTACAATCAGCAACAGTACCCTTTTGAGGGGGAGACTCCCTTTTGCATTATCGTCGTCACCCTCTGTGCCAGTCCATATCCCTTTTTTATTTGGTCTCCGACACACCGATCAGCTGGACATTGGGCCCCAGATATGAAAGAAAAAGATGGGAGGATGCGGTTGTGCCCCGGGGTTTTAGGTTAATAACAATAACAACGGTTTAAGTAATTTGTGTTCACACACACACACACACACACACACACACACACACACACATACACATTCACATTCACATTCACATACACAGATAAACATGGCCACTGTCTTCCCCCCTTTTTTAACGTACTTTATTTTTCTTCTATTGACTCTTATTCATATTGTTCTTATATTTTTTGAATTGCCATCATCATGTAGAAAACATACTGGCGAGAAGCCCTTCAAGTGCGTCGTCGATGGCTGCACGAGAATGTTTAGTCGCTTCGACAACATGGTCCAGCACACGCAAACCCACACCAAGAGTGGAGATACCGCCCTGAACGAGCAGATTGCCCAAAGGATTGCCATGGAGACCCGTCGCAAGAGCGAGGTTAGCGGCACTTCTGCCCTGGGCCGTCGATTCAGCGTCAAGGCCATCGGAGCCAAGCGTTGTTCGATCTCGTCCGCGTCTGGGTCTGATGCTCCTCGTCGCAAGTCTCGCCACGAGCGTGTTCAGTCGCTGCCTATGCTCAATGTCATGACCGATCCTCACCACCGATCATCCTCCCCAGCCCTGCCATCGCCCATCACCCCTTCCAACTCGTCTCCACTGTCGCCCAAGAAGCGTTCTAAAGGTGCCAAGTCTCTCGGACGCGAGAGTGGCCGTATCCATAAAAGGTCGCAGGGCGCGACCAAACCCCGAAGCGGGTCCTTGGAGGCCAACAAGGATATCTCGGCCGAGTCTTGGTATGCCTCGAAGCTCCATCACCGTCCTAGCCTTGACTACGATATGGACCAGCACTATGCTCAGTTTTACCATGGCTACAACAATTACGGCGGTGATATCAACTATGATGGTGGCGCTCAGGCGCCTTTGTCGACCACGCACTTTCAACAGTATCAACAACAGCAAGTGCCCCCGGTCCAGAACCCGGCCTTCACCAACTACAACTACAACTCGTCGACCTTTGGCCAGCCTAGACATCCAATGTCCCCTGCTTACTCTTCCCACTCGGATGACATTGATTCGGATGACGCCAGTGTTTTGATCAAGACGGAGACGTTCGTTCCTTCTCACCCTTTGGATCACTACAAGATGGAGCCTATGGAGGACTGCACGCTCCCTCCTTTGAGGACCACCTTGTTCCTTCACGAGGCTCAAGCGCGCCTCCCCTCGATCACCCACCAGAACAGCCGCTACCGTTCACACAGCATTTGCTTCAACGCGACCAACAATCACCCCACCGAGCCCTACCCTTCGCCCAAGACGCGCCGCCTCTCTCTCGTTGAGCTGAATGCCCCTATCCAGCAGGCAAATAAGGCAACAGCCCATCAGACCCAGAACAGTGCCCCTGCTGACCAGCGAATGAACGGCGTGGATGTGTCAGAGGATGAGATGCGAGCATTGGAGGCTTTTGGACAGTTGTGGTCTCAGGGCCGTGATGTCGAGTTGAACGAAGCAGGGAACAACAACAACCGATCGATGACCTCTCGTCGTAGCATTGGTCCTGGACCCTATCCCGTGTCGACCCATGCGCCAGGCCTTGACGTCGGTCGTCGCCCTTCGTACCCCGTCATGAACCTTCCTTAAGGAACAGGTCAACGACAACAACAAAAAAACAAACGACACCATAACCTTAAACATTTTTTGTGGTTTGTCATGGAGGTTTTGGAGGGGGAAAGGACAATGGAAGCATGCCAGTGTCGTGCTCTCATTTTCGCGCATTCACCCCTTCAATTTGTACATACGTTCTTTTTTCCCCTCCATCTTCCACTCATTCAAATGTGTGCATTCTTTGCCATTCTTTCATTGTACTTGTAGCGTATCAATTCAATTGCTTTCATTATGTATGTTATTTCAATAAAAAAAAAACCAGCAAAATCTATTGAATTTTGAGTGTAACCTGAATTCATTGTATGAAAACAAGTTTATGGAACCGCTTTATTTTTTTTCAGGCACGAAAGGACCTGTTTCTAAGAGCTTCCATACTACAAAAAATACAAACGTGGAGGGAAGGGATGGGAAGATGGGGAGCACTAACAGAAAAGGTATCGCTTTTCCACCATGAGATGAGGAGATTGAATTTGAGTGAGGACCATTGTTTTTCTTCTATTTTGTTTGTGTAGTCGTATTGGCAACCATTACATATACTTTGTTGTTTATGTTGTGGTGCCTTTTTTTAATTCTCCAGAGGCTGGAAGTGAGAACAAGTCGAGTAGCGATATAAAAGTATAGAGGAGACGAGAAGTAACAAAACACGGCTATCGGTCATTAGAAAAAGTCTCCCCACAATCGTCTCTATCCCCTCTCTCTCTATCTCTCTATTCAATGCGTGGACATATTTAATACCAATTGGCTCGCGTTTTATTTTTGGCCTCTTCTCACACCCCCACCCTACCATTGACCATCTCTCTCTCTCTCTCTCTTACACTCCTTGCGCCTCATGCCTCTTTAGTGTCCTTGGCTTTGATACAAACTTGTTAAGTTTATCCCCTTGCGCTAACATCGAGATTTTTTGGCTGCTTTGGGCTCTTCCGCATATGTTTTTCTTGTCCGTTTGATGTCAACTTCTTTTGCAGGGGTGGTTTTTTTTTTTTTTTTTTTTTTTTTTTTTTTTTTTCGTCAACATGGTAGGATCCGTTGATATTCAGGCACTATTCTAATGGAATGGATCCAAATCAGACCCAACACCTACAAGGCATGGTACTGGTGTTGGTGCTAGCATGTACAATGATTTCATCATCGGGTTTTTTTTTGTTCGCTAGACAAGAGTGAACCAATCATGATATTTGCAAGTTGCAAAATGACAGAATGCAAAATAGCGAGGAAGAGAGAGGTAGAGAGGGGCAATTGAAGATGCGGCATGAATTCTGGCGATAACGGACAGGTGGTTGATGGTGGGACGCATTTTCTTCGCTCTGGATCGATAGAGAAGTAAGAGGAAAGAGAGCGAGGGTGGTGGGGTGTGTGAAAGGGCGGGGCAATAACATAGCCATTACAACAGTAGTTACATCACAGCCACAAAAGGCTCCAAAGGAAGAGGCTATCATTTTTTTGGATTGTCAGGTCCTCTGGTCCGTTAAAACTGTTGCATGAATCTTGTATTTGTTCCTTCAACACCTCTACTACCACATCTCCACCACACTTTTTTTTTTTTTCTTTCTTTTAATTGAAAAAGAGGAGGCAGAGAGACATTGAAAGTGTTTTTTCAACGTCGTCATGGAGGATTGTGCAGAAGACGAACAGAAAGAAAGGCGTCAATGTTGTCTTTTTTTTCGTGTAGGATACATCATGATGATGGACGTACGGTCGTCATCTGCTTCTTCTTCTTCCATTGCATCCATTGTAAGGGGGGGTTTTTTTTTCTCAATCCTGTATCCTCCAAGCAGCTCCCAATTAAAACCATCTTTTCAGAATATGGCGTTGTCCACTTTGTTTATACCCGAAGAAAAAAAAAACGAGAAAAACAACAACAATCAAACCACCCTTTGAATATAACAGGATAGACACACCTAAAAACGGGTCTGGCCTTCGCCCATTAACAAGGCTTCCCTAATCCAAGACTGGACACTAAAAACACTAAAAAAAAAAAAGAAGAATGGCAATTAACAAATAGAACTAGCCGTCCTGTTCAAGCCAGCCCCGAACGAAACGAAACGAAACGAGCGAATGAACAGATGACGATAATTGTTCAAAAATGCATTACACAGTGTCGAAAATAGAGATAAGAAAAACGCTTGTACCTGTACGTGTTTTTGTCTGGGTCGCGCACACGCTCTGTTACTATGATTTCTCCTATTTTTAACGGAGGTTCCTTGATTGTCTACTCATGCCATATGTTATAACTTTGCATGCGCGAGCACATTGGAAGGAAGAGTCGGGCAACACAAACGCAGGCGCGTATGCAAGAGGCGTGTAGCATCGAAGGTGCTATGACAGCAACGACCAAAAAAAAAAATGACGTACCGGAAATCTAAATAGCCCTGGCACTTCCTCTTTCCCGCCCCGCCCCGCCCGCCCCGCCCCCCCCACTGATAAACCTTGTCTCTCGTCTCTCCTACTCTCTCCCTCTCTCTCTCTCTCTTACCCCTTTCCACACTTCCTTCAAGTTTTCAGTTCCTTATCAATCGACAACCGTAAAAAAACCTCAACTCAGCGCCTGGGTGAGAGAGAAAGAAGGGGGAGAAGGAGAGAAGTGGGGGATGCTGTCAACAAAGATCTCGTCATATTTTCATCCATGGGCGCTTTTATTTCCGTCCATCCATCCTGCATTAAACCTCCTTGGACCCTAATAAACTATTGCGGCGCGATCCTTCTCCATCACTGCAAGACAATAAAAAAAAACGCTAGTCGGCCTAACCCGAAGAAGGTTTAGTACACATATTTAGTGCCTAAGAAATGACGCCACCAAAACACAGAGAGCATTCGCCATACTCCACTCACGGACAGCAAACACGCAAAGATGTCGTCAAATTCAAGAGGGGCGAATTAGCCATGTGTGTTTTAATTTCTCACGAGACAATGGTCAGCTTGGCAAGACGGGAGGCCTTACTGCGAACACTCCTGACAAGGACCATCATCCGAGGCACCTTGAGAGGGGTAGAAGGACCTGTGCCCGCCTTGCTTCCACTTCCATTACCACTGGCCTGAGAGCTCAGAGGGTGCTCTAACCGCTGCTTGGTCTCTAGCTCAATCACTCGCGCAAGTCCCGTTGCAGTGACACACCCAATGCCATAGCTCTTTCCTTCACTATAGCAATATTGTCCTGTCGTCACATATCCAAGCAGAGTCGCCCCTGCTGGCCTCTCCATTTCCTACAAGTCAGAGAATATCAAATAAACGTGTATGTTAGTGGGCAGATACCAATACCAATTACATGCTTGCAGTCAATAGACAATACAACTACAATGGAACGCAACGCAACGTACGAGCTCGTCCATGGTAGACTCATCCTCTTCGTCTTCATCCATCTCCTCGTCGCTGTCAGAGTCCACCCACGACTTAGCCTTCTTCTCCTTGCGCGGCCGTCCATCCACTGTCCGCTTGCCCTTCATTTGTACACGTGCAGCCCACGCCATGTACTGGTCCTCGGTGATCGCATAAATCATCCCGTTCATACCAATCGTACCCCTGTCCAAAAAGTCAACACCGACTCTAACCAACGCCTCGTCAATCCGTGCAGATGGCTCCTTCATCAGTGAGGGAGTAAGGGCTGTCTTGACCAGTCCCTGAAGACAGTCCGCCATAACAAGGTTCAACGACTCGAGTGTCAACCTCGACACCATCTCTCTCGAAGATCCACCAGCAGCCTTAGCAGCGTCCATCAGAGCCGTAACCATCTTGGGAGTTTGGAGCAACCAGATATCCTCATCCTTCAGATCCTCGCGCTCACCACCTCCTAGCATTATGACACCCGCCTTCAAGGCTTTGACCCACGTAGCGCCAAAGGGATCCTCAACACCCATCTTCTCGTAGTTGAATCTCTTGGCGACAGGGATCCGTCCATACTTTTGCTCTCCTGCCTTCTTACTCTCCTGTGCGTAGTCGATATAAGCTGCCGTATTAGGGAAGTCATAAGGAAAGCATGATTGGTGCGTCTCAAAATGAAAACTCCTGCGTTCCCGCAATCCACCGGGTCGAGCACCTGCAAAGATCATGCTCTTCCAGAACGGCATCGCCCACCCCTTGGGCAAGACCAACGTCCACCCGCACTCAAACTCGCTGCTTCCTCCTCTGGGTGCCCGTTGAATCTGAGGTTTACCCTCTCGCTGAATCAGGAGCAGAGGAACCTTGCTGTCAGATTCTGTAGGCAGCAATTTCGTTCCGGGGACCAAGTTTTGTGACCGACGTTCGTTCAATTTCGACTCGGGGGTCATACTGCTCAACAGCTGCTCCCGTCCTTCTGCGACCCAGATCCCAGAGCGTGCCACGGTCTCTGGCCATTGCGTGATGATCTCCTGTGCCCTCCTGGATTCTTGGGCGGGTATACTGGCAGGGCGAGCCTCAGCCTTATGTGGAAACCTATTAATCAAGAGCAACATTGTTAGACAACCTTATTTTTCGCGTTGCTGCTCTTCACTAACGAGGAACGTAACCAGTCACATTTTTCAAACATACGTGAGCCGAGGATCCTCGGCGAGGAGACCGAGAACAATGCCTGGGGGGAGTGAAGACGACGACCGCATGTTGCAAATCGCTTCCCACGTCTAACAATGAACAAGCATACAAAAAGAGATATTGATCAGTAATTGTCCTTCAATTAAATTCGCCGTAATGACAATTCGTCAGTAGCGTGGAGGAACAGTTGTATGTACCTTGTGTGCTTCTTGGTAGGGTAATGCTGCATCTGACTGGCTGAGCTGGAGGACAGCCTTCAGCAACGCGGTTGAGCGGGGTCCAGTAAAGTCAAACATGACCAGCGAGTTCTCCATATCCTTGACATTGACCAAATCCGCCTTGTTGGTTTTCGCGATGGTTTCCTGAATCATCACCTTGGTAGACTCAAAAGCCGAAGGGTGGATCCAAACCCAAAGTTGGCCCTGCTTTGACAGCTCATCCACATCCATGGCGATGTCTGATTGTGGTTCCTGTTTCCAGAGAAAAGTCGCCGGTGCAATGAGGTTCTTGGGGAAACTGTCGGATTCATACAAGTAGGTCGTGTATTGCCTCTTTCCCGTAATGTATCTAGTTTATGTAGAGGTATTTGTCAAAATGTTGATCAGCAGACGTCTCACATTACACTGGGACAAAAAATGCTAAAGTCTCGCAAGTCAATAACAGCATTGCTATCGTTCCTTACCTAGCACTTCCGATGGTAGGCATGGTGGGGTCCAGCATACGGGTAAAGACGTCTGAAATATCCTTCTTGGATCCTGTGATCTCAAGGCAGCCATTGTACGACGAATCCTGGAGAATGCATTGATGGTGACTGGACTTGTATGCCGACTTGATTCCGTGCTCATTCGAATGCTCCGCTAGCTTGTAGCCCCAGGTCTCGACCATTTTCATCCTCTTGGCGTGCCAGATATGTGTCTCCAACCACCGTTTCGTTCCTTGTCTCCTGAGGTATTCTTCCGCAAGGGTGCCTGGCCGTCTCTTCTTGTATCTGTTGTCAGGCTTCTTTCCCTTCTTCACCGGATCAAACTCGACCTATATTTGACAACAATATGTGAATATGCGTGTGAATATGCGTGTGAATATGCGTCGTTCCTGGAACTACACCCAACAATCGCAAAAAAAAAGAGGTCAAAGCGATCTTATACCTCTCGCTTGGCTCGGTCCCGCAGACGGACAGGAAGGCGCTTGATGTTATGACTGGCAGCTCGACGCCTCAGGTTCCGGGGAAGACTCTGGAACGCGCGTTGAGCGGCTGCATTCCTGGACGACTCCATGGCCTTGTGCAATGCATTGATCTCGAACGCGCGAGCCTAATATCAACCAAAAGAATTGTCCGTTTGTATCAGTCGTATGCTCACTTTCTGACATCATGTCTTCCTGCATACAGTACTTCGTCCAGCTGAATCCAATTAGCCGGTATTCACCTCTGCAAAGTTCACGACGTCCAGAGTTCTTGTTGACTTGGCAGTACCTATAATAAAAGAAGT
The DNA here is from genome assembly GCA_019671135.1 of Linnemannia hyalina. Taxonomy (NCBI): domain Eukaryota; kingdom Fungi; phylum Mortierellomycota; class Mortierellomycetes; order Mortierellales; family Mortierellaceae; genus Linnemannia; species Linnemannia hyalina. The sequence continues at coordinate 810,063 of JAHRHY010000008.1, read as the reverse complement.
ACGAGTGTGGATCAAAATACAAATTCTGACACTGCGATCGCGATATCTCTGATTTTTGACTACACAAAAAAAATTATGAAGGTGTCCCCGCGTACTTGAACCACTGGGCGAGGCGGCAGGGGTAGAGTGCATAGACCTCGAAGGTGATGGTGTGTTCTGAATCTGAATGGAGCGAGCCTGCTGCATCTTGACTAATACCAAGCGAGATCACATGGTGTTTTCAATGTGACAAAAAAAACGCGATGCTTATATGAGTGAAGTGCCATTTTGAGAAAGGTCCATCAGCTTGAGTCGTTTTGAATCGAGTGAATTTAGAGTGCCAAGACCAAAGCACGCACCTCGCTTTTTGTCCTTTCCTGAGCCCGCTGGGGGTCCTGGCCGCTTGTTGTTATTCCTGTCCATGGTGGTGGAGTGTCGTAGCTGGGTGATGCGAACGAGCGAGGGTTGAGTTCAAGTGTCTTAAGGCGAAGTCTCTGGCCATGGTTGTTTGTGCTGGTGGCTTTGGCATCCAAAAAAGGCCAGTCCCACTGGTATTTCGATTTCGAGGGTCCTTGAAAAGTCTATCCCGTAGGCTGTCTTCAACACCTTGGAACGCGCATGACTCGCGACAGCACGTTCAAATAAAAGAAAGGAAAAGGCAGACAACAGGTAACAAAGAATGACGATGAATGGACAAGGAGCAACAAAGCATCATATGAGTGAAAAAGAATGGGACATGCTTTTAAGATATCGAGAAGGAGTAAGTGAAAGTGGGCATGATTGTCTCTAGACGGTTCTCCTTTTTCTTTGATTTATGCATTCAATTTGAAGGTTTGAAAATGCTCGACGCATTGCCAGCATTGCCAGTCCCCCTACTATTTCTCAGGAAATAAAACTGGCTCGACCTCCTTATCTTTTCTTCTTTTTTATCTCTTCTTCTTCAACAACGACACTTCCCACACACACTTGCACATACACTTGCACATACACACTCACAGTACGCGCTTCTTTTTTCTATTTTCCCACAGCAACACACAATCCACCCGCTTGACTCTCTGTCTTCCTCACTTGTACCTTCCTCGCATACATACTCACATATACAAAACATGGCTACTCAACAATCCGCCGATCCAACCACCCTCTCCAAGGACCAGCAACAAGCCCTCCACCAGGACGAGATCCTTGCCGAGCTCGAGATTGCTGGAGGCGCCAAGCCCGTCGTCCCACCCCACCTCCTGGCCAGACTCACTCCTCACGATACTCCTGACAAGTAATGTACCCAAGCAGCAGGCCTCGTTGAGTGTCAAAGGCGGATGATGCTCGGTCAGATATCAACTTTATTTTCGATGATATTAGAACGGAACAAAGCTAATCCTTCTTGCCCACTGGTATTACCTCGTCATCTCTGCACATCATGCGAATAGGACTCAGCAGGATATCGAGAACAAACTGGCTGAAGCCGAAGAGAGGCGCAAGGTATCAAAGAACAAACCATTATTATTTGATTATTTTTTTCCCACCCGCATGTCCACCCGCTATGTTCCACTTCTCAATCCCTTACGAACCCTCTCTCTTTTTTTTCTTTGAATTAAATCTAATAGAAACTGGAGGAGGAGCGAGTGCAAAAGGCACACGACAATGTAAAGCACGCCAAGGAAGTCTCGGAGAAGAACCGCCTCGACCAAGACATCAACCGTGACGAATCCATTGAGCGTCTTCGTGAGAAGCAAGAGAACGCCGAGCGTGTTCGTAACGAACAGGTGCGTTAATGGAGATGGCATGAAAGGGGGTGCAAACACATACACTGAGGTAGAGATAGAGCAATGGAAACTGGATAATCACAAAGGTCGATGATGACAGGAGTGCAAGGAAGGGGGAGCGAAAACATGCACAATGGAAGGAGGCAAAGGAGGGGAAGGGAGGAAGTATGATGTGGTCACCAACTGCTGGTTTTTTTTCTAGGAGAAAGTCAGCCATGTGTTGGCGGCATCATCCTCTGGGCAAATGCGGAGTTGGCTTCTTGTTGTTCCAGAAATTTGAAGAGAGAACAAACAAACACACACACACAAAATAGCACCGGGCACGATGATGTGCTGTGACGAAACCTTCCTTAGTTTCTCTTTCCTAACCAACCTACACCACGAAATATCGCTACCACTTATCTAGGAACGTCTCCGCCTGGCCAAATTGGAGGAGCGCAATGCAAAGATCGCCACTCTGCAAAAGGATGAGTCGTAAGTGGCAAATGTTCTTTCTCACACACCGCCACCTAACGATGATATCAGCACTCGCCGATGCAAGCAATTGAAACTTCCAAACCTACATTCATCTTTGTACTCACAACCCTACCCTCAATGTCACACACCCAATTAGTCAATCGCAAGCAGATATCCGTGAGATCAAGGAGAAGCTGGACCAGGCAGACGCCCGTCGCAAGGCATTGGAGGACGAAAAGGTCCAAAAGCTGGAGGAACACCTTCAGCGTGTCAAGAATGTCCGGGATGCTGACCCTGAGAAGGCCCAATACGAACAACACAAGGCCGATCTGGACCAAAAGATGAAGGCTGTTGAGCAGCGTCGTGTCGATCTCGAGAACGCCCTCAAGGACAAGATCCAGGCTCGCCAAGCCCTCGCTGACCAAGTCCGTCAACGTATGTTTTTCTATTGGTCTCTTCATTTGTCAATCTACTCTGCTGTTCTGATCCCCCGTTTTTGTGCTTGCCCCTAATGTCGCCTCCCTTACACGTTTTGTTTCCTTCACAGGCCAAGTCGAGCTCGCCACTGCCGAGAACGCTGCAAACACCGAGGCAAACTAAAGTCAGGAATCGAATGCGACCATCTCCATCCTACACATGGCGTCCACATATATCTCCCACTTGCTCAATTGTTAAATAAACGACATCCCGTTGCGCCGCACATGGCTGTTTTCTTACTCGTTTTTTTTATTGTTGCTGTCTGAGATACTTTCGTCCGCTGGATCGATAAAGTATCTATGATCCGCGGTAGGTGGTGTAAGAAAATGGGCTGAGGAGCAAGGGGATATGGTAATGCTGCTTCTCGGCACCAGGGGCGACCTCGAAGATGATCTACGGACAACAAACCAAAGGGTAAGTCAGTACGCAGTGTCAATTGAACGGCATAGTCGTTTTTTCATGCTTGCTGATGAAATGAGCCTTTGTTTTTTACCTGGACGTAGGGATGGAAGTAGGCAATGACACCGACAGAGGCCCAGTAGTCGCTGGTCTGGAAGGTCATTCGGTAGATGCCAGCAACGAGCTGGTGCGAGGGGTCCAAAAGAGTTCCCACGCGTCCGTCAGAGTCAGTGAGACTGTGAAACAAAATGCACATCCAAATACACATAGAGAAGAGAGAGAGAGCAATGGAGCCAATATATCGTTAGTTCCTGGTTTGTCTCCTTGTTGTGTTTTTTCGATCTACCATGCCCGTATGTATGCCAGACTCCAGTTCGACAAGGAGTAACAACGCGAGGAGGTTTTGCTTACCCCGTAGCAAGACCGCCCCAGGTGTTGTTGGCGGCAGTGTTGAGGATCTCGAGCTTGACGGGGACATTGCGACCGGGACGACCGCAGGACGAATCGAGCACATGGCACGTAATGGGACTACGGGCGGCCATGATGTGTGTGTATGTTGTGAAGGAATGAGAGGAAGAAGTTGGCTTAAAAAAAAAGAAGTAAAAAAAGGGAAAGTCCGCTCTTTTTTATTAGGTGGACAAGAGGGTAGAATGGGCAGGGATTGGCTCAAGGGGAAAATGCGGGCAGTTCGGGTGGAGTCGATTTCTTGCTCGGAGGAGCAGACCCACCTTGAAATGCAACCTGTTCTATTCCCCCGCAAAATTGGAGAAGGTATGAGTTGCAAAGGATATTAAGGGAGCGAGAAGGCAAAAAAAGTCAGCATACAAGAAAGGTTTTGTCCTGCATATCATGTGGATGTAGCAAAATAAGAGAAAACAAAAGGTGCTCTTAACCTTTGCGTCCTCTTCTTTCACTTCCCTGCCATGATCTAACCACGAAATAAAGGGCTGGCATCATCAATGCGACCCTTTAACGTCGTCAATGTCAGTCAATCCTGTTTTTTTTGGGCAATCGCAAGAGTCATGCATCAGTGGTCAAGTGTTGCCATCGAGTTCTATTGCCAAAAGGTAAAAGAGAACTCAAGCTGCCATGTATGTTTGCTTGAGTCTAGAAGTTATCTAGGCAACGTTTTTTTGCAAGGTAATAACAACCTCTCCTGTAGGCCATAGAGGGACGCGACGAAATGGGAGGGACGCGTTTTCGACGATGACCACAAGCGCGTATGATTCATTTTCCGCTCCGTCGATCCGTGTGCCCCGTCGACTGTTGACTTTGAGCTACGCATGCGCCAAACAAGTACCGCTTTCTCCTTGAACAATGAGCCCCGGTTCCCTAACTCCACTCTAAGCATACTCAATACTGTCACTCCATGTTCGCTTCTTTGTAGTGGTGTTCTTGTAATGTTTCGTTTTGAAATTTATTTGCAGCAGGGTCGCACAAATTTACTTCTTAAGCTTGCGGATGTAGAAAGCCAACTCCTGGCCCTCAAGAATGTATCCGTCAGCACGGCCAGACTGACCGGGACGGGAGGACAAGCAGGCGTAGATACGACCGGCAGCGAACTGGTGGTCAAGGGCGGGGTCGACCTTGGCATCAGCCTTGCGGGACTCGATCTTGCGCTGAACGTGGTTCGAGCGGGCCTTGTTGATCTCCTCAGACTCAACCTGATTAGTTGAAAAGGAAAAGAAATATGAAGGAACGTTAGATATCATGTTCGTTTTGGTTCAATTGGTAGTGGAAAGGAATGGAGTGGGTAAAGGTATTTCCAGAGTTGCTGATGAGTATGATGGCGATCGCAAAACAAAAAAATGATGGCAAAAGCTCCCGCTGTTCAGTTTTTGTTTGTTGTCGTTTCCCAAGACCCAAAAACTGTTGCTGTTGATACCCAGGAGGTCCAGGGTCCAATTGAAAGATCTGCTTCAAGCCAGCATCATTGTAGAGAGAGGTTATTACCTTGACGGCACCCTTGCCCTTGCGAGCACCGATGGGGGTGGCGTAGTGAGCCTCGTACCACTGACGGAAAGGAGTGGCATCGATCTGGACAATGGCGTTCTTGACCAAGGTACCGGTACGGACCAACTCGTTGTTGGAGGCGTTGTAGACAACAGCAACGATACGGGTCTTGCGGGAGATGGCCTCGGAACCCCAGGAGAAGTTACCGGCATCCAAACGCAAGGCACGGAACTTGCGGTTGCCTCCACGGGTGCGGACCTCGTGGATGCGCTTAGCACCGAGCTTGGTGTTGGCAGCCTGACGACCCAACTCGAACTTTCTCTTCTTGCGATATTGGGCGCGCTTGGCTCCAGAAGCGGAGCGCTTGTGGCGAGAGTCTCTGCTGATACCTGTTTTGTTGAAGGAGTGAAGGGAAGAGAGAGGGTGGTCAGAGGCGTGCTTTTGGGTGAACGGGGATATGACTATACTGAAGCATAGGTCTGCTACTCTGTATAACGCCGTTGTAGGTGCTTGGTTGCATCCTGATCTCCTCCTGGCAGAAAAATAGTCCTGTGTATGAATGTCAGGCTGCTTGCACACCATAGTCCTGCCCTCTTATGAAAAGAAACGACCAGAGATGTCGTCTGCAGAGGAGAATATTTTGAGCGCAGACAAACTGCGCTGAATCGTGCTGCGTGCCTTGTATGAAAACCGATGGACGATTGGTTCAGCCAAGACCAACTGCAGATCCGTTCCGCAGGTGCCGGCGTCCAAGTCAACGATCCAGCTGCAGCGAATGGTCTGTCCTTGCCGTGACCACCTCATAGGGTCCAATCAGTCCCTCCAACTCTTTGAAACAAAACCTCCTTCCTGTTGTCCGTCGTGTAAGTTGTTGATGGTGAATAATAGCGCCTTGCTCTGACAGAGAACTCTCTCCTCCTCTGAGAAATGATCTCTCCCTCCACTCTCTGCCGACTGCAGCAAAAGTTGATGGATGCTCCATGGAGTTCTCCAAGAAATAGAAAAAGGCGCTTCCCGACTGTCGATGGCGATGGTGATTTTTGTCGATGATGGGTGCGTCGTCCTGAGTTGAATGGCGTGTGGATGCGGTATTCGATGGGTATCGATGGGTATCGATGGGTTTGGATGGATGGGGCCCACGAATGGATGGGATGTTCTTTCTAGTTTGTGCCCACTGAAATAGCGTCGTGTGCATACCCATGTTGTGAGAATTCAAAGGAGGGTTACATTTTTGCACCACCTTACTAGATATCGAAAAAATTGGTTCTGACTTTAAGGGGTACCGTTTCTTATGGTCCGACTTGAACTTGATTTCTGTCAAGCAATATGCCCAGCAGATAAAAATTGTGATCTGTCGCGTGTATGGGAAGCACATAGACTGCAGCCTTCCTAGAGAGGGAGGGAGCACCTGGCATCTCACACTAATCCCTATGCAGTTACACACATCCCCAAGAACTAAGTGACTATACAAGATGCAATGACGATGATGATCCATACTATCTTGCCCGCAAATGACCCTCAGCGACTGGTTGGGTCCATTTGGCACTAACACTAAACTGACACTTTTTTAACCACCTTCCTCACTCCTTTTCGTGCACAAAAATCTTCATTTCTTCATGTCTTCATTCTTTTCTCTCCTTTTACCAATTCACGCAAACACCCACTCACTCTACTTTTCCAAACCCCTTCCTCGACATACTCTTTTTCTTCTTTTTCACACAACAATAATATTTTTCTACAATGCGATCGGAAAAGGTCATACTCCTTCGACACCTCGTCGCCCTCCTCACAGTATCCTCCGCATCCTCCTGGATCCAATCTGCCCACGGTCTCAAGTTCAGCCCGATCAACGAGATCATCCTCGGGACCGAGGTTACCATCGACTGGACCGGTCAACCCTCCCTCGGAAACGTCGAGCAATCGGTCGTCCTGATGAAGGATGGTAATGCCCTCTTGACGCTCTGTCAGGGTCAGATCACGGGCTCGGGCCAGTGTTCATTCGATTTGAAGGAGGAGCATCAGGTTCTGGGGGATGGGTATCAATTGGCGATGGTAGGGATGGATGGTGTTGCGTTGGATTATTCGCCAAAGTTTTCTATCAAGGCTGGGAATGTCGAGGTTGAGCCGTCGTCTGGTGGTGGTGAGGATGAGGATGAGTATGGAATTGAGGCTGTTAAGGATAAGGATGACGGCGAGGAACAAGGGGATGGGGATGATGATGATGCAAAGGTGGAGAAGAAGCGTACCGGACACGGTGACGATGGAGACGATGGAGGTGCCAAGAAGAAGAAGGACAAGAAGAAGGGTCGCGGTTACCAGAAGAGCCAAGTCCACAAGCAGAGTGCTAAGGACAACAAACAGCAACAACAACACCACCACAATAATGAGCAACAACAGAACAAAAAACAGCCTAAGCAACACAAGCAGAAGAAACAACAGCAGCAAAAGGATGGATACTACAAGCACCAGGTCGACAAACTGGTCAAGACGTTCCAGCAGCAACAAAAGGAGCAACATCAAAATCGATTCACTGTCATGTCGACTGGTAGTCGTGAGCAGCGTGCAAAGGAGGCAGCGCAACTCTTGGAGAAGAACCGTCATCGCCGACAGATGCTCCTCGTCGCCAAACGCCACCAATACCTCCGCATGCGTCAACTGGCTGTCGGTCTGCAGGCATCAATCAACTCCATCTTTGACCAACGTAACATAACAAGCACACTCGTTCTCAATGCTGCATAGGTGAAGAATGGAATCTATGTTCTTGACATACTCACCCCTTTTTTATTCCTATCATCGAACATGAAATAGTTGCACCCCCTATGGCACACGCAGCTGAACCATCCAGGGCTCAAGTCGTCGTCTCCGCCTCCGATGATGCCGACGAATCCAATAAGGACAGCAACGTTGGCATTGGAATCAACCCTATCCTCGGAAACGATGCCCACGTGGAATTGATGCCCGAGCGTCCCATCCAAAAAGCCGCTACTGGTGCTGTTGCCGGCGGCACGGACGAGATTGACATGGAGCTGGCGGATGCGCTGGAACATCACCCGGACAAGAAGGACAAGAAAGAGAAGGAGAAGAAGGCAGAGCAAGCGGACGCCAAGAAAGAGAAGGATGCTAAGGCGGAAACCAAGGATAAAGCAGAGCAGGGCACTTGGGGCAAGATCTTTGGCGGCATTGCGACGTTTGGCAAGAATGTAGGAGCGATTGTTGCGGATGGATTCACAAAGGTCCAGCACGTCGTCGTTGGTGGAGGAGCTGCTACACCCGAGGGTGAGCTGTGAGCAGAGGAGGAAGAGAGTATTAATTGGTTATGTCAGTCGGGTAGCGGGGTGATGCAGGATGAGAACTCGTTGTAAGCAGAAAGAGATCATGCCGTTCTTTTTTCAGTAAAGATATTTAAAAAATGCCTTGAGGGCGATCGATCTGTGTGCAGAGGATGACGAGAAGGGGTGGTTACTTATGATGGCGGGGATCCAATATGACCGTGGAGGAAGAGTAGGCATTTTCTTATGTTCTTTTAAGCTTGGATGATTTCTTCGTCTTACTCTTCTTCACCTCTTTCTTCTTTCTTCTCCATTTCTTTCCTTTTCCCTCGCACTCCCCTACGACATCCCACTGTATCCATCGAGAAAAATGACGATCCAGGAACACGATCCAACCAGGCAAGTCAACTCTCATTCACCCTTGATTGTTTTGCGCGCACTCATTACAGCTTCAAGCACAAGTATGCTATCGCCGGAGGGTACAAGTATCGTAAGTTGCATATGTCTCTCTCTCCTCTTTTCCTTTATTCTCATCGAGACCCTTTTGGTTGTGCAACCTGAGCTATATGACTCGCGAAAATTTTACTTCTCTCTCAAAAAAAAAGACTTCGTAGAGGAAGGGATCCCTACCGGCCCTGTGCTCCTCCAGATCCACGGGTTCCCTGATCTCTGGTACAGCTGGCACCGCCATATAAAGGTCTTTGCCGAAAAAGGGCTACAGAGTCATCGCCATCGACTGCCTCGGATACGGAGAGACGTTAAGCAACCTTTTTGGCGACCGAGTTATTCAAATATCGTATGAGTGAGATCCCACTCGTCAACAGCAACGTGAGTTCTGATCTCTCCCTTTCTCTCTTTTCAGTCAACGCGCCTCCATCAGCAGAACAACGTTGCTTATAATTTATTTATTTATTTTTTGGTGCCGTTTTCTTAGCCACGAGAGTTCCTGAAGGGTATCTACGAGTCTTCTTTGACCACCGCTGAGCAGGCAAGTACATTTTTTTATATTTCCTATTCTTTTGTTGGGCGTGCGACCAGCTTGCTGGTGACCGCACCGACTAATGTCGCTTTTCATTTCGTGAGATGGGAATTGGACTATTTGGCTGCGCAGTTTGAAACGAAGAGGTTCGAAGGGCCTCTGAACTATTACAAGACTGAATTGATCGATGATTAAATCGCCTTTGCGAAATGCGAAGCGAAACCGTTAGGAATGCCAAGCGCACGAGCCACATCTATATCTCACAGATGATCATTCCCCTTTCTTTCTCTCTTTCCCATCTTTCATTTTTCTGTTGGCAGAAGAACACCCGACGAGGGACAAGAACATGCCGTACTCGGTGTACTCAATCAGGGGCGAAAACGATCATATTTTGGTCCCAGAGTTGGCGGTTACGATGTCGTACTTGCACAAGAATATTCTACGCTTTCGATTCAGACTGGTCACTTTGCGATGCTTGAAAAGCTCCAGGAATTTAACAAAGCCTTGGAAGGGATCTTGACTACTATTTATCAGTGAGGTGGTCGTTGTCGTAACGAAGGGGAGACCAAGGCGGTTTGGTATGAAGGAAGGAGGGCAAAGGGGTGAGGTAGAAATAAAGCGTTGTTTATGTTTTTATTTTGAAATGGGTTTGGAAGCGAAATTAAGGTTATATGTGGAAATGCAATTGAGAGAAAAATGGTTTTGAAAAAAAATGTCTTGGCAAAAGGAGATCCGGCACGCTTGCTGAAGGACCCTGAGGGAAACCGCCATACTGGATCCAACCAGCAAGGCTGGTAGTGGTGACGGTGACAGGTTGGATGCGAGTATCTTCTGCTTCATCCACTCTTGTAAAGTAATATGGCGATCTGTCCGAGGTTAAAGTAAATAAAGTGGTTCGTTTCTATCGAATACGCATTGATACAAAAAAAAATGCCAAGCCCATGAAAAATGCCATGGACCAACAGCCAAAACGTACAAGAAAAGTTATGATCGTCGTTAATCGATAGGGTCCATATCTGGCAAGAAGCGTAGCCTTGCTGTTACCGTTAGTGACAATGCACAGCACAGCACAGCACAAAAAATAGCATCAATAACGACTGATCCCAAGTAGGATTCTTGAAAAAATGCCACAAAAGAGAAACTTTTTTTTTTCATTGCGCGTTTGAAAACCGAAGCTTACCATGGGTGACAAAGCTGCCAAAGTTGCGTCCGACGATACAGTGCCAAGTAAGACCGTACTTTCGGTCGAATTCCTTCTTGAGGTACGCGGCCATCTCGCGTTCAATCGCGAATTGTGTGAATGCCCTGATGGCGACCTCGATGGCGTCCTGTTGCATCTCTTCGGCCATGTCGACGCTCTTGATCGTTGCCCTTGGATCCTTGAACATCTGTTTACTTGTTGATGGTGGTGGTGGTGGTGTAGAGTGGTGGGTTGGTGGGTTGGTGAGTTGGTGAGTTGGTGAGTTGGTGAGTTGGATGTCTTGGCGCGGCTAAGGGGAGGTGACAGAAAGCTGGTTGAGCGGGTAATAGTTGATGAAAGAAAAAAAGAAAAAGGAAAGGAGGAGGTGAAGGAGATCAACGACTTTTTATACATGAATGAAGAATATGACAAAGGAAAGTGAACATGGACATGACCCGCACAATACCTTTGTCAACTACCATTGTCACTTAGAAATGTCGCTTACAACAAAGTTATTTTGAAACTCAAGGACCAGCATAAAGGTGCCCACTATTTGAACGCTGGGACTCGTTTGGCTGCTAGTGTTGCGGAGATCCAAGGAATGAGGAAGAATGCAAAAGTAACAAACGCCCCTTGGCCAAGGCCGAAGGAAGGTTAATAAAACCACTCCATCCAAAACGTCCGAGTCCGAAAGAGTTTCTTTGTTTCCCTAAAAAATGTGCTCAGAAAAGATAATTCAAAATCTCAACATGCTTAGCCTAACCGCCTTGCCCTCCAATTGCTTCACTACTGTATGACATACCATGTCCGAACTGAGCGAGCAAGGGATGCCAAGACGTAATTATTATTTTTTTGGCTGGCTGGAAGACATGGCAGGGCAAAGCTGGTTCTGTTTTCGCGTGCCTTCTCGCTTGTCTGTTTTTCGCGCACCCTCCACATTGAACACATGCTAAATTGCGGTCATTGCACATGATAGGACAAGAGAAACAGGAACGCGTTTAAACAATCTAACCAGTTTTTTTTCCTTTCTTTTCTCTCTCAACTCCACGCACCATGATGACAGAAGTGAGACCCTGCCACCCAGACAGTTCATGCTCCTTTTTTCCTTTCCCTCTCGGCTGACAATAAAGTCTCATGGCTTATTCCTGGATGGGCAATAGGTGCACCTTCTTGACACTTGCACTAACAAAGCCATCTTTCTTCTGCTACTTTCTCACTTTGTCGGTCTTGATGTTTACAGCCGCAGTACTCTGCCCCTCGTAAATTACCTCTCACAACACATAGACTCGCATACACACGCACCTTCACACGTGCATTGGTACATAGCCATTGCTACTACGGCAAGTCCCCCCGCTCAAACTATTACAAATGCAATTTCTACAAACAGTGCACAGCTTCATCACAACAAAAGAAAACGCGTTCAATATTCCTAAAAGATGATTTTTTTATTGTTTTTTGTTGGTTTTTTAAAGGTTGAAGAGCAAAGAGTATTTTTGTTGACAACTACATCAAGCAGTTACAAGGGTAGGTGATTTTTTTTTTTTGTTTTGTTTTCATTAGAAAGTGAAGTTCACATGGGGTAAATGGGGGGAAAATGGATATCATAGAACTAAAAAAAGAGTTAGCTCTTTACTTGGCACCGACCAGGGTGACGCGGGCGGTCTGGACGGCGCGGGAAGCGGCATCGGAGACGGAAGAGTTGACGGCCTGGACCTTGGTGATGCCCTTGTTGACGTTCTCCTGGATGGAGACCTGGTACTGGAGAAGGGACTCCTTGACCTCCTGGGCGGCGGACTGGAGGATGGGGAGGGTCTCCTCGGTGGTCAACTGGAGGATGTTGCGGGCCTTCTGGAGGGCCGAGACATCGGGCTTGACCATCTCGCCCTTGACGGTGACATAACGATCATTAACAAAGCCCACCAGGGGCTCGAGGCGGACCTGGACATAGACGGGCAGCTTGGGGCTGTGCTCCTTGAGGTAGACCGAGAGCGAGTCGATCTCGACAAGGAGGGAGGTGGAGAGGGTCTGGACACGCTGGGAGGCCTCGGTGGGGACCTTCTGGACGTTCTCCTGGAGCTCAATGGCGTGAGCACGGACGGCCTCAATGAGGGCGTTGAGGCGGATGTTCAAGGCCTGGATGGACTCCTTGGACTTGATCACGGTGGCGTTGTTCTCGGCAGCCTTACGCAAGTCCTGGGCGGACTGGGCAATGGGGGCAACAGAGACGCTCACGCGGCGGGAGACGCGGAGGGAGACATTGCGGCCGAGGTCGACAACACGGGAAGCCTGGTTGCTCTGGCCGGCGGTAGACTGCTCAGCCTCGGCATCAGCAGGCAAGACACGGTTGACGATGGTCTCGAGACCATCGACGAGAGGAGTGGCGTGGGTGTTGACACGGGTGGCAAAGGCAGTGGCGGTGGTGGTAGCAGCAGCGGTGATGTTGTTGGCAGTCGAGGTGGCGGCAGTGGTGATCTGGTCGCGGGTCGAGTTGGCAACAGTGGTGATCTGGTCGCGGGTCGAAGCAGCGGTGGTGGCGATGTTGCTGGTGACGGCCTTGACGGGGGCGGTGACACGGGTGTCGATGGTCGACTGGATCTGGGTATAAGCGTTCTTGGACGACTCCTCGACGTAGACGTAGGGCTTCTTGACCTGGGTCACAATCTCGGAGGTGGGCTTAGTGACGATGGGGAAGGTGGTCTCGAAAACGTCCAAGGACTTTGTGGCGATCTGGTCAACCTTAGAGATGGCGGGCTGGAGACGGGTGCTGTAGGGCTCGGTGTACTTGGAGACGGTCTCAACGGCGGAACCGGCGGTGTCGAGGGCGTAGCGGGAGTACTTGTTGTCCTTGGCGTACGAGTGGAGGGTTGAGACGCTGTCGTGGATCAAGGGCAAGGAGCTAACACGGGCAATGAAGCCAGCAGTAGGGGCAGCGGCAGTGGGGCCACCGTTGACAGACACCTCCTCGGTGACGATGGTGGTCTGCTTGCCGTCCTTGTCGGTGGTGGTAGTGTACTTGCGGGTGGTGGTGGTGGTCTTAGTGGTCTTCTTGACAGACTGGCCATTGGGGCCCTTGATGACATCCTCCTCGACGGAAGAGGTAGAGGTGCGCGAGTGGTTGCGATCCTCAATGTCAGAGTTGTCGGATTCTGAAGAGTTGTAACGGGTGGTCATTATGAAAACTGGAGGGATGAAGGGGATGTAGGGAGAGGAGAGAAAAAGAAGAGAAGGCGATAATTAGAATGGATGACTAGAAAGGGTCCGAGTGGAGTTCAAAATGCAAAGAGAGAGGATTGCGCCCGCGAAAAAGGCGATAGAAAATAAGTCCGCCAAATGCAATATGTCCAATGTTCAATGTTTGTTGACAAACAACACATAGCGAAAAGGCTGAAAATAACATGAGGATTGAGCGAGTGATTGACAATGGTCTCGATGATTATGTTGACAGCAAGGGAGTGGTTGTTGTGTTTTGTGTGTGAGTGTAAAAGTCAGGGGGTGCGATTGTATTTTTTTGTTTGCAACAAAAAAAGGCGTGAAGGGGTGATGATGATGCTGCAGCCGATCCAATCCAGCCCAGCCCAGCTGTTTAGCTGTTTGTATGCATTTTGTCTTTGTCAATTGCGCCAGTGCGTAGCGTGCTTGGGCTTGTGTTTGTGTGCATGTGGGTAAAAGTGAGGTCGGTCCGTCGAGGTGAAGGGTTGTGGATATGAACTCTCCTTTCTTTTCTATTTTGATCGTGTCGGCGACACTCATCCTACTTCTTCTTTTGCTTCTTCTTATTTCTTGCTCCACACCTCTTTTTGTTCTGTCGAATGATGTCCATGGTTGCTGTGGTGGTTGTTGTGATTCCCAAGATCCTGGCTTTGTCGGAGAGATAACCAGAACCAGCAAGATTTTAGGGAAATGAAAAATGAGGGGGAATAGAAAAAGACCGGACAGAGAAAGGTTCCTGGATTGCAACTCATGTGATTTTTATGCCTCTCTCTTTCACATTTTCAATCTCTCGAGGGGAAAGAAGGAAGGGGGGCGGATGCGATAAGGTGGCGATGGTATGATTGGCATTCTTTTTTGTGCGAATGGTCAAAGGTGGTGAAGTGGGAAAGACGAAAAAGAAGGAAAAAAGGGTCGAAAGGAAGGAGGAGGGGAGGCACAGTAATGACTGCTGATGCGATCTGTTGGGGTAAAAAATAATTTTAAAGGCAAAAAACAGGGAGACACGGGAAGTGTGGGAGAAAGGAAAAAAAGGATAGGGCTTACTTACGTGTTGATGTTGGTGGTGTTTGGTGGGGAGGGTGTTACAAAGAGAGGAAGGAGGAGTAATGGAGAGAGAGATAGTAAATGTGTGGGGTATAGGGTATTGAATGCTGAAAGAGAGAGGGAGATGCTGGGGAGAGAGGGAGGAAGGAGAAGATGGAAGTGCCGATATGGATGGGAGGAAAGAGTAAAAGAGAGTGGACGACAAAGGATGAGTGATAGAAGGGAAGTAATAGTGAGAAGAGAAAGGGGAGACAGCGTCTATTTATTCAACTTTCACTCACTGTCCTTTGACATGTTGATGCTAACCGAACGGCGATCATGAGCAAAAGCACACACTTGTAAACAATACAAGTTATTCATTCAGCGCAACATTCACATTCACCTCTTTTTTCAACTCCAACAAAAAAAATCATCGGCAGAGGGGCGATACGCAAACCAGAGCGTGATAGTGGACTTCACTCCGTCTGACAGACACAAGGGTAAGTTCTGCTAGCTGGCCAGAGCAAGCAAAGCAATAAGCATATGGCACTTCCTGTCAACACTCTCACACTCTCACTCAACTTTGGTTTGGACTCCTATCCACCCCCTCTTTCTGTTCTGTGTGTCTCCCCTGGCTCAGCACATTGGCTCACTGGCTTTTTAGTCTTTATTCTTTCGTGCTCTCTCATTCTCATTCTATTCAATTGACAATCACCTCTTCCCCTCACGCTCGTTACTCAGTCGATCACGACTTTGTTTTAAAAAAAAGGACAGGGGTGTGGTTGAAGCTGGTCGGCCATTCAATGACTGACCATAAAAAAAAGAACTCTTTCAGATAGACACTCACACACACTCGTGCCACATGTGTCGATCGGAAAAGCAGGGTGAAAAAAAGAACTCTCTTCCTTCCTTTCTTCGTCCTCCTGAATGTCAGGTACAGAAATCTTTCTCATAGAAAATGACACAGGGAGTTGGTTATGCCGCAAAGGGTAGGAGGCAATTGCAATGAGGATTAACTAACCCTTCCCATCTATGTATCCCTTTGGTTGCCTTTTCACTTCTTCTACTTCGATAACCTCGGAATGAGTCTCATTCTCCGGAGGAGAACGAGAGAATGCTCGGACGGAGAAGCAAAAAAAAACCCATAAACAACATATTTCACGAGCGAATAACGTTGTCTTTGATAAGAGTTTAGTGAGCGTCTATTTTTCAGCCTCAAGCGAGTCGAAATAAAATGTTGTGCTTGTGTTTATGGCCACGCCTCCTCTCCCTTTGTTTTTCTTCAAAGGAGTAATGATGGAGCGTATTCACCAAAGAAAATCGCAACCAAAAGCACGTCGTTCTCTCTGTCGGGGTGTCACTTTTCATTGACGGTCCAGGGTCTCGGACAGGTAGGTCTTCTCATCTCTCTCTCGCACAACCCGCAACCACATCCGTCAATTTTTTTTCATTCCTTCTTTCATGATTAGTGTGGCGTGTGTTTGCAAGAAGGAAATAGGGGCGAAAGATGAAGTTCTGATTGGCGTTCTTTGTTCCCTTTTGGATGGTGGCGATGGTTGTGGCAAGGAATTGTCCCTTGCCTTCTGCAAGCATATGTTCGTCAGTGAGTCGGTCGGTGAGCGTGATAACAGGCGGATTTACTATTCTCTTTCGAACAAGAAGACGGTCCGTAGAATCCATGATCGCGCTACTTCTTCCCCCCCTTTTTTTTGTTGAGTCTACATCCAGAAAACAAGGGTTCTCTTGTTGTTGCTCGTGAAAGGTAGGGATGAGAAAGGATCGATGAAGTGAACATTGTTTTGGATAAGCACGCGAATGGACCAAGTGCTTGTGTACTTTTTTTATCACGTTATGGCGGCGGGAAAAAAAAGGGTAAAGACGCCATGACGAGTCTGGGCGATGATAATGATTGTTGTTGCTTGGTTGATATGGAGCTTGGCTTGCCCTTGGATAATGCAAGGCATTTGTCTGTTTGTATGTTATTTTATTTTAGCATTTGAATGAAATGAATTCTGAGTGCAATCGATGAAATTTTTCACGGTCAGATCATTTATTATCCTCCCCACAACTACACAGGATATATGTTGGCATGTGAAAAAATCCCTTGCCTTACTTAATTCAATTCGATCACAACAATGATACGATCGGAACATCACCCTCAATGTGAGAGACAAATGGGTCAGCTTATCCACGTTGCCGGGTCCTTTTTTTCCAAGGAGACCTTTGTACAGTCGAGCAGAAAGATGTAGCCCTTTGCTGGGATAGTGCTCTGATAGGCTGTTTCTTGATCAGCCAATCCTCATCCTCGCCAACCAACAGATTGTTTTGTGTTTGATCAGTTTGCATTCTGCAGCATAAAAAGATAAAGAGAGACGTGAAAGTTCATCACTGTTTTGGTTGACACACAGACCTCTTTTATTTTCTATTCAGGTACCATCAGTTCCTTACTCACGGTGCACAAAGAGAACATGGGACAGGTCAACCCTTTAAGTACTTATACATACATGCAAACCCAGGTACGCTCCCCCTTCTTCGATGATAAACAACATCTCGTGAAGGAGGACCCTGACATCTTGTTCTTGCTAGAACAACAACTGTCACTCCAGAAAACACTGACGTCCATCATCACAAGCAAATACGTTTGTTTCTGGCCTCTTTTTTTTGCTATGCTCGGGGCTTTAAAAAAATAGACGTTCAACTACGCAATTGCACTGCTGTTTGCAGCTACACAGATACCGGGAACGATCCTTCTAGGCCACGGTATCTATCGGACTCCCTCTTAATCGGGAAGACAAAACCGTCGGCCTTGGCTCTCCTGTGCTATCCACTTAGGTATTCACTCCTGTCATCCTTGTTATCAATGACTCCCATAACCATGCCTCTTGGAAGCATGACCCTTTCTCTTTCTTGGCGAGGTGAAGAAAAGGAAGAACGACGACATCAGATCGGTCGGATAATTTGTTACGAATAGGTGCGCGTTTGTTTGAGATAAAGGAACGATCTACCCTGCTGTGTCTGGAAAAATACAGAGACAAAGACTGGAGATCGTTTGTTTACTGTTTCTTCCGGCTTATTGATGATGTTTGTCGTTGACAATAATGAGTCTTTAATGACCTACACTCGATCATGGTCCTATTTGTTGCTTTCTTTTCTTTCCCACTTTCCTTTTTGCCATTTGTCCCTCCATTACCTCCGTCACCCAACCCTCTTTTTACTTTCATCGTCATAAGTCTCATGTCGATGTTTATTTTTGATTCGTTTTTGTTGTTTTCCATGTGGCGCGGTCTTTCAAAAACACACAAAAAGTTGTATCGGCGATAAGTGTGAAAACGATATCGAGAACGAGGGAGAGAGGATAATGTCGCCATCATCTTCTGGGCAATGGACATTCCTTTTCGCTGGTGGCTGACATTGGATTATGACAGGAGAGGGATGGAGTATTACGAGCTAGCTCGTAAACGTGGGATTCCACTCCTCTTGGCTTTTTCACATTCCATTTCGATTCTCCATCGTGTGCCTGTTGTTGGTGTGTTGTGTAAGCTAGGTTTTGATTTTTTGTTTATCAAATTAGTCAGTGCGGTGGCTTAATGCACATGAACGATAGCATTGGACACGTGTATTGGCATGAACCCCTGACACTGATAGAGAAAGGGATGTGTGTGTGTGTGAAAAGTGGGGGTCACCGTGCTGCCTGGCGCGTGAAAAATCAGGGGAGGAGACCTGGACGTTCGTTCACGATCATGATCATCATCACAATATAAGAGGTAACCAAGTTGGATGTGTATTTGTTATTTATTATTTATTTGCTATTATACGTAAAGTAATATCTGATCCTCTCGTGCATGCATCCTCATGCATCCCTCTCTCCCTAAGCAAAGTTCCCATGAGGATTTGACACTTCCCTCATATTCCCGCTCTTGCCCGAACACAAGATTACCGTAATAGCATATTGAAATTTGCATGTGCCAGTTCTTTTTTTCTCCAAGGGGTTGTGTGCTGTCCGCCTTGTGGCACCATTTCGTACTCTTCGTTCCACGCGTTTGATGCTGTATATTTTCGTGTTCAATATGCTCACATTTTACTTTTTTATAACCTGGCTCCTTCTTCCATCCTTTCAGTCTCTCTTTCAGGCAATGCAGTGCGCCCACGGAGGACAGAGTGAAAGAAGATATGGCGCTGCTGGGTTGTCAACCGGACAAAAAAATATACGATTGGATTAGATGTATGCTCACAACATTTGGACGAATAATCAGGAACCGACATGGCGACAGGTTTGCATATGGCGAATAATAAACTGGGAATGTGAGCATCCCTCAATACGAAGGAGAGAGATTGGCGCATGTCTGTTAGGGGTATGGTGCTCGAGAAGTAGAGTCTAGGTCCCCGTTTCAAACCGTTGTTGTCGATTGGACCCTGTGCGCAATATTGATTGCTTAGGTACATTGGTTTGTCGCTTGCTTGCCTATTAGACTGGCTTGATATGCACGTTGCATGATTTCATGCGCAGGATGGCGGCCGTCGCTCTGTGGTGTGGGTGAGGAGGGAACGATGGAGATGACATTTGACATGGGGTAGTTCGTTAGTCTCATGGCGGAGAGGTAAGTGAGGGGGATGTTGAGATGATTTTCAGGTGGGGACCTGAACATTATTGACATTTGAGCTGGATTGAGTTCTCGGGTGCCGACTCTCCCACTTCCATCTTTATTTTGAAGTGAACATAAAAATTGCTTCGTGATTTCTTTTTTTACCGCGCGTGAATGTGGAGAAAAAAAACGCTGAAGTATACAATGGGCAGTTCGTTCGTCCCTGCAAACCACTAAACCACCAACCCCAACACCTTTCCTTGATCAATGCTGCCATGCCTTGACAATGGCTATCCCGGCTTGTTTTTTTTTTGTTTCTCCTATTCAGATCCGATCTGTCTGTCGTGTCGCTATAGATACCTCACTTACACCAACAACTGGCTGAAAGAAGTTGGCCCTTAAAGAGAAGAAAAAAAAAAGAAATAGCACAGTGTTCACTTTGAACCTACGTGCATCGCGTCGTCCATTATTTTTGTTTTGATCCATGAACATTGACAAAAACATAATAAGCGCTGCAAACTTTACTCTCTCCTCCACTTTGGGCCTTTCTCTCCATTCTCCACACTAGGTGATGTTTATTACTATGTTTGTTTGTTTTTACTGCTCTCGTCCTCCGCTACTCCCCATTCCTTGACTCTGTGTGCACCTTCTGCACTTTCTTTTTTGGGGACATGGAGAAGAAACACATGCATGGACTAACAACCCGTAATCTGAAATAGTTCCACTTGGAGCAAGCAAGCACTGAGCAAAACTGTGAGTGAGTGTGTGTGTGTGTGAGCTGACAAGGGTATTCTCCCTCTCTGCTCGCCTCCTTTTCATATGTCAGTGCATGTTAAGTGAATGGGCTGCGGCCAATATGTCCGAGAAGTCTCTCCTAATGTGACCCCGACCTCGGAGGCACAGCGAGGCACACGAGTAGTAAGGAGAGTGCACCATTCGCCATCCATCTCCACTTCACCTCTCTTCAGTTTTACCCAACCGTTTTACCTCCATGTGTGATCCTGCCTGACATTTATTGACTAATACGAAAAACAAAGAGTGTTCTTAGCTGCGCCCAGACATCCTCCAAAATAATGGGTAATAAATCCGAAGGCGCGAGAAGAGAGAGAGTGTGTGTGTGTGCGTGTGTGTGAAGTGAGGAGGCATTTTTGATTGCGACCTTTAGAAAACCCAAACGCAAAATGCACCACAGGCACATACACACACTCGAAAACTACTCAAACAAGGAAATCAACATTTGTCATCGTTTTCGCGAAGAAAATGGAAGTAGAAAAGGTACCTGGGAGCACGGATGGAGTGCAACCATGGTAGCGGTGGTGGCCTGGAGGGTGCGTGAAATTTCTCGTTGCTGTGTCATCCCACCCTCTTCTTTTTGCTCACCATGGACAGAGAGAGAGAGGAGGTACAGAAAGTATCTGGAGTATCGTATTATCACACGATGACATCCCGATCCCTCGTTGGTCGTTGGTCGCCAGTATTTTTTTGCTTGGCAAAAATCACTGGTCCCAGTCCCAGCACCTGCATCTTCATGCTCATTACTCACATGTGAAGAGGGGAGGTAGGGGGCAGTGAAATGACGGGAGGAATATTAAGCAAAAGCAACAGGCCGCCTAAAAAACACTGCAACTGAGTGTCCGAGTTGGAGATGTGAGTAGTGAGCGCGCGCAAAATAGAAAGTCGCGCATCATGCATGCAAGTCCCAACCCATCCACCCCCACTTACACTTATGCACATACACAAGAGCGCACTACAAATCATGCCCTCAGACACCAAACAAAGAGCAAGAGACATGTCTAAGTCCCTTACAAACCGCGTTCCCTACTACTATCACCACCATCAACTTGGCCTCTCACTCAAAGCCTCATGCCACTCCATCAATCCAATGTGCTGCCAAGAATCCAAGATGCATTTGTTTTTTATTTTATGAATACGAGTTGTTGATAACCCCACTTGATTCCCGCAAGAATTTTTGTGTTGTGCCATGCTTGCAACTCTGGTTGTTGTTATTTTTTGTGCTTTGTCGCATTTACTTGCCCTGTCCAGCCTCGAGTTCCCTGACAACATCCTCGGCTGACGACTCCTCCTTGACCTTCAACAAGAACTTCTTGGGCTTGCCATCCTCCACCGCGAAAATCGTCACAAAGTTCTTAGTACGCTTTGGTCCCATTCCCTGAATCACCCAGTCTATTAAAAGCACAAGGTTGTTAGTCAAGAATAATTGTCATGCACAAGCAACGAGCCGCAAAACAAACAAAACAACAACAAACAATAACTTACTGTTAAGGATGAGTTGACCAGTGCCGCCGGTTCTCATGATCATGCGGCGCTTCTTGGACTCGGTGTTTTCGTTCACACGGAACTGTCCGACTCCTAAATCCTTGTTCTCGCCATCCACGATGGCGTACAACTTGCCCTTGACTTCAAACACAGTCTCCTCGCCCTCCTCGCCAGCACGACTGTCGACCAACTGCGACCTTGTGTCATCAGGCATCGTTTCGTTATCACCTTCATCCTTTTTGCCAGAGGGGTGGCCAGCAGGGACTGAGAATTGGAATCCGCCTCCTGCTGATGGAGATGATGTCGAAAAGGGAGAAGAAGCAGCTCCAAAGCTGAATGGCTTGGGTGCAGAAAGGGTGAATGGCGAAGATGAGGTGGTGGCGCTAGTAGTCGAAGTAGCAGGCTTGGGTACAGAGAATGCAAATGGCGAGGATGTAGAGGTAGCGGCGCTGGTGGTGGCCTTCGAGTCAGTTGCTGTAGTTGAGGTTGCGGTAGCTGTTGAGACGCCAAAGTTGAATCCGCCAAAGACCGGCTTGGGGGCGGGGTTCTCGCCGATGGCGCTCAAGGGAACTCCAAAGCTCAGCTTAGGAGCAGCATCAGATCCAGAAGTGGTCACTCCTGAAGGTCCCGTCAACAATGACCCGTTCTGAAGAGATGGAGATACAAGGGCAGGGCTCGACGCAGTCGACTTAGCGCCGGTTGAGGTCATGTATTTCTTCTTGATCGCCTGTCTCTTGTCCGTGTACTGTCCAAAGATCTGTGCCAAGTTGACGATGGGATTGTTGATCAGCTCCTTCTCAATCTTCTTGACAAATGTCCTGTTCAGGGCCTGAAGGTAGCGCTCCAATTCCTCACGGTCTGGCGTCCCTGAATTGTCGGCGTCAGTTGAGGAGGAAGCCGCAGGTGGTGCGCTTCCAACGTTGAACGTGAATGCTCCCGGAGTAAGAGTCGATGCGGATTTTGCTGTCGATGGGAACGGGGCTGTCGTCGTCGAAAACAATGATGAGGACGGCGCTGATGTAGCCGAAAACAATGACGACGCTAACGTAGTTAAAACAAACAGAATATGAAATAAGTACCGGGGTGATATATCTATACACAGTATGCGTCGGAAATAGCATGGTATCGCGCCTGTCATGCAAATTACCTTTGGAAGTCGAAGATGTGAATAGTGAGGCAGACGTCGCGGTCGAGGTCGAAGGCATTGGGGCCGCGGCAGGTGTAGTGCCAAAGTTGAATAATCCTCCTGAGGTAGTGGATGGTGCGGTTGAGGTTGAGGTCAAGGTCGAGGAAGGCGTCACGCCAAAGTTGAACAATCCCGTTGAGGTAGTAGATGGTGCGGTCGGGGTTGGGGTGGAAGTTGAGGAGGATGTCACGCCAAAGTTGAATGATCCTGTGGAGAAAGGCTTTGCTGTGGTTGCTGCTCCTGTTGTGGGGGTGGGTGTTGTTGGGGCAGCGAACGACACGCTGGCAAATGGCGACGCCGTCGCAGTGGACGTTGATGGGGCAGCGAAGGATGGCATATTGGCAAAAGGCGAAGACTTCGCAGCGCCGTTGTCGCCACCGCCTCCATTCAGTCTTCTTCCCCTGGGAGCTTTGATACTATTAAGAAGTGTTTTTTTCGCCGTCAGGAAAGGAACAATTGTAAGGTATTAGTTTTCCGACATAAGCTTGGGTTCGAGCACTGTAACAAAGACGAACAAAAAGCGCGATTTGACAGTTGATTTTGTTGATGGGGTCGTCGAGTTGAAGTTCTTACACTCTCTTTGCCATTTCCTCCTGAGAAGCTTGCTTGAAGACACCTTGAATGGAGCTGCCTTCGTCGTTGTCGCCATCGCGATCGTACTCATCCTTGGTGAGCTGGTTCTCTGTTCCTCGCTTGGACATTTGTTGCTGTTGTTTGTCGTGAAAGTAGGATGATCCTCTAAGGTTGATGTCTTGTTGTTTTTCCCTTTGCACTGACGCAATTGAAGCTGGTTTTTGCGAATAATGTGTTCGTGGTCGTCCTTGTGAAATTGAGATCGGCGAGGTCGCAAAGAAACGATCGGCTTGATGGGTGAAGGAGAAACAGGACAGTACGAAGGGAAAAAAGAACCTCTCGTTTTTATTTTTATTTTGGTTTGCGTATGCGCCACCTTTCCTGCACTGAATAATTGACACGTCGTGGAAGCCACTGGCGAGACAGCTTGTCCAAGGCTTATTTTATGCCTTCTGCATAGTCCATTCATTACCCATGTGCATAAAAACATCACTATCGACCATTGCTTCTGCCATATCCTTCAGATGAGAACAAGCCAGACAGCAAGCCAATTACCCAAGATCGTTACCTCGCTTCTACCAACCGACGCACTCTCGCCTTACTCTCCGCCTTGACCCCTTTAGCCCAACAAAGCATCCAAAAGTGACTGCCTGCAATTCGGCTGATCAACCAAACAAGATCAGCCCTCCACCGGGGACCCTCTCAAGGAAGGGTCTAGTAGTAAATGGTCAAAAGTGAGAGTTGACAGGAGAACAAGAAGTAAGGAGAGTGAAGAAGGTTCTCATTCATTCATTC
Source organism: Linnemannia hyalina (assembly GCA_019671135.1). NCBI lineage: Eukaryota > Fungi > Mortierellomycota > Mortierellomycetes > Mortierellales > Mortierellaceae > Linnemannia > Linnemannia hyalina. The sequence continues at coordinate 785,964 of JAHRHY010000008.1, read as the reverse complement.
GTTCTATTCGTCTTTCTCACTCATTCCTCCACTTGACATTCAGTGCCTCTGCTCATGGCACACACAACAGCATGTCGCTGTTGCCCAACAACAGTCCAGTTGAGCGTGAAGGCCAACGCCACTATTTTCACTACAAGCTTGTTTTCGGCTTCACGGAATACCGCTCCAACCAGATCGACTCGACCTATCCACACACAGCTTCACTCGTCCAAATACCAGTCTTCAATTGTCTCTGGGAGTGGCCAAAAAAGGTTAAATGACCTGCACACATCAACGGCAAACTCAATTGCCCCAGCTTGGACTTCCGGAGCAAGAGCAACGAAAGATCACTTTGAGCATGTCGTCATTGGATCGCGACTAAAGACCAAGAGCGTAAGCGACGAAAGTGCATGGACCACTATCTCCAGGGCAACCACGATTACGGCCGCAGCGGTCATGCGTAGGGCAGTCCTTGGCCGAGACGAGACAAGCAGCAACCTGTGTTCCAAGGGGGTGAACCTGAGAAGGGCTTTCACCCACCAGCGCCAGCACAACAACAGTCAGTACCAGCGCTACGCGCGATATCCCAATAGTAGTATGAGTACCAGGCTGGGAGGAGCTGGCTGTGGCATTTCGTTGGAGGAAGGGGTGACAGGGTGGGATTCGTCAGCAACGGGGCTGAGAGGAGGAAGACGGACCCTCTTTGAGCCAAGCCGAGGACGGACTGGCTGGGTGGGTGGTGCGATGGGGCAACAATTGACAAGAAGGTAAGACTTTTATTATTACTTCATTAACTTGGAGACATTATCGCATGGTTTCTATTTGTTTGTTGATTGCAATGGTCTGGAGAAGATGAAAGAAAAAAAAAAGAAATGCCCGAAACCATGGGCTGACATCTGAGAAGCATAAATAGGAGACTCTCTTTTCGAACAGGCTACTAATCTCATCACTTCTTAACCCTCTTTATCCGCACCACTCCCAACTTCTTTCCTTCCCTTTCCTCTCTTTCTTTCCCTTTCCATCATACTCGCACCTCCTTCCACCACCAACCAACCAACCTTAACACCCACGACCACTCGCGCAGATCAAGCACTCTCGACACCCTTTTACAACAACAGCAGGCGCGTATCCATACCAACACCACCACTACCGCAATAGCGACAACAACACACCCACACATAATGACTGAAAAAGTTGCTCTTATCGGATCCGGAAACTGGTAAATACCTCCTCTTCTTCGTTACTCATATCATATTGTCAGGCGTATCGTCAAGGTCAACGACTCTTATGGATCAAGACAACGACCGCCATGTTCAGTTTTCTGGAATAACCGACCGAGACTGGAGAGTGTATAAATACGAACTGAAGATTGGAAAGAGAAAGACATGCAAAAACCGGACGCAGTTCTCTCAACAGCATCGAAAAAAAAATGGACGGTGATGTTCACGGCAAATGAATACAATGGAATGAACGAATGGAACAGACTGAATGCTAATCACCGAATGCATCTCACTTTTCGTAGGGGATCAGCAGTTGCCAAGATCGTTGGCGGCAACGTGCAGAAGTTTGATCATTTCCAGAACGAGGTCAAGATGTGGGTCTTTGAGGAGCAAGTCGATGGTCAGAACTTGACTGAAATTATCAACACCAAGCACGAGAACGTCAAGTAAGTCTTGTTTTTTTGCATTTTTGCTGAAGCAACAATTTGGGAAACGCGTACTCTCCCACGCACGAAGGCAATTGTGGGTACAAACGATGGAATCAGGGATTGTGGGGTTGAACACATGGGTACAACACAAAAGAACAAGCGAGTTCGATCTATGTCCACTTGATTTGTTGCAGAATGATTTTTTTGTGGGGCGAAACAAACAAAAAGCTCGATTGGAACATTACATCGATTCTATGCATCAGAATCGACACCAGGCAGCACAACAAGTCCTCATGTCGGCCGAGAAGACTCGATCAACTCCTCCTCGCTGGATAGTGAGGAAAAACATAAAGTGGCGCAAAACACCAAGGAAGAAAAAATATGGATCGAAGCTGGTCAGTCAGCAGAAATTACCACACCGGCATGAAGACATGTCGTCTTTTCTCCGATGACCCTACCTTTTTTTGGCTTTATTCTCACGCACCCAGATATGTCCACTATTGGTTTGGTTGCCCCAGCCTTTCAACAGTCAAGAGAGAATGGGAGACAGAGAAAGATAAGCAATGAAAAACGTGCATCATCTAATCGCGAAATGGTATTCTTTTTATTGTTGGGAAGATATCTGCCAGGAATCAAGTTACCAGAGAACATTGTTGCCTGTCCTGATCTGATCAAGACGTGCGAGGATGCGACCATGCTGGTCTTTGTCGTTCCCCATCAGGTAGGACATGAACACCAAACCCAACTCTCCGACGTGGGGTAGGAAAGAAGGATGCTTGATAAGGTTCAAACACTTTCCTTATCAGGCCGGTCACTTGGGGGGGGGGCATGGACTTTTTTTGTTGTGGGTCTCGGACCATGAAAGTCTCTAACTCACACACTGGAATGGAATAGCAAGGAAGGACAACGTGCAGGAGGCGGTGGTCAAGGAGAGACAGTGCCCGATGGAATAGGCTGTAATCAGGAGCGTGTTGCCAAGAGGGAGAGAATCATGGGTCCACTCGTAGGATGTCGGAGCAACGTGCATACCAATGTGTCAGAGGAATTACATTCCACATGAGAATGGTGATACGACTCTTCTTCAACGGCATAGTCATTTGTAACCACGTATTTCAGCGTACGACAGAGCAATGTTGACTAACCTGCTAGTGACCTATTTGAACGTGTGCGTGTTTGTCTAGTTTGTGGCAAGCGTCTGCAAGCAGTTGAAGGGTAAGATCTCGCCCAAGTGCAAGGCCATCTCACTTATCAAAGGAGTCGATGTTGAAGAGAACGATAACGGCTTCCGATTGATTACCGACATGATCCAGGACTCTTTGGGAATCCGGGCCTGTATGCTCAGTGGAGCCAACATTGCCACTGAGGTTGCGGAGGAGAGATTCTGCGAGACCACGATTGGATATAGAAACAGGGAGGACGGCGAGCTCTTCGAGGCGATCTTTCACACCCCTACCTTCCGTGTCAACATTGTCGAGGATGTCGTCGGAGTTGAGCTCTGTGGTGCCCTCAAGAACATTATCGCCATCGGCGGTGGTCTCGTCGACGGTCTCAAGTAAGTCATCGTTGCTCTGTTGTATTACAAACTGTTTACTTGTTTCCTTTCCTTCCAGGAACCAACCTACTTATCATTTGCACCTGTTTTCGTAATCACCTTGTTAGGCTTGGAGATAACACAAAGGCAGCAATTATCCGCATTGGTCTTTACGAGATGCGCAAGTTTGCAAAGATGTTCTACGCAGATGTCAAGGACGAGACCTTTTTCGAGTCGTGCGGGGTGGCAGATCTTGTCACAACGTGTGCTGGAGGTCGTAACCGCAAGGTAGCCGAGGCCCATGTGACGACGGGCAAGTCGTTCGACCAGCTGGAGAAGGAGATGCTTGGAGGACAAAAGTTACAGGGCACCTCGACCGCCAAGGATATGTACGGCATCCTGTCCAAGAAGGGTCTCTGCAAGGAGTTCCCTCTCATGACGACCATCTACCGGATCTGCTATGAGGACTTGCCTCCCATCAGAATTGTCGAGGACATCTGAGCTCTTTCTTCAACCTGTCGCACATGCACACACACACACACTCTCTCTCTCTCTCATGCACTCTCGAAGGAGTTCTTTTCGTAGATAGCACACTTTTTTTTAGCAAAGCAACAACGAAAAAATATACATTGTATACATCGCTTCCATCATTATCATGTGGACATTCGGTATACGAACAGAGAACCATGTATGTACAATGGCGTAGTTTAGCTTTATTCATTGAAAAACGCGTCGCGCACTTGTATATGTGTTTAATCAGATCAACCTCCTTGTCTCAGATCCAGACGCGTTCGCATGCGCCACCACCTATACCTCTTTTCTTGCAAGTGCTAATGGATCAAGCGTGTGAATTGCGTTCGCATGTGTCACTCACTACTCTTTTTTTTCACCAAACTGCAATCAAAATCTCATACCGTGTCTGCAACGAAGAAGAAGAAAGGTAAGGAGTGACAGAGGAAAGAAAAAAAATTGTCACTTTCTTGAGAATTGACTCCCGGTTAGCGTATTATTGATCAAGTATCGTTGCGCATTTTTTCATGAATCTCACTTCTTCACGCCACTTTTCTCTCCACAAAACATAATAGTGCGGTATGAAGTCTTTTAAAGTGGCAGAGGAGAGAGAGAGAGAAAGGTAGGGGTCACAATCGATCCTCCCCACATCCATATGCTGATCAAACTATCCTTATGCTCGTCGGGAAGAAATGAAAAGCAGAGTCTCCCATATGGCTCACGCGCAATATTTTATGAGTTATTGTTTTTGGTTGGGGTGAGGCCGATAAAAAAATCTGACTAGCGCTTGCACACTTGTCGATACGCGTGTCAAAAAATCTGCCCATCTGTCTCTCGGCTTTAGTTTATCCCTGGGATGCGATGTGTGAGGTGATTTGCGCTGAATGGTACAAAAGGGGAGTGCAAAGGTTGTATGCACCATGTACCATGAGAACCGTAAGCGCGTGTGCGTGGATGGATGTGCGGGTCTGATGAAGGCGCAAAAATTCACAAACTTTCCTTCCCCTGAGAAAAAATATATTGTCGCAAGGACCTGTACATGTGAGAAGAGATGAAGGCACAACCATCTACCCAAAGAAGAATTCAAATAGAGAAATACGCAATTGGGATGTGGCAAAAAAAAACGGCCAAATGGACTCTGATATGGGATGCAGCCTCGCCTTGTGCTTGTGTGATACGGCACTCTATCTGTTCCTTTCCATCCCTTATCGGTTGTCATCATTTTTCTACGCAACCAAGACATGTTGTGTAGATGAAGTACATCAGAGACCTTTTGGATCTGTAACCGAGGAACAATGTAGAAATGGGCTTACTGTGGGCATGGAAAACAAAGCTATTTTTACAGGAAGGCAGGTGCCATCCTCCCCACAAAAAGCCTAAAGAACATAGCAGCATTATTGTGAGATGTATAGCACTCAACCGTTCGAGATCATCAGATTAAGGACTTGGCCGCGAACGGACGCAACCAATGAGAGAAAAACATAGAGCTGTTTCGTTTTGCATTCCTTCTTTTGCGATGCGCTACTTCTTTTTGAGATTGCTCACTCACAGAAAGAGTCGAATTGACTGATTCATCTATTCTTTTATCCGTCTTTTCTTCTTTTTATGGGTAGTGCTCACTTCATCTTGTTCGCTCTTGATCTTTCTTTCCTTTCCTTTTCTTCCCCCAAGCATTTTGTTATCGGATGTTGTGATTTACCACAAAAGGCTGTGCTATATTACTTTTCAATGTTGAAGCTATTTGGGTCCTGTGAAGAGGGTGTGAAGAGAGAAGGGAAGAGAGGTGTTGTTCGGTTGCACAAAAAAAATTCTTCCTGTGTGCCTGGAACATAACTTGTTTTCCTCCCATCATGTGCTGGGCGAATGGAAGAAAGGGAAAAAAGTAAAGGAGAGGGGGGGGAAGTAAAGGAGAAGGAGAACGAAAGGCAAGGAAAGGGAAGGAAAACAGAGCGTGAAAAATGGAAGTAGAGTCCTGCGCCTTCCGCTTCGGTCTTGCTTCCGGGAGGACGAAGGATAGAAAAGGCTTCACTTTGACAGGTGTTCGTTGGATGAAGAACTAAGAGTTTGACTTATGACGATGGAACCAACGAACACCCCTTTTTTTTAGCCTTTGTTCTAATTTTCCTTTCCTTGCACGCTCCCTCGGTGGGTGAGGAAAGACAATGGTCGCTTTTTGGGGTTGGAATTGGGGGGTTGGAGGCTCCTATTTTTCATCCCAATCTCCACAACTGGAACTAAAGCAAAGAACGTCCATCTTGTTTATTTCATCTCGTTCATACCCCACAAAATAGGTGTTTCCTTTTCGGAAATGAAAAACAAGGGGGTTTGTTGTTTGCTTTCTTGGTTGGTTTCTTGGTTGAAGTTGGACTGCACTGGGAAGTAGTGCTTTGTTTTTTTTTAGGTCGTTGGCTCACTCTATCGTTGTTTTTGAGCCAAATGGTCATTCATGGTTCATGACGATGGATATTGCCTCTTTTCAATGTTGTTGTTTGCTTTGGTCGATCATGGGATGGTGTGAGCTGAAGTACAAGTGCAAAGTGTATGGTGTTTGTGTGGCCAGACTCACTTGTTTTTCTATTTGCGCCCATGCATGTCGATGCATTTTCACTTTTCCGCGTCACTTTTTTTTCTCCATTCTAAACAAACAAATTAAATGAGATTTGAGGGTGGGTGCTGTGAAACTGTGAAAAAGCGCGTTCGTCATTCGTTGTCTTTCTTTTATTTTGTTAGCGTTGGTGGTGGTGGGAAGGAGGTAAAAAAATCTCGAAAAAAGCATTTAACCTTCTGGCGTCCATGTGGATTTCATTATGACGGGAAGATCTAAGCGATCGTGGAAATGACTGACTGGAATTAAGCACGGAGATGAACACGGAAAAGTTGAACCGCGCGCGTGCACTGTTGGTTATTTTGTTGTTGTTGGTGTTGTCTTTACCGTGCCATATCCGTTGCTCATTTTCTTGTACACAGTTCATTTTTCTCGTAAACTAATATAAACCTCCGCCGGTTGAAGTCAACAAACTCATCATAGCACAACAACAAACAACCATGGAGATAGTAAGTAAGTCGAAGGGCGAGGGGTAGGAGAGCTCGGCAAACACACACTTTGTCATTGTTATTTAGTTTAGGTCGGATTGTGTCTTTCTAAGCAATGATACGGGGAGAAAGTGGAAAAAGCTATGTTGAGTTTTTACCTTGCATGCATGATTTTTATGGTTGAGGGGGGAGATCAAGTTATCACAAAGAGGCGCACAGAAAGTTCTTGCGTCTCTTTTCCATTCTTTCTCTTTTTTTTGCGAGCAAAGATGAAGAAGGAGGAGGAGTGAGACGTGAACTTGGCCGTCCTAAAACGGGCGCAGAGCATGATAGTGCTTGCCTTTATGGTTTGTGTTTTATGGTTTGTGTTTTATGGTTGTGCGGCTGAATTCTTGGTAGAAGCAATTTCCACATTTCTGACTTTCACAAGGAGGAAAGAAAAAAGAACTTTGCAACTTTCCCTTCGCTCGGTGTCACAAAATAAAACGAAAGGCAGGCGTTTCCTCTTGAACAACAACAGCAGAAAACGGACCGGCAGTAGGGAACATTGGGTGGGTGGGTCTGGCCAAGGCTGCTAAACGCAGGAGGAGCGCGGGTAGTCGTTACGAGGATCCATTGGACGCTATTCTTCCATATCTGCAAGGAAAAAAGCAAAGGGATTAGTTGGTTGGTCATTGATTAGTTGGTCATGAATGTAGGGTAAGTGTAGAGAACAAGGGGTATGGCAAGGGTGAAGGGAGACCAATAGGTCAAAGCAAGGCCAAGGGGGACATGAACTTTTAAATTAAACACCCATGCCTGTTCTTTTGTCATGAGGAGTGCTGGTTTTTTTTTCACTTGAACACTTTTGTTTATTTGTTGTCAATGACGCGAAATGAATAAGAAACCTGCATTTGGGTCCATAAGAAAGACATTTGCATTGGATTTTGTGGTGGATGGAGAGCAAGAAGACGTTGAGGATAGGGGTAAGAGTGAAGGGTGAGGGAAGGGTGGATTGAATGGGAGTAAGGGTGGCTGACTGGGGTTTGGATTAGAAGGCGGTAGGAAGGCGGGGTTTTGGGGTGGGGTCGGTTGTTGTAATCAGTTAGTTGAGTGCCGAGTGGGATTATTAAAACCACAATATTGCGAGCAGAGAAAACTGCCGTTTGTTCGAAGAAGGGGGGGAAAACTCGTTTTTTTGAGTTGCGGCGAGAGAGAGTGTGTCAGGGCATAACAAAATTCAGGCACACATACACAACAGGCAACAGCCATAGTAATAAAGACGAAAAGCACGAGCATTTTCCCATTTCGCAAGGTTGAAACTAGACCTTGTCCTTTGCTGCTCTCCTTGTCAGACTAAGACACACGCTACTCTGAACCTTGCTCGTCATTTGAACAGCAATGTTGTTTATCTTTACTTTAACAGCTATCATACAATCGCACTCTCTCTTTCGACTGACAGACAGACAAGCCGAACGACACGCGCACACACGCGTCCATTTTTTACTCCACTCCATTCAACCCCATCCAGGCACCTCTCCTCCCCTTCAAAAGAGGATGGGCGCGTACTTTCATCGTATCGGCATTTCGTTCTTCTGAGTAAGAGAGTGGTCTGCGCTTTTTTCTCTTCTTATTTTTCCCTTTCTTTCCTCCCTTCTTTCTTCTTTCTTCTTTCTCCACTCCTCCCTCTCTTCTCCCCCACTCCCCCTTCTCTTCTCCTTCACTCCCTCTAACAACCCTCATTCCTATTTCCCCGAACTCAAATTATCGCTATTGAAAGAGGGGTGAACCATTCTCTACCTTTTATCGCTTTTCTCGTCTTCTTCCCCGTCTCCTTATCCCTCGCTTCGCTCCTCTTTTTCTTTCCTCCCTCTTTTATTTTTCCCACCTCGTTCCTCATTCTCACTTCCTCATTCAAACACCTCATTCCCCTTCTTTCCTTTCATTCATTCAACAACAAAACATGACAAAGTTGCACATCACTCTGCTCCCGGAGGAGATTTTCTTCCGCCTGCTCCCCTTCCTCGACCTACCCGACCAACACAGTCTCCTGTTGACCTGCCGCTCCCTCTTCTACAAAGTCGTCCCCGCCCTCTACCGATCGCCCTTCCGACTCCTCCTCGCCTACAATGGAAAAACTTCTCCACACCCTCTCTCTCCAACCTCAACCTCCTCCCGCTCAACATTTCCTCCAATTGCATCCGCATCTGCATCGCACTCTTATTCTTCTCTCCCTTATTACTCTACCGTATCGGACCCTTCCTCATTTATCCCCACATCCTCCACCCTCTACTCCACAACAAGGACAACAATAACTCCCGCCACCGCAACACTCACTACCGTCAGGCTCGTACGTAGTAACAGCAGTATCAACAGTAACAGTAGCATCCATGGCGCTGGAAATGGTATTGGCAGTGGTGCAGGAGGCTCTGGCAGCAGCATGAGACACAGCTCCCGTCGACATACTGGCAACCCCAACTCCCTCCGCAAAGCATCTGCATCCTCTGTCTCTTCCACTTCCACGTCCTCGACTTCGTCCTCCTCCACCCACACAGCAGCCACTGCCCTCACAACCGCTGCTAGCTCGTACTCACCCCCCTCAGCACGACCCACAGGAACTTCAGGCCCATTTCCTGTTGCCATTGCCACTGCCACTACTTCGACTTCGGCCCCGAGCTCAGCAACACCCCGCTCGGTCCACCCTTCTTCACTTCACCAACGGTCGTTGTCTGATCACCCCAAGGGGTTCAATCCCAGCAGCATCGGCACCAGCCATTCTGACACGGCCGCAGCGCATTCCAAAGCCCGTCTCTCCATCATCACCCACCACAACCAGCAACAACAATCCTCCTTAACGCGCTCTACGGGGACAGCAACAACAATGGCGCTTACGCCACAACGCGACGGCTGGAAGCTCAAGAAAATGTCTCAGTTGCTCCAATTGCTCATCGCCTGCACGTCGATCCAAGCCCGACTCCCGGCACTTCGGTATCCAGGCTATGGTCAGCAATGGATCCGCCCGCCTTGCAAACTCGACTATCTGCTTTACTATACTGACCAACAAGAAGGTGGCGAGATTATGGTCCAATGTTTTCATCTCCTCTTTGCGGACTTGATCCAGTGTCGGTGGGAGAATGAGGCGCGAGGGTTGGGTGTGCCGCTTGGTCCACCTGATAAAGAAGCCTACAAGGTTCTGTATCAGATCCAGAGAGAATTTATGGCGCATCATCCGGGGGGGATAAGGACTTTGTCGGTCTCGGCCGTCCATACTATCGACCACGCAATTACTTTGGCGCCACAGCTGGGAAGGGTTTCGCGGTTGGAGTTGACGGATTTGGAGCTCGAGTTCAAGGTCGAGAAGGTGATAGACTTTATCAAGTCGCATCGGATGGTCTTTGGTCCTGTGCTGAAGGAGCTCTCGCTCAAGAAGACGCAAACAGAGGGAGAGACCCGTGGAGACAGTGGTGCAAACAGTCCTGGTTCGAGAGGAGCAGGAGGAGGGTATCAAGCCTCCATTTCTGCGGCTTCGATGTTTTCGTTTGGGTCTGCAGGATCGCCCATCTCGTCTACTCCCATGTTCCCGCCACATCCTATACCTGCAGGAATCATTGCGGCAACAGGAGGAGGAGAAGGAGGAGCTCCTTCTTCTTCCACGTCGCCACCAGTTGCTCTTATCCAATCCTTGATCAATTTTCCCAGAAGTGCAACTACATCCTCCATGGCTTCATCGGTCATGTTGGTGGTGGAGGCGATCAAGGGACTGGAGCGTTTGGATGCGACAAACTGGGACGATTGTGTCCTCTATCTCGATCGACTTCCTTCACCCAGCCTGAAGCGCCTCTGGCTGTCCCCAAACACCCCATCCTCAACCTCGCCCAACTATACACAGGCTGAGCAACAGTTGATGGGACTGGCAGAGCAGCTCAAAAAATGGCGGCAACTCGAGGAGATCAAGATGCCGATCCGCAAAGGAAACGTCTTTGCCTGGGCCGCAAGCGAGAAGCGAGCTGCCTTAATCTGTGCACCCATATTGGCAGGATCCAGGACTAAACGCCTCCCCGAGATGCGACAGATCCACCTTGAGGGCCCTACATTGGATGTGGTCGACAGTGTCCGAGACGCGGCGTTTGCATTCCAGGCGACGTTGGAGGATCTGGAGGCGAGGTCCCGCGTTCGAGTATGGCATCCGACGACGATTGAGTGGGGATGGAGGATGCCCCGGTTGACGCGTCTCACGCTCGAGGGGGAGATCAGTCTTTATTTCAGTCTGGATGCCTTGAACCGGTGTCCTGCACTTGAGGAACTTACTTTGGCGACATCGATGAGGCACCCGCATCACCACTACTATCGACAGGACCAACCACCCTTGTCGCCACTCCCACACCTGGCCCGCGGAACCAACCCTGGAGGCGACTTGCTGTTGTTCATCCGGTCACAGGAGATCCGATCCATTGCCAGTCTAAAGAACCTGCAACGGTTGAGTCTCCACGGCGCGTGGCAGGTGCCCGATAGGGTGTTGCGCCGGATTGCCAATCAGTGTTTGAAGTTGAAGGAGTTGAGGTTGGACCAGACTGTGGGGACGACAATTGGAGGGGTGTTGTTGGGGGTTGAAAACATGAAGCGGTTGGAGAAGTTGGAGTTGAGGCTGGATGTAGTTGACTTGGCGTTGGTCCGGATCGTCGCCCGGAAGCTAGTCTTCCTGTCGTCGATCCAATTGACCAGTCTTCGTACCATAGATTAGAGACGGAGAGAGGAAGTATAGAAACGAAGGCAGATGAAATGATACCATAATACACATATACAACGACACAGCATGTCCTCATAGAGAAACCCCAAAAAAAAATATTCCCAGAGATGACTATTGTAAGATGCACAATGATGTTGTTTTTATTTTTGTTCAGCAAGCGATATGCAAAATGGGCCATTTTCCAGCATGCCCTTTTCCCTTCAGGGCAAGGCAATGGGCTTGTGACGCTCGGCAAGCCACATAATAGCCCATCGGAACTGCCAGTGAACAAAAGCCCGGCAGATGATCAACAACGAAGGCAAGAGACAGAATATCAACGGTATCGTCAAGCAGGCAAAGACGACGACGACACAGAAAATGGGTACAGCCAGGACGAGTTTCCAGATCAGGAGGTAAGACAGGGTCTTGAGGGTGTGCTTGTTGCTGAAGGAGGCGCCGAGATGGGTCGCAGACTTGTCAAACACATTGCGCGGTTTCCGGCGGCGCTGGCGGACCTCGCCCTCGGCGGTCGTGTAGGTTTCTGATGATGAGGAGGAGGTTGGAGGAGCTCCGCCGGGAGCTGCAGCAGGAGTAGGATCGGTGGTATGGGAGGAAGAAGAGGCGGAGGCGTGGATGCCGTGGTGCTCACATTCTTCAGATCCGGGGGTGACAAAGATGTCGAATGTCTGGTAGGGGTGTCGATCACGGACGTCCTTGGGGACCATGGCACGGGCGAGGACCAGGTCCAATCTTCCAAGCGCTCTCCAAGAGGTGACGGTCGCAATAACGACAAAGTATCCAACGGGCGGGAAGATCATACTGACGGCCGAGATGATGAGCGTCGCCATGGACCAGACAAAGAAGAAGAGCGAGAGAGGGACGACGATGAAGAGGATGTAGAAGAATGCTGTCCAGGCCTTACCGTCGCCGACGATCGACCAGTGTGTCTTTGGTTCCTCGTCTTCCTCGTCGTCGGGACGAGCGCCGTTGCCATGGGTAGAGGAGTTTGGACCGAGGAGACGATCGACGTCCCGGGAATGCTTTGCGTCATCATCGTCCCGTCCGTGCGAGGTCTGTCCCAGAAGAGGCCGAGTTGCCTCAGACGAAGACGAGCTGGCGGGTGGTGCAGAGGCGCCGCCTGATTGACTCGTCGCGCCATACTGCCGAGGAGGCTGAGATCCACTACCACCAGCACCATTGTTGCTACCACTGCCACTCCCTGATTGGAAATGCTCAGCAGGGGTCGAATCCAGGGGTATCCTGGTCTTTATATCAACACCGCGTTGGCCGGGGGGTCCACGAAGGTGGTCATAGTTGTCATGGATTTGATGTGGGGTGGTCGTAGCGTTCCTGATAACCGACGACTCGTATGATGGAGGCTCTTCTTCGTTTCCCAGGATGCCCTTCTTTGACGCTGCCGCCTTGGATTTATGTGCTGTTGGTTCTGCTGGTGTTGACGATGATCCTCCTGCCACTTCGGGTGCGTGTGCGGGCGCGGGAGTTTCTTGTGGGTGGCGGTGGAATAAGGATGTCACTGCCTCGGTTATGCTGTGGGTTGTTGAAGTGTGGGCTTGAGCCTGAACTGGAGCATGAACTGAACCTGACGAAGAAGTAGCAGTGGTATGAGTAGCAGGCTGAACGGCCACGGGGGTGGGTGTGAGAACGGGGGTTGAGAGATTGAGGTCTTGCTGATCGAGGGTTGGCCAGACGGGTTGGGTTGAGGGGACGTTGTGCCATGGCTGACTGTGGTCGAAGGGGTCGGATGGGTCGGATGGGTCGAATGCAGACATTGTGAACGAGAGGGTGGAGGAGGAAGGAAAGGCAAGAAGGAAGGGCGTAAAGGAAGAAAACAGAAAAAGAAAAAGAAAAAGAAAAAGAAAAAGAAAAAGAAAAACGGGAGACGGGAAAGGAAAGGGGGAAAAGAAAGATGCGGCGGAATGTGGAAAAAAGTTGAGTATTCAGATCGATGCATCACACAGACTGTGCTGTTGGTTGCATAAGACATACACACCCATTCGTAACCTCTTGGCGTTTTGTTCGTGGTAGTGATGTTATTGTACAGTTATTAGAAAAGAGAACGAGAGAAAAGACTTGGTAAGGAACAACGAGGGCTATTTACGGCGACAAGCGACTGCAAGAACAGAGCATGGGAAAGAAACCCCTCCTGCTCACTTGAGGACAACCGCTGCGTTGCGAAGACCGAGGTACTGCTGCACAACACCAATGGGCTGGCTCTTGATTAGCTGGTACACCTCCGTTGAGTGGTACCGAAGTCGAGTCTTGGGATCCGTATACCGTGCCTGCACACAAGTCAAATCCAGTAAGCACCAAAAACAAGATCGATTAGCTAACTGAAAAAAACGCCACCATTGGCTTGTCCAGAGTCTTCCTTCCAATGTATTGTTCAACGAAATGAAGGTTCTGTGTGATCGTTACCTCCAGTCCAGTGATATCGCAGTACTTCTTCTGAGGAGTCATCGACGGCAACGCCTCAATGTTCCAATCTACAAACGAAAAGGCATGAAGTGGGCGCTGACATTAGCATGTGCGTGACTTTTCAAGCTCCAAAGACCATGTTTAAAACTCAAGGAGAGAAACGTACAGGTGGGTGTGTTTGCTTTCCACTCTTTGGCCTTGTCCGCTGTGATAATCTGCTTCAGGTTCTTTGTCTTTTTGGAGGCATGCCATCCTGGCTTCTTGAAAGGCTTGTGGATGTGGGCCATGTTGGTGACGGGCAGTGCTGGAGCTGTTTGTTCTACCAATGCTGCTCCGCTGGTTGAATTGGTGGGGGATCCTGTAATCGACGATGCCATGGATGATGCACCTGTGTTCTGCTCGTCCTCTTCATCATCCTATGTTAACAATTGGAAGACAACAGAAAGTCAATTTAGAGTAGTAAATAACACGCGTTTCAGGCTCGCTTGGTCGTCGTTTGCTATCATTGCTCCCTGTTATCATCGACAACGTCTCAACGATTGCTTCCTGTAATATTGTGGTTGAATTACCTTGCTCTTGCGTCCGAACCTGACTTTGGCCTGTTTTCCTTTGGCAACCCTACGAAGAGAACAATAGTAAGAGTTGAAGTGGAATCAGTCCCTCTGAGGTCCAAGTATGTTGTTGATTGCACTGTGTCGTACAGCCGTTTTTGTCGTCTCGAGTGGTTCTTTGATTGCTTCAGTGTTCCTTGTGCCCTGAGGTATGCTTGGCTGGTTCTTTACATGGCTAAGTTCCTGTGTGTCGGGTGTTTGTCCTTTTTGGTGATGGCAGTTGTAAAAGAGAGAGTGAATGCCATGCGCCTCCCTCCATTTGGTCGTGGCTTGATTGCAGTATGTGGCCCCTTAACCGATCGACCCTAATTGGTTTCTCCTGTCCTCGTGTGTGGGCCAATCCTATTCGATCAACAGCCCTATCGTCCCTTCACACCCTTTCCTGCTCAGACATCTTATTGCTCGTCCCTTTTGGCTCATCATCTCGTTCTTCTTTTTCATTCTTCTTCATTCCCTCCCGTTCCTCCCGTCCCTCCTCCCCCTTTTCGTTGTCCTCGCCACCCTTCTTTTGTCACCAACCCCCCTCTTCCTTGCAACAAACCCAAAAAAAGTGAACAAAGGAACCAACACCGCTGACAGGAGAACAAACACCCAGCGTCACCAAACCTGTAAGGGTCCTGTTCTTGCAACCCAAAAACAAAAAAAAGAGATCTCTCCGCGCCTTTTATATTTCTTACTGAACACACGCTCCATGCCGTGTCAACCGTTTCCTCAGACCCTTTAGGCCTCTTCACCTTTATAAAGCACAATGTCTGCCTACCCTCAGCAACAGCAGCAGCAGCAGCGTCCATACTATGCTGGACAGCCAGGACAGCCAGGACAGCCAGGACAGCAGGGGCCACCAGGACAGGGACAGTTTGCTCAGGCTCCCAATGGCTTCCCTCAACAGCAGCAGCAGAAGGGACCACCTAGCCCTTATGTCAATGCGCGCCCTGGACCCTCGATGCCTGGCCAGCCCGGAGTGCGGCCCAACAACATGCCCCCTGGCGGTCCTCGTCCTCTTATGCAGTCAGGTAATCCTATTGTTGGTACTCAGCATGCATCCGATTTGATCAAATGTGTGACAAAGTCCGAAGGAGCGAACACCACTCAGGTCCATGGACACTCTTCGATCAGTCAACGCACTACCATTACATTCATGCTGACAGTTCTCTTATCTTTCTACAACTTGTAGGTCAAGGTGGCCCAAGACCACCTGTCAATGGCTCTCCTCACCCATACCCACACCAACAGCAACCAGGAGTCAGACCTCACCCTGGATCTCCATCAGCAGCCAGACCTCCAATGGGTCCCCGTCCCCCCATGCCTATGAACCAGCCACTCAGGACTGCCTCACCTTTGCCTGGGCAAGCACCAGGAATGGCTCATGCTCCTTCGCCTCGCCCTATTCATGCCCCTCCTACACCCACACCAACAGCCCTCAATGGACCTCCTGGACAGCATGCGCAAGCATCTCCTCTCCAACAGCAGCAGCCACCCTACGCAAGGGCAGGAACTCCTCTCGGGCACAGCCAGCCTCCACCCATGCAATTCCAGCAACAAACCCCTCCTCAACAACAGCAGCAGCAACAGCAACTGCCACCTCAACAGCATACTCCTCCCGCAGCTCCCGTTGATCAAAATGGCGCTGGAATGAACGGCATGTACAACCAGATGGCTGACATGTCCCTCAGATCGAACGGCCCCATCGATCAGCAAGCACCTGGATTCGGCGCTATTCCTCCTCAAGGGCCACCCCAAGTGCCATCTGCAGAGGTATGATGACGTTTATATCGTTATCTAGTCAGGATTTTCTCATCATGTCCGACACGATTGACTGACAAATTTTGTCAATGGATTCAATAGTACAAACCCAAGGCAGGAGCAAGACCAAAGCGCGTCTTTGCGACTGATCCCTCAGCGGCACCTCCAGCGCAAGGAATGAACAACGGCATGCCCCCACTTCCTCTGCCCGGCATGAACTCTTACGATGCTCAGAACGGCATGGGTCAGCAGCAGCAACAGCAACAGCAACAGCAACCTTATGGATCGCAGCAATTTGGACAGCCACCCAACCAGGGATATGCTCAACAGCCACCTACTCCTTATCAGCAGCAGCAGCAGCCCGTCATGAACCAGCCACCTATACCTCAGCAACCCATGAGCATGGGTCAGCAACAGCAGCAGTTCAAACCTCAACAACCCATTCAGCCTGTCGCCAAGTCAAAGATCGATCCCGACCAGATCCCCTCACCCGTTGCAGTTCAGGAGAATGATCAGGCGCAGTGGGACGACACACCCTTCATCACCTCCTCTAAGACCCTTGTCACTCCTCTTGCCAGCTCTGACTTTATGGCCATCGATGAAGGTATGCGCACGAATGCTCTTTTTTTTTGTCTTTGGGGTGTGTTTTGTCGGTCGCACCAAGACTGCAATCATCAAATTAACGGCCTACCCATTGATTTATGTAGGAAACTGTAACCCTCGCTTCTTCAGGATGACAACCTACAACGTTCCGAACACAGAGGATCTTCTCAGCACTGCGCAACTGCCCATGGGTCTTATCATTCAGCCATTGGCCAAGCTCCGCGCCGATGAGGTGTGCATCTTTTCTTTTTTCACAGCAAACATTTAAAGTGTCTGAAAGATCATTTGGCTGACATATGATACCTCCTTGTCTTTAGGCACCTATTGAAACCGTTGACTTTGGCGATGCAGGACCAGCTAGATGTCGTCGCTGCAAGGCATACATCAACCCCTACATGATCTTCACTAACGGCGGTCAGCGATTCGTTTGTAACCTGTGCTTATTCGAGAATGAGATCGACCCCAACTACTTCTGCAACCTGGACATGAGCGGCCGTCGCTTGGATATCGATCAGAGACCCGAGCTGCGCAATGGAACCATCGAATTCGCAGTTCCCAAGGAGTATTGGAACAAGTCCCCAGTTGCTGCTGCTTACGTCTTTGCAATTGACGTTTCTTGGAGCGCTGTCCAGAGCGGCATGCTCGCCAACTGTGTTGAGGGCATCAAGGAGGCGCTTTGGGATGCCGATGGCGTCTCTAGACTGGCACCAGGTGCTCAGGTCGGAATCCTCACCTACGACAAGACCGTTCACTTCTACAACCTCTCCGTAAGTTATCAGCGACTCATCGGGGATTGTTTTGAACAGAACGACATGGAACCTAAGAATGAAGTGCTAACTGCTTATCCCACTTGATATGCTTGTGTTTGAAAATAGTCGGGCTTGGAGCAAGCGCAGATGATGGTTGTTCCCGATGTGAATGATGTCTTTGTGCCACTCAGTGAGGGATTCTTGGTCAGCCCTGAGACCTCCAAGTAAGTCGACTCTTCATGTTACTGGCAGTACTTGTTTGTTGATAATACAATGGCAACAACAAACTCACCATGACTGCATGAACTGTCTAGGTCCATTGTCGAGTCATTGCTAGACTCCATCCCTCAATTGTTCGCCGAGAACAAGACCACAGATCCCGTTATTGGCGCTGTCGTTCAGGCGGTTCACATGGCACTGGAGAACCGTGGAGGAAAGCTGGTCATATTCCAGACTGCTCTCCCCACATCTGGACCTGGCGCCCTCAAGCAGCGCGAGGACTCGAAACTTTATGGCACGGACAAGGAGAGAACTCTTTTTGCGCCTCAGGACGACTTTTACAAGAAGGTGGCAGAGTCTTGCGTGGACGCTGGTCTCTCAATCGACCTGTTCCTGTTCCCCAATGCGTACATTGACGTTGCCACGTTGGGTTGCCTTCCAAGCATTACTGGAGGAGAGTCGCACATGTTCCCCAACTTCAACCCCGCACGCGACGCTGTCAAGTTCAAGGGCAACTTGGCCAAGTTGGTGGCGCGTCCTTTCGGTTACAACGCGTTGATGCGTGTTCGTTGTTCGACCGGTCTTAGGATCACGGAGCACTTTGGAAACTTCCACATGAAGAACAGCACTGATCTGGAGCTCGCTGGTATCGACTCTGAGAAAGCGTTTGGTGTTTTGGTCAAGCATGATGGAAAGTTGGACGAGAAGGTCGAGGCCTCGTTCCAAGTGGCACTGCTTTACACCACTGCCGATGGTTTGAGAAGAGTGAGAGTCCACAACTTTAGCACACCCGTCACCACATTGCTGGGCAATGTTTTCCGATGGGCTGACATGGACACCACCATCAACTTCTTGGCTAAAGGAGGTAAGCGCGATCGCCAAGTTGTACTTAATGCTGATCTGTATGGAATAGTACATTTTGTGCAATGTTGCTGACTATTCACCCTTGATTCCCTTGTAAACGTGATAGCCATTGCACAAGGATTGAGCAAACCCTTGAACGATGTGCGCGAGGCTCTTACTGAGAAATGTGTGAAGATTTTGTCCTCATACCGCAAGAACTGTGCTTCATCAACCGCCCCTGGTCAGGTAACATTTCATCCTAAGCTTTCCAGAACGCGTCGATTTCACCCTTGTACTTTTGTATCATTAGCGCTCAGCTGAGGATGTACCTGACGCATTTGAATCCTCCATGTTGATAGCTTATTCTTCCCGAGTCATACAAGTTATTCCCTCTGTATGCGTTGACACTGCTGAAGTCCAAGTCTCTCCGGTCAGGCATTGATATGAACAGTGATATCAGAGTGCATCATATGCGCATGCTCAGGAGCATGGGTGTCAGCGAGTCCATCGCCTTCTTTTACCCCCGCATGGTCCCCGTTTTCGACATGGAAGAAAAGGTAGCGTTTTTTGCCCTACTGTATTGCTGCGTTTTTGTTTGTAAGTTGTGAGGTAGAGAATGCATGGAAAAACTGACATTATATCTGCATATCTTTATTATGTGATGTGTAGGTTGGCGTGAGAGGTCCTACAGGACGCGTGTTGTTCCCACCATTGGTTCGTGTCTCAGTGGCTCGTTTGAACCCTGCAGGAGCTTACTTGCTGGAGAACGGTCAATGCATGTTCCTCTGGTTGGGACGCGATATCCCCTCCAACTACCTCATGGATGTCTTTGGTGTCTCTACCTTGGACGAAGTTGATCCTAGCCTGGTAAGCTTTTGTTGTCTACTTGATTTCGTGTCACCCTTCTAATGGAACTTCATCTCTGTCGCATCATTTCCCTAACCAACTTTTTTTGCCTCCTCTTCCTCCTCCTTTCCTTTCCTTTCCATGACAACAGCGCCATCTGCCAGAAATCGAATCACAGACAAGCAACCAGTTGAGGACGGTAGCGGCGTATATGCAAGAACAGCGTGGCAAGTACCTGAACCTGGTGGTGGTCCGCCAGGGCCGCGGCCAGCACGAGGAGCCCGAGTTCTTGAGTCTGTTGGCCGAGGACAAGAACAACGATGCCATGTCCTATGTCGACTACCTCTGTGCGATCCATCGCAAGATCCAGACCGAGGTCTCCACCAAGCCTTACGAGAACCATACCCGACTCTGGACTACTCGCTAAGAGAAGGAAAGTGGGATTTAATGAGCGGAGGGAGAGGGATGATGTTGAGGAACGAGTCATGATGATGTTCCAGGATAGCAAAAAGCGTATGATAGAAACGGTAGAATCTAATGTTGAAAATTTTCTTTTTATTCAAGATCGCGAACGCGAGTTGGTGTAGTAGTAAGGACGAGAAAAGTGAGGCTTTTTTACAAACTGGTACAAGCATATTTTTGTAGTTTTTGTGTGTTGTGTTGTAGACAAAGATTAAGAATGATACAATATCGCACATGTAAAAAAAGGAAGTGGAAAAGAAAAGGAAGGTGCAATATAAGAGTGCCGCCCAACACACTTTCTTCTCAAAGAATAGAACAAAGGCGCTTACGGCGGCAGAGGAAGAGAGGGGAGTGAGTGGGGGGGTATCGTCGATATCCAAAGAGTAAAATAAGCAAAAACGCGTTGCATATTAGTTGCCAAGTCCGCTGTTGTTGGTGGCGTTGTTGGTGGTGTTGGCATTGTTGGAGGTGTCGGACAAAGCAAGGAGCAACTGCGACAAGCATCGCTTCGTGTTGGGGTCATCCTTGAGAACATGCGCAAACGTCGCATCCCGCAGCGGTTCCGGCAAACACTGCCTCAGCGCCTCCCGAGCCCTACAATTCAGATATTGACAGAAGATGAAGGTTAGAGTCTTTTGCGAACATGTGAAGACGAATGGATAAATCGTCACCGTCGATGTTGAGTTAGAATCGCTGGTTACCTGGCATTGTCAGAGAGGCGGAGGTAGCATTTGATAACGTGTTTGAGGAGTCGAACGGCAAGGGTATCGACTAGTTGGAAGACCATGTTGCTAAGAACTGTGCCAACAGCGTAAAATCGCTCGTATGTCTGGCAGATGTATGCCAGTCCAGTCTCATCTAGCAGGATCCTCTGCACAATAAAGATCGCAACCTAGCGAGTTTGAAATCCGAAAAAAAAAGAGTTATGGGTTTACAATGGGACAAGTGAGGAACAGAGTAACATGAAAAGCAAAAGAACATGAACTGAAAGGCTTACAGTTTTGGAGAGTTCGCTTCCGGTCTCCATGATGCGAAGGCAGAGAGGGATGATCTCAGTTGAAAGCAAGAATGTGATCACTTCTGTGTTGTCGTTCTAAGCAACCAAAGAAGAAACAAACATGCAACACATGTTAATTTTCATGAAACGTGAAAGTGACCACAAAAACCACAAAAGGTAAACAGAGCGCAATGCACTGGGTGTATGTGTATGGAGTGTACCTTGACCAATGCCCCGATCACACCAAGACTTGTGAGACGCAAGTACTCAAATGGCCGTGTTTTGCTGGTTGTGTTCAAGAAAGGGTACAAGAAGAGGGGGATGTGGGCTGTGTGTCCGTGTGGAGTGGGGACATGGGTGTCAACAAATGAAAAATATTAGAGGCTATTTCTTTTCAACTCGAGCGCGTGTATCGATGACAGTGCAAGAATAAGAAAATCGATCACAGTACCATTGAGGAAGAGACCCCTGGTCTCTGGATGACTGGCCACGCACTGCAGAAGCGCCAGGGCGTTGCATACGCGGTTGGAGGCATGGGCTGTCAATCCTGAGGGAACCAACAAAGGATACACTGACACGATCTCCTGCAGCAATGCAGCCATCACGCCTAGAGGACACAAAGAGCAGGGACAAAACGAGGCGAAGGTAGTTAATATCGCGTTGGCCTCATGAACTGTGCCAAAGAGCAAGTCAAAGAGTTAAGGATCTTGGATCCACATCGAATGAAACTCATGAACTGTGATCTTACCATAGGAATGCCAGAGGACGAGGGCGAGTTCATCAAACTGCTCGCGTTTCTTGCTCAACTCCAGCAAGGCTTGCTCACGGTTGACAGGGTTGGTCAATTCAAGGACCAGTAAGTAGATCTTTTCGTCCTCAATAGTCGCGATCCTAAATTGTTGCTGTTGTTGCTGCTGTTGGGTTTGCGCCTGAGCTTGCGCTTGAGCTTGCGCCTGAGCCTGAGCTTGTTGCTGCTGCTGCTGAAGTTGTTGTTGCTGCTGCAATTGTTGCTGTTGCTGCTGCTGTTGCTGTCTTTGTTGCTGCTGGTGGAGCTGTTGTTGCTGTTGTTGCTGCTGTTGATGGAGTTGCATGGCAAGCTGGTTATTATTCATTCCATTGACGCCTCCTCCAACTCCTCCACCTCCTGCACCAAAGTTCATCTGGTTGGGCCCCAGTCCGTGCATCCCGCCTGCAGAGAGTCCTCCTGGTGGTGCACCTCCAGTTCCTCCAGCTCCCCCAGCTCCTCCAGCTCCTCCAGCTCCTCCAGTTCCTTGTCTGTTCTGGCCCGAGAGCCCGGCGACCTGATGCATGTACTGCATGTTGGACGGGTGTTGTCCTTGCATCGAATGCATCTCCTTGGCCCCTTTGTTGTTTGGCTTGGTTCTTCCTTCAAGTGATGCGAGGCTGGCTGAGTGTGCGTCAGTTCTATAGTCAGTAGGGTGGTATGCGTCGTATCCTTGTGTGTTATATGTGTGAGTGGCGTAGGAAGAGTGAGTGTGGTTGCTGACTTGTGGTGGTGGCGGCGTTGAAGGAGTTGAAGATATGATTGAGCGATTGATAGCCACACACACACAACAGTGAGCGGACTTCTTACGATGTCTGTCACAGTAGTGGAGAGTTGTTTGTTTGTCGCCACCCTTAACAGCTATTTTTTTCAGGATGCAAATGTGTGTTGGTCCCTTGTGCCTAGTACCCATTGCCACAGTCTGTGTTCTTAGCTCATACACTCCCCCCAGTGCACCTTGCTCTTGCACGCCCCGTCTCTCATTACCTCTCTCTTTATCTCCTTTCGTTGTTCCATGCTCCCTGGGTCCACATCATGTCACAGCAGAACGTAGGTCTATTCTCTCATCCTCGTCTTCCTAGCAATACTAACAGCCAAGCTATCCATCCCCCCATCCTCCCCACTCATTCTCCTCTCTGTCTTGAATCCAAAATATCAATACACATACACACTCGCCCCATCTAAATAACAACAACTACTACGACACGCACACTCACATATTACAATCCCATATTGAATTCAACTACACCCACTATCCCACAGACTTCCCGATCTCGCCCTGCCATGGGTGCAAGACGTCTGAACAACGAAAACGTGGCCAGTGGACCCAGCCAACCCATCACATACGTCAAGGATGTCCTCTCCGCCGTCCAGTCCAGACCCAGGCAGACCGCCCCCGGCGCCATCCAAGCAACAAGGAAGCGTGTCCTCGGCGAAAAGACCATCGTCCATGTCTCGTCTTCTTCCAACACAAACAATTCCAACAATAACATCAACCCAAGCGCGTCCGATAAAGAGGTAAACATATCTCTCCTTCTCTTTCTATTGCTCCTTGTTCCCCATGTACACTCCACGCCCCCTTTCTTCACTGATTGTTATTATTTTATTTCATGTTTCCTGGCGTGTCGGCTTAGTGAGCTTATGTTTTTTTCCACGTCCAAAATTTATTAACGTCCAAACTGTACCTGGAAAACAAAAACACGATAATGTTATCTAGAATGGTGGAAGTAGTGGCAGCAAGGCTTCGCGACCTCCATCCAAGAAACAGCCTCTCCAGACACATGGTATCCCAATGGTCCCCGTAAGGACATCTGTTGCTGCCCCATCCTCCGTCTCCTCAACCTCCTCCACATCAAACCATATCTCAGCCACATCATCATCCAACACCACCACATATGTCCCTGCCTCGGGCGCAGCCAGGAAACCATTGCAGGAGAGAATTCCCGTCGCCAACCAACAGGACAAAATCTCTCTCCACCAACAAGAAAAGCCACATGTTATTGTCAAGAAGGAACCCGGCACTGGGTCGAAGTCGTCTCTACAGAATATCATGCGCCATATCGAGTATGATCAATTGCGGACTGTGAAGTCCGAACCTGACCATGTTAAGCTGGAGCGAACTGCAGCAAAACGGCCAGCAGAGGACTCGCTACTACACGGAGTGATGCACAAGCTGGAATGCGATGACGATGCGGAATTGGCACGCAATCATGAGACGGAAGAGGAAATGAAGAGGCCTAAAAGGGAAGAACTTCTCGGCTGGGACGATTTGGATGCAGAGGATGAAGGCGATCCATTGATGGTGTCGGAATATGTGGTCGATATCTTTAACTACATGCAGATTCTGGAGGTAATGCATGCAGGCAATGTTCGAACTCGTGTTGTTGATATTAATTGTTCAAGTAATTAATTTTTTTGCGCGTAGCGAAGAAAGATCTGACACTCATCGTTTTGTTTGTTATTGTTTTTTTTTGGCTTTCCTAGAACGAGACTATGCCTGACCCACAGTACATGGAGACACAAATGGAACTGGCATGGAAGATGAGGAGCGTACTGGTGGATTGGCTGGCAGAAGTACACAACAAGTTCAAGTTGCTACCAGAAACACTTTTCCTCGCCGTCAATATCATCGATCGCTTCCTCTCTTCACGCGGTGTCTCGCTGGTGAAGCTTCAGCTGGTGGGCGTGACGGCGCTGTTCATTGCAGCCAAGTACGAGGAGGTGATGGCACCGTCGGTCCAGAACTTTATTTACATGACGGATGGCGGATTCACTGACAAGGAGATTTTGAAGGCAGAGCGGTACATGCTTCAGGCTCTGAGCTTTAAGCTGTGCTACCCCAGCCCCATGAACTTCTTGCGCAGGATCTCCAAGGCCGACAACTATGACATTCACTCGCGCACGGTGGCGAAATACCTCATGGAGGTCCCACTGTTGGACCACATTTTTTTGCCTTACCAACCATCGCTGATCTCTGCAGCTGCGCTCTGTCTGGCAAGGAAGATGATGGGTCACGAGGACTGGACTGTCAACCTAGCACACTACTCTGGATACACAGAACCACAACTCCTCACCTGCATGGAATTGATGGTGGAAGTCCTGAAGAATCTCTCAGAAGAGACCTTCATCTTCAAGAAGTACTCGACCAAGCGCTTCATGAAGGCCTCGATCTTTGTCCGTGAATGGATCCATCAACACCTTCAGGCTCCTGTACACAGCAACTAACAGAACGGCCTGAACCGACAGTCTTTGTTCCCTTCCTTCTCGCTTTTTTAGTCTTTTTGTCTTTTTTTTCCTTTTCTTTTTTGTTTATTACTACTTGTACTTTTTTTCTCTTTTAAATGGCCCCGATACCATTGTTCTCGTTTATTACCACCTCTTTCCACTCCTCTCTCTCTCCCTTTCTCTCGCCTTTGCCCTTATTTCTCACCCCTCCTCTCTACTTTGCGCACCCGCTTCTAACCCGCTCTTTTTTCATATTTATCGATTTCTGATAGCTATGCAAATAAAGCCCGTTAAAAACATAATAACTCGACTTGCAGTCATATTTACCGTTGTGCGCGTTGTTCTCGGCATTTTCAGGTTTGATGTAGAGGCATTGACATCACCATGTGGCGACCTATCGTGCGGCAAGCAAGCGAGGAAGGAATGATATTGGCAAGATCTGACGCTCTCTCTAGCTGACGGGAAGATGATGTCATTACTAGCTAGGCCACACCAGGTTCCAGCGGCAGCAAGAGGAGCTTATCGGTGGATGGTTGCCGGAAAAGGGATGCAAACGTGACCATTTAGCTCAAAAAAGGGAGAAAGAAACATTCATGCGGCCAACCCACAGCGCGTTCGTCTCACACAAACAACCGACCATAAAAACCGCTCACTGACCCAGCTAAATTTTTATTTTTTTACCACACCTCCGCACTTTTTTCTTTTTTTTTTCATTCGCCCTCTCTCCATCCACCCACCCACATCTTACATCAACACACCTCTTCAAACAATCATGCCTACCCGCAACGCATACATCGCCGCCACGGCCGTCTTTTTGGCCGCCTTTGGATTCCAGCTCGCCTCGCTCTTTGATCCCAAGTGGTAAGTTTGGCTGGGTTTTTTTGTCCTTGCCAACCTTTTGCCTCTTTTGGCTGGTGTCAGGGGCCGTTGTTTTGTTTGCCTCAACTCATCCTTTCATGGGCTGATGCCCGCCAAGGGACTTTTTTCAACAAACTGCACTCCAGCTTGTCCTACACAACACGCGCGTCCTTCGTCTTGAATGAGCTTGTTCTCATACTCCACCCGTCGTTCCCATGGGCGCAAGGAGAAATTGACTGACCAGCAGCGGGGCTCCAAGAGAAAGGCCAAGGCAGTCACATAAACCTTGACCGACCGACTGACCTTTCTAACCCTCTCGCCCTTGTACCTTTTGACCTCATAGGGTGCAGTACAAGAGCCCTGAGCCATACTACACAGAGGCAAACTACGGTCTCTTCCAGAAGTGCTCGACCTTGACGGATGACTGCCGTCGATTCCCCCAAAAGTCCTGGGGTGACTGTGACCAGGACAGGGACAGCGGACGCCGGGTCAACCTCTGCACCGAGTGGCGAGTCGCCTCTGTTTTCGCCATCTTCTCTGCTTTTGTCGGCCTCTGGGTCATTGCTGGCCTGAGCACTGTTCTCTACACCGGTGAGCGCTGGATCGCTACCGGCTGGAAGCACATCCTTGGCCTCGTCGGCATCTTTGGTACGTTTCTTTACTTGTCTACTGCGAATTATTTCAGTTGATCGGATCAAGTATGCTAGGCATGGGATATTAATATTATCTTCTTTGTTTACGACGAGCAGCCGGACTCCAGGTTGTGTGCATGGCCTTGATTGCACATGTCACCCAGACGTCGGCCATGTTTGCCCACCACCACTACGGCCTCTCTTTCATTTTTTCCAACGTCTCCTGGGTCCTGTCTGCTGTTTTGGCCTTGGGCGTGACCCTCTACGCCCGCTACGGCGCTCAGGGCCAGATTGCCTTGGAGTAAAAGAAGAGATTGATGAAATCACAAAACGAGAGCTGCTCCCTCCTTCTGTACATACGAAATAAAACGATTTGTTCGATTTGCACCAACAACATCTACTACGTACACGCCCCATGCGCTTGCTCCTCTTCCTTTCCGTAGATCGCAACTGGACGGGGGAACTGTCTACAATTTTTAATTACGTAGCTACACGTGACATGGAGTATTAAAATGGCTCGACCGCTGCAATGCCTCCTTTCTTCTTTACTCTTATCCCTCCCAATCCCACACAACACCCCTCTCCCACACCACAACACACCAACGAAACAATAACCAACCCTCAGTCTTTCTCTTCATTCGCCACTCCTCCTCCTCTTCCTCCTCTTCACCTACATACACCTCAAAAATGGTTACGACACGCTCCAGGGTAAACAAGCAGGCTGGCGGCTTGGACACTGCAGCCGCCAATGCCCCTACCGCAATGGACCAGCAGCAACCCACCTCGACAAACACAACAACTTCACCACTCAAGCGCAAAAGTGGAACGACCGCCTCGGCGGATGCCTCGCCTGTGACCAAGTTTGCAAAGACGGATCTAGATCCCGACCTGGATATGAACACAGAACAAGCCATGCCCCCGGTACCTGCACCCACTCCCGTCGCATCCTCGAATTCGACTGCAGAAAAGGAGCGTCGCAACCAGCCGCCTCATCAGCAACAGCTCCCGGCTTCTGCTAGCATGTCGCACCCTAGCCTTGACGATATCATTGCCGCTGCTACCGCCGGGTCGTTCGATCCTATTACTCCAGCAGCTCTTCCTTCTGCTGCTGGTACTGCTACTGCTCCTTCGTCTAACGACAATGGAGCTCTTCCTGTGTTTGCTACTGCTCCAGCACCAACGCCAGCAGTTGAGGCGTCTTTGGAAGCCATGAAGGAACCCGAGCCAGAGTCGACCCCTCTACCAGAGATGTCGACTGTCCTCACAGAGCCACTTACACAGCAGCAACCACCAGCACCTACAGCCCCGGCACTGTCGACTATTGCCGCGCCAGCACCCGTCTCGGCTTCGACCACAACCGCTACAGAAACTGGTCCTGGTGTCCCTCTTTCCACACCCGTCTTGGCTGCGACTGAGGATCCTACCGTCCATGGAGGCGCTCTTCCTCCTTCGACTCATAACAACATCAACGGCGGAAGTAACAGCATTGTGCACCCGGATGCGTTTGCAATCAACTCTCACATTAACGCCGTCGACCCTGCAGATTTGACACCCATGCCTTCTGCACCCCCACTCCCTACTTCCGCTGCATCGGGTACACTTGCAGATCAGAACAGTAACAAGGCGAAGGGAGAGGCAGTGATTGCGAGCAACATTGGTACCAACACTGCTAGTGGTGGAGAAGATAAGGCGCCTACCGCTCCTGTCGTTGCTCCCTCTGCTAGTGGGGTGGAACACAAAGCAGCAGATCACCATCAGCAGTAGTCTGAATCTGGTGCTAAATCAACGGTCGTTCCTGCCCAGCCTTTTTCGTCGGTCATTTGAAGTGAGACCGGCAGTTATTTTTGAGAAACGCGTCTAGTATTTTTTTTTTCCTCTTTTTTTACTTCTGTACATATCGTTCTTTTGTTTGTCCGATGTCTCTCGAATAAAAAAAAAACAATTACAAAACGAATGGTTGAGTTTTTGGGGCTTTCAGTTTGGATTTGAATCGATACGAATGTTTGTTTGACCGTTGCGAGAAAGTAAAGCCGCGATCAGAACAATAGATCTATATTTGTGAAAGGGTACATGATACTCGGTATATATATGTGTGAACTGAGGGCGGCTGCTAAATCATCAATCGTCATATCGCAATCGTTCTTCTCACCCTCCTCCTTCCCCCCACTCCCTCTCGTCTCCTTCGCATTGGGCGATGGGGGGTGTATGAATATTTTTGTTTCTGCTAATGCAGGTCTAACGTGCCCATTGTACGTTGTTTCGAAACACCTCAAGACATGCAGGGAGCTAAGGAAAAATAATGATAATGCAGTAATCATTGTTTCTGTCAGTGTTATTGGTTGCTCTCTCAAGGCTTTGTTGTCATCTTTCAGGAAGAGTGTGCACCCACCCCTCCTTTCCCTCCTATTTTTCTATCTCTCTCCCCTCCTCGTTTGGTGGTTTTGAGCTGTGCTTTCGAGCTTTGCAGCAAAAAAAAAAAAAATGGACGAAAATGAACACTACACAACCCACAACTGATCAAAAAAAATAGCGGAAAGGCATTCCCCCTCGAACAAACAATGAGACTACTAACTGATCTAACTTAGTAGGAAACAAGACAACAACAAAAAAAAAGGGGGTCAATATGTCATCAACGATTAGTAAGGAAGAGAAGAATAAGGGACCTTCCTCTGGTCGTTCACGAACAAACAAGGACGCGTCCTCAAACGACTATGTGAAGCTAGATCGCATCTGGCGCATGCTGTAACTATCAGTGAACAATCCAGCTACTGGTCTCCGTCTTTACCGTCAGTTGATGGTGCCCAACAGTGTTTGACCGATAGATTTGAGTTGCATAGGCCGTAAACAACAAAAAACAAAAATGCGTCTGTCCACTGTGGCAAAATACGACGACAGGATCCATCGAGTTCTCATCGGCGGATTCCACCCCTACTTATCCTTTTCTTCCATAGTCCATACTTTCGAGAGAACTTAGATGCAGCATTGAATACCTACGCAATGAATGGGCCAAAATAAAAGCGAGAAAGGAAGAAAGGCGCGTTCATGGTGATAAAAAAAGAGGAAGAGCATGCCGTTATGAAAAACACCATATCTATCGAACACTAGGAAGAAAAAACAAAAGGAGAAACTCAACCGAAGTTGAGAATGATTAAGAGAAGTGCCCACTGCAGGGATCGAACCTGCTACCTTCTGCTTACTAGGCAGACGCTCTACCAATGAGCTAAGCGGGCATTTGAGCCTTTAGCGACTTCTTGATGTCGCCAACAATTTCTCTGTCCATTTTATTCACAAGCAATGTCATATCACGTGCAACAATGGTTAACGAAAGCGCACGTGACACAATAAATAAGTCATAAATCATTGCTTAGAGGGATGGGTCTTTGCTCTGATGTTTGTTAAGATGATTCATTGCCCTTGTAAAGGGCTCTGAGTCCCTAGGTTTGGATTACCAGAGAGGCTCAGGTGTATAAGGAACTGGATGGAATTGAAGTGGCTCTTTCTTCTTTTTTTTCGAAATAGGGTCAAGGTACAATTATCAAGACTTCAGTAAAACGTCTCTTTTTATTATCCCCTCCACTTCCCCTTTTTTTGCACTTCCTTCATTTTTCTCTTTTTCCTCTCTTTATGACGTTCTTTTATATCCCCTTCCTTGCGCACCGAGGCAGAGAATGCCAGTACAAGTAAGTCGTTTCAAAGGTTGTTGAACTGTGCTTGAAATGAGCACTTGGTCAATGCGTTTGGGTGCCTTGTTTGATCTTCCTTTTCCCTTCTGCTCTCAAATAGCCTTATCCTCGCATACGAGGCATCGGACTAAAAGCGTTTTAGGAAATGTGTGGACGCCGTTCAAGGAGAGCCAAGCAGGACGATTTTGGAGTTGAAAGAAGAGAACAGGATGATATGACGGTTCAATTGGATTGGGATCAGGAAATTCCGAGTTTGGCAGCTGGAAGCGCAACGACTATGGGAGATGGAGACAGCGCGTGCCAATGTGTTATGCATACGCGTGATTTGGTCAGGAAAGCGAGTTCAGCTCATTCAAATAGGCAAAGCGGTCAGAACCGGGCGTGTCGCGACACGCGACAAGTACGCAGCTGATAAGTGTCACGAACCAGAAACAAGATGCAAACCACAGTAAACAACTCGGAAAAGCATGCACCATTGTCGCATTGCTGTTATTGTTACTTTTCTTGTGAAGAGAACGTCGTCGACGATTCATAAGTTGCGCATGCTTTTTTGATGATTACATGGTCTGATGCCACTTTGGTCACGCCCAGTGATGACTCTCCGTGTAACAAATCCCGCTAGTGCAAGATCTGTTGTCGAGTTCATTCAAGCAAAGATGGTCAAAGTCGAGCTCGTGAGTTGCCACTGTTTTTGACCTTTATTGTACTATTTTTCAATAGCAACTCGTTCTACCCGCTGGGGTTCGAGATATCAAAGGATCGAGCTACGGGTCCTCTCTGATTCATAAAAAAACAACGGAATGAGGAGGGGTTGAGGACGTCCTCTTGAATCCTGTGTCGAGAAGCAGTCGACTAAGAGTATCGGTTCAAGATACCAACTTGCTCTCGCCACCGTCCTTGTTCCAGCAGGACCTTCAAAAGGATTTCAGGATTTTGTTATCTGTTTATTATTTTTATATTGCAGACTGCGACTGGCACTGGAGATGAAAGGTCGCACCCAAGACTCGAAAAACAACGGCACATCGGTCGTCGAGCACTGCAATCAGTGGCCGATTGGAAGAGGTTAACATAACTTATTCATTCTACTCTCCTCGCCTTCGTAGATTATTAAACGCGTTAGAAGTAGTTTCCGTTTTGCAGTTGGTATTTCAAACCGAGTCGTGCTACTAGCTGTTTTTGCTACATAGCCTGAAATAAAAAAAGAGTTGAGTGTTCCTTTGATAATCCCCATCCTGATTTCATGACATTGTGGTTACGTCCTGTCTCTGGTAGACACTCGAAGCTAGACCCACATTGATTCGATCTAGACCTCTTGTTTATTCATTTGTTCCAAGCTAGAAAGAGAGAAGGAGGGAAGAGGTGAGCGAAACTGGCGAATAAGCAGTACACATATGAAGAGTGGAGATTGCAGAGCGAGAATGAATGGTGTCATATCTCTAGACGTATAAGTGTTGCGGTGCAATAATGGAGCGGGTGTGGAAGTACAAGATGTGAGCGTGAACAGAGTGGGGTAGTTGAGTGAGTTGATGAGAGAGGTATGAGAGAGATGGTTGACACAACAAAGTGGTGCGTTAGAGGATCTGAATATGAGATCGGCGCTCGATCCAACGGGCGACCAAGAGCGAGACAAACGAACGGCGTTTAGTCTGATATTTGTGGAAGGGGGCCGTGCGGGTGACATAGCTCTCACTTAGGAACGAGATCATATCCAGCACAGCCGGTTCCATCTCCGCAAATGAGTACCCCGAGTACTCAATCATAATGGCAGGCTACAAAATGGCGCGTCCGAGAGAAGTAAGAAGATTTGATATCAGCAGCCAAGATGAGGATTGAGCAACATAGCGCGAACCTTAGCAAAGAAAAAAGAACAAGTTGACACTCACTAAGTCCTCGCGTCCTTGCATGGATCGTCCGATGTAAAGGGCAGCAGCTGCCTGCAGAGATGGCCGGTATAGCACAAATCGCTCATCAATCAGTATGACCTCGAGAATGTACTTTGCCACCAAACGAGCAGCCTGATCACAATTGTCCGCTCGCGAGCACCGACGCAAGAATGACAGTGGGCCAGGCCACCCCAGTTTGTAATCAAATAGCTGCAAGAGATGTCGTTCGCCTGCTCGAAAGACGGATGGATCAAGAGGAGGCAACCCCAATCGTTCAATAATGTGAAGAAAGTCGATCACACGCGCAAATGAGTTGCGCTCCTCGAACTTTGACGCTATTAAGACACAGGTTACGATCAATATGCGTGGCTGGTGGTGGTTGTCCTGCAGGGTGCGACAGCTGAGATACCGATCCAGTAGGTTGACAGCCAAGAACACTGTTTCGCCAATGGTGTTGAGACTGTCACACACCCTGCAAGCGATGTCCACACAGATCCGTCGAACTGACCAAGCTTCCCTCGGTCTGCTCTCCAAGTATCCGATCGCTGGCGCCAGCATGATCTATGTGTATGCGCCCAGGGAGTGACAGGATGAAGGTTTACTTTTTGCACACAAAGGGAGTACTCAAACAGCATTACGACATTACAAAACAAACTTTGTAAATACCTCGAGTTCACGCATGTAGGAAAAGATGCTCTCAGAATACTCGCCGGCCAACATGGGGTCTTCGATATCTTGGACCCGTAACATTCTCTGCAACTCATTAGACTCGTCGATGTCTCGCCTGCGCTTTCCAGGCTTTGTGTCAGGAGATCCTGCTTCCTCAACTTCAGCCGCTCGCTCGAGTCTGGTATGCGTTACCGTATCCTCCGTTGTGGTTGTTGCCCGCCGTGCATCCGTTTGCAGTGGACCGCATGTCCGACTCACTGCGTCAGTAGCAATAGGCCCCACAGGGCGTCCGAGAGGCGCGGCGGGTTGGTTGGGTACAACTGCTGCTGCCTTCCGAGTCCGGCGTGCGCCGGGCGATGGCAAGGGTGCCATGTGTCGATGAGCTGGCTCAGTGCTTGAGTGGAGAGTTGACCTCGGTTCATATGAGGAAACGTCCTTGATTTCTTTTTGTAAAATGCTCGTGCGCCGGGTGGTCCTGTCAACCGACTCCTGTAATCGACCTGTAGTTGGCGAACGGGCAGTAGTTGTAGTCGTTTGTGTGGCAGCCGCTGCGACAATTTTGACAGTCCGGACAATTGGAGTCTTGACAATAAGAGATGTTGGTCTTGCTGTAACTGCATGATCCGACTTGCTCGAACCTCCAGGCATTCTTGTATTGATAAGCTCCGACAGCGGTTGCCTAGTGGCCAGTTGTGGTTTGCCCCCCGTACGAACCTGGGCGTGACTCTGATCAAGTGGCTGTCTGGGTCGAAAGGGGCGAGAAAGTTGTCCAGGAAGAGCGACGCGGCTGTTAGGGAGCTTGAGCAGGTTGACTCCTCCATAGTTGGTGGTCACTGTTGTTGTTTGGATTTTAACTTCGCTGTCATGTTGATGATAGTATCGTCTTTTCGGATCAGGAACTACAGAGGGTGGTGGTCGTGGGATAGCCAGTCGAGGCTTGTTTTCCTGACTGGTTGTTTTCAAGGGTTCCCGAGGTGCTGAGGATGTGGCAGTCGCCTTGACGACAACACTTGAGTTCTATTGTACAGCAGCAAATAATTGCGTTTGTGTGATGCAGTTGTTAGTGCGGTGAAGACAAGCGCGAGCATAAAAGCTGCAAACACAGCGAAGATCGATGATGTTACTGAAACGTACCTCCGTTTGTGGATCGGGAACGTTCTCCTTGTTGTTGTCTTGATTGGTAACGTGGCGAGCAGACGTGTTTTGAGGACGGTTCCCGAGGTTGCGTTTAGTCCGAAGCGAGGACTGAGTTGGAAGCATAATAGAGGAAGTACTCGCCCTGCCTCTGAGAGTGTCTTTTGTGAGTGAGCGTGGGAGTATGAGGAAAGAAGGTTGTAAGAGAGGAAGAACGAAGGGGAGCGAAGAAAGACTTGAAGTACCCCCCTGCACTTTTGTTCCCTGGAAGGTGTTGGAATGAGGAGAAACGATGAGGAAGACAATCAACGAAGGGAAGTGGAGGAAAAAGGAATGAGCCGCTCCAGCATAATTAATGCGCCACCAAATGCATGCGAAAGAGTGACTGCCCTCCACGAACAACGACATAGAAAAAGACTTGCAAAGGTCAACAACACAAGCAACAACCATCACATAGGACGCGTTAGACACCATGGTTCGACTCTACCAATTCACTCACAAGGCAGTCAACCTCATCAACGACAACAGCAATGCTCCGTCGCCCGAAAACACTGTCCCAGCAGAGATCAACCTGCCCAACCTCACAATGTTCTCGACCATCCTCTTCATGACAGAGTTTAGACAGATGGGCATGGGTGACTCAGTCGACATCTCAAAGACCTGCAACATGTCCGAGTGGCACCGCCGTCTCTATCAAGGCGCCGTCGAAACACCTCAGTCAGACAGCGACAACTACGTCGACGTTCTCACCCTGTCACCCAAGCCCGTCTCCGAGGCAGGAATCATCTACGCTACCACTACTCGTCCAGCAGACCAGGACGGCGCCAAGGAGGCATTCTCAGCATTCCTCTTTGCGACCCATAAATCGTCAATTGCCAAGACGATCCCCTCGACGAACAACGGGGAGACCCACAAGTTGCCGTTGGAGGCAGAGGCTCTAGTGGCTGCCAAAGGAGCCACCCATATCTGGTTATGCGGGTCGGATCCGGAACAGAGACGCCACCGCCTCATGAGCCAATGTCTTGCGCAGCTCGAGCAGGATGTTCTCGAGTGGAAGGCCAACGGACAAGGATCGGGAGTGCTGACAGTTCATACGATCCCCAGGGCGTTCCCAGGGATGGTCAAGTTCTTGACCAAGAATGGATTCGTCGGTGGCGACAAGGTCGTTGGTGGCGAGAGCGACAAGGTGCTTTACTGGAAGGCGCTCTGAGTAAGACTCTATGACCACTTTGTCTTTTTCCATTGTTGAATAAACTTGCGATTGCGCTGACTACAGAAATGTAAAGCACTCTAACCCTATGAACTTTCTAGGACAGAGGAAGGTGCTTTACTGGAAATACTCCAAGTAAGTGTTGGCATCCTTGTTTAGCGTAGTTAAATAAAAGTGTGATTACACTGACGAAAGAACGCGAAGGGACTCACTCATACACGATGTTCTTTCTAGGATTGACTGTGAGCAAATGACACGAGCCCATGGAAAACCAGGCCGTCGCAGCTGTTACCTCACGCGATATGCTCTTTGACCGAGGCCATTGAGGTAAAAGTGTGCTCAGCATAAGGTAGAGAGAGTATCAGGACTCTCGCAGGAGAGGCGTGTAGAGGTTGAAGGGTGGGAGACAATGATATACAAGACAAAACGTCAGGCCACTCTATTGTTTGTCGTACAGGAGGAGAAACTCAAAATCCTTGTTGGTGGATAATGCGCGTTCTGGACCTCGTCATGGAACCTCCTACAGTGACGATTTTACCATGAAGATACAAGGCTTGCGTGCGCAGGGATGTAAACTGTGAAGGGGGTGATGGGTGGACTCGACTTTTCTTTACCGTATGTCAGCACGAGCAACAAAAGTGGAGAAAGAAAGAACATAGTGGGCGAGGGAGAAGAGGTTGGTTCAGCTGTGTGTGTTTGTCACTTTGATTTGGGCTTTGGCGGTGGCGAATGGAGAGATAGGGAGAGATGCCTTGGAGAAGAGTGAAGGAAGAGGGGAGGGCGGACAAAGAAAAAACAAAACACAGGCACGCCTTCAACGTCCATTTCTAATGGTGTTTGTGGGAGAGCGAGATCGATGGAGAGAGGAGGAAGCTCTCTCCACAACGGGCGAAGGGCAACAGACAACGAGCACTTGGGAAGACTAAAATTTGCATGTGCAAACTGCAAGGGGAATAGACAACAACAAAAGCAGTAGCAACAGACACATCACAATGACCATTCTCTCATGGCTGTCCACGCCTTTTTACTATCGTTTCTGTTGTTTGCTTGTCGTGTTGCCGTGTCTTTGTTCTGCATGCATGTATATGCTCATTTTGTTTCCATGTATCCACCTCCTTTGTATCTTCTGTAACCACGGTCTAGTACAAAAGGAGACAAATGAAGATCATACGCCTCTTTGGAGAAAAAAGTCTACTCTTCCATCGGGGATGAATGCCCGCCAGGGGGGAAGGGTGGTGGAACAGAGAGAGCATTGAGAGCCCTTTCCTACTCAAACGCCATTGTTCCTCGATAGCATGACAGAACAGTTATCAGGAGCATCCACGACAACAACGGCCAAGAGAAGCCAGTACTGTACCTTATCCCTAAGATCTGGACCGGACTTTTGAACATTCTTGTAGACAGCGCTCTCAACTCAGCGCTTGGTCCCCAACCGCGGACTGACCAGAAAAGGAACTTCGACAAATCAAGGATGACAAACAATCCACCTCCATATTGGCTGTTTTGGCTGTTTTTACTTTGCCATGGCTACAAAGAGAAGAGGGAAATGCAGGGGTACCAGGGGCATTGTCTTGCCTACTTATTTTTGTTGCCATCCGAATACTGGTTTACCAGGGGTAAATAGATGAATGGACGGTCGTCCTCATCTTGTTCGCTTTCTTATTACCCCCAGTTGTGAACCGAGCAGGTTTTTTGTGGGGGAGGAACGCTCATGTCCAACCTGCTCCAGTGGAGATGCGGCGATAATCGCACGACCCATGGTTTTCTCTTAAAGCAACACAAAAAAATATTGTATAAAAAAACAATCTTGTACGGGTCTAGACTGAGGGGGAGTTGGGCAGGTAGAGCATACAAAAGTCGTTGACAAAACAATATGTGGTGCATAATGGTGCGCTTGGAGGATTGACTATCCAGACATCTTTTCTTGACCGATCCTTATTTTATCACCTCCGTGAGTCGCATCATGAAGGCCAGTTGCGGCAAGAGATGCGGCCTGACATGCTTGTTTGCAATCCTTTGTCCGAGGAAGGACAACGGAGTCGTGGGTTGGAGATCAATACACATTTGTACGAGAGGAAAATAATAGCGAAGTGGGAGAAGTAAGTGACTGAGTCCTGACATATTTATTTATGGGGGCTACATGCGATATGCGGTCAGTCTGGCACCTTGCTGTAATAATATTGAAGATTGAACCATCGGTCTACAGTATTTGTTGATTTGCATGCTGTGTACACTTCCTCTGTATTTTTTCCACCTCTTGTTGTCTTTCTTTGTGTTTGTGTGTTGTTGTTTGTTTGATTGTATTCGGGGTCCAATGTGCATGAGTACAGAATGTTGGAGAGAGAGTTCAGATGCCACACTTTTTAAAGTATTGAAACCTTCCTGTGATATGGATGTGAGACGGACAAACTGTTTTCATTCATCCCCGTCCAACACCCCAGAACTTTGTTGCCCCATGCTCCATGTATTCCTTTCCCCCCCTTGAGAGAGAGAGAAAGAGAAGGAACATTGTTGTCTCCGCTCTCGGCCACTTCGTCTCTACCTTCTTCCTTCCCTCCTCCCTCCACTCTGACGACTGTGCAGACTCTTTATTGGCCAAACCGTAAATTTGCCATCAGCATGCGTTAAAGTGTATTTTATACGGAGGCGGAGACCCTCGCGGGCAGCAGAGTAGCAGAGGGCAGGGCGCAAAGGCAGCAAACTGTAAAAAAAAACCAGCGAAGTCGAATGATTGACAGAACGAGTGACAGAACTTGAGGCCAACATGGGCAGGCAGCTAACCCCTGGTTGCAAACGGGAAAGCATGCGCCATCCGTTTCCATCCTTCCTCTGCCTCTGGATATGGATGTGGATATGGGTATAGAGAGCAACACAGTTCATTCTATTTGATGTAGCCTCCAGCTTGTTTTTTTTGCTTACTCTACTTTACTATGTCAATTGCATGTATAGTACCTTTCGTAGCTTACTCCACAGCTGACTCGAATGGTATTTGAGCACTCAACCATCCCTCCTTGATCTCCTTTTCCTTTCACTTCCTCCTCTTCTTCTCTTTCTTCTCTGTCCTTTCACCACCCTTCCTCCCGCCCTTCCCCCTCTCCTCTTTGACTTCTCTTCTATCCGCCCTCCCTCTCTTTCTCTCGCCCTCCTCTCCTCCTATCCACTTATTCCGCCCTCCCACCTTTTACAGGCGTCCATACCCCTTATACCCTTGACCACTATTCCTTCAAGCGTGCGCCTGCAGGCAAGTGACCCGCCTCCCTCCTTCCTGGAGACACACATACCTCCACACATACCTCCACAACGATCCTCATTCCTTCAACTGAACCTCACCATCAGTCCTCTTCTCCTTCAACAACAAAATCTCTTGCACAAGCGGCAGCGCGTACTTTCTTCCACCTTCCTTTCTTTTCATTCTCCACACACATCATGTACTTTGGCCATTTCCTCACCACGGGACACTAAGTACAGCACCACATTCCTGTTCACTTCCCTCACTCAAAAAACGACAATCCAGCAATAACAAAGGTGCAGAAGTAACAACAACGACAACGCGAACGGTGCGAGGCCTTTTCGTTGTCCCACCTCACTAGTCCATTTTTGTAAACATTTTTTCAAAGAATGAACGTTCCATTCCTTGATGCATGCCCAAAGCCCAACTTTATCCGCGCATACGCATACCCTTTTCTCAGACCGCGCTGCAAGGAAGCAATTGTTTCTTTCTTCCCCTTTCCACCCTACTCCTTCCTTCTTCACGTCACTTCTGCTCAACTTGCTGCTTATGAAGAGGGTGCTATCAGGGACGAACGGACAACGATGCTGTTCCGAGGAAGGACGTTCTATTGGACACATGATAATTCGACGAACTGCGAAGCAATCGCCTTCTGTGCCTGATATTTTCTCCACATCCACCCGCCAGCGCCCCCTTTCTTCAACCCTAACTAACGCGTTCTTCTCACATCCATCTTTACTCTATGTACACATCTCATAGGAATCCGAAGACCCACACATAGACTTATACCACAGGGAAAGTCCACTCCACCCCCTCATACCTCTCGTCCGACAACTCCCCCCTCTCATGTCGTCCTCCACAAAAACCAAGGGATCCATGTTGAGGTCGTTGTTGGCAATGACAGGCATCGCCGGAGTCGCAATCATCGCGACCTCTTTCATGCCTGCCGCCACCGCCAACGTGACCTTCGGATCTGCTGACACCCCCGGCTCCATCATCTTCGGTGGACTCGGCTCCATGGTGCCTAAACCCAAGAACCCTGCCGCCCAGTACCTCGTCCCAGGCATGGTGAACATCACCAACGTCGGAGTCTTCATCAACTCCTCTACCACAGTCACCGTCCATGCCGGCGCTCACCTCAAGAACCCCCTCGGTAACCTGCCCATGAACTTGGGCAACGTCGGCCTCACCGTCACCTTGGACGGACACAGTATCGCCAACATCACCACTTCCAACCTGACCCTGCCCGGTGGCACTGCCCCTGTCGATGTCACTGCTACGATCCAAGTTGCCGACGGAAGTGCCAACCCTGCCGTCCAGGCCTCCATCAACAACCTCGTCTCCACCCTCGTTGGTGGCAACACCCCCAGCGGACCTGCCCCCACCATCACCGTTTCTGACCTGTCTATCGGCGGAAACAAACTTGGAACAGCCCCTATCTCTCTCACCGTTCAGCCCATCGGCAGCAACGAGCCCATCAAGCCTGTTGATGTCTCCACTCCTGCTGCCCCACCAGTTGTCGGTCTCGGTGAGATTATTAACCCCAACATCACCTTGGCGTGGCCTACTCTGAACAAGGTCGTTATTAAGGCTGTCTCTGGTGCTCAATTGACTGCCGGTGTTGGCTTTGCCTGGAACAACCCCTTGAACCTTGACCTCGAAATCCCTTACATCTCGATCGATCTTGGTCTCAACGGCACCCGCATTGCTACAGTCGGTGTCCACGCCATCCACTTGGCCCCTGGTCTCATGACCGCCGAACCTTTGGTCGATCTCAAGTTCAACAACGATCCCAAGGCTTCCGTCCAGCTTTCCGCCTTTGTCCATGACTTCCTCGCTGGTATGTTACCTGTAAATGCCTTTCATGCACTTTAAGACACGTGGCAACAAGTTATTGAATGGTTTGCTAACCTTTCTTCTCATTTGTATTATAGGTGAGCTGCACCAGATCCTCAACATTGGTAACTTGTCCTTCGGTAACGGCGACAACAGCTCTGCAACTGGCACTCTTCTTAACACCTTGTTCAGCGGAGTCACTATCGATCTTCCTTTGATGGGCGTTAATACTGTTGCTATCCAGGAGCTGGTCTTGGGACTTGTCAAGCCCTATCTTCCCTTCCCCATTGACATCAGCAAACTCGGTGGCGCCACCGGTCCTTCATTGTTGCAGTACATCCAGAGTCTTGCCATCTCTACCGCTCCCGGACACACCCTCTTGATCCAGCCCAAGATCCAGATCCCCTTTCCCTTCTTGTTAGACCTGAGTATCCCTTACCTCGCCTTAGACATCAACCTCAACAGCAACCTGCTCGGTCAGCTCTTCCTCACCAACCTGGTCGGTTCTGGTCAGGGTCAGGTCTCTGTGTCGGTTGGCATTGGGCTTGTCTTCAGAGAGCCTGCTCCCTCGATCCCTGCTTCTGTCGCACAGCTCGTTAACGGAATCACGACTGGTTCTCCCATTAACATTACCGCTGGTGTCGGCAACTTGGCTATCGGTGTCTCCCCCACGGATGCTATCAACACCTTGAACGGACTGAATATTGCAGTTCCTGTCTCCAGCGTTATCACCGGCTCACTCAACACCGGTAATCTGCTCCAGACCATCATTGCTCAGACCAATGTCACTGCTGCCCAGAACGCCGTGAGCGTCAAGGTCGGAACGTTGGCCGAGTTGACTATCCATGGCGCCAGTATCGCTGTCCTCCCCAACAACCTTGTCACTGCTGCCGTCAACCTCGAGGTTTTCTTGGGACTCCCTGTTGTTGCCAACATTGGTTACTTTGGCATCCAGGTTCAGTTGGATGGCGCCCAGTTGGCAGGACTGGAAATGAACACAGGTCTCAACTATGCTGGTGGCCGTGTTCAGATGGATGCTGGTATTACTCTCAATGTCGGCACTGGTCCCACTATCAGCACCAAGGTCGCTACCCTTGTCAACGCCATTATTGCCAAGCAGGCTGTCACCAGCAGCATTGGTATCTCTGGTATTGTCATTGGTAACAGCCCCACCGACCTGATCAACGCTCTCTCTGGCATTTCTGTCCAGCTGCCCCTCGATGGATTGATCGGCGGAGTTGGTAAGTCTTTTCTCCTTGCGTCACTTTTTGATTTTTTAGCGCGTGCATTTTTCCCACTCAGACCACTCATTGATCATTTTGTTTCTCAACTTTGCTACGCCTCTCTTCAGCCCTCCCAACACTCCCTGCCAATTTCCTCAACAGCACCCTTGCCCAGCTCGGTCTCAACCTTGCCGATTTCTCTTTGGCCACCATCCCCGGCGCTGGTCTCCGTGTCGGTGCCAGAGCCACCTTCTCCAACCCCATCCCAATCTCTGTCTCTGTCCCTTACATTGGAATTAGCGGTGGTCTTGACAACATCGACTTTGCCACTGTCGGTGTCAACAACTTGGCTCTCATTCCTGGCGCCAACTCTCTCCAGGCTGGTATCGATCTCAACTTCAATAACGCTGCCAATGCTCAGACCAAGATCGCTACTTTCCTTGGCGAGCTCCTTGGTGGTCAGCTCGGCGCTACCCCCGAGTTGTTGACTGTCCACAACTTGCGTCTTGGTGCATCGCCTACTGACTACTTTGACTTGTTATCCCAGATTAACATCGCAGTCCCCTCCAAAGACATCATAAACAAGGCCAACATCGACCTTGCCACCAGCAAACTCGGCAATATCAACATTACCCAGATCACCAATAACTTGCTCAGCACCTTGCAGATTGGCGACATCTCTGCCGACTTGACCAAGGCCCCCGTCTTGAACTTGGGCGCATCCGTTTCTGTCAGCAACATCTCGCTCGCTGCTGCTGTTAACATTGGCTATTTTGGAATCGATCTAGCCTTGGATGCCCACAGCTTGGCCCGCATCGAAGTTCCCTCGATCACCCTCACCAGCGCCAACAACAAGTTGACGCTTGCCATCCAGGCTGCAGTCACCCTACAGGACACCCCCGAGATCCAGACCGATATTGCAAACCTGTTCAACTACTTCATGGCCAACACCACTGCCTCGCCTGTCACCAATCTGGTCATCTCGCGTCCTCTTCTTGGAGTGTCTGCCTCTGACAACATCCAGACGTTTGCGTTGATCAAGTACCCTCTTGCCGTGTCGTCTCTGTTGCTCCAGGCCAAGGGTATTGTCAACAATTTGCTTGCTGGTGCTGGTGGACTGAACCTCAATAGCTTGGCCTTGTCCGGATTGGTCCTCGATTTGAACAGCCCCTCGGTCATTGGTATCCAGGGAGGCATCCAGGTCAAGAACATCACCTTGCCTGCCAACATCAACATCAAATACGTCGGAGTTTCGATTGGCTTGGATGACACTCCCTTGGCTAGCTTGACCATCCCTCAGCTGGATCTTACCTCTGCCAACAACTCGTTGTCGATCAACTTTCAGGCCCTTGTTGATGTCAAGCAAACTCCTGAGGCCAGCGGACAGGTCGCCAAGCTTATCGGATCGTTGTTGAACCCCGGCCTGGTCACTCCTCCTACTGACTTGGTCATCTCCCAGCCCGTCTTTGGTGGCGATGCCAACCACTTGTTCCACATCCTATCGCAGATCAAGGTCGGCGTCCCCCTGGCTCCTTACCTCCAACAGATCGGTGGCTTGTTGAACGGCGCTGTTGCCGGAGGTAGCAACCTGTTGGCTGGTCTCGACATTGGATCGCTTGTTGTCGATCTCAACTCTCCCCAGGTCATTGGAATCGACGCCGCCATCTCACTCAAGAACATCACCATCCCTGCCGAGATCAAGCTAAACTATGTCGGAGTTAACGTCGCTGTCAACACCATCGGTCTTGCCCAGATCTCGATCCCTACCTTCACCCTCAAGCCTGCCGACGGTGCCTTGGCCATCACTGCCCGCGTCAACGTTGCTTTGTTGTCCAGCCCTGAGTTGACCGGCGCCATCACCAGTTTGGTCACCGGTGTCATCAACAACCAAACCACCCCTGCCACCAACATTGTCATCTCTGGGACCGTCTTTGGTGGATCGTCGACCAACGTCTTCACCATCCTCCAGAGCGTTGCCATCCCTATTAACGTTGCTCCATACATCAACCAGATCCCTGCTCTCTTGGCTGGCTCTGGCGACCTTTTGAACCGTGTTGCTATCGGTGCTCTTGTTGTCGACCTTAACTCTCCTCAGGTCATTGGTGTCTCGACCTCGGTCTCGCTCAAAAACTTTACTCTCCCTGCCCAGATCAAGTTGAACTATCTTGGTGCCGATGTTGCCATCAACCAAGTTCCCTTGGTCAAGCTTGCTCTCCCCTCGTTCAGCATGACCCCCAACAACGGAAACTTGGACATTGCTGTTACTTTGAGCCTTGCCCTGCAGCAGAGCGATGCTTTGACCCAGACCATCAACGGCCTTGTCCAGGCT
Source organism: Linnemannia hyalina (assembly GCA_019671135.1). NCBI lineage: Eukaryota > Fungi > Mortierellomycota > Mortierellomycetes > Mortierellales > Mortierellaceae > Linnemannia > Linnemannia hyalina. Next base: position 742,354 of record JAHRHY010000008.1, on the reverse strand, counting down.
GTCTTGGCTGGCCAGGCCATCCCCAACACCAAGCTCGTCATCTCTGGAGCTATCTTTGGTGCTTCCCCCACCAACGTCTTCACCTTCCTCCAGGGCGTGACCATTCCTATTGATGCCACTGCCATCTTGAACAAGGTCATTGGTTCACTGGGATCTGCCACTGGTACTTCGCTGTTGAGCGGTGTTGTTATCAGCGACTTGGTTGTCGACTTGAACTCGCCTCAGGTCATTGGCATTGATGCCTCGGTCCTCGTCAAGAATATCACCCTCCCTGCCCAGATCAACCTTAACTACGTCGGTGCCAACATTGCCATCAACGCCATCCCCTTGGCCCAGGTTGGCATCCCCACCTTCAGCTTGGCTCCTCAGGGCGCTGACCTCGCCTTAAAGGTCCATGTCGATGTTTCTTTGTTGTCTAGCCCCGAGTTGAGCAAAGCCCTTTCTGGATTAATCGGCGGTGTCCTTGGAAACCAGACCCTCCCCCAGACCAACATCATCCTTTCCAACGCCGTCTTTGGTCAGTCAGCCACCAACGTCTTCACGTTCCTCCAGGGAGTTGTCATCCCCGTCAACATCTCACCTTACATCTCCCAGATTGGCGGTGCAGTCGGTGGAGCTGGCTCGCTCTTGAACGGTCTTGGACTCTCTGGCTTGGCCATCAATCTAAACCAGGCCCCTATCATTGGTATCGATGTCAACGTTGCAGTTCGCAACCTGACCCTCCCTGCCAAGCTCAACCTCGGCTACCTCGGACTCGATATTGGCATCAACAACATCCCTTTGGTCAAGGTCGGTCTGCCTAAGCTTGTCCTGGGCCAGAGCGGAAGCGATTTTACCGTCAGCACCCACATCGACGCCACTCTCCAGGAGACTGACGCCTCCAAGACCCTTGTTGCAGGTCTTGTCAACGGCATCGTCGCCGGTCAGGCTCCTCAGGGTACTATCTTGATCTCGGGTATCACCTTTGGAGCCAGCGCCAACAACGCCTTCACCTTCCTCCAGTATGTTCAAATCCTCATTCCAATTTCTAAGGTCCTGTCGCTCGTCCCTGCCACCCCCGGTACCAACGCCACCTCGATCCTCAGCAAGTTGGATCTTCAGAAGGCGGACATCAACATGAAGAACCCTCCCAGCATTGGTGCCGATATTGCCATTGCCCTTCTCGGATACCAGTTCGATGCTCAGTTGTTGCTAAGCTATGTCAGCATCAGCGCTTTCTTGGACACCACCCCCTTGGCTACCATTACTGTTCCCGGTATCCAGCTGTCGTCTGGCAACAACCAAGTCGCCTTGAGCGTTCACTCGTTGGTCAACTTGGCTAGTGGTGGTGATATCCAGACTAAAGTCGCTGCTATTGTCAACCAGGTGCTGGGTAACGGCGGTGCTCAGAACGCCAACTTGGTCATCTCCAACATTGCCTTTGGCGGTAGCGCCTCCAGCACCTTCCACATTTTGGACAAGGTTCAGGTCTCGGTCCCCATTGGCCCTTACATCCAGCAGTTGACCGGTCTTGTCGGCGGCATTGTTGGTGGCAACACCACAGCCCCTGCTGGTGCCTCCCTCAGTGTCACTCAGTTGGATATCAGCGCCACTGGCCCCAACGACTTGTCTGTTGCTGTCGGTGCTGCTATTGGTGGTCTTGGATCCAAGATCTCGGTCGAGATGCCTTACATCGGTCTCCAGGTCGCTGCCAACGGCAACGGACTCGTCTACCCCACGATCAACAACTTGCAATTGGCCGACGGCAAGGTTTCGCTGACCTTGGCTCTCCCCTTCCAACCCGCCGCCAAGAGCATCATTGCCTCACTCTCGACCCCCGTCTCGCAGCTGATGTTCTCGACTGTCAGCGCTGTCCCTGGTACGATTGTTGCCAACAACATCAAATTTGGAGCCTCTTCCAGCCAGTCGTTCGACATTGCCTCGAAAGTTGCAGTCAACATTGAGCTCAATTCTGTCTTCCAGAAGGCTCAAGCCTACATTAATGCCCACAACCCACTCCACGTGAACGATATGAACACGATCTTGACTACCACGGGTATCCTGGCCACGATTGCTGTGCCTGGTATCCCCCTCGGTAGCTTGCCCCTCAAGATGAATTTCCCCATCACCCTCTCGGGATACTACAAGAACGTTGCCTTCCTTGGCATCCAGGCCACCTCGATGGCTTTGACTTCTTCTCCTTGGGCCCTTGGTACCACCATCAATGTCATCCAGCCTGCTTTCAGTACCGCCATGAACTCAATCCTCCCCAACGTCCTCGAGTGGAAGAACGCCGTTCAGGATGTGACCCTCGGTGGTGTCACCCTTGGCTCCTTTACCGCCCTCCAAGGTCTCCAGATTACGCCCCCTGTCATTACCCTCTGGTCGCCTATTACAGTCCCCTTGAATCAACTCAAGTTGCACATTTCTCCTTTGGGCATGGACTTTGCTGCCTCTTTCGTCAACCGCGGCCCCATGCGCGTCGACGTGGGCTCGATCGACATCATGATCAAGCAAGGCCCCAGCACTGACGTCATCGAAATCCAGAACCTCGGCGGACCTATCCACCTCAACAACGTCAACCAAAACGGCGGCAACAACCTCCTGGCCCTCAATGCCTCGCTCAAATTCAACTTCTTGCAGTTCTTTACAATCATCACGGCTCTTCTGAACCCTAAGGACAACTTCCAGTTTGTGTTCTCGCTGAAGACTGCCTCGGGTCAACCTATGCCCTGGTTGCAGGATGCCTTGAACGGCGTGCCAGATGCGCTGTTTGCCAACCTCTTGCCCATCCTTGCCAAGGCCCTCCAGAACATCAACTTTGGGTTTTAAGTAAGAGGGAGGAGGAGATGATGATGCTATCGCTTTGGATTTTTTTTTTTTTTTTTTTTTTGAATGTAAAAGACATGTAGAAGCAAAACTTAAATATAATGGCGATCTAAATCACGTTGAACATGACAAAAAAGAAACGAAGCGGAAACCTTTTGTACAAAAAGAATTTCCCTTGAATGAAACGATTACTCTTTACTCTAAAAAAAAAAAAAAAAAAGAGTGCCTGCGCCACGCTTCTGTAGTGTGTTGGTGTTGACGTTTTTCCAAACACATGAAGAAATAAAAAAAATAAAAATGCGCGCGATTTGGCCTTTTGTTTAGCAGTGAAAACTCAGATCAATCATTCGTAGTACTCAAAAAAAAAAGGAGGACAACTGTACGCTTGCTTACTTACAAGTATAGCTGGGGATCACCCTGATCACCAATGCCACAGCTTGCTATAGCTGTAAAAAGCAAGCCCATAGTTGTCCCAATACATCGCTTTGCCATAGGAAGAAAAAGGTTTCCCTCAGTTACCAACAATGAAACACAAGAGAAAGAGGAAGTAAAACCAAAGAACAAAAAGAAGCAAAGAAGCAAAAAGAAGCTAAGATTAAAAAATAAAGAAAATCAAAAAACGAAAAACAAAAAAAAAGCTAAGAACCAAATAATGAAGAGTAATGAACAAATACACAAAAAAAGATGAATAATACAAAAGTAAAGTAAATTGTGATAGGGAGACGCGTTCAATTCTTGGAGCAATTCTTGGTTCCTTATTGGTGCCAATCCTTGGCCCGTTTCCTGGCTCATTCTTGTGGGCGGTGCTTGTTTTTCTTGTTTGGGTATTGGTCGCTGACCTGCTGCTGGGTCCTGACCAGCTTCATGTTTATTTCACATATCTGAGCCCCAGTTGCTCCCTGTTTATCTGTTCCCCTTTGGTCAACTTCATATTGCTCACACCGCGAAGCGGATGGTATCCGTGTGTCGGCTCCAATGGTTCGGTTTTCAAACCTGGCTCCTGAGACGAAACGGAGTACTTGAATTTGACCTGTCGGTTGCGAAGAGGTAGGGAAGGAAAGGAGAGGAGGGGGCAGCCAAGGCGACCATTGCCAACGGACACATTTTTTTTTTGCTTTGAAGTGTTGTTACTTAGAGGAAATAAACAATGGTGCAAGAGAGCCCTTTTATTTGGCCACTGGACCAGGCGAGGTACGTACATAATAGGTTGAGGCTCAATACTAATCCCTTTCCCTCTGTTCTCAAAATGGTCATGGTGTCCCAGTTTAAGTTGGATAATTTCCCTTGCGTCATGGAGAGCAATGAGAATAGAGATCTTGAGGACGCACATGGCAATATAGACGTCTTATGCTGACAGATTTTATATAGCTTGACATGCACCTAATATTCGCTACTCCACGACTATGCGGGGGGGATAGCCAGGGAAGGATATCGCCTGATGTTTTTTGTTTTGTTTTGTTTTGTTTTTAATAATGTTTTATTTTCTCGTCCTACATTGCCCAATTGGATATCCCTCCAGGTATTCTTTCTTTTTGTTGTTTTTGTGAGGTGGAGCTGCAGAGGATGGGTTCACCGTTTGCTCATTTTTATTCCTCCTCACTTGGATGTCTGTAAATGTGGGGGGTGAAAATCCCCGAAACCTTGTTGCTCTGTTGTCTATATGCTCATTTGATGTTTATTTTTTTGCTTTGGACGGAGGACGAACTCTTGGTTCCATGGTTTCCTCCCTCCTTAATATCTTTCTAACCTTGTGTATGATATAATGATGCCGACCTGGAGACAAGTAGCAGGTACTTGAACATAACAACTAACGGGTCAGCAAAGATTAAGAAAAGAGGGTAGAAGGGCAAAACAACGATCGCCGAAAGACAAAAGGGAAGAGGCGAGTGAGAGTATGGAACGATGTGTGTGTGCGCAGGTAGATTCACATTATGCTTATTAACGCTAATAAGCATGCGCTTCCTCATTTCAGACAAATAAAAAAGAGCTATCTGGGATCTGTAGGTAAGGTTATTCATGCGGTCAATGCATCCGTTCAAGAAGCTGATTCGATGTTGTTCATTGTAAACTGACAATTCACATATACATGCCTCCCTCACGTCATCTGCGAGGCCCTTTTTCTTCTCTTTCCTTTTTGTTTTCCTTCCATTGTTGGCAATCCCTCTCTTTCCTCTCTTCTCCTTCCTCCCTCCCATTACTTCTTGTTAGATATTTAATTGCTCCTCTTCCTTCCTTGTCAAACCTCCTTCCTCGCCTTGCCTTCTTCTCTTCTCCTCCTCCCGCTCCCTCCCCTTCCTTTCCTGGCCACCCCTCCACCCCTCCACACTCCCTCACTCCTTCTACAGGCACAACCCTCTTGATTATCTATTTTTCGTTCTGGCGACTTGTTGAAGGCAAGTTCTATACACATATCCTCAACAATCGCCTCATGTATACATCTCCACCACCGAAAACAACCAACTGGCACCACACCATTCAAACCCATTTACACGCGTATAACTAACACCAGATAACCGTTTCTTGTTACAGGAATAACGCAACCCTCCCTCCGATAGCTTTACGACATATACCTACCCTTCATCTGCTCATATACTTCCATATTCATGACCCCACTCCCCTTTACACGAGGCTCAAAGATGAGATCTTTCGTAGCAATGACAACCATCGTCGGAGCCGCGATGATCGCATCAATAATCATACCAACCACCACAGCTGATGCGACTACCGACTCACCTGGCGCCATCATTCTCGGTGGACTCGGTGCTCTGGTGCCCAAGCCAGCCGCCAGCACCACAACGAGCTACCTCACACCTGGCATGGCCAACATCACCAGCATCGGCGTCTTTGTCAACACGTCAGCTCTCATATCTTTTACTGCAAACGGCACACTCAAGAACCCCCTCAGCGATACTCCTCTACCACTGGGTAACGCTGGGTTCAGTATTGCGGTCGATGGTGAAAATATCGCCAACGTCACGGCATACAACTTGACCTTGCCTGGAGGAACAGGTCCCGTCTTTCTGAACGCCACCATCACCCTACCCGAGGGGCCTCCTAGTCCTGCCATCCAAGCCTCGCTCAATAACCTTGTTACCAACCTCTTGGGCAAAACTACCCCTAGTGGACCCCCACCAGCCCTCGTCATATCTGATTTCATCCTCTCTGGAGTCAACATGGGGTTGGCACCCATTATTATCCCTGTCCAGTCTGCGTCTTCTGCACCACCAGCGCTCGATGCCATACCGTCTCCACCAGTAATTGGCCTCTGGGGTATCTTGAACCCTGGTGTTGCCTTTGAGACACCTACCCTCAGGAAACTGGTCGTCAAGACTGTCTCTGGTGCCAAGTTGATCCTCGGTGCAGACTTTGAATGGAACAACCCGTTGAACATTGCTCTTGATATCCCCTTTATTACGGCTGACCTTGGATTTAACGGCACTCGTGTAGCTACCATTAGCATGCATGCTGTCCAACTGGCCCCTGGCCGCATGGCTGCTGATACTCAGATTGACCTCACCTTCAATAGCGATGTTGAAGCCTCCGTCCAGCTATCAGCTTTCGTCCGCGACTTTCTTGGTGGTACGTGATTGCAACGGTGTTCATGAAATATTTTTTCACGCCTGGGCATGCTACTCTAACACAAGACTGACACTCCTTTTTATTTTTCTTTTTCTTGTTGTATTGTAGGCCAGTTGAGCCAGACTGTGAACGTTGGAAACCTGTCCTTCGGTAACTCCAGTGACCCCTCTGTTACCGGCACGGTCCTCAACACCCTCTTCAGCGGAGTCACCGTCGATATCCCACTGTTGGACTACAACACCATCGTACTTCAGCAGTTGGTCTTAGGATTGGTTGAGCCTCTCCTCCCCTTCCCCATCGATCTCAGCAAACTCGGTGGCTCCGGTACATCTCTGTCGCAGTATATCCAGAGCCTTGCCATCTCTACCGCTCCTGGACACACTCTCTTGCTGCAACCCAAGATCGAGCTCCCCTTTCCTTTCTTGCTGGATTTGAACATCCCCTACTTGGCTTTGGATGTCGACCTCAACGACAACTTGCTTGGTCAATTGTTCCTGACCAACCTTGTCGGCTCTGGGCAGGGCAAGATCGCAGTCTCGGCCGGTATCGGCCTTGTCTTCAGAGAGCCCAACCCCTCAGTGCCCGCTACTGTTGCACAGCTATTGGATGGAATCTCTACTGGCGCTCCCAATGATATCACTGTTGGTGTTGGCAACTTGGCAATTGGTGTCTCTCCTTCAGATGCCATCAACACACTGAGTGACTTATCTGCGTCTGGTCCTATCTCAAGTATCATCACCGGTTCGCTCAGTGGCGGTAGCTCGCTCCAGACCAACATCACCGTTGTCCAGAACACAATCAGCATCAAAGTCGGATCACTGTTTGAGCTGGCGATCCATGGTGCCAGCATCAACGTCCTACCCAGCAACATGATCACAGCTGCAGTCAACCTCGAGGTTTTCTTGGGACTCCCTGTTGTTGCCAACATTGGTTACTTTGGCATCCAGGTTCAGTTGGATGGCGCCCAGTTGGCAGGACTGGAAATGAACACAGGTCTCAACTATGCTGGTGGCCGTGTTCAGATGGATGCTGGTATTACTCTCAATGTCGGCACTGGTCCCACTATCAGCACCAAGGTCGCTACCCTTGTCAACGCCATTATTGCCAAGCAGGCTGTCACCAGCAGCATTGGTATCTCTGGTATTGTCATTGGTGACAGTTCGAATGACATTATTGATGCTCTCTCTGGCGTCTCTGCCCAGCTGCCCCTCGGTGGTCTATTTGGCAGTGGTAGTAAGTTCCCCTTTTTATCTTTGTGCTGGATAATTTCTGTTTTGAGTGTGTACGCTGTTCGGATTCGATCAAACACAGCTCACTCATTGAACACTTACCATCTTTTTTGTTTCTTATCCCATCCTCATCGCCAGCCTCCTCTGGCGGGCTCTTCAATGGCACACTCGCAAAGCTCGGATTCAACGTTGCCGACTTTTCCTTGTCCACCATTCCCAACGCCGGTCTCCGCGTAGGTGCCAGAGCCACCTTCTCCAACCCTATCCCAATCGCTGTCTCTGTCCCCTACATCGGAATCAGCGGTGGTCTTGACCATGTCGATCTTGCAACCCTTAGCCTTAACGATCTAGCCTTTATCCCCGGCGCCAACTCTCTCCAGGCCGGAATCGATCTCAACTTCAACAACGCTATTGCAGCTCAGGCCAAGATCACTGCCTTCCTTGCCGAGCTCCTTGGTGGTCAGCTCGGAGCCACCCCTGAGCAGTTGACACTCCACAACCTGCGCATCGGTGCTTCGCCCTCGGACTATTTTGATCTTTTGTCTCAGATCGATATTGCCTATCCCTCCAAGGATCTCTTCACCAGTGCCAACCTTAACACCTTCTCTGCCATGCTGGGTGTTGATCTCTCCAAGGAGACCGGCAGTCTTTTCAATAACCTGAAGGTTGGCGCCATCTCCCTCGGCCTCGACAAGGCCCCCGTCATGGATCTCTCTACCTCGATCGCGCTCGGCAACTTTTCCCTCAACGCTGCAGTCAACATTGGATATTTTGGATTAGACCTTGCACTTGACAGTCACGCCCTCGGACATGTTGATATTCCATCGATCAACATCTCGACCTCCAACAACCAGCTCATCCTTGCGTTCGAAGCCGCCATCACTGTCGAGGATACCCCTGCAGTGCAGACAGATATCGCCAACATCGTCAACTTTCTTTCTTCCAACACTACTGCTACCTCTCCTGTCAGCAGCCTTGTGGTGTCCAAGCCTGTGTTCGGTGTCTCGGCTTCGGACAACATTCAGACATTTGCCTTGATCCAATATCCCTTTGCGCTGAATGAGTTGCTCACCAAGGCTCGAGTAAGCATCGCTCAGTTGTTCTCTGGTGCCGGTGGACTCAACACAAACAATATGGCCCTGTCTGGACTCGTCCTCGATTTGAACAGCCCTTCGGTTGCCGGTGTGCAGGGTGGTCTCCAAATCAAGGGCTTCTCGCTCCCTGTCGACCTCAGCGTCAGCTACATTGGTGCCTCCCTCGGACTGGATACCATTGCCTTGGGAGACATCACCATCCCAGTTTTGACCTTGACATCGGCCAACAACCAGCTCTCGATCGATTTCAAGGCAAACCTCAATCTCCAGCAAGGCGAAGAAGCCAGTTCGCAGGTGGCCAAGTTGTTCGGTGCATTGCTATACCCCGGCAAGGTCATCCCGCCTACCAACCTCGCCATCTACAACCCTGTCTTTGGCGGCGACCCCCAGCACCTCTTCCATATCCTGTCCCAGGTTAAGTTCAACATTGCCGTCGCCCCTTACATGCAGAAGCTTGGAGCGATCATTGGTGGAAGTGGTGGAGGATTTTCGAATGCATTTGATCTTTCAGCTCTAAAGGTCAACCTCAACAAACCACAGACCATCGGCATCGATACCACTGTCGCCATCAAGAACGTTACCATTCCTGCCGAGATCAACTTGAACTATGTCGGTCTCAACCTCGCCCTTAACACCGTCGGTCTGGCTCAAGTCGCTGTCCCGCAGTTCACACTCAAGCCTGTCAATGGTGCTCTTTCCATCTCTGCGCATCTTGACATTGAGATGTCGACCAGCAAGGAATTCAACTCGGTCATCAACAGTTTAATTAGTGCGGCCGTCAGCAACAAAACCATCCCCGTCACCAACCTCGTCCTCTCTGGTCTTGTCTTCGGTGGCTCTCAGACCAACGTCTTTACTATCCTCGAGGGGCTCACCATTCCTATCGACGTGTCGACATATATTGCCAAGCTGGGCGGTATCTCCGGCGGCGCCGGGTCCTTGTTGAACGGTCTTGGTCTCTCGGGTCTTGCTATCGATTTGAATCAGGCTCCCAACATCGGCATCGATGCTACCATTGCGCTTCAGAACTTGGCCCTCCCTGCTGAGCTGACTGTTGGATATATCGGACTGAGCGTGTCTGCCGACAATGTGCCCTTGGCTAATGTCGGCATCCCCAAGATCCAGCTCGGAACTAGCGGTACCAGCTTGACCATTGCCACCCACCTCGACATTGCCTTAGAGGAGAGCGATAATGCTCAGACTCTGGCTGCTGGTCTTGTCAATGCTGTTGTCGCTGGCCAGGTTCCTCAGGGTTCTGTCGTCTTCTCTGGTCTCACCTTTGGACCCAACGAGGGTAATGTTTACACCTTCCTCCAGGGCATCCAAATCCCCATCCCGGTCTCCAGTATCATCTCCGTCGTCGCTCCTACTACCGGTGGTGGATCTGGCGCTGGCACCTCGTTCATGGACAAGTTGAGCCTCCAGAGCGCCGATATCAATATGAAGAGCCCACCCAGCATCGGTGCCGATATTGCCATCGCCATCCTCGGATACCAGTTTGACGCCAAGCTGTTACTCAATTATGTCAGTCTACGCGCCTTCTTGGATACCACCCCATTGGCAACCGTCTCTGTCCCCGGTATTGCCCTCTCCTCTGGCAACAACCAGATCGCCCTCAAGGCCAGCTCTTTGCTCAACCTTTCCAGTGGTAGTGACATCCAGGCCAAGATTGCGGCGATTGCTGCTGAGGCGATGGGTACCGGCGGCGGAGCGCAGAATGTCAACCTGGTTCTGTCGAATATTGCTTTTGGGGGTAGTGCTGGCAAGGTGTTCCATATCCTGGATAAGGTCAAGGTCTCGGTCCCGATTGGCCCTTACATCCAGCAACTGGCGGCATGGGTCGGTGGTATTTCCTCTGGTGGTGGCAACTCGACACTAAGTATCAGCCAGTTGGATATCACAGCCCCCGGTGCCAATGAGCTTTCTGTCGCTGTCGGTGCTGCGATCGGTGGTATTGGATCCAAGATCTCGGTCGAGATGCCCTACATCGGCCTCCAGGTCTCGGCCAACGGTAATGGGTTTGTCTACCCTACCATCAACGACTTGCAATTGGCCAACGGCAAGGTTTCTCTGACCTTAGCCCTCCCCTTCCAGCCCGCCGCCAAGAACATTATCTCCTCGCTCTCGACTCCCGTCTCCCAGCTCCTGTTCTCGACTGTCAGCAACGCCCCTGGTTCACTCGTCATCAACAGCGTCAATTTCGGTGCCTCTGCCGGTCAGTCTTTTGACCTCGCCTCCAAGATCGGTTTGACGATTAGCGTCAACTCTGTCTTCCAATACCTGCAGTCGATCACGGGAAAGTCTGGGTCACTCCAATTGAGCGACGTCAACGCCCTCCTCACCGCGACAGGTGCGCAGGCATCACTTGCCATCTCAGGCGCTTCTCTGAGCGGTCTTCCCCTGAAGCTCAACGTCCCTATCAGCCTTGCGGCCTACTACAAGAACGACACTTTTGCGACTGCAGACATCACATCAATGGATCTGAACCACTCCCCTTGGTCCATTGGCACCACTATCCAAGCCACCGAACCTGCAACTCAACCTGCGGTGAGCTCCATAATCACCAACGGCCTGCAGGGCAAGAACACCCTCCAAGATATCACCCTCCGAGGCATCAGCCTGGGCGCATGCCAAGTTTTTACGGGCTTGACAATCTACCTCCCCGCAATCGTCTTGGACTCGAGCTCGTCCGTGTCCGCCACAGACGTCAAAACCCACCTCTCCCCCCTGAGTGCAGACTTCTCCGTCACATATCCCAACAAGGGCCCCTTCCGCGTTGACATGGGTCCCATCGACATCCTCATCAAACAGGGACCCAATACTGACGTCATGGAAATCTACAACAACAATCCCACCCCTTCTTCTCCCATCCATATCAACAACTTGAGCCAGAATGGAGGGAACAACCAGATCCCGATGGTGGCCGTGATGAAATTCAGCTTCTTGGAAGTTTTTGGGGTCATAGCTGGATTGATGAATCCAGGGGATCGGTTCCAGTTTGAGTTCTCGGTCAAGACAAGTAGTGGAAGTGGAGAGGAGGTTGGATGGTTGAGGGATGGTTTGAATGGAGTTTCGGATGTGGTTTGGGGGAGCTTTTTGCCGGGGATTGCCAAGAACCTTGTTTTCTGATAGACAATACCAAGAGAAACAGAAAAATGGTCCAAGTAATAATAACATAGCTTGTTCTTGTCCTGTCAAAATACTTAAATAACCTAGTCATCGTCGTAGTTACCCTTTTTCCTCATCTTGCAATAAAACCATTCCTGCCTAGCAATTTCACACCTTTCTCTTGTCCACACTCCATTCAGGAGCCCATCCATGCCCCATTTGGAACAACGCATACTGCAGTTCTTTGGTGTACCAGCAGCCAGCAAAATCGGCACTCAACCCACCGCAACCGCAAACTTTTTACCATGCGTTGCGAAGTTTTTCTCATCCCTTCCTCCAACTCTTCCTCCGTTTTGCTCCCAATCGTGGAAGTTGGTTACCATCACGCACATTGGCCGTTAAGCGCTTGGATGGGGGAGATGCGTTTTGGACATGACAAATACCTACTGGTAATTTCAAGCCAAAACGCATCTCCCCCATCCAAGCGCTTAACGGCCAATGTGCGTGATGGTAACCAACTTCCACGATTGGGAGCAAAACGGAGGAAGAGTTGGAGGAAGGGATGAGAAAAACTTCGCAACGCATGGTAAAAAGTTTGCGGTTGCGGTGGGTTGAGTGCCGATTTTGCTGGCTGCTGGTACACCAAAGAACTGCAGTATGCGTTGTTCCAAATGGGGCATGGATGGGCTCCTCACTTCCCTCATTTCCTATCACCTTCACTCACTTCTGGACCAAAACCTGGCAATTGACAAGAGTTTCGCTGGCGCACTGCAGTAAATCGTTTCGTGAGATTCTTTAGGACACTACCACCACAACCCCCTCTTCCCCCCGTACCAATTGAGGACTTGACAGTGTTACAAAAAGATGTGGTGGCTAGGCAGTGGCGGCGATGCCTTAGGTTAGCAGTCATATTCTTTAGTAGACATAGTATTAGTAGTGCGCCGAGCCCTCTTGTCTGCTCTCTGTCCTTTTACACATCACTTGGACGAGAGCAGTATTGACAAGAGTTTCGCTGGCACGCTGCAGGTAACAACCCCCTCTTTAATAATATGAATACAAGGTCCTTTTACACATCACTTGGACGAGAGCAGTATTGACAAGAGTTTCGCTGGCACGCTGCAGTGTATCGTTTTGTGTGATTCTTTTAGGACGCTATTATCACTTCCCCTCCCTCCAACCTACAACCCCCTTCCCCCCTCCGTACCAATTGAGGACCTAACAGCGGTCCTACAACTCTGGCCGTCGACCCTCTCCCCTGAGTAACAACAGCGGTCCTATAACTCTGGCTTCCGACCCTCTCCCCTGAGTAACAATTTAAAAAGCTTCGCCACCCCTTAAATTCACACTGTAAAGGTCTTTCCCTCGTTTGGCCTTACGTGAATCTGGTATGAGGGAGTTCGTTGGTTTGGCAACTCCGGCCATGAAAGGTTATGAAGATCTTCTTATGCGGAGCCAAGCAGAAAGAATACGCGAGTTTTTACTGGCGATTTGGTGGAGCTATTTGTGCATGTGCTATTACTACATTTATGAAAGTTACAAAGTGGAGAAGAAAAGAAAAGAAGGAAGAGCAGGGTAGGACGGAGGTTGTGCAATATCGCTATGTTACAGGTCCACAAAAGATGCTAAGAAGAAGCAAACAAGAAAAGAGAAAAAAGAGGAAAGGTAGAGTGGGTAGGCCAACATTGCTTCCGCTAACAACTACAATCCAGTAGTGGCACACGGCTGGCCGTTATCCTGTCTCCTCACGACATTATGACCGGTCCCCGGCCATCTCTTGCAGCAAAGAGTCCAGGACATCCTTCTCCCAGTCACGTTCGGTCGTGTCAGCACCAGTCTGCGACCGTCCAAAGTCCACGAAATAGAACCGAACGCTTGGGCCATCGTGCTGCACAACAATATTCTGTGGTCGGATGTCGCCATGAACGACACCCAGATCGTGAATTGCTGACAGTGCCGCCCAGATTTTTTCCTGATCCGAATCATCCAAACGCTTATGGCTGACTTCACTCCCAACAAAGTCGGTCACCAATATCATTTCCATACCGTCCGCTACTCCAGCAAACCTCAGCTCAGGGATGTATTGACCCTGAAGGGTTCGCAGCACTTGATACACCCTCGCCTCATGCCTCAGCTCTTCCACAACCGGGCCTTGGTTCCAGATGTCGCATTTCTTCACAACAACGTTATGACCCCCCCATGACGCCTTGTAGGTTTGCGCATGCTCACCACGCGAGATCAGGCTCATGCTCTCAAAAGCAGGCATAATCATCCGATCGGCCAATTGTGTCTTGTTTAAGCCAAATCTAAGTTGTTCAGAAAGGTGTTATATTAGTAGTTGACTCTAAACTCCACTAAATTGCCAACTTGGATGCCAACTTACAAGGATGACAAAGGGTGTTATTGCCAACTAGGACGCATCAACTTACATGGATGACACACGGTACTTAGCTGGCTTGTTTTTCATGTTCGATTTGTTTTTCCTGTTCGATTCGCGAGTTTGCTTCCGCTTTTTTTGGCGTCGCTCTTCATCTTTGATCATCTTTGACAGTTCGGTATCGGTCGGAGGATCCAAAGGCCGTGGATCAGAATCAGCCTGCCTTATGAACCACAAGTAACACTGGAGGAGAGTAGGTTCCAAACGGTCGAAAGCGATCGTAGGTGAAACCTTAAGGTCATGGTCCACATTTCGATCCCCTCGCTTCAAGAACCATGTCTGCTCATAGGTTGACAGTATGCCGTATCGATATCCGTTTAGTCGCATGTACCCAAAGGCTTGTCTGAGATGGTCCCCCGGGCCTTCTGAAGCGCCAGACTGCTCCTGCGCCTCATAATCACCCACCAAGTTTCCCGATCGTAAGTCAGCTGGTCTTTTGATCTCGATGGGGAATAGAAATGACTCCGGTAAATCGCGATCGCTGTTCATCCGCTGGCACACTAGGTCAGGAGCGCCACATCTGAGGTTCATGGTTTGGGTAGTGTCCGCAAAAGGAGGCAAGACTCTAACGGATCCAATGTCGTGCCTGAATAAGACGTGAAGCATTGATTCTGGTGCATATGTCCTGTCTTCCATGAACTGCGGGCGTTTATGTTTTGGGGCTGAGTCCAGTTCCATGCTGAGAACACTGTCCAAGATGTCCCAGGACCGAGGCAAGGGCGAATACGCATACGTACGGTAAGAGGAGCTCCTACCGGTGTCCCGACGTTGTTGTTCGCCAATAATGCCACCAGGCACATGCTGCAAGAAGTCAGACTCTGAGATGAGGTCTACACGACGATGACAGCATTGGAAAAGAATGAGCAGAGCCAGGAGGGTGGATAGAAAACCAGGAAGGTCCAAACAAAATGCAAGGGAATGGACAATGAAAGCTTCAGAAGGCTTAACTCAACTAGGTCCAAAAGTGAGTTTGCATTACCTGGATCGGGTCGCTGGACGATGATGTGGATGGTCTTCTTGGGTGGTGCCTCGGCAAAGACGTCAGCAATGTCGTCGGTCGGGTCGAGCTCTGTTGGAGAATCAATGGTGTTCAGGAGAACGGGCTGGTGCTTGTTGGCCGCAATGACGGGATGGGCGATGTGCCAAAGAGTGAGCTGATCCACCGTGATGTCGTCAAACGCGGGTACTTGTTTTGTCTTGATTACGTCCTTGAGGTATGCAATGGTGCGTGTTGGAGAGACTTCGATCTCGAATGCCCTGGAAGAGGGTAGTCCGTCAACAAGACAGAATAAGGTCAGAGGGTTGTTGGTCATGGTGTTGTGGGATGTAGAGAGGGCAAGAGGTGAAATAAAAAAAAAGACAAAAGGAAGAAAGAAGGTGTGGGGTTAAAAGGAAAAGTAATAAGGGATGAAAAAGAGATGTAAGAACGACACAAAACCACCCGCAATTTTCTTTGAAACTTTGATCTATGTTATGTATGAGACATCATTCTGACAGTGTCCGAGGACTGTCTAAAAGGACAAGGGACATTTCTCATATCCTGTATACTGGGTAGATGGCCGAAAGTTTTCCCTACGCGAAAAACGATGGTTCGATCTGCTCTTCAAGTTTGACTTTTTCGTGTCAACCCCTTTCAGTGGTAAAAAATGCGATGCCTGTCAGTGTGACATGGGATATTGGCATGAAGGACTATGAGAGAGGAGATCCAGCTTGATCGTCCAATCCTCTGGTGGTACTTGTATTCGATGCCAAGGCAAGCGACGATATCATGAGGTAGGTTATAAGAATCTTCATTCTTACTTGCTGGAGGTAAAGGTTCATCCACTCATCCATTTACTTCTGTTTGTTAGAGGAATGAGGAATGGGCTATAAAAGCTAATGCTGGTGCACAATCTGAGGGGCCCAAGTCACGGACTTGTCTGGGTTGTGGCAAGACCTGCAGTTTGGAAAACTGCAAGGTTGGAGTCTTCCGCGACAAGATCTGGTATCATCCGCTTTGCAAGGAGTGCGAGCAAAGGCAGACGTCTTCCTCGATCCTTGATCAAAGAGCAGACAAATACTTCGCGCAATGGTCAAATAGGAGGAAGCTCGTTTTCAAGAGCAACGTTCAAGCTGACGGTTTTGTCTTGACAGTTTTTCTCCACGGTGTATGCGTGGGTGTGCCACAGCTCTCTGGCCATGAGCTGGCGCACTTTCGACTCCTGGCACGAGATAGTGCCTCCGTTGACTGGTATGACCATGAGCATTTGCTAGCAGGTGATGGTGATCCGTTGAAGCAGTTTTCCACAGATCGTATTACGTCCGGTAGCAACAAGAAGATGCTTCCCTATTCCCATCCTCGTCAATGCACAGTGGCAGCATCCACATGGAAGAATGTGTAAGTTGATTTCATTTATTGGTTAATACATGTATGTCTTCGACACGTTTCCATCCCTGAGCAAGCACTCCATCTTTTCTTGTAGGCTTTTCTTGGATTTGGCCCTTGACAAACGGATCGAGTACATGATCTATTGGTCCGACCCAAACAGGCGTGAGGAAGGATTCCGAAAGGCGGATGCCATTCTCCTGGAGCTCTTTGACGGGATTAGTCTGGAAGAGGAGATGAGGGTTGCCTTTACGGATCACGACGAGTATCGCTGGCGGACCTTTAATGGTAACAAGCGCAACAAGAAAGAACGTATTGCCTGGAATAAGTACGAGTGGCGATACTTCCTGCGAGTGTGCAAAGGGATCGACCTTTGCTCTGGTCTCTCTATGGCGAAGATTGGTCAGCCAGGAAATATCGATCGACTCTCCAGCGACGGACAGTACCGACTCGGAGCCTGTATCTATATTCCTCAAGGTCTGAACTTTGCAAAGGAATTGCTGGACGACTTCAAGACCTCAAAGCTGTTTCAGGGGACCGATCTGGAGAACTGTCGAAAAGGCATTAAGATGCTCCGCGACTTGATGATCGAGACTGCGGAGAAAATGAAGCTTCGTCTTCCCAAGTAAGTGTCTTTCCCTTATATTTCTAATTATTATTTTTTTTTGAGAGAGAGAGAAAGAGAGAGAGAAAGAGAGAGAGAGATGAATAGAGCAAATTACAACGTCAAAGCCATAAACACTGACTTTTTCTGCCGTTGCTTTATAGGCTACTGGAAGAACATGCGGCACTTATTGCAGGTGTCGAGGATAGCGACCACAAAGATGTTCAAGTAGTAGAAGAAGCTGTCAAGAACATTTACGATCAATACGAAACCGGTCGCGACGACGCCTTGGAATGTTACAACAGCCAGGGAATGGTCAACAACATTGACAACACGGTCGAATATGGGGAGGATGCTCCCGAATATGGGGAGGATGCTCCCGAATCTGGTTACTTTACTTCTCCAGAGATCGACCTATGGGAGTCCGAGGAGGAGGCTGCGTCTTCTTTCTGGATGTTCGATAGCATTGACGACGATGACTCTTTCTTTGAACTGGACCATGACTTGGCCACTCCGATGCAGTCCTTTGGCGCTCTGAAAGATGCTCGCCAGAGTGACGACAAAACGTTCCAGAAATTCATTGACGGCAGGTCGGCGGAGTTCCATTCAAGTTCATCTTTTCACGACCATGATATATCTGTCTCTTTGGAAAAGAGGGATGATGGCATCCTCCGTCCCAAAAATTTCCATGCACGTTCTCTAGGATCTACCGTCCAGAGCCACATTCGAACTCCTACATTCGAGTACAGCAAGTCATCTAGGAGCAACACAACTTTGGTCGAACATGTGCAGAAAAAGGCAAAATCCCAATTGGATACGACCAAGGCTCCGCAGAAAAAAATGGCTACAAAGTTGAAAACGGTCAAGAAAGTACAGTGGACAACCCACAAATCTTCTGTCCTGTCGAATATCCCATCTGTTTCCACGCCCTTGCAGCAACCTCTCATTGGCGACTTCATGTTCAAGGGAGGCAAGGAGAATCGCCCTCCTAGACTGCTTTGATGTCTCGACGTCCCACTCCTTGGTATCTCTATAGCTCCATCTTGCAAAGCAATATCACAAGAACCACTGATAAAAAGTGTGTACATCAACCATATATGGCTTTTCTTAAATATCACGGTTCGGCGTGTCCCGTTGGTGAGTGACTGAAAAAAGAGAAAAAAAGAAATGACGAAAGTCGGTCCAAAGGGTCGAAACTGACAATAACTCATGCCACAAAAAACGATAGCGTATTCAGTGTCTCTGGGTGCGGCAATAATCATGCTGTGGTCGAGCTACTATCTTTCTTTATCCAGCAACTCGAGAGAGTTGCTTCTGTGTATCTTTCTTTTTTATTTCTAAAAGACAAAAAGAAATGGAAACGGTATATGTAGGTGAATCTACCCTACTAAAAGAACGATGGAGGTGAAATGTGGAACTCATCTACGTGTAGAGTGAAAGGGTGGCGAGGTTGCGACAGAAGTAGCTCTCTCTTACCATGAATAATAGAATTAGGTCTTCGTCCAAGGACTCGCCCTAAGAAGGCACAACACCGGGGATTCTATTTCAATGCATCGTGATGACTGGGGCTCTGGGCCACTGTACTCCCACTCCCCCTTCCCACTGCATCCACCGCAGCTCCTCTCAACAATAGCACTTTTTTTCTTGTCAAAGATCGCTCGTGTGGTTGAATGAAGGAGGAGGGGGGATGGGGGGAGTCAAGAGGTGATGAGGGAAGAGCGAGAGGAGTGAATGTGAAGGATGAAAGGATTGTAGAAGAAAACAAAAAAAAAAAAAAAAAAAAAGAGGATGTTTTCTTGGACCTGTTCAAGATGCTGTTTAAAAAGCTGAACGAACGTTCACTTTTCGAGTTAGTCCTGACAACTATCATTCAGGACAAATTATTGTTGGTGCGCGATCTACTGACTGGTCACCAATACCCGAGCTTCCCGGCTGGGTCCAAGTTGAGGCTGGTTGTGGACGAAGCCCAGATTCTGAGCGACAAGGGCAGTACAAAATTCCGTTCTTCTTGCCTGGAAACCGATCCACGACCAATGTTGTGCCCTGTCCTAAATGGCTTTCGAAACGCTGGCAGTTCAAAGGAGCTTACGATCGTCTACTGCGGGACGGGATTAAGCATGAAGACTCTCCATTGGGCACTGAGCAGCGGCGATGGCGTCAAGGAGTACGGTTCGAGTACCTTTCCATGTAAGTAAGGCGCTTTTTTTATTAATGAGATTCATGCAATGGTCCTCAACATGCGATACTGACCACCTTTTTATTTTTTTTATTTAGACATCGAGTTTCCAGGATGGAGAGATCCAGATTCTGTACAGGCTTTTATCGATCGAATGAAGGAGCAGCTGCAAGACGACGGTTCAAAAAGGTTGGTGGACGCCCTAATCCCTCCTGCTGCGGTCAACATGCTCCACAAGAGGCTTACCGGGAGGTTCAGACCGATCACGACTGCTATCGAAGGAATTATCACGACAGGAGTGCCAGACACATGGGAAAATGCAATCGACACCACCGAGACCATGATCACATCATGGAAACAACGAGAGCGTCGAGGAAACCTATGTGGAGAACTCAAACGGTAAGGTTTCCCCCTATACTAAACACAACATTTGATATCGCGCTATTATCTAAAACAAAATGAAAGCAAATACTAACCGGCTCGTTTCTATTTGTTTCACTCATTCTAGACTGGAGAGCAAAATGATTGAACATCCAGGCCTTTTCAAGAACTTGTCCTCCATCAGGAACAATCTTGCGCTGTTTCTTTTCCGACACAATCTACTGGACGCCACCGAGATCGTACTCGAAAACGAAGCGCACCTTATTGAGGCAGCGTTTGGTCGAATCAAGCTATTTGGAGGTGCTGCAAGAACCGTTCTGGACGAACCTTTTATGCTCAAAGCTGTCAAGGCTTTTTTTCACGAAAGCGATCCTCTACTCTTGGCCGATGCCGAATGAGCAGTGCTGCACTCGACCAATGCCTCGATATGTGGGAGACAATGATTCCGCCGGTTTCATCGAGACGTTCAAGAATCGCCCTCTTTCCTCTTGGCCTCTCCTCGCGAACAATACACTTCCCCAATCACTTGCTGGCGATGTGACGATAGTTGGATACGCCGATCAACAATCGAAACTCGCTATTTCGCACAAGAACATCACAACACACGCCTTCATGGAGGCACATGTCAAGAATGGATCCAAGCGAGAGGATGAGGATATCCCTCCATTCTACTTTCCGGCACTTCATATTTCTGGACCCGACCTTGTGTTCTATGTCAAGATTAACGGCAACATCTATCCGGTATTCGTTCAGTTGAAGTTATGACAGATTCTAGAGGGTAGTGACGTTGAAAAGGCGCGCGCAACTGTCAGTAGCAACACCATACAGGGCAAGATGGACAAGGAGCATGAGAAGCTGGTGAAAGATCTAGCTCAGGAGTCATCAAATCGCACAGGATCGACAAAGCCACAACAACCGCCAAGACTCCAAGACTATTGTCCTACAGGAGTGTATGTCAGAATGGTTATCACCTATCCCGCGGAGATCGTCAAGTTCCAGGTTGTTCGCCCTGATCCAGAACCAGAGCTGGACGTCTTGAGCGAGTCTCCATCAACATTGACGACAACAACTTTCCACATATCTTTCCAGAGCGACATGTCAAGTTCCTCGACAGACTCAAGCAACATAAGCGATCAGCAACAGAAGAACAAACTGCGAATCCGTCCAAAAAGTCAAAAATAGTTTTGACAAGATCAGCAACTGATCCTTTACGGCGAGATGACTGACCCACCCCACATGTACAAATAAATAATGCGTAGTCTTCGAAAAATAAATAATTATCCCATCACAAATTACGTTGATTAGGAAAGCAAGTGGACAGAGCAAAACAAGAGGCGATAACATAATACCAATGAAGGACAGCAACAACAACAACAACAACAACAACATCAACAACAGTAGCGGCAACAACAACTACTACAAAAAGAAAAAAGAAAAGAAAAAGGTAAGGAAAAAGATAAAATAAAAAGAAAAGAGAAACATGAAAAAAGGAAAGAAAAGAAAAGAGAGGAGAGAAAAACATATTCAAAGGAGCACAGGATTGAGTTAAGGTTTGTGGCTGATAGTGTGGCTAGCATGTAGCTGAAAGAATGTTGGAGCTGTCTATCCCTTCGTCCGTCATTAGTCATTGACAGACTAGGATAAAAAAACTATAGTTTCAATCTATAGAGGTTATGGGCTTTGCGGCGACGGTCTTGCAAGGGAAGGGGGGCGTCCGAGATGCTTAAGGTAATGCTTGCCGATGATAGCAATGTTGTGCGCACCCACCAAGTCTCGGTGAATCCACCGCCTGCATTTCACACACGCACAGGTTCTCATCGAGGGCTTAGCAAGTCTTGTCGTCTCACCCATGGAAACGCAGGTTGGGCACATTGTAGATGTAAGATATTCATCCACTAACGCTACCTTGTACCCAAGGGCCAAGCTCTATCAATTTTAAAAAGGACAAATGAATTAATATACTTGTGTATCCAGATCGCCATGGTATTGAAGGGACATACGATACTAGTAGATACGACCACCCGTACATCTTCTTTCTACTCTCTCCATTCTCATTATTACCTTCTGCTGTAGTCTGCGCAAGAACGTCGTGTGGACCGATGTAAGGTTGAACCCTGTCCGAAAAGTCGCGTTTCCCAACGCGAAGAGGACCCTACGCCCTCCCATTGGGTTACTCTTCAATGCTTCTTTCACAAGTCGGAGCACGCCTGCCACCGCCATGTCCATCTCTGACAACTTTGCCATTCTATGTTGGTATACGGCCTTCTTCCAGTCCGACGATGAGTAGAATCCATGAATGATCGGCTCCAACTCGAAATACTGCCGTTGCGCGGATTTGAGGGCGTCCTCTGAGTCGTATTTTGTTGAATGGAGCGCATTCTCAAGATCATGCATCGAAGGTAGAAAAGTTGCCCTGTTCTTGTCATCCGTCTTCCTCGTCCAAAGGCTCGCGTCGACATTATCTGCGGGACCGGCTGCTGGGTGTTGTCGCCTCCATTCCTGTTCCCATGCTCTGAAGGCGAGTGTTGGCTGATACAGTGATGCGCGCTTTACCAACAAGTTGACCACAGTTTTGTCATCGAGACGCACACAGAACGCACCGCTCACGACTTCGCCTGGATCGATGCCAATCACCGCCACCGACTCCAAGTCTTGACCGAATGCTTCAATTATCGACTGTCGGGTTGGGTACTGGTTCTCGATACGTCGTAGAAACTCCTTACGACCCGGCGCCTGCCGACTCTTGGTGAGGTCATAGGCCAAAAGTTGCAGCTGATGGCCGTCCGTGCGGATGAAATTGTTCAATGCATACCGAAAGGAAGACTGTGCGCCTTGGATGTGAGGAGGGGTCGGCAATAGTGGGGGGTTGGAAGGCGGCGGCACTGCAGATGCTGAAGACGATGACGACGATCCGGCCGAGATGGATGCATTGTGTCGGGTTCGGTAATAGTTAATTCGATCTGTCAGGTGTCGTGCAAGTGGTCCTTGGTCATAGATGGTGGGGTGGGCAGCCTTGAGTTCACTCATTGTAGCACTTCGTTTCCCGTATGTTGTTTGTTGTTTGTTTGCGAGCCGAACCGTATTTCGATCTCCAATGAAAAGCATCTTGATGAGGTTCCCGAATGACGTATTGACTTGTAGGTTGGCCCAGTCGTGGCTATGAGGGCTGCCGCTCCAAATCAATCCGACTTGACCTGCATCTCTTCCCCAAAGGATACGCATCAGTCCCTCCTCCCTAATGTCGATAAAGCTGTCTGCCATCTTGGACTGGGTACAGAAACGTGGTCGGTTTGCCGCTGGAAGTGCCATGAGATAGTTCCAGCATGATCGGATGTGTCCAGGCTGATAGACAATTTTTTTCGACTTTTTCCTGGGGTTCTCATCATCGGCATCATCGTCTAGAATAGTACCGTCATCGTCTAGAGTAGTGCCGTCATCACCAGGTTTGTCTTCATCCTCCTGTTCGACTTTTGGAAGTAGGGCGGGATCGAACTCCAGCTTCTCCATCTATTTTATTGCAAAAAGAAAAAAAGGCACAGTATTAGAATATGCAATACACTCTCTCCAATTATCAATGGCGCTTCATCAACGAATTGGGCGATTAGTACCTTTGTGCGTATAGTCTGTGGGAGCTTCTTGTAATGCAACTTCATAGCCAAACAGATCTTGGGCGCCAGATCATCGATGACAACACCGAGGGGTATGCTGGATGGGTTAACAGCCTTGAATCCTGGATGGAACCCCTTGAAGGCCGCAAAAATCGACACTGCCTCCGCCTGTGCTTCCTTCGACTTTGGCTTGTTGGCTGTAGGTCCTAGTGCTTTTGTCGAATCTCGGAGAACAAACGACAACAGATTCCCAATAACAATCTCTGCCCAGTCTGAATCCAGAATATCCTCCAGAAAGGACGTCGGCGGCGAACTAGAGAGTAGCTCTCCAAGGATCCGCATTTCGAGCATCTTGTAGACAAAATGCTTGGCAGTATTGACGATAGACACAGCCATATCAAGTCTCTGAGCAACCATGTCGACGTTCGCCGGGGTGAGATCGGTAGCTCGTTTCAGGCACCCCTTGACTGATCCAGTGGTAAGTGTGACAGTGGCGAAAACAGACTTGAATGACTTCTTCAGAGCAGCATAACCAGGCCTGTCCTGGTGATAGTCAAGATGCTTCTTCTTCTTCTTTTTCTTGGCTACAGGGGCAGTGGCAGCTTGTTCGTTGGTGGTAGCGGGATCCTTTGGCTTGTATGGTCGAGGGGTTGATGGTTTCAGACCAGACAATTCTACGTCCTCGACGGGGCTGGCGTTCTCAAGGTTGACCGTTTGGGGTACGTATCGATCTGCTTGATCCGTCCGGGATCGGAATCTAGAAATAAACGCGCCAATGTTATGAAGAATAATATTAGTACAGAAGCAATAGAAGTCAATACAAGTGGCTGGATATAACTGAAGATGACGCTAAAAAGTACTTACTTTGTCCTCTGCCATTTCTGCCTTCTCCTTGACCGGGCGCGTGAGCCATGGCGCATTTCTTGTTTTCTACTCTTTTTGTAGAGTGGAGGTGCCTGGTCGATAATAGGTGTGGGCGCTGATGGTCCTGTATGTGATGTTTGGCTCCTTGAGAAACGCTCCCAGTTGGTCTTCGCCTTTTTCATCTCAACTTCCTGAATGATAGTCGTGACAAGGCTGTGGATATCGGGTGTGCTGGAAGTCGTTTCGGTCCCACCCATAGGTAAAGGATGCTCGGTGCACATCACGAACGCCTGAAGGGCATGATCGAACTGGCTGTCTTTTACGTTCTTCTGGTACTGAGTTATCCCGACCCTGTTCAAGGACCTTTTAGCGTGTTTCTTATACAGTTGCATGTGTTTCCCATATTGGAGGTAGGACTCCTCTGCGATCTCCTGGAGCTTGTGGGCGCTGTCGTATACAATCTTCAAGTACTGAATGACGTGGTGTTTGAATTGTCCAAGTCGCTCCTGGTCGCTCAATCCGTCGAGTCCGTCCAATGTAAACGTCCGAACAATGTCAGCGTTCGACACCAAGCCATAGTAAGGAACGCCGTCGGTATAGTCGTTTGTTGTTAAAATACCAAGAAGAAGAAGGTGGGCTGGAGTGGGGAGCTGGTGTCGATCCATAAGGTCCTGCTTCTGGAATGTTTTCCACTGACTGCCGACAGGAATAGTGATCGATGTAGAGGCCTCATAGACCAACAGGTCAGAGTCTTTGGTGATGATTCGTACATCCTCCGGCTTGACGGCATTATTGAGACAACGGGCAATACAGCAGTCGGCTTGGTGGGGGCAGCGACATATTGTCCACCCCAGATTCTGAAGAGCATCCAGCACTTGTCTCGCGGCATCGGGTGGTGCCCGATAAACAGACTTTAGACGCCGGTATAGCCGTTTCGTCCCTTTGATCTTGTCTTCGTCGTAGTCCTCCATGAGTTTTCTCATCCGCGTTGTTAGATCACGGTCCCGTTTCTGATGGGCGTGCTCTTTCTCGACCGAACGGGGACCGTCGGCATGGATTGTTGTGCGCCCCTGTGAGACTTTTTTCATGAGGATGTCGTGAATAACCTGGCCTATGTGGCCATAGTCCTATTGAAAACACAAAGCGATGAGATAGTATTAGGTATATTTCTTACAGCAGCTTTGTCTTTGCCGGTTGTATTTGAAAATCGAATGTACTTACAATGCCTTTGTTTTCGGTACGTGTTGTTGTGAGAGTACCATTGCTGTCGAGAAAGATCTGAGCTGGTCCTCCTTGCAGTAGATGTTGGACCTGTGTCATAAGGTTTGTCGGAACCGAGCCAGGAGGGATCGCAACAAACGCAGGACCGGTCGATGTACTTGTGCCTGAGGGAGCTCCCAATGTGAGGCGAGCATGTTTGATGGATGGACTCCCCGACTCGGTCCCCTCAGACCCAGATGGCGAATGTGGATGTTTTTGTTCGCCTGGTACGTTGGTAGCGACAGTTGTTTTTAGTGAGTAGTGCAGTCGGGCCTGCCTGGCTTCGATGCTGACGGTTCCGTAAAATGCACGCGAGTTCAACAGGGCGAAAAACATCGCCGGAAAGTCCACATGGCATGTTTTTTGGGTGAGATCTTCCTCGGTTCCGTCGGAGGCCTCCTTGATCCATGAAGGAAGGACACTGATTCCCATTCTTGAACTATGTTAAGAAAAGTGTGAGAGCTAGTGTGAGTCTTCTTGCTTGATAAGTTGTGAAAGGGTATAATGAGTACGGTTCGCAATCACATCCAGCATCGGCCTTACAGAATGGCTGTTGTGGGTTGCTTCGAAAGGGTGTGGCGAAGATATATGTAAAGTAGTATGTAGGTGGATGTGGAGGAATAGGTGGATGTGGAGGAGAGTGTGAGATGTGAGGTGTGTTGAGGAGAGTGTGGTTAGAGAGGAAGAAAGAAAGAGGGAAGAAGGAAAATGGAAGCGGGATTTTATAGGAAAAGTGGGCAGTGGAAAGGACAAAGGCTTACATGTCGAGACCACTATCACTCAACACACACAAGCGATATAATCTATACCATTCAGGAACAAATCGCCAAAACAAAAGCCCAAAAATAACCTGACATTTCCACGATAACTTGCTTCATGCATACCGTGGATCCATATCATACAGCAAGAAACCGTTTCCACAATAACCTGCTTCATGCATACCGTGGATGATGGTCACCATCACAAACACCTTTTGTCTCTTTCATATCTCTTTCATGTCTCTTTCATGTCTCTTTTTGGTTCTCTCATTGTCCCTTTCTTTTTTCCTTTCGCCTCTCTCTCTCTCCCTCTTTGTTTCCATATCATACAGCAAGAAACCATTTCCACAATAACCTGCTTCATGCATACCGTGGATGATGGTCACCATCACAAACACCTTTTGTTCTCTCATTGTCCCTTTCTTTTTTCCTTTTGCCTCTCTCTCTCTCTCTTTGTTTCCACACCATGCAGCATGAAGTCACCAAAACAATAACCCAAGAGTTTATTGTGGAAATGGCAGGGCTATGGTTTTGCTTCAAAAAAAACAAAAAAAAAGGCCTGTTTTATTCGTACCTTGGGTGATGGTCAACATCGCAAACCATATTCTCGTTTTGCCTCTCTCATTGTATCTCTGCTTCTCTTGTTGGCCCTTTGAGCCCCTATTATCTCTCGCCCATATACAAAAGTACACACAGTAAACAAATAACGAACCTTAAGTCAACCACACATTTGCACACTCATCACTCTACACTCTCCTGGAACAATAGCGTCAACCATATCCGCCTTTATCAAGCTGACTGAACTCGTCACGACGCCAATCTAGGCCAAGTCTGCAACGTCCGCAAATTTCTTTGAGCTCGAAACACTCCCCAACATCAACATCCACCATCAAGATGTCACCATCATTAACCAGATTGTGCTGCTCAAACGTGATGGGCGCACTGAGCGGGCGTATTCTGCCCGCCCTAGTCATTACTAACCATCCTTCGTCCCGCGACGCCAAGTATGCAACCTCTATCCGAACCCAAGGAGCGCGCCTAGAAACTATCGCAGACCTCGAGGACACTTATGGTCGTCGAGCTTGCGAGAGCAATCTTTGCTTCGTAAGTATATCTGAGAAAGTGTCGAATTCTGTTGGATGGGCTACGAATTCGTACTCACCTACCGTTCACCTCTGCTTTCGGCATCTTTTGCAGGACCAAGAAAAAGCCTGAGAGGATATTGCTCTACCTCAACAGAGTCTCGGAGGGTCAGTTTGTGCAAGCCCACCAAGTCGAAGTGGATGCCATTCGGTCGGCTTCCAAGAAGCTACAAGTTATGTATGCTCCCAAGTGCCACTTTTGCCCCAAGGCTGCCAGGCCCCAGGTTGTCCAGGTTATGCGAAAATAGGCTTTGTCCTAGTTCCGTTGAACGCGCCATGGATTTCTGATATCGTCACGTGACTTTCGCCAGCTGACCATTCAAGATCCCAAACCCCAAGCCCCGTCTAATGTCCTAAGCCTCGGTCCAACATCCAAGCCCCGTCCAATGTCCAAGCGCCGTCTTGGTTCCTTCTGTTCATTCGGCCCTTAGCATAAATAAACCCCTTGTTCCCCTGTCTTGTTCCCCAGTCTGCAATAACTCACTTACATCTGTCCCCTGCCTTACTTCTGCACACTCTTCTTATTCCTTCCTTTTCCTTCATAATAAAATATAACAAAAGCAATACACATTCTTCCAAGTCCTGTCTGACCATTGCACCAAGATCACGTCTGTCGTAGTCCAGAAGCGCCATCACAATCTCTTCTTTCTAATGCAGAAGGGCCAGGCCGATCGATCGGGAAACTGTCCACCCGGAACTGTGGTCTACACTGGCATTGTTCATCCATTCCAATTTGATTTTACTTCCAGTAGCAAGCGGGTCTGACTGGAACTTCGAGACCTGCCCTCCACAACGTTCTCTGCGATGGGAGCTGATTTACATCGGACGGTCTCCAGACTCTAACCTACAGACTATGCTACCTGTATGCTCGATGCACTCGATCCGTCTCTATGGTTTCTGCGGAGTACTATGCCCACCTGGTCGCGCAGCGAGCACGTTTCCACCAAGGGCGTGAATTGGAGCAAGGCCACGCCTTCGGAAGGATTGGGTGAGTCGATTACCTACGCGCCCGTAAAGCAGCAGCTTCAGAAGGGTATGTTATATACGAACCGTGCTAAGACGTTGAAGAGATATCTACATGGCAGAAAGCTGACCTTTTCGTATTGCTTTGCTTTTTCTGGTGATGTGGTTTATGTGAGCCCGGCCCTTCAGCCATTTGCTACCCTTGCTTGTCTGCAACCGCACTCGTGCGACCTCCCTTCCCCATCGCCCACAATACCGATTGGCTTGTTTTGAACTACATTTCGATAAAAAATAATGCAAGTTAACGATGGGTGTCCGTGAACGTTGGCTGGTTGTGACCACCGCGTCCGTGTATTGATTTTTATTTTTTTGCTTTATGAGGAAGTGAAAGAATTATAAGATGCTTGTGGAGACAAAGAGCTTTTCAAAAGGCTAAAACCAAAAAAAAGAATGACTGTCCACAGTGTTTTAAGCGTTGGCGAGTTCAAGAAAAAAAGAAAAAAAAAAGACGCTCTCTATTCCTCAAGGGGTTGTTGAGATCAATCAGTCCTTATCATAGGAGGCCTTTCACGTCCAAGTTATCATATGGTGTTTGTTACATCTCTGTAGATCTCGACAATATCCATAGCGACTATGGGATGAGAATGTATATATGATACCAAGCATATAAGACAACCATTGTAACATTTTTTGTTTAACTATCCTACTAAACACCAACCTATTCTCCAAACAACAAAGTCTTCTTATTTTTCGCACACCAAACTCTTGAATATGTCCATCTACTATTAACCTGTAACCCTCACTGCAAGATTCGCCTGAGTAGTTCTTGTATGTGATCATCTAAAGCACTTGCACTCTCAACTGTATCTTTGTCGTGAAATACAGGGGAGAGATTACATTTTAAAAATTCTTGTGCTGTCTATTGCTATTTTATTCTGTGTTCTGTTGCCCACTATGAAGAGATATGCCAGTTATGGAAGTCAACACTCCGTTCCTTGGACTTTGGATATTTTTTATATGCCTTTTTATATCCTCTGCACATGAAGGGGCCGCTTAACCAAACAATATACTTTTACCTTTGTTTCGCTTGCTTCCGCCGCGATCCTGCGACTCTGTGTCCTTGGACTCCTCGGTTACAACGCCCTTGCCCTTGACAGAGGCGGTGTCCTCATTCCGACTGATTAAATGTCGGGTTTGAGAAATGGCGACTTCCTTGCATTCGGTATGGCCAAACTCGACAGCCGCAGCCTTGGTATCGCTTGGTTGGGCGCTGGTGG
The DNA here is from genome assembly GCA_019671135.1 of Linnemannia hyalina. Lineage (NCBI taxonomy): Eukaryota > Fungi > Mortierellomycota > Mortierellomycetes > Mortierellales > Mortierellaceae > Linnemannia > Linnemannia hyalina. The sequence continues at coordinate 712,704 of JAHRHY010000008.1, read as the reverse complement.
ACGAAGAGGTATTACCGGCCCCGGACTTTTCGGATCCTTGGAACTGAAGGTCGAGTGCTGCTGTCCTTGACTCTTGTAAGACGATTTCCTTGACCTTGTCGCGCTGACCAGATGCGAATGTGGCGTACACTCTTTTGGTCTGAATCTCCTGAGTAGCCTGATCTTTGATCCTCCAGGAAGAGTTCTCGAATTCGCGACAGGGCTTTCGAGATGAGCGACGGGCATTCTGGGCGTCGTCGATGTCTGTGAGTGTCGTTGCATTGTTGATGGATCTGTTCGAAAGGTTCGCTAATGCATTGCGTGCTGCTGTTGCCTCTGGTGTGGCTGCCGCGAGTCGATGTTGTCGTTTCCTTTGATATTTTGCGCTGAATGTCAAGTCGTTAATCTGTGGTGCTGTGATGCTATGTATCGGGGGCAAGAATACCGTGGCCTGCGCCTGTTCTTCCTTGGACTTCTTCTCCTCCAACATGTCTACCTCTAGTGAAAGAAAATGGAGCGTAATGAAGATGGTATTAATGGTTTGCCCTCAGCCATCGGTAATCTGGAAAATGAAGGATGCAACAACAACGCCAAGTTCAAAACATCCTACTTACCCGCGAGTAAGGCGAATGGATTTCCTGTGAGAACCGAGTATTGCCTGACTGATTGGGTAACTCCTGTCAGCGTTGTTGTAGCCGAGGCATCGAGTTTGCAAAGTCCTGGATCATCACCGTCGAATCCGATGGCCTTGGAGGGATCAGCCAATACTGCACCAAGGAGGCAGTCGATGTGAAGATTCTCCGTCTTGGCCTCGACGGCGGGCCTCGTCCATGTAGGGTCTGCCCTGAGCGGTTTCTTGTTCGAGGGGGGGTCGTAGTTGGGTCGTGTCTTCTGAATCCTTTGTAGCGCGTATCGGGTAGCCTTCATTGACCGAAGCTCATCGTCCTTCTGCATCCAATCCAAAAACGCAGCGTCGGAGATCATCTGTGTTGCCTGAAGTTCTCGATACGCATCTTGTTCCTGATCCGGTCTTCGTGCCTTTGAGTCGTTCGCCTTCGTTGTTGATCCTGGATGCTGAGAGGAGAGCTGTTTAATCTGGCGTTGGTACACTGCTGCTTCATTTCGATCTTTGTCCGCTGCAACCCATGCGTCCCGCTTGGCTTTTTGGTCCGTTTCAACGTCCTTGATCTCGTTGTTCATCGTCACCAGCCGCTCCTGGGCCATTTGTTGTGTTATTCCTGTTCGAGCTCCTTCTCTTGACCAATCAATGCCTGTAAGTTTCTGCGTCTTATCCTTTCTGGACTCGTCCCACACACTGACGACGGGAGCCCCTTCACCGCGGTCCACTCCCTCAGGGATCACTTCACCAAGAATTCGAATGGTATAGCGATTCACAAATGTCAGACTAAAAGAAGAACCAGGAACAGAACTTTAGTGTCAGGACATTGTTGTTTATGAATGCATATATAAGAAAAGACTAGTTGTTGTGAGGGATAAGAGGAGGAGCACTTACCGTTGTCTGAAGCGAAGTTTGTACTTTTGGCACATCGCGTTGATGGCATCGAGGTCAAAAAAGTTGAAGAAGACGGCGTCCTTGTGTTTTGTTGCGGTTACGACGGATGAGATAGGCTGCCTGTGTAGGTCGTAGATGTCGAAATTGTTTGCCGCCTTCCAACAAAGAGTATCGTAAATGCCGGCCGCTCCAAGTGGTACAGGATGTAATGATGCGACTGATGGTGCCGGTGCGAATCTCCTGGTAAACTCGGTGTACCCTGTATATCTGAGTACATGGTTGGACAACAATACAATGCGGATCATGGCGGAGGCGTTGGCGGTCGGAGGCGAAGTTCCCCCTCCAGAGCTCTTTGGAACTCGTTTTGGGGTGTACGGATGGAGAGCCTTGACGAGCCTGACGACTTTATAACACTGGTCATCTGTCATATCCTCAGGCTTGTAGGCAGTGCGCCGGACCCAGGACGCATTCAGTTGTGATACGTCGAGATTTGGCGACTCCAATAGGATCTTGGTGATGGCCTGGATAGACTTTAGATGAGACCTAGATGGTTCCTTGGCTTGAGAAGTGTCTAAAGGAATTGTTGAAGATAGTCATACAAACCATGATTAACGAGCGCCTGCGATGTTGACAGCATTCGTGGCATTTAGCCATTTAAAACAGGACGTGGCAACTAAATAACCCCAATATGTTTACCTGATACATCCTTTTGGGCCTGGTTCTCCTGAGCTTGGTTCTCTTCAGTTTCTGCCTCCTCATCAACCTCATCCAGTGCATCTTCCATGACCTCCAACATCACTCTCGCTTCCATGACCGGATCGACACCACCAAGTCCTGCCTCGCGAGCGTCACCTTGTCCAATAATCGGCTGTATCCGTGCATGTTGTCTCTGCATTTCCAGCAACGCAGCTATCCGCTCTGTCCTGGACCCGCCCTTAGCAACAAGCTGACCCAACTCATCCTGCAGACTCTCTGTCTTATCCTTCCATGCCTTGTAGCTGATTGATCGTGTCCTGTCGCTCTGTTTTTGTTGCATCTTCCTGGAGGCCAAATCCTTCACCCTTGTATAATACTTCAGCTCATGGTTAGGAGCCAGTTGGAATCTCAAGGTGAATCTCAGTAAGAAATCCAACGCTTTCGCATACGGAGGTCCGTCCCAAATATTCTTAATGTTTGTTGATAGTTCGATCCTGTAGTCGCAAAACACCGTTGACAGGCCTGCCATTGGATGTTCATCCCCTGGTCTCCAAGTAGCCTTGAGTGCCTCAAGTGGAGGGGCCTGAATGTGCGCAGCCAACTGGCTCCACAACGGGTGTTTCGTCTCGGAGTCTGTGTTGATTCTTTGCGGGCTGAAGAACTTGCTGTACAGGAATCCGAGGTGATGGTACGAGAACAAGTGTTGTAAATCGGACGTCCATTGTCGGTCCGTTCCGCTGGGGGTGGTGTTGATGTACTCCTCTAGATGTGTCGGGAGGGGGGCGAGGGTAAGAGACGATGGGGTATCGTTGCGAGCGATAAAGGGAGAAGGGATGAGGTCGGTCCGGATGTCGTATACTGGGGGATGCTGTTGGGGGGCACGACTCGAACTAGTTTCTCGACTCGATCCAGGCATCGTGAATGCATTTTGTGCAAGCTGTTGTGATCAAAACAAAAGTAATCGTTATGAACGAGTTAGTATTTGATTGCAGCCTGTACAACATCATAATAATTAACATGCAATCTTAACACCAATGCCTTACTAGTAGCGACGTCTTCCTTGCAATGCACGCGAGCTCGTCGGTCGCGTTTGTGAGAGTGTCCTGTTTCTCCAGTAAAATTTCGACCAACTTGTCCGCCACCGAGACCTTCAACCCTGGCTTGTCGGGGTCATGATCCACTTTGGAAGCCACCAACTCTTTCCGAATAATATCCTTCAACGAGACCGTTACAGTCTTTAGTCTCTCAGTAGACCTGACTTTTTCTTCTCGCTCCAACAGATCTGCGATCTCCTCCTCGTCCTCTGTGGTTAGACAGCCTTGCTCACCGATAAGCGAAGATCCAGGTCCTGAGTCATTAGCGGTACTATCCGAGTTGGTGTTGGTGATGTTGGTGGTGGTGGAAGAGCAGGGAATGTGTATATTGGTTGCAGAGTCCCAGGCGTCGTTAAACTTGAGAGAGAGTCTCTCCTGATACGTCTCTTGTCGATATGGAGTTTTGAGCGTTGTTGTCAGGTTGTGCTTGTGAAAGTTTGAGGTGTTGGGGTTTGATGTCTTGACAATTTCGGTCGCTCTGTCAACGAGGCCCTGAGGAAGGGAGGGTTTTGCAGACAGCTCACCGAACACCTTGGTCTTCTTCTCTATGGTGAAGATATCGTCGAAGAGGTCATCCCTTTTACGCTTTTTCCATATCCGATCAACTTTCATACGCACCTCCTCCTGCACCTTCTCGTCGCTTTATCATAGAGTTTTTGTTTTTTTAAAAAAAAGAAATAGTTATATTATTGTTAATAAAAACATGAATAACTTTCACGACAGTTGTAAATTAGAAACCATGGCGATATAAACTTACCATGCTGCTGTGAAGCAGGTCTTCAGGATGGTCTCGGTCAAATGGTCCCTTGAGTCTCGTGGGGCGTATTTGATGCGTCTCTTGATCTGGCGAAAGATGGCGAACGGAGGATCTTGTGAGGATGATGTCGAGGCATCGGCGCCAGACGCCTGGTGTAAAGAGGAAGACAACGATGTTGCGGTGAAAGGTGACACCAAGGGGGGGAACAGACAGTGCATTCGACGAAGACGACATAAAGCTGGAGGGCCGTGCGCCGGATGACTGAAGTGGTGTGATCTGGTTCTCCATGGACGGCAGAGGGGGCCATTGTGAAATCGACAATGTAGGCGGCAGCGAGTGCGGTACAGACCACATGACTGGCAACGACGCCGTAGACGATTCTGATGGTGGCACAGGCGTTCGGAGAGGTGGCGGAGAAGGTGGGCAGGGATTTGAGAGTCGAGAAAGTGGCGCCGATCCCCCTGAGCTGTTGTTCTTTGTTGACAATTGGTTTCCAGCTACTGATGCGAGTGCGGACGAGGCTGGAAATGGGGTGGCAATACCAATCACATCGAACTCCGAAATGTCCCGCAGAGCATCTTTTCGGTGGAGAAAACATATTGCTCCTCGACTCTGCCCAGCGCAATATTTGCGGGGTATCTCGGTGGATGAGAATATGGTGATCGATATTTTGAGATGTGCTGACAAGAGCTGGAAGCAGAGAGCTGTTCTTGGCCAGACAGTCACGCACTGCCCGCCAGAGCCGACGCCAAGGAACAGTGGGAGAGACTCGAGTCTCGTTGCTGGGTCCAAGAGATCTTTCTTGATGACGTGTGCAAGTACAGAGAAGGGGCAGGTCGAAGGAAAGACTTCCTTGACAAGGTCTGCGCGGGCCAAAGCCTTGATGATCGATTCGATGCGCCCCCCGAACGATTTTTTGAGAAACGAGTCTTCAGCGACACTCTCGAACTTCTGGGCGATTGCAGGATTCTGCACTGATTCTCCTAGTATTCTTGTCCTGGGGTCCCATGCCGTGTCAACTGCATAGCGAAGCGGCCCTGTAGTAAAGCAGCCCTATTGCCAATATGAATTTTTAAAAGTAAAATGCTACTGGTCAGTGCCCGCTTTTTCAGGACAAAGTCAGCAGAATAAGAGCAGCACAGCGAAGGCAGTGAATACACAATAAGCAAAGCATACCTTGTCAACATCTGACATCTCAGCTATAGCAAATTCGTTGTGGTCTCTCCTGTTTTCTGAGTTCAGTTCCATCATGCCCAATCTGTGCTCCTCCTGAGGTGAAAGTAAAAGAGTTGAAGAAGAATGAATGAGGCGTGAATACGAGTCTGATAATCGCGGTAGACCATGGCTTTAAAAATACAAGAAGCGAGGCAAGCTCGTGGATCTGGATCTGTACCTGACTAGAGTCTCGCTCCATAGTTGTTGATTATTATGTTGTTGAGGGGAAGGCGGAGTAAATGAGATATGGGAAAGTGTAGGTTTAACTTGATGAGAAAGTTGGAGGAGGGAAGGGTGCGGGAGGATCGTTTGATAGAGGAGGGGAAGGGAAGAAAGAACGAAATAAAGAAGGATAACAATTTTTTTTGAGGGTGATGGCTATTGCCAAGAGGTGCAGACTGATGCAAAAGGTACAGACTGATGGATGGATTGCTGCGCAAACAGAGAGCGATAATATGATTTTGCGCTCCTGAAAGGTACCGTCGACGACCGTGTGTGTCCTACATGCTCAACGAGAAAAAAGAGATCGACAACAGCTGGGTTGTGCCTCGCAACCTTTGGCTGGCAACCAAGTACAACGCCCATATCAATGTCGAGATATGTTCTTCGGTCTCTGCGGTGAATATTTCTACAAGTACATCCATAACGTATGTCTCTTGTTCTTGCGTTTTTTTTTATCAAATCAAAAGAAGAAACAATGGCCCCGCAGCACAAAAGTCAAATCATCAATGGATTTACACAAATTTTCATTTCTCATTTTTCATTTTCACAAGGAACCGGCAGAGCCAAAATCGCCCTCGAAAAAGAGAAGAGTCTTCTGTTTACGTCCACTGATCAATCTTCATCGTTGTCTTCTGCATCCACTAGCACCAGCACCAGCACCAGCGCCGTCACTGCCACAGTTACTGCAACAAGCTCTAGCTCCGCCACAACCACCACTACAGGGTCCAGCACTGCCACCACTGGTCAAAGCTCAGTCACTACAGACCACAAAAATGCAGCAAACAAGGAGGCATTTTCTTTTGGCATTTTTTTTGGAAGCCTGAGGGCAGGTCAATATCAAAATCCTATTTGGGAAGAGTGCGAAATGAATATTGTTGGCTCGTTAACCGTACGATTGGACTCAAAAAGGTAGAAAAGAGTGCGAAGTGTCTTGGTCGTTGACGATCCTAAATAAATATGATTGGACCAATGTTGTGCCAAATGGTCATCATTTTTCTTGACCGTTTGGCACTCATCAATATTACTAAAACGAGGAAAAACCAACAATACCAGATGAAAGATTAATACATCCTTTCTTTGTTACTTTCTCACCCACTCCATTTAGCTTCGCGCTATACATTCCCTTATTTGAATGGCTAACCATTTTTGGTGTTTTAGCACTCCTTTATGTTTTGATGTTGACCTTCCCTCTGATCATTGCAGCTCCTTGTTTACTATTTTTCTCACTCTCTACATATTTTTTAACCGTCGTTTGTATATTAGGATCCTCCACGCAACGAGATTCGTGAATTTCGCGATATGAGATACCTCTCTGCCCATGAGAGCATGTGGCGCATCCTCGGATATCCTTTGTACGGTCAATCGTCTGTTGTGCAAAGTCTGCAGGTCCATCTCCCAGGCCAGCACAACGTCACCTTTATCAAAAACCCGGATCTACTCCGTGTCGTCCGCCGTAACAACGGCAGTCAGCTGATGGCCAACTTCAAGCTGAACCAAGAGGACAAGGATGCACACAAATATACATACGCCGAGATTCCTGAGTATTACACTTACGACCAAAGCAACCGCAAGTGGAACAAGAGGGAAAAAAAGGACATCTTCGAGATTGCCCGGATCTACTTTGTCCACCCTAAGGACGGCGAGAGGTTCTTTCTTCGACCTCTCCTTTTGCATGTCAAGGGTACCACCTGCTTTGAACGTGTCCTTACCGTCAATAACGCCCTCTGCGATACATTTCGAGACGCCGCCCTGACCCTCCACCTTCTGGAAGACGACCGTGAGTGGGAACTCTGCCATAAGGAAGCCTCTTATTCCAAGTTTTCAAAGTCGCTTCGCCATCTCTTTTGCATCGTCTTGGTGAACTGTGCTCCCTCTGGGCCCCGCAAGCTCTGGGACGATCACCCCATATACACGTACGATGACATCCTATCTTTTGGTCGAAAGAAAAGTGGGAGAACGACAGCCTTCAGCCAGATGACGATGTCAAGATCGAGGCGATGAGGAATGTCTTATGGGCCATTGACTCCAATCTCAAGGCACTCGGATCTTCCCTAGCCGCCTTTCCCACTATGCCACGAGACATCAGCGACAGCATTCTCCGCTACATCCCAAAGTCCGCTTCCGACCACAGCGAAAAATCGCGTGAAGAACTCGCCAAGCTGGCCGGCTCCCACATCCAAGCCTTGAATGTCGAGCAGCGGACAAAATCGTCGCCTCCGTCTCCGTCCCCATACCCATCCGCCACCGAAGGACCAACCTCTATTTTATTGACGGGCCAGGTGGCACTGGCAAGTCTTTTCTCTGCAACACACTGATTGAACAAATCAGCGATGTTATGAGAAGTAATGTTGTTGTCCTCGCGTCGTCTGGTATAGCAGCTCTGATCCTTTATGGTGGACGCACTGCACACTCTGTCTTCAAGGTCCCCTTTCCGGTTTTCAAAGACTCGACCTGCAATATTACCCGCGAGCAACAAGTCAGATCCATTATTCATGCGGCCAACCTCATCATCTGGGACGAGGCGCCCATGATGCATCGAGATATCTTTGAGTCGGTGGACCGGGTCGTTTGACATATTATGGATCGACCCTTGGTTCCTTTCGGCGGAAAGATTGTCGTGTTTGGTGGCGATTTTCGACAGGTGTTGCCGGTGGTTGTTCATGGATCTCAGTCTCAGATCGAGGGCGCATGTGTAAAAAATGTCTGGCACCATTTGGCCCAAGGTCAAGACACTCAAGCTAACTCGCAACATGCGAGTGAAGGCGGACGAGAGCAGCTCTTTTTCCTTTGTCGATTTTTTGCTACATGTGGGTGAAAGCAAGGAGCAGACATATTCATTTGACGACTCTGGTGATTATATCAGGATTCCGACCATATCCTTTTTACGCCATATAGACCCAATCTCAACAACGAGCACGAGATCCAACTTATCCGCACTATATACCCCAACATCTCCAACGGCAACTTTGCACCTCAAGACATCAAGCGCACCGCTATTTTGACAACACTAAACAAATGGTGATTGGTGAATGGTGGGAGAGTCGAATTGCATGGAAAATAAGCGCTCATTTGTGTTTACTTTATTAGGCTCTTCTCAGGGCCTCTCGACTGTTGGTTGAGCAGGGTTCACTCCCTAATGAGGGGTGTTGTTGATGCGATTGGCTCTCAAAAAGACGGCTTGATTTTCCCCGCCAAAAAAAATTCAGCAAACTCGGAGTACTGGAAAAGGGATAGTTCCTGAATTTGTCTGCTGGGGCAAAGTGAACGAAGGAAGTGATCAGGTGATGGCGCCTGAATGTGTGTGTTGTGTGAGGTAAAGCTCGGAAAATGTGAGCTACGTTGTTGACCAACTTTTTTTTTTTTTTTTTTTTTTTTTTCGTTTTGCTCGTTCATTGTTATATGGGGTTTATGGTGCTGGAAGACATCACACCAAAAAGTATCGAAGAGGTAAGCAATGCGAACAAAAAAAAATGAGTTAGGGTTAGAGTTCAAAGCATGGCATGGCCCATGCTCGCTATTTTTTATTCCTTGGTATTGTCGAGGTATGAAAAATAAGAAAGCAGAAGAAGAGATCAGCTACCAAAAAGGGTTTTGGATGAAAGCTGAGGATTAAGTAGGTGGGAGAGGAGGAGGAAGTCTGTTCGAAGCAATGTGGTGATACCGTCCTCTGGGAAGATGGTGAACAGTGGACTAGGTAAGAAAGAGGTTCTTGTGCAATAATTGCGGACATATCCCGAAACAAGAGGGTTCGGGCGGAAAGCGTATGGCATCATCGGTGTAAATTAATTACCCTCGGCACCAGCTTCAATTTCTTCATACTAAAAGAATCGGCCACATCGCTTCTCCGACCATTGCCCTCAGCAAGTGCTTGCTCTCGTCAGGGGAAATGGTCAACCTCCCTCTTGCCAGTATCCTCTTTTTCATAACGACCCAGAAAGAGTTCATGCCGTTGGTTCATCGATATTCATTGACCAGGACGAACTCGTGTTAGGTATGTAGGAGTCGGTCAACAACGGTACTCTCACCAACCTAGCGGCAGATCCTCGCCACCAAGTGGTTGTTATCGAGGTCAAGATCGTAGGCGCCGAGGTCCGTGCTTAGGTCTGCAGCGGCAGCAGACTGTGTATGACCGATCCCGCTTACATTTCCTGGAAATATGACGCCTCCTGCAGTATTCAAACCCCAATAGATGTTGTCATTCTATCACCTTCCCATGGCCTCTACCGACGAGCCGTCATTCACGACCCCACGACCCCAAGATCATCCCTGCCGCCTACTTTGCATCCCTCGGACCGAACTTTATCCTAGATTGGGAGAAGTCCACGCTGTACGTCGCCTACGACAGAGTCGATATCATCAAGGTCTACGAGGCCCCGCGCTAGTTGTTTTGGACAATGATCCGAGTTATGGTCGGTAGTTTGGCATTTTGGGGTGCGACGGAGTACTGGGTCGAGACCAAGTATAGGCGACCGTTGTATTTCGTGGTTTCAAAGAAGCTGACCTATGGAGGGGCCAACACCGAGCCTAGATTGCACCAGATCGATACCAACACGCATTAGTTTGAGGACTGACGAATTATATCAGAAAGAAAGCCGCAAAAGGGAGATGAGAGGCGACTTTAGGTTTAGTGTTCAACTTTCTGACAGATTATTAAATTGTTTACCATCTTTTCTTCGACATAAAAGAATGGACATGCGAACACGCATTAGGGTCAAGAGGTATGTCTGTATTTGCGAATTGCTTGAATCGGCTTGGCATAAGACATTGACAACACTCACTAAAAGGACTAGTGTTTTAGGTACTTCCCAACAACGCGACACGCTCCCGGTGCTTGTCGGACAAACAAGACCTTGGTTTTGCTCGGCAACCGATACAGCGACACTGAGCCTAACATTGCAGTAGTCTCGAAAAGATGAACATCGGCGTTACCTGGAGATTACAGAATCTGACAGTGATTCTTCGTCGATCCTGCGACCGTGAAGGCCACCCATCCAGGTCCACGACTTTCGGAAGCCGGCCTGACCTCAGCAACAGCGCCTGATAGGACCCTATTAATCATTGTGCGCACCACTTTTTTCTTGGTTATTGATGCGGACGAAATTGCTAGTACTCCATGGTGTCATGTTTGCCGGCCAAAAAAATTGCCGCCTTGACGTCGTGCTCTCCCTGTTCGAATTCTCGCATCATCCGCTCCACCTCGGTCCAGCGCACTGCGGACTCCCTCTCCAGCCCTGTGAGTTATCAAGGTATTGGTAATGAACTTTGGAGAATCTGGGTGAGTCGAGAGTGCGGATACGATAGTTTCGATCAAAGTCTCCATCTGACGGTGCCCGTGCAGTTGCATGTAATCGGGCGGGCGCTTCAGATGCTCTGAACAAACAGGGGATCCCGGACCATGTGATTGTGTGATTGTGGTCTTGGGTGTCTATTATAAAGGGGACGTCCCAGGCTTGAACGAACTTGCTTGTGGTATGGGGGAACGCAGGCGAAGGAGACCTGGGTGGTCCGTTGTATTACCTCCCAGACCGGCGCCGATCTTGGGCGTGGTAGCGGCAGAGGCATAATTGTGGTATGTGTGGCCGTGTGTGTGTGTGTTGTTACGTCCACTGTCGGTTCTGTCAGATTCCGCTAGTCCGGAGAGAATGAGGGCGAGAGACGGACTAAGGGTTGACAAGGTGCAGTACAAAGTACAAGAACGGCGAGTCATTCGGCAGTTTCATTCATCCTTTGCTACACCCCATGGGTCTCATTGTTGTTCACAGTCGAGGTTCCTTGAATGCAAGTAGCTGATGCTGCTATTTCGACTCACGTCTTTCATAGTTTTTGTGAATGTGGGGAATGGGAGAGAGTGGTAGGTGGCGTGATGGATGAGAAAAAGACGAAAGAAAATGAATAATTGTCTTCAAAAAGGGGGTGTGAGCGATACCAAGGGGAAAAGTGGGTCGATGCTGTCTTGCTATTAAAAATATTAAAAGGGGTTCTGGATCAAAATTGATTTTGATTTTCATTTGGTTCTTGCAGTGGGTGGTTTGCGGCACGAATAGGATGAGGAGAGACTTGGAGTGTCCCAAAGTTGCAGATGGCAGAGGGAAAGGAGGTGGGCTCGCTGGGCAGGGTGGTTGGTTGAGATGAAGGACGTGTTGCAACTCAACTAAGATATTCACTGTTGGCGTTGGTGTTGGTGGCAATGGAGACTCCTGGATATCAGGGCTCAGAGGGATCTCATCCAACACTCACCCTGCTGGGTCGGTGGTTATTGAGTTGGTGTCTTGTCGATTGGGAGCAAGGCATGTCCTGCGCTGCTGCTGTGCCTTCCGGTTTCTCGCTATCCTTGAGGGGGGCATTTCATCACCCTCAAAGGCAGTTCATCAGCATTGGCGTCGTCTCCTCCTTCGACTCGATCTCGCGAAAGATGACCTTGTAGAGCAACCCATTGTAGAACGGCTTGCAGAACGCCTCCGACATTGCCAAAGCAATCGCACACGCCACAACGACAACGAACAAGACAATGAGAGTGACTCTTGGGACCTCGAATGCACCACGTCCCCTCGGTCTCGCGCTACAACAAGGAGTCGTTTATTTCCCTGAGATCCTCAATGTATCCTCAAAGGCCACGGACTACATTGCTTCTCTGGGAAACAGTTTTGTTGTCGACTGGGATGCATCGATTCTCTACATTGCGTATGATACGGTTGAGATCCTAAATGGCGACGAGATGCCGGGTTGGTTGGTTCTTTTGATAGTTGGAGCCAATGTGGCCTGCCTTGTCCTTGGGTGCCACCGAGTACTGGATCAAGAATCCGTACAAGAAGAAAGTCTTCATTCGATCTTTTCTCTGGTCAATGACATCCTCTATCCCCACGACGCCTACCCATTCTTCTAGCAAACAGGAAACTTGCCATCTCTAGTATCAAGAAAAAAAAAGATGACCATTTGATCACATCGCAAAGTGGGACTAGCAAGCTGTTTGACATGATGGATGTCTTGAGCACACTGTCGTTCCACCATCGACGTTCTAAGCTGTCTATGTGTGCGTTCTAACCTTTTGAGGCGTTACCGTCTCGCTCGATGCTCAATTCTCCCTCTCAGAAACAATAACACCCTATACAAGTACCTCATCTCTCTTTTTTGTATCCTAGACGATATGTCAAAAATCACCCAGAGACACGGCGTAGCATGTGTGCATGGTGAATAACTAGTTCTCCGAGATCTTATTTCTTTTTTTTCGCCCTTTTTTTGTCGGGAAAACTAATACCAAGAGACTAACCACAGCAACAAGATCAAGAAAGTGGAGTGGTCCATGTTTGTCTCTTTTAGGCGAGATGGTGGCTGTGTGTTAATGTCAAATCAACGAAAGAACTGGCAAGACCATCCACACGTGTGGGACTCTTTCTCATCCGTTGGTTCGATGAGAGCGGTCGAAAAAGAAAGTAAAAATGAGCCAGCGGACACTAATATTTCAAAGTATCACAGTTGGTCGTTTTATTGATGATGATGGACTCCGCACACACCACTAGATTACTTCATTGCTATGCTAACTGGTAGATGTGACCAAGAGAGAGAGAGGGCATCAAAAAGAAAACGACAATGAGAGAAGGAGGGCAATTTGTAATGACGACCCTTCTTCTTTTCACAGTTCTACAGAGATACAGACTCACCATTTTCTCACACACCCTCAAGACCATTTCTGTTGTTTTTATTCATTTTGCCCAGTGTGATGAGAGATAGCATGAAGAAACCGATCGCTGGACTTTTTTTTTTTTTTTTTTTTTAGTTTTCCCATTAATGGTATGAGACAGGAGGGACAATTTTTTCTTTTCGTTCAAAGGAGGTCTTACGGGTGCGCGAACACGAAAAAATAAGACAGTTGACGAAGATGGCAGAGCAAGACACTCTGGGTTGGAGAGAACTACGAATAGCAGTTTTCGTCAAAGGGTAGGGGTCCAAGGGGACCTTGAAATCCCAAAAGCAATCGAGTGAGTGGATCAGATGTATCTTTTTTGTGCAAAAAGAAAACAATGATGCTGTATGCAGATACCCCTTGGCATCTACATTTTTTTTCTTGCAGGAAAACTAATCGAGGCTAACGGTGTAGTATGATTCGCTCTTTGCGAGAGTGCATCGAGTGTGAGAGGCCAGAGATTCAGGCACGCATTGCTGGTAGGGGTTCTGATTGGCTGGAGCTGACCAATGGACGGACGAGTACGGATGAACCTTATCTCCTGAGTAAGCAGGGCTTTTAAAGTGGAAAGAATTTCTGGCCAGTTCAGAGAACACGTTCCAGTTCGCTTGGAGGGGAATAGGGCTGCACCCACCACACGTGCGGTATTCAATTGGCTGGCGGTGATTTTCTGGGATATCATCCTGATTGGCTAGATGCTTGAATATTATTTTTGGGTTTGCGAGACAGGTGGAGAGGGACCCCTGGACAGACCAACTCTCATTATGGCCAAGAAGGAATGGGGGCAACACCCAATACGACCACAAGAAAAAACAAAGATGTCGCTTTGGTCTGTACCACCCACACGCGATTATTTTTTTTATTCCTGGGATTGAAATTCAAAGTCCCTCGATCCCTTTCGCTGAGTTTCTTTGCACCCTAGTCCAATGAGGCCAATGTGCCCCTTTGGATCTGATCTTGTTGCTCTTCTGCAACTGGTCTCCTTCTCCCTTACCTTACCCCCCCTTGTTGGAGCTATAAAAACCTTGCAGTCGCCCACTTTTTTTTTTTTTCCTCACTCCTCTTCTTCAGCAGTCGTTCCTCACTACCTCCTCTTCTCTCTCTCACTCTCCTCTTCTCTCTCACTCTCCTCTTCTCCCTTACTCCTCCCTCTCTCTCTCTCTCTCTCTCTCTCTCTCTCCTCCTTCACATACACATACATACACACAACAATGTCTTCTTCATCCGCACACTACGCCGAAAAGGCTCCCTCCATCAACGAGACCAGCTCCCTCGAGCCCCAGACCAAGGGCGGTCTTGAGAACCTCGAGGAGCAGCAGTCCTGGAACTGGTTCACCATCCGTACCCTCATCACCTCCGGAACTGGTTTCTTTACCGATGCCTACGACGTCTTCATCATCAACCTGATCGTTCCCATGTTGGGCTACGTCTACTTCAAGGAAACCGGCGGACACATCCCCACTGGCACTGAGGGTGCCCTCAAGGGTATGGCCTCCGTCGGAACCCTCATCGGTCAGCTCGTCTTTGGTTACCTCGGTGACACCTACGGTCGCCAAAAGATTTACGGTATGGAGTTGATGATCATCATTCTTGGTACCTTGCTATGCGCCATGGCCGGATCCAACGCCAAGGGCTCCACCGTCATCGAGTACCTCACCTTCTGGCGCTTCATCCTCGGTATCGGTATCGGTGGTGATTATCCCATGTCTGCCACAGTCACCTCCGAGTGGGCCTCTGCCGGTCGCCGCGGTCAGCTCATGTCCATCATCTTCTCCATGCAGGGTATCGGTAACATGATGGCCTCGGTCATGACCCTCATCGTCCTCGCCTGCTTCAAGACTGCCATCCAGGCCGATGTCGACAACCTCGACTACGTCTGGCGTATCTGCGTCGGTCTCGGTTGTCTCCCTGCCGTCTCCACCATCTACCTCCGCTTGACCATGCCTGAGTCTCCCCGTTACGCCATGGATGTCGAGAACGATGTCGAGAAGGCCAACGCTGCCGTCGCCCGTGCCACCGACAACGGAGCCACCACCACCACCACCGCCGCTGATGCCGTCGCCAACCAGGCTGCCGTCGCCGAGGCCAAGGCCAAGCGCAACCACAACCGTGCTTTCATGGAATACTTTTCTCGCTGGGAGAACCTCAAGGTCCTCATCGGTACCTCCTCAACCTGGTTCTTGCTCGACATTGCCTTCTATGGTATCTCCCTCAACCAGTCCTACGTCTTGAACGCCATGGGTTTCGTCGGCAACGGTGAGGTCTTTGACAACCTCTGGAGAACTACCCTCGGCAACTTGATTGTCTCCCTCCTCGGTTTCGTCCCCGGTTACTGGTTCACCGTCTTCCTTATCGAGAAGATGGGCCGTAAGAAGATCCAGTTCATGGGTTTCGCCATGTTGACCATCCTCTTCTTGATCCTCTCGCTCGCCTTCAACAAGCTCAAAACCATCGTGCCCCTCTTCGTCGCCGTCTTCACTTTGGCCCAGTTCTTCTTCAACTTCGGACCCAACACCACTACCTTCGTCGTTCCCGGTGAGGTTTTCCCCACCCGTGTCCGCGCCACCGCCCACGGTATCTCTGCCGCCTCTGGCAAGCTCGGTGCCATCTTGGCCACCTTCCTCTTCAACAAGGTCGCTGAGATCGGTGGCAAGACCGGTGAGCACGCTTTCTTGCCCCAGTTGCTCGGAATCTTCGCCGGTGTCATGGCCCTCGGTTTCTTCGCCACCTTCCTCATCCCCGAGACCAAGGGTATGACCCTCGAGGAGATTGAGAAGCGCGGCATGAGCCCCGAGGAGCTTGAGGTCTATGAGGCTCGCCAGAAGTAAAAGTACTCTTGGCTTCCCATCCAGCTCTCTTCCACACACCATCTCAACTATACTTGACCAACACATCGAGTCGTTGTACATATATCCCACTTTAGAATCTTTTTCGCATCGCTTTTCGCATCTGTAACACTATTATTAAAAACCAAAAACAATCAAAAATATTCTCTTTTCGCTTTTTGTTTGCATTTGCCATTGACTTTTCTTACTGGCTGGCTGTTCGCTTTGACATTGAAAAATATTATTGGCATTGTTGCCTGTTGCTTGGTCTCTTGAAAGGGGGGTTGGGATGTGCGCATGAATTCTGGTTGAAAAAAAGTGGGCAGCCCTTGGTTCCTAGCTGATCTGTTCACATGCGTAAAAATATAACGTTGAAACGCTGAAGGACAATGCTGCGAACACAAGGCCTAAGAAAGAAAACAAAACTACATAACCGAGACGCTACAAGCTGAAACGATGGCCGCGTAGATAGGATCAAGGTCAGTACAGAACATAGGGGATCAGGGTTCAGCTTCGTTTCCTTGGTAAAGAGAGGGGCGACCCAAAAGGTGTGCCATGTGTCCCTTTCGCGTTTCGCATACCCCTTTTGCCTCTTTTTACTTTTCTTTTCTTTGCTCCACTGATATTGGTTTCTTTGCGTGTTCCGCACCATATCAACCTCTATTTTATGAGGCGACTAGTATAGGCTCGACGAGACGAAATATACTTCCGATTCACGTTTATCGCCATACAGAATCCAATTTGCATGGTTTGGAACGAATCGCATCGAGAACAGAACATCAGATGAGTACTTATCAAGCTATGATGAAAAATTGCGTTAGGACTTCACTGCCAAAGAAAATCTCTTGACACCACTTCTATAGCTACCACCCTTACTCCCTCATCACCATTGTCTCTGTTCCCACACCTTTTCTTCATTGTCCTCTCCCACGTTATTCCTCCTAATTAGGAGTGTCCTCAAGCTGCATTGCAATGATTAATTAGAGAGATTTTTAATACTACCATACACCATGTTAAGCTATGGTATAAGTACTACCAGGCTTCACAACAAATGTCTCGGTGGCACCAGTATCATCCCTTAAAACGAAGGCTACTTGCCAATCAGACCTAATCCATGATTCCGAGTTGCCTGGAGTCACGTCAAAGAAGGTCTTACTGCCTCCACCAGTGGTTGTAACTCTCGCATGAATATCGGCAGGGGTCTGATTGGTAATTGTGATATAAAACACCACATCGGTAAGCATACCGGCAATTACATCGGGCAGTCTCTGCTTCATTGTGTTCAATCTAGTTAGAAAGATGATCCAAAATGGTGAGTACACAACCGCATTTCTTCTATCTGGCATTTAAAATTAAGAGGCAGAAGTGAGATGGTGAGACGCGCGATATAACGTTACCTATGCCAGGACGGGATCATAAGAAAGTCAAGACAAAGACAGCGGGAGATGAAAAAGGGGCGGAAATAATAAATAATAACAAAAAGCTGCGGTAGTGTTGATGAGGGCTGACGTGAAGAGCGCGAGATTTGTGGAAAGATGAGTGTAGTGATGTTAGCAAAGGCAAGCGAACTGAGGATGGAATGGCAAAGGCATGTGACGGCGTGGAATGGCGACAAAGGTGAGTATGGCAAAGATGGCAAAGGATACTACATTCGTTGAGGTGCAAAGGTCTCTATCATTAAGGGGTTTTTCATGTACAAAACGCGATACCTGTGGAAAGCCCTTTTTCCTCACCTTTTCCTTCCCCTTCCTTCCCCTCCCCACCCACGCCCCATCCGTACCACATCCACACCTTATCTGGCCTCCCTCTTCACCCCATTTGGCCCCTCTCTTCCGCTCGTTAAACCGCCCAAGCCTTAGGAAGGTAATATAAGTAAAAACAAGCGCTATTATTATCAATACTGTTATTCGAAGCCCCGCGTAACTGTTTTGACCAGTAGCCAACTGAGTATCCATCGCACTTTCCTGATACAAGCCCTTATGGATAATAAATAAGATCCCTTGCACCTTCCCAGCCATTTATTACGGCTTATCACTGACTGATGGTTAGATGAACAGTTGCTCCTGCGAGTATTTTCTCCGACACCGTCGTCTCTTCAAGCACATCCTTATGGCCATCCGCAAGCTCCCTGGCAATCTTCGCCTTTCGCTTAACAACAACTTCTATGTTCCAGGAACCGCTACCATCCCCACGACCGCTTTGGACTTCAAGTAAGAGTATATCAAGGGAAACGAGACTCCTGAAGAAGAACGTGAACAAAATCGCATGCACGATCGCTTTCGTTCTCTAGTGAAGTCCTTCTCTCGTTATTCCCGAGACGCCATTGCGAACGAGGAATCTGTTCATCTCCTCTAATGATTGGTTGGTCATGGGTGCTGTCGTCCTAAAAAGAAGGACAACAGTAGACATAACAAAGTAGTATACGACTTGAAATAAAGTGATTCTCTCTCTCTCTCCATATATAGATATGTATCTATCTCTGTCGCGCTATTCTTTTCTCTTTATTCCTTTGTTTTATTCTCTTCCACTATAGACTACGACATGTTCCCCCAATGCACTCACTCTTTTTTTCTGGGGACCCCACGTTAATACTTGTAACCCATAGCTATCATTCATGTGAAGGGTTGAAGAAAAGGATGGCTCACCTAGATCACTTTTGGAGGATGTTGGAGATCGTCTTTCTTCGTTTACTCTCCACCAATCTCATTAAAATCTGTACTGGCATGTTCCTGAGATGAAATACTACAAATCCATGTTAATGGACAAGAGTCGAAAACCCAAAAGTGCGAAAAACGACAACATTGATCATCGACTAGGCGACATTGATACGCATCTGGTAAATTTTTTGATCGCAATTGTAAAAATACCTCTGTCAAGAGAATCATACTTCGGCCCCAGGTAAAATATGCGATCGATTAAAAATTGTTCTGTGCCTCCTCATAACCATTCTTCCGGCCCAAACTCAAAAAACTTGTATCTTTTACCACCAGGCACCAGTATCGCACACGGCCGGAAGTACAGGTCCCCGTTCAAACAGCGTTTGCGGAGTGTGTCAGAATGAGGGCAATGGAAAGTATCAAAACTAGAACAGTGGTAAAGGAAGGATTGGTCGAAGAAAGGCACTGTGTGATAGTATCGTGGACTGTTCTCTTACTTCGCCTGTATAATAAACATCATCTGCTTCTTGCCCTTCCTTTCCATTACTAGCTCTCGTTACCCATATATATACCCCAAAGGCCCCACAATACGTTGACCATTTTGCTTTCCCTATTTCTTCCTTTTCACTCTCTCTCAGCCCAATGCAGCCTTGAAAAAGGTCAACTCTGCCCCTGCCCAACAGAGATTCTCGACAAGGGCACTCCAGAGTAAATTTTATTTCTTAGTTGCCGTGGCTCCCCAAGAGTCCGTTTCTGTATACTGACCCCCATTACCACTGACAATTCAACAAATAGTGATGTCAAAGACACTATTTCACAGGAAGCATTTCCTGTATCTCTGACTGCTACTCTCAGTATTCATCGTTTTACATTTCGTAATGTAAGTACCATTGTGCATTCTTTACAGACTGGTCCTTTAAAGCTCTGCAACTCAAGGTCCTATCCAGGCTATTGCCATTACTCCATAGTGCGCCTGAATTGCGCTTTACCAGACCCGACAAGATTGTTGAGGAACCCACCCCTCAACTCCGACAAAGCTCCTCTGCCTGAACTGAAATACTTCACACACGACTTTGCGGATCAAGGAATGGGACAAGTTCAGTGAGCTCCTGATGGGTATCTACTTCGCCAGGAAAAACGGTCTCCAGTATGTCTTTAATGAGAAGACGTTTGTCCGCAACTTCCGGCAAGCTTACCTGGGGTGGTTGGGAGATCTCATCCGACAGCGATACCCTGTACCTCAAGAACTTGCGACAGAGCCAAACGGTCAATCCTTTGGGATGTATTTGAGCCAGTGGATACCAATATACAATTATCGAGATACGACCGCCAACGCTTACGCTCAGATGAACGAGCTCGAGTTGCGGAGTCCGCTCCTCGGCTTTGGAGGACGCAACTCTTACAACTGTCCCGAGTATAACCCCAGACCAGACCCCAACTGTTTCCATGCGGACTTTTCATTCTTCAATGCCACGAGGGACATCCGTGATCTGCTGCAGGCCAACGAATCGACAGTGCAAGGACAAGGACAACACAAAGTCGAGCAAGTGGAGCGTCTGGCGATTCACATTCGGCTTGGCGACATCACGGTTTCGGAGCAACCTGAGACCTACGTCAGGATCATTGAAGGAATGAGACGAAAGCTTTCGATATCACTTCCTGCCGACAGGGTACATTTCATTTACTATCAACCCTCTGTCTGGTCATGGAGCAATTGGAAGCGGCTGCGGGATATAAAACGAGCTCTCCCGGATGCACAGTATCATGACGTGGAGTCGACAGAGGCGACGATCCGTTTTCTGATCGCCTCAAAGTATCTGATGACCTCTGGGAGCAGTTTAAGCTTCGTAGCAGCCTACGTTTGTCCCAACTGCCACGTTATCAGCACGATGCCCAAGGAGCATATGCAAAGGGGGATAGAGATGACAGAGGATAACTATAGTCACAACTTTTATTACATGGATGAGTGGGTTCCTCAAATCCATTACTCTTCATACAACGAAGAAAGCAATTAAAAACCCAAGTACAACAATTTGACTGCCTCTCATTTGGAACAGAGCGAAAACAAAAACATCGTCGACTTGTGGCGTAACTTGGGTCAGATCAAAAAAGAGGGCGCAATCACTTTTTGTTTTCTAGCCACTTGCCGCATCGATATTACCTGGCAAAGAGCTACTTTTTTTTCTTCAGGCTGGGGGGAGAGGGTGTCGTCGTGAGTGACCCATTCAACACAGGTACGCGCTTAGGGGCTCAACCGATCGGAAATCAACCAGGCTACCCGCAAAACCCCGGCCGGCGCGGCATATGTTGAACTGCTGTTAACCTGGGCGCCTGAAGGAAAAAAAAGAGACGTTTTCGAACATATCTATAGAACGATGGGCTTAATCTCAACAGATCGTAGCAACAAGGTTACTTTACTGCTTACAATACCCCATTAAGGTCGCCTGCAACCAATGGAGTTATCTCTTCCAATATTTGACATTGTTATAAACAGGAAACATCACATGGCCTTTCCGCCCTTCAGCATAACCCCACAAAGTAGGGTAATACAAACCTGTCTCACGTCGGTTTAAACCTAACTCACGTTCCCTAAAACGCTTACTGGATTCTGCTTGAGTATGGCCGATATCGAGGGATCAAAAAAGCAACGTCGCCGTGAACGCTGGGCTTCCACAAGCCAGTTGGTGAAATATTTCTGGAACATTGACACTCCAAAAGCACGTGACATTAAATGTGCGATTGGTATTTCTTCAGCGACGAGTAACTCTTGGGTGCGAGGGAGTGGACTGACGAGCTCTTGCCCATTGCGCGTCCCCCTCTCCTCGCAGTAGAGTGGTCTCATGGTAGTCCGTCAAAGCGTGTTCTTCTTTTCTTTTTTCCTCTTTAATTTTCTGTCCATCAACAAAGCACAACCATTCGCCTTTTATAACAAACAAACCAACAAACACGCCTTCTCCTACGACACCTCTACAGAAGCCAGCAGCAGACACCCATCACCAACTCTCACCAACTCAGGAATAACTTTCAGACGCCATGGCACCACCAAAGCAGAACTGGGAGAAATGTACGTAGGGCTACTCGTCTGCAGGCATGACCTTTCGCACCTGGTGCTTTGGCCTTTGAACCACCCTTCCTTACGCGTCAGAAAAAGGACAGCAGTGGACAAAGGATCCCAGGGCAACAGAGGCATACGTATCAGCATGGATCACTCACTTACTTCCGTTACCTCGTTCCTTACTTTTGACAATAGACGAGAAGCCCGTTGACGGCAAGGACAGCGAGAATATTGTTGCTTTGGATGAGGGCGATATCGCTTTGCTCAAGACCTACGCAAGTGCCCTTCTGTTTTCGTTTTCGTTCTTACGCAGTACCGACAAAGAAAAATGGTACAACTCTTTCGATCTATAACTAACCAACGCGCCCGCCACATCTTCCTTCATCTTGCATTTCAACATCAAACAGGGCCAGGGACCTTATGCCAAGGACTTGAGAAAGCTCGAGAACGACATCAAGGATGCGCAAAAGCGCGTGAACGAAAAGATTGGCGTCAAGGAGTCGGATACAGGATTGGCCCCACCCAGCTTGTGGGACATTCCAGCAGATAAGCAGCGCATGGGAGAGGAGCAGCCACTTCAGGCAAGTCGACCTATACGTTGCCCTTTTTCCTATGTCGGCGATTTAGTCCTGGAAAGGGTATACCAGGAAGCGTGAATGTCAAGGTGAACTGTTGTGGGCTAACATTGTCTGCCGCTTTTTGTATGTCTCTATAGGTCGCACGATGCACAAAGATTATTCAGGCGACGGGCGACGAGCCAGCAAAATATGTCATTAACGTCAAGCAGATCGCCAAGTTTGTGGTCGGTTTGGGAGAGAAGGTCTCGCCTACAGATATCGACGAGGGCATTCGCGTAGGGTACGTTATGCCGATCCGGTGTTTTCTACTCATGGAAGAAGAATGGATCGTTTCAATTGGATTTCGTCAATGAACGTGTGCTGACTGAATGTCATTTTTTTGTATCCCTTGTGAAAATAGAGTGGACCGCACCAAATATCACATTCAGATCCCATTGCCACCCAAGATCGACGCCTCGGTGACGATGATGCAGGTCGAGGAGAAGCCCGATGTCACCTATAGCGATGTGGGAGGATGCAAAGAACAGATTGAGAAGCTGAGAGAGGTCGTCGAATTGCCACTGCTTCAGCCTGAGCGGTTCGTCAATCTCGGTATTGATCCTCCCAAGGGAGTGTTGCTCTATGGACCCCCCGGAACCGGAAAGACTCTCTGTGCTCGTGCCGCTGCCAACCGTACCGACGCCACCTTCATTCGTGTCATTGGATCTGAGCTCGTGCAAAAGTATGTATCACCGTGGATTATGCGTCAAAAGGAACACAGAGACGGAATCCATTGCCTCTGCCTTGAAAGAGCCTTCACTAATGACTATATACTTTGACGTTTTGTTTTACAATGAATAGGTACATTGGAGAGGGTGCTCGTATGGTTCGTGAGTTGTTCGAGATGGCCAAGACCAAGAAGGCTTGTATTATCTTCTTTGACGAGGTCGACGCTATTGGAGGAGCCCGTTTCGACGATGGTGCAGGAGGAGACAACGAGGTCCAGCGTACCATGTTGGAGCTGATCAACCAGCTGGACGGATTCGACTCTCGCGGTAACATCAAGGTCCTGATGGCGACCAACAGACCCGATACTCTTGACCCAGCCTTGTTGCGTCCTGGACGTTTGGATCGCAAGGTCGAGTTCTCGCTTCCCGATCTTGAAGGTCGTGCCCATATCCTGAAGATCCACGCGCGGTCGATGAGTGTTGAGCGCGATATTCGTTATGAGCTGATTGCGCGTCTGTGCCCCAACAGCACGGGTGCCGAGTTGCGCTCTGTCTGCACAGAGGCCGGTATGTTTGCGATCCGCGCAAGGAGAAAGGTGGCGACGGAGAAGGACTTTTTGGAGGCCGTCAACAAGGTCATCAAGTCGTATGCCAAGTTCAGCAGTACACCCAAGTACATGACCTACAACTAAACGGATCAAAAGAAACTAGGTTGTGGCGATGATGGTGCATTGCGTGGACGAGTTACAAAGAAATAAAAAAACAAATCGGATTCATTCCTTCCTTCCTTCCTTTGATGTCGGTGAGTGCCCTTTATGTCTTCGCATGCGCAGCCGCGCAGTCCAGCCACTCAGTCCAGTCACGGTGTTCGGCTACAAACTAAGTTTGACGAGAAAGTCCGATTTGCGCTGCACCAGCGATTTGTATGTGTGTGAACTTGAAAAAATGAAAGTGTGTATTGCGAAATGAATGTTCTTGCTTATGTTTTCCAACTGGTATCGATGATGGGGCTGTTTGTAGCATATGTCACTCTCTCTAAAGCTTGAATCCAGAGTGGATGGCAGCAACACCAAAGGTGAGGTCCTCATACCCCTGTCCCATGACAGTGAATCCGGCGTCCTTAATCATCTTTGCAAACTCCTTCTGAGGGGGGAACTTGCGGATGGACTCGACGAGGTACTGGTACGAGTCTCTGTCGTTGGCGACAATCTGGCCCATTGTTGGGATCACGTCGAACGAGAACACGTCGTAAACCCTGTGAAAAAAAAAACAAGTTGCAACGCATTAAAAAGGCACAGTTTTTTTTGTTAGGGTCGTGTGTTTTCGTCAACAACTCTTCCAAATCATTAATTCAAGTACTACAAATATCCTGGAGTGCGAAAAAAAGAGGAGGCGAAAAGAACTTACTTGGAAATGACGGGATTCTCGACCTTGGAAAACTCGAGGCACATGAACCGTCCACCGGGCTTCAAGACTCTGTAGGCTTCCTTGAGAACGCGATCGACATGGGTGCAGTTACGGATTCCGAATGCAATCGTGTAGGCGTCCATTGAGTTGTCGGGGATGTGCTCCAAGTTCTCTGCGTTACCCTCCATGAACGACACCTGCGAGGCTATTCAAAATAGATGGAGGCGATACATAGCATTACGTTAGCCTGAGTTCGTCCCCAATTTCGGTTTGTTCCTGCGAGTCAATTCCAAGGTGTGAGGTGAAAGAAGAGAAGGTGGATGCCGTACTGTTGTGGTAGGGGGTCTTGGTGAAGCGTTCCTTGCCGACTTCCAACATGTTGGGGTTGATATCAAAGACAGTGACCTGAGCAGTGCTATCTCCATGCGTTTCCTTGCAGTAGTCCAAGAAGCGCATTGCAATATCACCTACAAACACCGAAATACAAATAAAGAGGAAAAAGGCGTGAGAAAAATGCGTCGCATTGATGAGGGGTCTTCAATCACATGCACATGTCTGGGGTGTAAAGATAACAGATAACATATATGAATAGCAAAGAAGTATTGCTACCGACGTACCAGTGCCTCCAGCAACGTCCAAGAGTTTGGTTCCGGGAGTGGGAGCCAGGGTGCGCATGAAATGGTCCTTCCAGAGACGATGGACTCCACCGCTCATCACGTCGTTCATGATGTCGTACTTTGATGCGACGTTGGCGAACACCTGCTTGACTGAAAGAGAGCGCCAGGTCAACCCAAAGAGAGAAAAAAACGGGATATCTCGTCAGTCAATTGAAATGTCCGAGATCATGGGTTCGTTTGATCCAGGTTCAGGTACAAGACGCAACAGCTTTTCATATTATTCCCGATCCTGTGTTGAAAGTGAAGTCCAAGAAGGAAGGACATACCAAGAGCCTCCTTCATGCTCTCGGGCACGTTCTGGAATCCAAAATGTGTCTCTGGTTGGCTGGTGCTGGTGCTGTTATTGCTACTGCTGTTGTTAGCGGCGTTGTGTTGGTGGAGGACCTTGGTCATGGTCGAAAAGCCGGCGGTCCTAGAAGGCGATGCCATGGTGGCCAAGGTGGTGGCGCGCCTTGAGAGCAGTTGTAATGTTGTCCTGCTGGCCATTGTTTTGGTGATGTGAAAATGAATGCAGAAAAGTGTGTGAGCAAGAAGAAGAGAAACAGGTCGCGTCGAAGTAGTTGTATGAAAGTAGGGGTTCCCGGGAAGGCTCGATTGGACACGAAAAAGCCACAGCGAACAACAAGTTGGAGAGACAGTGTGACTGCCAATCAAATGAACGACTTCGGATCACTTCCAAGCAGTTGGCACACACAGGTTAGAGAAGCAGTGGCAACACGTCCATGTGCACACAATAGTCAATGGGTCAATGGTATGATAGTTAGAATATGCAAGAGTTGTAATGAAAGAAAAAGACAATAGTACAAAGGAATGGAGCAAACTGAAAATGGTAAGGGGGGAATCTAAAATGGGCGTGCTGTGTTCACTTGTCGTCCTTCTTTTTTACTCCTCCTCCTCGTCCTGCTCGGCGGGAGCAAAGTGCTCAGCAAAGTTATAAGGAGCATCCTCAACCCCCTCCTCCTTCTGCTTCTTTCCAGCCTTCTTGGTAGCCGCCGCAGTCTTGGTCTTCTTTGTTGCCGCTGGTGTTGTCGTTGATGCCTTCTCTGCCTTGCGCTGAGCAGCCTTGGAAAGAACCAAAGTAGGTGCCTCCTCATCATCACCCTCCACTGCGGCAGCCTTCCTCTTCTTATCCTTCTTCTCTGCTGCTGGTGTTGGTGCTGCCTCTGCATCTGTGGGGTTGGTGTTTCTGGCCTTGTTAGCCTTGCGGGCCTTCTCGGCAGCCTTACGACGGACCTCCTTAGCCTGGTCCTTCGCCTCCTGCTCCTTCATCTTTTGGTCGGCAATCTGCTGAAGAATCTGCTCCTTGAAGGGGAAGTTGTTGGGAATACCGGGGTCCTTCTTGTTCTCTGTTTTCGTCAATTGAATATACAAGAAGGGACAGAGTGTTAATAATGAACATTTCAGTGAATGATACTTGGTTGGCAAAAACTGAAAGGTGAAGAGTGGAGCAATGGCGGCGGTAGGAAGGGGAGACATACTGTACTGAGCGTTGGGGTTGGCCTTGGCACCCTTGCGGAGCTTGCGGTGATGGTCCTTCACACGCTTCTCAATCTTGTACCTGTGGTTAGCAGGGATTCGCTTGGAGGTGATTTCTATTGCGAGAAAGTAGAGGAATGGGTTCTTTGTTAACAAACGATTGTCATGGCACAAGAGGTGTCCTGTTCACTGGGGTGCATTGGTCTCCATTGCTTGTTGTGTTGCTTTTATATGGCCAAAAGACTCACTTTTGCGGGGCATGGTGATGTATTATGAGTCGGTGGTGGGTGTAAGTAGAACTGATGGCAACCGAAGCATTTGTCGTAGGTGTTTACATCAACCTCTGAAAAAAAAAAAAGAAAAAAAAAACTAAACACTTTGGACTGCTAAAATACACGTGATTTCTATTACGTTCTTTTTGAGCTATTCGAGCTAGATCTTGAACGACTACTTCTCGTCGAGGGAGGACGAGAAAACGGGACCCAGTCCCTGGGGACACGGAGCGCATCCATGAGCTTGCTGTGGGCCTGCACATCAGGCTCGTGCATGTACTCCCACCGCGCCGTCAACGGCATCGTCATCAAAATACTCTCCGTCCTCGCCCCGGGGGTCAACAATCCAAACTTGGTACCGCGGTCATACACCAGGTTAAACTCGACATACCGACCACGACGAAGCTGCTGCCAATGCCTGTCCTCCTCCGTGAAGGGCAAGTCCTTGCGCTTCTCCATAATTGGGATATACTGCTTCAAGAAGGCATGGCCACAGCTCTGGACAAATCCAAACAGTTCCTCGGGCGACTTGTTGTCGAGGTCATCGAAAAAGATACCACCGATCCCGCGGTGTTCTTGACGGTGGGGAATGTAAAAGTACTCGTCGCACCATTTCTTGAAGTCTGGGTAGTATCGAGGGTCGTGCTTGTCGCAGGCCTCCTTGATCACTTCATGGAAGTGGACTGCATCCTCCTCATAGAGGATCGCGGGTGTCAAGTCAGATCCGCCACCGAACCACCACGACACTGGTTTACCGTTCTCGTCCTGAGCTCCGAGCTCAAAGTACCGGTAGTTGAAATGAACCGTGGGCGCGTTGGGGTTGTTGGGGTGGATGACGGAGGAGATACCCGTGACAAAGAAGGGCATAGGCTCCTTGGTGTCGGCAATGTTGGGATGCTTGGCACGCATTTGTGCAATGGCTGCTGGGGGGAGCATACCATAGACGACCGAGACTGCGACGCCGGCCTTCTCAAAGACAGCTCCCTCCTGCATCACCATCGAGATACCGTCTCCGCCCTCGGGCCGTGTCCACCGGTCGACCTTGAACTTGGCTTTACCGTCGAGTTTCTCCAACTCGGATGTGATCTCGATCTGAAGCCTCTTGACAAACTCCTCCATGCGGAGTCGCATTGGCGAGTCCTTTGTCAATCCATCTAATTTCTACCTCGACCAAAAGCAACGCAGTATAGTCAATAAGATGGCATCTTGTTGAGCACTATACGTATGTAGCGGAGTAAGCTTGGTCCATGGGTACATATGTTATACACTTACACGTTGTTTATCCTCCTCGGCTGTACTCTCAGGTGTCTTAGAGACCTTTTTTGACTCGCACTCGGCTTGTGCCTATTTCGGATTCACGGCACAAGAGGGTATGCATGTCAGTTCCCTTCTTTTTTGCATTCGCCCAAAAAATTCCTCTTGACGAATAATGAGGAAGGGCAGTCGCTTACGCCAGTGGTTTGACTCCAGAATGCAACGGCAGCTGTGACGGCAACAGTTCCGAGGACCTTGGGTGGGACAATCGATGTCGGTGACCTTGTCGGCAGGTTCTTTGAGACGGTTGTATATGAGCGGTTAGGGAAGCCTGTCAATTGACTGTCAGGAGGAGTAGGAGAGAGGGAGCGGTAAGTAAAATAAAAGGGGGTTGTCAGAATGGTTGCTGCTGTGCCTGCCACACTTTATCTATACCATTGGTCTAATATCGTATGAGCAAACAGAACAAAAAGAAGGAAACACTCACGATTTGACGGGTGCAATGACTTTGGAAAGTGTTCGTGCTGTGTTTGTTCGTGCAAAAAAGGCCATAACTTGCTGATTGTTGGTTGTTTGTTGGTCGTTAAAGAATTGGTCGTTTGGAGGGAGTGTGTAGAGAGGGGCAAGGTTGGCTGGACTTTTTTTGTTTTGTTATTGTTGGGCGAGAGTGTGTCTTTTTATAAACGTCTCGTTAGCAGAAGGTGTATCAAAGAGGTCCATCCGAGAAGAGTCAGGTCCAGAGAGACTATCAGACAAAGAGGACGACCAAACCGAGAGAGCAAAAATAAAAAGAGAGACTGCACGCCATGAGCAGGTATGCATGTTTGTGGGTGGATATGGATGTGTGAGTTGTTGCAGTGCAGACAAGACAAAAAAGAAGAGAGCTCAGGAGATCAAACGAGAGGGGTCCTTGATTTCCATACAGGGATTCACCTCCGAGACATTTTTTTTGTGGATGAAGGCGGGAAGGGAAAAACAAGGTCTAACCGATGTGGATGCTGCGACGATATGCTATGTGTATGCTTCATTGCTTTATTCAATTGCTCGTTTCGTTTCTTTTTTGTCAGCATAAAACAACAAAAACCATAAAACGTGCTCAACTGGTGGTGTATGTACATAGGTGGGTTGGGATGGGACATGAGACCAATCTATCCGAGGGTGCCGAACGACGCGATCTCATCCCACGGTGTAATCGCATCGTTCATCCTCGAACAATCAGGCAATCGAATCCCCTGAAACGCCGTTGACGGGGGCGAATTGACTCCTCCTCCTCCTCCTTCTTCCTCGTCCCCGACGCGCGATGATGACGACCGGTGGCTCTCTCGGAACAGTGCCCACTCGGCCTTGTTGGGCATCAACACGGCTGATCTTCGACCCGAGGCTCCCTTCCGGAAGAGTGCCAACTTGCTGAAGCTGGACGAGGTGATGATCTGGTAGTCCGTCTCCGAGAAGAGGTAACTGCTCAGCAGTGTCGAATCCTCGTCGTGTGCAGAGATGGGCGCAGCAGGGTCAAAGGGAGAGTAAGCTCCTCCTCCTCCTCCTCGTTCTCCTGGTGCTCTCTTCTTCAGACCTTTCTCAAGACGGAGCTGTGGCTGCTGCTGAGGAGCCGGGGGAAAGATCAGGTTGAGCTTGTCGCCGTACTCTTTTTGAATCTTGTTCCGCATATGGATCGAGTCTGTAAAGATCATATACAGCACACGCCCATCCGGGTTCCTATTCCGGAGCCTGATCTCCCTCGAAAGGTTCTGGGCGCAAGGCATCGAGTGCTCGTACTCCTTCAGCGTAAACTGGAGGTCAGCGTCCCCCGAGGGAAGGTGGATACCAATGGTGGTCACGCCGGGTGTCTTGAACACTGCGCGGTATTGGTGAATAAGTTCCTGAGTCGTCCATGTGGGCCGAAACAGAAACGACAGGATGCATTCGTATGCATTGTGCTGATGTAATCCCATGCTCTCGAGTCGCTCGCTGAAGGACGTGTCCGTCATGATCCTCTGTACAAGCCCTCGGTTTGTTTGGATCCTGACCTGAGGCGCGACGATCAATTGGTCGTGCGTCTTGCGTGCAGTCTGGTGTCCTGACCGTGTCCTTGTCTTGGTGTCGAGATATGTGCTCAATGACCTAATGCCAAACACCAAATCTAGATCTTCCGCCTTCCAGTTCAACAGAGAAAGTGATAATGGTTCTTGTTTTTGTTGCAGTGCATCGGTGCTGACATCTGAGGTTGCTGCAGGCGCCTGTAGGTTCAAGAATGGCGTCCTGAAGACAGAGAACAGAGGATATCCCTCCCAATCGATAAAGAACTCCCGATCTGTCAACAGACTGACCATGAACAAACTAGCTGCTGACATCAATCGATCCGAGATCTGTCCACAGCTCTCGCCTTTGGCACACGAATGAACAATGGACCGCCACTCCTGCTGCTCTGTACCGCCATGCCGCTGCTGCTGTTGCTGTTGTTTAGTCCGGAGGTAGTGCACAGGCCAGCTGCCACACTTTGCCGAGTCGTATTCGTCGCGTTGGCCAAGACGGAGGTTGTAGCTGATATGTCGTCGTTCGATTTCAAACCGGTCCTTGAGGGGCAGTTTCCGGATGAACCTGGCCAACGACTCGTCTGCGTCGCGAGGGAGAATCCTAGCCTTGGAGGAGTGATGGCGATGAGAGGGCTTTTTGCTGGAGTGACTGAGGAGCAATAGGGATATGAAGTAGAATAGGGCGAGGACTATCAACAAGTGCTTCATTTGTGTCCGGAAGCGCACCATGTTGTGAGGCGATATGAGTAGGCGGTCAAATTTGTTGGAGGAGTAATTGAGGGTGAACAAAGGAGCAAGAGAAAAGACTGAAGGTGGGAGTGAGAAGATGGGGTGTCAAGAAAGTGTGGATGGTAGAAGAAAGAGACAAAAAAAAAAGAGAGTGGGAGAAGGGTCAATGGTAGATAAGGGCGAGAGTAAAGAAAGCTAGAAGAGGGAATGCATTGATCCAAGCAGTGGCTGAAGGGATCTCTGACAAGCCGATTTTTCACTGCCACTAACTAGATCTTGGGCTGAGAGTGCAAAAAGAGACACACCCTTCCCTTCTCTTTCCTTTACATAATAAAAAGAGACCACGACAACTGATTCAGGAGACAAACAGACACACATCGGTGCAAGTCGCAGTCAAGAATAGAATACAACCCACAGGTAACACCCACCACCCACGCAGCCACAGAAGATTCAATAGAACGATCCATTCCGCATTCGTCTTTATTGACTCATCTGGTACTCCTCATCCTCACCTTGTTAGGATCAACTGGAAACAAGAAAGCAAAACCTATCTCATAACAGCCAAACGAACACAACACGCGACACGCAACATACAACACACAGCAAACAATTATGACTCTCCCAGAACCCAAGGAGTGGCTCCTCGACGAGGAAAACGAGCTCAGAATCGAAATCGACTTTGATACCAAAGTCAAGTTGCGCGTAAGAAGGCGTTCCTCTTTGTTTGCTTGCTAGGGATCAGGATCCTCGAAGGATTGCCATCTCAGTTATCTTAACAGTGCCCACCCTTTTTGCTTTTATTCAACCTATTGTAATAGCTTGTGACAGGAACGGCAGAGGTCTTTGGAACAGAGCTGGGACAGAATGTCGACTATGAGTTCTCGGGACGAAAGATCGCCGTCTTTACGTGGCATGGATGCAAGATCCTGATCACGGGAACCTGCAGTGTCGAATATATCGCCAACGAGACACCCATGCTGAGCTACCTCAACACCCACATTGCCCTGGAGCAGCGTCGTGTCCTTGCCACCCAGAACAACAAAGCCGGTCCACGGGTAAGCTTTTGCTTGTCAAATTTCATTCGCGGGCATAGGTTATTATCATTTTTTGTCATCAAGGATCGCATTCTGACCAGTTGAACCCCTTTGTTATCATTTAGGTCATGATCGTTGGTCCTAACGATGTGGGAAAGACATCCCTTTCGAAAATGCTTCTCAGTTACGCCCTCAGGCAATCACGTCAGCCCATCTACGTCGATCTGGACTGCAGTGAGGTTTGTTTGGCCTTCTTGTTTTGAGCTCTTGCACTGCAATGATAATCATGTTCTCTTAAACGCACCAATTAACACTATATCACGTTGTCACATATAGGGCTCGATTACTATGCCAGGATGCTTGACAGCGACGCCATTGACAGAGATGATTGATGTGGAAGAAGGATTCGGTTCTTCAGCAACTTCTGCACCCACTGCAGGATCAGCTGTGATGCCCCTGGCGTATTACTACGGATTTCCATCTCCCAAGGACAACACCAAGCTCTACTCGCTGTTGTTAGCTCGTCTCGCTCAGTCTGTCAACAGGAGATTGGAGGAGGACGAAGCAGGTACGTTCTTTTCTCTTCACTGCGAGATGGGTCATGTTCAATAGACCGTAAAATACAACGTAATTAACACGGTGTATCTTGTTCCCATTAGCGCGCACATCTGGAATCGTTATTGACACCAACGGACTGATCGACGCGACCGGATATGAGATTATTGCTCAGTGTATCAAGGCCTTTTCAAGTAACGTATAACGAAGGCAAACGCGACGCACGGAGGAACGTTCTCTTTGTCCAATCGATCGACACAAGAACTAACTACCGCTATGTTTTTTACCATTAGTTGACGTGATTATCGTATTGGGACACGAGAGACTGTACGCGGACATGACCAGGTTACATCAAAAGTCAGGAGTGGCGGTTATCAAGCTGGCCAAATCGGGAGGCGTTGTTGAGCGCGACAATGCATTCCGGAGACAGACCCAGAACCAAAAGATCCGCGAGTACTTTTACGGAACCTCGAAATCAGAGCTGGCACCCTACTCGACCATGATCAACTATCACGACATTGAGATCTTGCAGGTCGGTGAAGGATCATTGGCGCCTTCATCAGCACTCCCTATTGGCGAGGATCGTAAAGTGAGCGAGACGCATGTGGTCAGCGTGGAGCCAAGTGAGAACTTGTTGCATTCTGTGCTGGCAGTTTCGAATGCAGATAAGAGAGTCGAGCCGGATATCTTGGAGACCAACCTGGCGGGATTCATTTACGTCTCAGAGATTCATGATTCGAGGAAGAAGCTGACAGTGTTGTCGCCTTGTCCTGGTAGGATACCCAAGAAGTTTTGGTGGTTGGGTAGTCTCAAGTGGGCCGAGGACTAAGAGGCCCCTTCTTTCTTGACGCATAATAAAGTCTACCAGCAAGTAATGGACCGTGTTTTTGTAAAAGATGTTGATGGTTTTATTTACAAGTAGATACAGGGATAGGAAAGAGAGATATATATGATAGTAGGAATACTGTGGGATTAGGCGGGCATGGACCAGACTTGGCTGTCCTTTTGGTCACCGCACTTCCAGAGCCTCAAAGGAATAAGCGACACGTCAGCAATCGTAGCCGCGCCAGGAGCATCGGCGCAGAAACCCGTGTACATATGGAACAAAGTGCCGAGCATAGGATCATAAGTCCACTGCTGGGTCTCGCGGGTAGCATCACAAGGATTGATGACGATCTTGGAACCCGGTGCGGGGGCCACATTCGTCAGCTCGGTGTCTAGGCAGAGGTTGTCGAGGGTCTTGATCCAGAGCAACGACTTGGGGTCTGCCCCGGCGCCTTCGACAGAGGCTTGTGGGTTCTCGAAGGGTGGGGGGATGGAGGATATTTGCCAGAGTTGGTTCTCGTTACGGGTGCATTGGAATGCTAGGACGGGGGTTCCGGGGGCAGTCTCGGAGTTGAAGACGTCCATGCAGAGGAGGGGGGATGTGAGGTAGATGGCGCCCGTGGGGAGGGTGGGTCTGCAGGCGGCCTGGTTGGTGAGGGTTGTGATTTTAAAGAGTGCAGTTGCATGTGGTCTAAGGACGGTTGTAAGGGACTCGTTGCGGGGGTTGAAGACTTTGAGGGTTTCTTCGGATTGGGAAAAGAGTTCGCGGACGAGATATTCGCAGCCGCTTGGGACGGTTGATGGTTGGAAGGTGTAGCCGAGTCGGGAGAAGGGGACGGCAATGGTCGAGACGGTGTTTTTCTTGTTGAGGACTGCAGCGGCGCGGATGGAGATGTTTTGGAGGGGTTTGACGAGGACGTCGCTGTCGTCGTTGGTGCGCCAGGCGATGCGGCCTTGGATTCCCAGGGGGTCCTGGTTGATGGCGATGATTTCTGGGTTGGTCAGGTAGGCGATTTGGTCGGCCCTCAGGGCTTTGACGTTTGTGCTGAGGATAAGGGGGGCGGCCATGATGGACCAGAGGCCGAACTGGGATTTCTGTTCCTCGATAGTCAGGCCTTCATCATCGCCCGTGATAATAAAGTCCGGGTCGTTCCAGTTGCCAGGTTTCTGGAACCGGGCAAGACGGATGTTGAAGCGGTAATTGGTCATGACGCTCGGCCATCGAGACTTGCCATCCTTCTTGTAGACCGAAATATCTGTCGAGTGCCGCCAGAGCTGTCCGTATTGTCCGATCCAGGTATGGACCTTATACCAGTCCCTCCCGACTCGGTCTCCGGTTCCTGCAGAAAGTCCCGCAAAGTAGGCGGGGGCGGATTCAGAGTAGACCATAGGCCGCGGTTGGGACTGGATGGCGAGTCCGAACCCCTGGTAGAGCTGTCGGAATGTCGGTTCAAGGGTAGGACTTTCTGGCAGGGACTCGTTCTTGTTAATGTAGCACCCATCCAGCTTAATAAAATCGACCTCCCACCCAGCAAACTGAGCAACATCCCTGTCATAATGCCCCAACGACCCAGGGTAGCCTCCACAAGTCTTGTAGCCCGCATCCTGATAGATCCCAAACTTGAACCCCCTCTCATGGAGATATTTCCCCAACCAAAGCATCCCCTGCGGGAACAACGTCGTATTAACTACCAAATTTTGACTGACCGGATCACGATCCATGGTCATCCAGCAATCATCCACCGTCACGGTATCATACCCAGCCTTCAACAACCCATGGGTTACCATCCAGTCAGCAGTATCGGTGAAGAGGGTCTGGTCAAGATTACATTCGTACCGGGCCCAGTTGTTAAACCCCATGGGTGGGGTTGGGGATAGAAGGTGGATGGAGGGTTTGGAGACGAAGGGAGGGAGACCGAGATCTGTGGGGGCGGCATTTGGGTTGAAGTAGGATTGGCGGATGGATTGCCAGAGGAGGAGGATATGTGTGAGGGGGGATCTCATCGCGAAAGGAGGAAAGGAAAAAGAAGAAAGAGCGTAAGAAAGAGAAGGATGAGAAAGTAGGAAGGATCAAAGGAAAGAATATGATAATGGGTTTGTTGTAGCGTGGTTGCGTTGGTTGTGACAGCTATGTAAGGAGGAGGAATATCAAAAAATAAGAAAACGAATTTGATAAGGAGGTTCTGAGGAGGGAGGTTGTAAGGAAGAAAAACAAAAGGGCGGGAGTGAGTAGAGAAGAAAACACTAAGGGTAATCGGAAAAAAGAATTGTGAGAAAGTAAGAGAGGAAGAAAGGAGGTCCAAGAGGAATGCCTTTTAACCTAAAAAAGAAGAATGATAAAGTTATGGAGTTTTGTAAGAAAAAGAAAGAAGGGGAGACGTGGATTTGACGACACTCGAGAAGATTCAGTCTAACGATTTATCAAGGAGTGAGTGGGGAAGTGGGGAAGGGAGGAGACAGAGAGGACTGAAAGGAGAAGGATGTGAAGATCAGGCGTATATTTCTGTCTGTTTGCCTGTTGAAAAAGAGGAGGAAGGGGGGAAGGGGGTGCAGGAGGGGAGCGGAAAGGAACAAGTGAAGGGTGCGATGGTAAGAAGAGTAAAAAAGCACTGCTTTGTCTAGTGTACGCACGGTTCTCTTCAAACAGTTACGCGAAGCGATGCACCAGGCGAACGCCGTCGATTAGTGCTCAAAGCGTGGCGTGGGAGTGAAGTGAGAGAAAGGGTGAACGTGCTGAAAGAGGACACCAACGGGCAGAGAGGACAGTATCACACACGCACTCACACGCAAGGATACGGTATGCTGTAAAGAAGAAGGAAAGGGGATGACGCACCTTTTGCCGGACGACTATGCAGGAGCGGAGATTGCGGTAAAATGCAAAAAGAAGTGGTTTTCTACCAATAGTGGGTAAGAAGGATGCTGCACGCACAAAAGAAAAGAAGAGGAAAACGGCACTTTGGTCTCGAGCGGCAGTCAAGAGGTTTCGTGTGTGGGAAAAAAAGGAAGCGGAGAAGGGAAGGATGAGGAAAAAGTGGGAGAGTTGGAACGGAAAAATGAGAGAGAAGGAGATGAAGAAAAAAGATAAAGAGAGTCAAGAAAGAGCAGACGACAGGAAGGATCACAACAAAGATGTGGATGAAGCGAAGGATTATAAGAGCTACGAGATTGTGTAAAACGCGTTTCTTTTTTTTTTTTTTAGTTCCCGAATGTCTTATGGTTTTGAAGACCTGCGACATTTGTTCGAATCATGGGGAAGAAAGACCTTGACCCCGCACTACGCGTGTGAGATCTGACAACAAAGAAAAAAAGAGCACAGGTTAGACTGTCATGAACGGGGGCCAGGTGCGGTGTCGACATGCCCTCTGACTTGGTCCATGAACAGTAAAAGGAGGTGTTGATTAGACTATTGTCGCGTCCTACGCGTCGCATTCGAAGAGTCTCACCGTGAGCAACGGCGGGACGTGACTGCGGGAGAGGCGATCTACAGCCAACAGAAGACGATGAATGCGCACGTGATCTGTTCCTGCGGGTGGGTGAGTCAAGACCACTCAAAATTGATGCGGTTCTCGGACAATTTTGTCTCCTCTTCTTTCTTTTCTTGTTCCTCATTCCTCCTCATCACTCCTCCTCGCATAACGGCCTTTACTTTTCTTTTCTTCAGGAACAGCAACCTCTAGCTTACCGTCGACAACAAAGGCAGCAGTATCAAATACCACAACCTACTACGCCTAATAACAGAGCTATCAAAGATGGACAGTATCACTCAGATCGCTTTCAATGCCCGCCAGGCCGCCAACGTCCTCCAGACTATCACCACCGCCCAAAAGTCCGTCTTCCTCAACCAAATCTACTCAAAGCTCGCTCTGGCAAAGGCAGATATCCTGGCCGCCAACAAGGTCGACAAGGATCTCGCATTGAAACAAGTTGAGGCGGGCAAGCTCTCGTCCTCGCTCTATAAACGTCTCGACCTTGAGGGTGCTGGCAAGTTCGAGACAATGTTGCAGGGAATCAAGGATATCGACGAACTCGAGGACCCCTCAGGAAAGGTCCACTCGGCAACCAAGCTGGATAACGGTCTCGATCTCTACAGGGTGTCCTGCCCCGTTGGTGTGTTGTTGGTCATTTTTGAGGCGAGACCCGAGGTCGTTGTCAACATTGCGGCTTTGGCGCTTAAGTCAGGCAACGCTGCGATTTTGAAGGGCGGCAAGGAGAGTTTCCACACTTGCAGCGCTATTTCCAAGGCGATTAGAGAGGCATTGGACGCTGCCGGCAGCGAAGGTTTGAATCTGGCGGATGCTGTGCAGATTGTCGAGTCGAGACAGGATATTGATGCGCTGTTGAAGCAGGACAAGTACATCGACCTCGTTATTCCCAGAGGCAGCAACGCCTTGGTCAAGTACATCCAGTGGAACACTCGGTAAGGATCCCTCTCAACCTTGTTGTCAGCGACGTCGGAGTTCTCTTTCTGTATTTTATTTTTGGGAGTCTGACCTTTACGCTGTACTTTTTTAATGGTTTAGAATCCCTGTTCTGGGACACGCTGACGGATTGTGCTCGACATACGTGGCCGAGTCGGCCAAGCTGGATCTCGCCAAGACCGTCGTGGTCGACGCCAAAACCACATACCCCGCCGCCTGCAACTCGACCGAGACACTCCTTGTTCACTCTTCTCACTTGAAGTCCAACTTTTTCCAGGAGCTGGCTAAGGCGTTGGTTGTCGATAATGGCGTAACTCTCAAGTGCGACGCGGCTTCTTTGGCTACTCTTCAAAAAGAGGGCGTCGCAGAAATCTTCGAGGAGAACAAGGACAAGATCCAGGCTAGTGACGACGAGGATTATGATACAGAGTTCTTGGAGCTCACTCTTGCGGTCAAGACGGTCGAGTCCGCAGAGCAGGCTATTGAGCACATTAACGAGCACGGGTCGAAGCACACGGACGCCATTTTAACGGAGGACGAGGCTGAAGCCAACAAGTTCATGGCAGGCGTCGATGCTGCTGGTGTCTACTGGAACGCGAGCACGCGTTTTGCCGACGGATTCCGCTATGGATTTGGTGCGGAGGTGGGTGTGAGCACCAACAAAACTCATGCGCGTGGTCCCGTTGGTCTGGAAGGTTTGGTGATCTATAAGTACCGTCTGTATGGTCAAGGCCAGGCCACGGGCAACTATGGGACTGGTGAGGGCAAGAAGGAGTTCTTGCACGAGCGGATAGAGTTGAAGGGCAACGACACCATTGCCACCCTCCGAGGATAACTATGAAAAGTACCAATAAAAATAACGAGAGGATAACGCCTCTTCTATCGCGCTCTTTGCGATGTGTGTTTGGATGTGGATGTTTGTCTATCTGAGACGCGATT
This sequence comes from Linnemannia hyalina, assembly GCA_019671135.1. NCBI lineage: Eukaryota > Fungi > Mortierellomycota > Mortierellomycetes > Mortierellales > Mortierellaceae > Linnemannia > Linnemannia hyalina. The sequence continues at coordinate 674,109 of JAHRHY010000008.1, read as the reverse complement.
TTTTTTTTCAAGAAAACGGTGACGTTCATCATCCCCTTTTGCATTGATTCCTTAGTCCTTTTTTCCTTGTCTCTTTATTTCCTTCCTCTTCCTTTGCTCTGCTGGTCCTTAACCCTTTTCTCTTTTGTCTTTTTGCATGCATTAGTCAACCACTCTCCTATTTGTACTCTCGTTCTGCATTTGTTGGGACAGAGAACAGCTCGTCGGCATCACCAAGGAACAATAAACAAAAAAAAAACACGACGCGCATCTTCGCTTCCCCTCTCATACTCATCTCGTAACCCCACTCTTCTTCATCCTAACCCATGGACCTGAAGCTGCTCTTGTCGCCTGCCCAGAAGGACTCCGAGGCGGACTCGGCTAGTTCGCGCCCCCAGACCTCCGAGGACCACGCGACGACGCATGATAGACAGACCTGGTCCCATCCACCTCACGACCCTAACCAGCGCCAGCAATATCAGCAGCCATATCCGCAACATCATCAGCACCCCCAGCACCCACAGCATCAACAACAGCAGCACCAGCAACACCAGCAGTATCAACAGCAACAACCACCACCACCTCAACATTATGGCGCGTCCCCAAGACAGCATTGGCAACAGGAGCAGCAGCAACAGTCGCCCTCTCACCACGGTCAACAATACAGCCAACAACAACAACCACGTCCATACTACCAACAGCAGCAGCAGCAACAACCACCGCAACGGCAAGAGCCATATCCACACTGTGAGTTTCGCGATGTCATTTGATTGGAGTTGCCTTGGTTGCTCTTTTTGCTTTATATATTTAAGTGGTGTTCTGATATGTCCTGTCCAAACAATGGTATCTCCAGACTCAAACAATGAGCCCTCGAATAGACCTCATTACAGCGGGCAGCATCCTCCACCCCCCGCCGTCCCTTCGTCAGCTCATTACGATTACTCGCAGCAACAGCAGCCGCAGCCGCAGCATTATCCACAGCAGATCCAACAGCTAAATACGCCTTATGGGCCAGGTCACGAGAGGGTGCAAAGTCGCCCTTACGACGGCCCACAGCAGTATCGACCAGAGCGGCCTCCAGGCATGGATTCACCTGGATCAAGACCACCGGCGTTGGTGCCGCCCATTTTGTCCATTTCGGCGTCCACACCCTTGGCTGGAGAATCGCCACAGCCACCACAGTACTTTGTCCCGACTCACAAACCAAACCCGCCAATTTTGCCGCCCCCTTCAGGACTCAACTTGTCGTCGTACAGCTTTTTGTTAATGGAGAAGAGGGATCGCGAAAGGGAGGCATTGGAAAGAGCGAATCAGGGATACCTCAAAGGCGTCGCGTCGTCGAGCAGGGTCGAGCCAGGATCGTCTGGGTCTCCTCTCCAGCCAGCCGCCAAGGTTCCAGACCCAAAGAGAGACGATTCGTACTACAATCGTCATGGTGGATCAGCCAACTACCCGCACCATCCCTCTGAAGGATCGTACGGCTACTCCCATCATCCAGAAGCGTCTGGTTGCTATGACCACCCACTCCATGGCTACGATGGTCCACCACAGCACTACTCTTCTGGATCATTTCAATCGCAGCCTTATGGGCCACCTCCACCAGGTCACCACTACCACAGTAGCAGCAGTGCACACTTTGGACAGGATCCGGTGTATGGACGACCACAACAGGTACGCGTCATTTTATACTTTCAGTTGTACATCGTGGGATGTCGTTTTGTTCTTGTGCGTTCTTTGAAGGGAGGAGGGACTTTGGGCGGGGCCACATGGCAAAGGTCAGACCTGTCCCTCTTCCCCCAGTCGGGGATATCACACGCCTGAAAAAAAAGAAAAAAAAATTCACGTACAGTACCGCGAAGGGATCGAAGGTGGAAAAATCGAAGCCACTTCTCTTTTCTCTTCAGTTTTTAATTTCGATCCACTCAGACCGATCGTCCCCTCTTTAGTGCCCTGATATTATTCCCTCCTGCCCATCCTTCCCTGCTCACGGTTTTCAACCCGCCCCTTCTTTTTCCAATTGGGTACAACATGAGCGGAAGAAGAGAGAGAGAGGAGAGAGATAGAGAGACAGAGAGAGAGGGAGGAACCGAGAGAGAGAGAGAGAGAGGGTGCTCGACGCAGCCAAGCAGCCCACTGGCATCTCATAAGCACACCTGTTTAACATATCGCCCATTACCTATTCTATCATCACCCAATAGGATTATGCACCCGAACCGCAAGGACCTGCTCCCTACCCGAATCAACCTCTGCAGTACAGCTCTCTCCACCATCGCGCCATGAGTCCCAACCTCCTGGACAAGCCTCGATTCAACAATGCCAACCTGTCTGTCTTCAGGCAGAGTGCGGCTGAGGACAGTGACGGCAATGCTAGTGTATCCTCTAGCGGAAGCCACAAGCGACGACGAAGACCCAAGAACATCAGCGACGGGAAGAAATCGCTCTTGCCCGGGTCAACACTTGGAACAGGCGGTGGCCTGGGCCTGTATCTCACATCCAGGAACTCGTCTCATGGATCGATCGATGGTCAGGAGGAATTTTATGACGATGATTCGGATGACCAGCTGGATGTCCGCAATGGTCTCCAGGGTCTCAATCTCCAAAAATCGAACAAGCCATCAGGTATGAAGCATTTCCTGTTGATGCTAGCATGCTTTCCTTTGTCTGTTTATCCATTACTGAACGACTATTTGCTCGTGTGATGGTTAGGTGATCGGTCCAAGAAGTCACGGACAAAGAGCGAGAGACCCTTCAAGATTGGAGAGCTGGTTGAGTCGATGAAGTCGGACACCAACGGCACCTGGTTCGCAGGACGAGTTCTTGATTTGGAGGATGACCCACACGACCATATCAACCCCAAGTCAGTCCTGGTCCACTTTGAGGGATTTTCGCCTCACCACGACGAATGGGTCAAGCCCAGCCAACTTCGCGCCTGTTCAACCAGCAGCAGTTTCCTTCGGTATGGGCCTAATGGGCACGAACCCCAGGAGAACTGGGTCTCGTATGAAAAGTTTTATCACTCTGAGCTGGGTCGCACTGCTCGTCGACACACAGGACTTGCTTACGACCGCAGGATGCTCTTGCACAAATGCCAGTGTAATACCAACCCGGAGGAGCGCCACCATCCTGAGCAGCCAGAGCGTCTGGTCGAAATCTTGGGTCAGTTCCAAAAGAATGGTATGCTGAGTCTGGTCAAGTGGATCCAAGGGCGTGAGGCGACCATCGAGGAGCTGATTGCGGCCCATACCGACACTCATGTCCGGAACTACTGCTGCACAGCCGCTCAAAACCGACAGTATGCGTTAGAGAATGGACTCGAGGATTCGGGACTGCAGATGGAGGACGAGATCGAGGAGGACATTGATGCACAAGCTGAGGATGAAGGTGACGAAGGAGACGAAGAGGAGGAAGAGGAAGAGGACGATGATGAGGAGGAGGACAAAGAAGTGGAGGTTGTCAAGAAGCCTGCCAAGCGCGGACGACCAAGAAAGGCATCAAGAGGAAACATCCTAGTTCCTACGACAAGATCGAGCGCAGCGAGTGCACCAACCGCGACAGGGGCGCTGACGGCTGAACCTGCTTCTGAGGATACTGACATGGCCCCAGCAGGATCCCCGACGGACGGCACGGCCAAGGACAAGGACAAGGATGCGATGGAGGTCGATCTGCATTCGCCCGCTCTTGGGCGTAGACGCTCCAGCATGCGAGGATCGGTTGTCCGGATGTCGTCACTTGTCAGTATGTCCTCGACACTATATGCCCAGCGAGAGGAGGATATGGTGCCTGATGACATCAAGGCGGCAGCACTGGCACCTGAGGACGACGATGACGACGACGACAAGCCAGACCAGGTGGGTCCTCCTCCTAGTGAGGCTGCTCTGGCTGTTGCTGGTGGCATGGATCCATCTCTGGCGAGCCAGCTGCCTCAAAGGATACCCAAATTAGAGGAATGGGACGAGAACAAGCCTGCGATGTCTCTTTTGGCAGGCGAAAAGCGCATCTCTCCTTTGGATGTCGATGTCGAGGCAGAGGCTACAGGCGAGGCGGCTGCAGAGAAGCCGAAACTCGAGGACGGAATCTCGACTGAGAATGTCATTGACAGCGAGAGGCGAACGTCGCGGAGCATGCAGGGGCAATCTGGAACTGTGGCCACACAGGAAATCGCCGATACATCAGTGGTCAAAAAGTCGGACGCGGAATCTGGACCTGCAGAAACGGCAGCCGAGGAAACGAAGGATGATGCAGAGACTGATGCCAAGGACGATGAAAAGAATGCCCAGGACAAGTCTGGTGACAAGTCGGGGCAGAAGGACTCCAAGATGGTTACAAAGAAGAAGGGCCACCAAGCAGTCTCTCCTGCGCCTATGCCCACCGGCGACTCCGTCATTATCCGCCCTCCAGGGCTCACGTTTACCATGAGTTGTGGACAACTGGGTATTGCTGTCGACACAACCTGGAACCCGTTCCACTCCAGCACGGCAGCCAAGGTTGCAGCAGGATCTCTGATCACATTGGTCGATCAGGTTGTTACGGGACGGTGCAAGAACGGCTTTGCCATCATTCGACCTCCAGGACATCACGCCGAAGAAGATGAGGCCATGTGAGTTGCTTCTTTCTTCCTTTTTTTTTGTTGAATCGATTGGCACTCTATTTGAGACGATGACTGATGTTGTTCTGGTTTATTCGATGGTTGATATAGGGGATTCTGTTTCTTCAACAATGTCGGAGTTGCTGTGAACCTGACCCTGTCGAGGTATCCGCTGACCGTGCAAAAGATCCTCATCATCGACTGGGACGTCCAGTAAGTCATTAGGATACGGTTCTGCCCATGCTGGCATTGTCATTTATATCGCGCCAATGCACTTGTCTAACAGATATGCTCGTGTTAATTACCAACAATAGCCACGGAAACGGCACACAACAGATCTTTTACGAAAACCCCAACGTCTTGTACATATCACTCCATCGTTGGGACAATGGCCATTTCTATCCTTTCACTGGCGCACCCGATGAGTGTGGAGAAGAAGCTGGCGAGGGCACTAACGTCAACATTGCTTGGTCTTCCTACGGCAGAGGTAAACATGGAGGTTTTAATTTTCGTGACACAGACATGATTATATGGGCGAGGGACGTGACCTAATGTCGACACACGTCTATGATTTTATTCTTTCGCAAAATTAGGACAAGCGATGGGAGATGTGGAGTATATTGCGGCATTTTGGTATGTCCTGCTGCCTATTGCCAGGCAGTTTGGACCAGATCTGGTGATGGTCTCTGCTGGGTTCGATGCTGCCGATGGACACGCCGCCAATGTAAGCACTTCATTTTTATTTTATTTTATTTTTTAACTTTGTCAGCTCTCTTGTGCCTATCGCTCAAAACGTTCAATACGTTGACTGATCAATTAACCACTCGGCACGTAAACGGGGGGGTTTTTTTGAACCCATGCTAGATTGGTGGATACACGGTATCACCGCAAGGATTCGCGATTTTGACGCGTCTGGTCCAGACACTAGCAGGAGGACGTGTGATCCTGTCTCTGGAAGGAGGATACGAGTTTGAACCGCTCGCACTCTCAGCAACAGCATGTTTGGAAGAACTGTTACCACACTCCCTCCTCCCAGCCACAGCGCCCACACGCGCATTCCCCTTTGCCTCGTTCCAGGGAACGTTGAACAGTGTGAAACCGAACGCGATGGCTGTCTCGTCCTTACACCAGGTGTTGAAGTATCAACAAAAGTACTGGAATTTCCCGGCAGAGGTTTTGAACCCTAGTTTCCGGTTCCAGTTGCCCGCCGAGTGGAAGGCGAGTAATAGTCTTGCGACGCGGCCGAGGAGGGAGAGGAATACGCGGAGGAAGGGTGCTGCTGCTGCTGCTGCTGCCGAGTGAGAAGATGATGGGCTCGCAGCGGTGTGGTAAAAAAAAAAAATTGTCTGCCACGCCAACATTATTTTTTATTTTCTTTGTTTCCTGGCCAGTTCAGATAGAGGTTTTTGAAGAGGGGAGGGGAGGGGGGAGAACGCATTTATTTCAAACAAATCGACTACAGTAATAATAATAATAAAAAACAATGTAAAAAAAATGCTGTTGTACAAGGGTTTTCAAAACACAAAACGCGAAAATAGTAGGATGAGAAAGAATGAAAGAAGAAAAAAAAAGCAAATGCTAAAAGTAAAAGTAACAACAAAATGTGACAAATATTAAGAATAAGAAAGAAAAAAAAAGATTAAAGTCCGGCAAAGGCACTCCTGGAAACCAAGCCGGACATAGAAGTCGTCGATTTAGACGATGATCCAGCAGGAGTGTTGTTAGTTTTCGTTCTAGTTGTTGATAATGATGTTGTTGTGGCGGTGGAGGTCGAGGAGGTGGAACTGTTCTTTGAGCGTCTGGCAAAGGATGCGGCCTGTCGTCGCTTTTTGATCAGCTGGTCCTCGTTCTGGAGATGTGCTTCCCGGAAGTGACGGAAGAACTCGTGTAGGACGGCGAAGATCTCTTCTGGGGGTTTGCGGGGTCCTGTCAGCATCCTGTTCACCATCTGCAGTTGCTGCTGCTGTTGTTGTTGTTGTTTCTGTTGCTGGTATGTGGAATCTGTTGCAGTACTTGGGAAGGGAGAGATGTCGACGTCTTCGGCAGATTTCTCTCCAAAGTAGATGGCAGTCGCTCGCCAGCTGTGGTCGAAGAGCTCGACCTGGTCAACAAGGTCGTCAAACCGTGACTGAGCGTCCTTCAAGAACTTGTCGAGCTTTTCCAGAACCTGTCGTCCGTTCTTGATCTCCTTCTCGTGCTCCTCGGCCTGTTCCTTGCGAGTCCTCTCTTGCTCTTCTGCACTTTTGCCACTATCGTCCCCTTCCTGTCCATCGTCGCTGTTGGCGGTGACACTCTTCAGCGTCAGCATCTTGAAAGCAGCCTCCTCCATAGCTACAACCTTCCGCTCCAGCTTCTCCCTAAACGTTTTCAGCTTGCGAATAACCTTCTGATGTTCAACAACTTGGTCCAGGATCTCCTTGGTCCGGTACTGCTCCAGCTTGGACAAGAACGCAAACTGGTCCGGTAGGGTCAAGAGTTCCGGGTTGGTGTTGGTGACCATGTTGGCAAGGTAATGCATTAGATTCGACTTGTTGTCGAGACTACGCACGTCCCGCAGTTTGAGAAGACTGTTCAGTCGGAACCCAGCCGCGCCCTGTTGTTGAGGATGATGATGGGCTGAGGAGCGATGAAACTGTTGGTGGAGGTCGTTGTGCGAGTGTGTGTGGGATAATGGGTGAACTGAAGATAGGAGAGGTCTTGGGAGAAAAGTTGTTGATTGAGAGAGTGTGTCGGCTGACCCTGGTGGCGGCGGTGGTGGTGGGATATCAGCTCCGGACATAGAGGGTGGTGGTGGTGGAGTAGGAATACCATTTGGCTCTGACATAGGTGGAGGAGGAGGAGGAGGAGGGATCCCAGTTCCAGACATGGGCGGTGGCGGTGGTGGTGGTGGAGGAATACCATTGGATCCTGACATGGGTGGTGGCGGTGGAGGAGGAGGAGGGATACCAAATCCACGCTTCATAGAGAGGTTCATGTTGGGCATAGACTTTGCAGGGTGCAACGTCCTCAACGGTGCAGATGCAGGGTGGGCAGAGGAGAGCAAATGGGTCTGTTGCTGCCAAGACGGCTTTTTGCGACCATAGATGGTGTTCAGCATATTGCCGACCTTCAAGACTCCTAGGAACAGGACCTTGAGGTTCTTGTTCATCCTCAACGCGTCACACCCTTCAAACAGCCCACGGACCTGCGTCTCGGTTGATGATAGATCAGCATCGAAGCGAAGCATGGAGATCGCTGCAAAGATGTAGTCGTCGATCAACAGAGGATCTTCGTCCTCTGCTGCTGCAGACGCGCCTAATGGAGATGCAGCAAATGCAGAAGCAAGTCCACTAACGCCTCCCCCCGATTGTGAGCTCAATTTCGCCAAAACACCAGATTTCCCAAGGCCCTTCAAGTTCAGGGAAGCAAACCCTCCCTTCAAGATCGATGATGGACCCTTGGCCCATTGCAAGTTCTCGCTAGGGACCGCTGGCTCAGGCAATGGCTGGAAAACAGGCTTGGACATGGCGTACATGAACCGTTCCGACATGCCGAGCTTTTGGACAGCCTCACTCTCGTTGGCCAAGAAGTCGGTCTTATTCTGACGCTGGTAGACGTCCAAGAGTTTCCGCTCCTTCTCATTCGGCAAAAGGGGTTCCAAAGTCAACAGATCATCTAGGCTCAAGTGTTGTTGGTAGACGACAGGTGTCTCGGATCGAGAACTGAAGTAGGATCCTGTCGAAGGGTTGGTGGCCGTTGTTGAGAGAGTCGGGGAAGGTGGCGATGAGAAGGACCTGAACAAGGGATGAGCAGTAATAATCGACAATAATGAAGGTTGAGAAAAAGGATGAGGAGGAGGAGGAGTCGCCAATCGAGGAGGGGTTGTTACGGGGTGGTTCGAAGTTGGTGGCGTTGACGTAGAAACAGGGGGAGAATCACTGGACATGGACGGACTTGGAAAATTCGAGCTGGTCGGCCGAGTAACCATGGGGCTGACGCGGGCACTCGAATGAACAACTGCAGGGCTGGTGACGACGCGCCTGTGACTACTGTTAGAGAGACTTGACAGGGACTGGAGCGAGGGAGACTTTTGCAAGGTTGATTGGGATGACAAGGCGGTTGAGGCAGAAGAGGTCGAAGAGGGAGGAGGAGGTGGTGGTGGTGGGGCGTTGATGTCGAGGGCGAGGACCATGGATCGAAGGGCATCGAAAGACTCGTATCGTTTCATGAGTCGTGACAGTCCAATGGAGACGTTGGTAGCCCTCCGGACCTCCAACAGGGTCACTTCCTTTGGCTTCACCCTAGAACCGAGAAGGAGTAGAGAAAAGAGAGAAAAAGAAGGAGAAAAGGGGGTAAAGTCCAAACGGTGTGGCTCTAAATTAATGAAAGGCTCCACGTTTCATAGTCTCCGACGACGGAAGATGGGATTGGTGTGGTCGTACAGGCAGTTGCAAAGAGCAGGTATAGAGAGTATAGAGAGTATACAGAAAGTATACAGAAAGTATACAGAGAGTATACATGTGAGAGTACATAGAGAGTACACAGAGAGTATACTGAGAGTTTACAGAGAGTACAGAGAGAGAGAGGGAGAGAGAGAGAGAGAGAGAGAGAGAGAGAGAGAGAGAGAGAGAGAGAAAGAGAGGGAGAGAGAGAGAGAGAAAGAAAGAGAGGGAAGGAGAGAGAGAAAGAGAGTTATGAGTGAGCTTGGCATATATAACTTACTTTGCTTGAGCATCCGCTTCCTTAGCCTTGAGTCGCTTCTGCTCTTCGACTGGGTCGATACAGAACATCTCTATTTGTAGCATCATATGAAAGTATAAATGGTTAAATGAATGCCCATTAGTTTCTTTTCACTCTCCGCCAACAATGCAATTCCACGCTTAGCAATGCTCAATGAGAGAAAAAAAAAAAAAAAAAAACGCAGTAAAAGGAGGAAGGAATTTGCCATACCTTCAAACTTTTGAAAGTCCATCTCGATGGAAAGTGGGGGAGCAATGGGTCCTGGTCCACTCTCTTGATGTGGCCCTGAAGGGCCATCCAATGGTCCTTCTGGCTGTCCATGCAAGTAACCATGACTGGACTCTTCGGCTCCTGGCGGTGCATCATCGTCCACAGCATTGCCATCATTCAACACATACTGGTCCAACCCCTTCGAACCTTCAAGACTCAAAAAATCAGGAGACTTGAGTGACGTTGGTGTGTTGGGGACCGTAGAGGCCTGACGGATGTGACCTGAGGGGTGACGATGGCCATGTCCATGGTGGTGGTGTCGACTGTGATGATGGTGGTGGTCGGTATCAAAGACAGTTTGAGATATATCACCGTGAGAGAGAGCGTCCCAGCGAAGAACATGGCGAGCAACAATGCTGCGGGTGGGAGTAAGGGGTGCTGTGAGACTTCGTCCAAGTCCTAGTGGATGTGAATCAAGCGTCGTCATGATAGAGGTCGAGATCTGAAGTGGTGTTCGAGGGCCGTTCTTCTTCAGACCGGTGGAGCCAGGAGACGGCGGTGGTGGAGGAGGGGGAGGGATTCCTGAGGTGTTGTTGACTGAAAGAGCCACGACAGGGGAGGGTGCAGTTGCTGTGGCTGTTGCTGCTGCTGCACCGCTTGCTGAGATGAATGGTGGAGGAGGAGGAGGGGGAGGTATGTTGGAGGTTGCAGGAGGTGTCACTACATGACTCGATCCAGGGGCAGCGAATGGGGGAAGAGGTGGCAGACTGCTTGTAGCAATCGTCGGAAGCGATTCCTGAACCAAGGTTGATTGTGCTGGTGTGAAGGACGGAGGAGGGGGAGGGGGAGGGATGAAAGAAGAAGTAGTTGTTGTTGCAGTCGTTGTTGTTATTGGCGGGAGATTGGTGGCAACTGCTTGGATGAAGGAAGGTGGTGGTGGTGGTGGTGGTGTTAAGATTTTAGCGACAGCAGCTGCCGTTGATAATGGGCGGGGAGAGAGCAAAAGAGAGGTCGCATTATAATCTGGTCGAAAAGCGGGAAAGGGAAGGTGTGAATGTGAAGAAGGAAGAGGAATTGAAACGGAAGGGCTGGATGGTAAGGGCAGACTTGCTGCTGCAGGGGGCACACTCGAGGGGGATGGCAAATGCAAATGTGGCTCATCTGCTACTGCTCTTGCGAGACTATAATCCTTGCCCTCCTCGGCCTCGAAGGAAGGGGGGACATGCACGAATGCGATAGTCTTTATCTCTGTGTCTTTATCTGGGCTCACAGGCAAGGGCACAGTGGCTGCTTCTGCTACTGTTGCTGCGATATCGTCGGACGTACTCACATGCGAACGCGGTAATGGATCCTCGAACGTGGTATCAGCGTCTGCGAAAGGACTTGGAGGCAGTGGGATCTGAGCCGCAGCAGGAGGAGAAAACAAAAGTACAGGCGAAGTCGACTCAGCCACAGAGAGAGGAGGTACAAAAGACGATGGTATTAGCGAGGAGGGAAGGGGAGGTAAGGAAGACCGGGCGACGTGATCTGGTTCGATTATTGAGACAGGAGGCAACCCATGAACGACACTTGGGACGAGCACAGGGGAGATGTCTGGTGTGGGGGCCGTCAGCTGCTCAGTGGTCTTGAAGGGCTGGCCTTCATCGGCCTTCTCGTCATTGGTGCTTGGCGAACCGGCAAAGAGAGACGTTCTTGGGGGGCCAGAGTTGTGCGGTTGCATTGATCCCAAGGTCGCAGAAGGCGGCGGGGTCATTAGCAACTCACCCTCAACTGAGGGGTCGAGTTGTGTGTCGATCGACCCTGCAAAAGAAATCACCGTCGGACGCATCCTCCCCGCCATAGTCGGAGTAGTGCTCATCGACAGACTACTCCATTCTTGACTTGGGCCCATCAACGAAAATGTAGTCATTGAAGGAAGGGTACTCATTGAAGGAAGGGTACTCGTCTGTTCTTGCCTCTCGTTTGACTCCACAACCCTACTGTCGCCCTCTCTGTCAAACTCCACCCCTGGAGGAACAACCGTTTCGAGTGACGTGTCGGTCTCGCTGGAATGGGCGGACGACGATGGCAAGAAGGGCGTCAATACACTGTTGGACTCTCCGGCTCCTTGTGACCGACCAGTTCCGTTCCTAGTCGTGCTATTGTTGCTCTGTGGTCGACTTGCAACGTTGCTCTGGATGTCGTTGACGGTTTTTGAGGGCGAGGAGGCGCAAGATGAGTCGTATAATGGATACAAGGAATCAACCCTCGCCCTGCTGGCTGTCTTGTTGAACCTGAAGGTGATTGTCGGGATCGGGAGGTCAAAGGAGAGATCCTGGGTGTCACTCTCACCCTCGTTCGCGTGAGAGTATCCAGCTTCCTCCTCATCGGCTTCTTCGCCACTCTCGCGCCTGCTCTCACGAAGTTTCCTCCTCCTGTTTTGCCGCTTCTTGGATTTGCTGATGGGCAAGTCCATGGTGAGTGTTGCTGTGGATGGTGTCTGGTCCATTACTGCTGCTGTCAATGAAGGTAAACTGATCTCTGAGCGAGTGTGCGGTCCTTTGTTTGTTTTGCTGTTATTCTTGCCGCTGTTGTGTAGGAAGGCATCATGAACGACTGTCCGGACAGAGTGTGGCGATGCTGATCTAGAGGGCACGACCGATGATGAGCGAGAGGAGAATGGGGTCTGGTAGCGAGATGAGAGGGGTGAGTGGTAGCGCGAGTTTGTGTTCGAGTCCAATGGCGAAAGAGAGAAAGGTGTGGTCACAGCAGAAGAGGTGCTGAGCATCTGTGGATCCCGTCCGACTCTTTTAAAGACTCGTCCTCGGCGAATGGGCGCAGTGCTGGCGGAGGAAGAGTATTGGGCTGAAGATTGCGAGACGATCGACATACAATCGCTCTCGCTATCTTCTTCCGTCATCAAGAGGGATCTCCTGCGACGGTGCGAGTCGTGGCTCCGAATGGTAGAGGCCGATATCGAAGAAGAGGATGGCAACCTTGCCATGGGTACTGAAGGCAAGGTTGGTGTACGATATTCTGACAACGTCTCAGTGTTTTTTTTACTCCGTGGTTTTTGCCGCCGCCGACTCTTTTTACTTGATGGTGCTGCCGTTGAAGCTGATTCCACGGATATTGAAGAGGCCATGGTGGACTGGGTAATAGTGGGTGTTGGTAAGGTAGCTGTCGATATTCCTGACGTCTGATCAGCGCGACGCCGCCTTGACCTTGGCTTTGTATCGAGAATGTGGGGTGGTTGAGAACTCATCGACGGAGGAAGGTCTGCAATGGTAGTGTTGTGGTTGGATGCTAGTCTGTTGATATGATGTTTCCAGGTTGAATAAAGTGGAGTTGGTTAGTGTCAAGTCAGCGTCTTGTTTACGAAAGGAGGCCAAAGTATTGAGAGTATGGGAACTGTGTAATAGAGAGAAGAGAGAAAGAGAGAGACAGCTATTGCCGGCGATGAAGATAGTGAGCCGGATAGTAGAGATATCCAACTGGAATCAAATCCATTCAGTGCTCTCAGCGATCAGGAACCAGGATCGCAAGCTCTTTGCTATACTCTCGATTCGAATCCGTCTTCTTCCTCCTGCCTATCTGCCATTGTGTCACTCAAGGCCCTCTGTAGTTCTTTATGGGTTACAGAAAAATCATTGTCCGCTTTGGTGGGGCGAATGGCTTACATATCGTAGTGACAATGATGGTGATGACCTGCTGGGGAAGAGATGACGGCGGCAGTGGTGGTTGTGGTGTTGCTCCTGCGGGGTTTAAGGATGTCTCGGCCGGGTCGGGGTGGGTGTCCATGGTCACCGCTGGACATGAGCAAGCCGGAAGGTGTCTTCTGCCAAATAGGAATGAGGTCGATGTTGTGCAATGTTGTAGAGACGAGAGAGGAAGAAGTGACGAGGCGAGGATAGGGTAAAAGTGAGAGAATCGTGAGTGGAAGAGCGGAGGAGGAGGAGGGTCAATCTCTAATGGTCAAAGGCGAGTTGATCCAGGAGGTGGTGTGTATCAGAGGACGACGACCTTAAGTCGGAGAACTGTCAACAAAGAAGAGAGAGAGAGAGAGAGAGAGGAGAAGGGAAGGGGAGACGGACAGGGAAGGGAAGGGGTTTCGATGAGGTGTGAAAGGGAGATTGGAAAATGAACGGAAGTTGATCCGTGTTAATATTGCTAATATTATCAATGGAAAAGAGGGTTCGGCATAGGGAGTGATGACTATTATTGTCTAGGTGTTGTTGTTGTTATTGTTGCTGCTGTTGTCGTTTTTATTACTCTTGTTGATGTTGTAATAGTAGTTGAAAGAGGGCAGTGAATGTTGCCATGGTTGCTTTGTCCTAGCTGTTGATCGATTAGTGTGCTGTTGATGGCTCTTTACAGATGGCTCTTTACAGACGCCCCTTTTGAAACGGTCGAGAAGCGGACAATGGTTGCACAAGGAATTGGGAATGATATTTTTTTCTTTTTGTTGGAGAATATAAGAAAAGAAACGGGTTGGATGAATGAGTGTGATGGAATGAGAGAGTAGAGCGAAGTGATCCTTACATGGGACGATGAAAGGGAGAGGTTGAGAAAGAGAAAGAGAGAGAGAGAGAGAGAGAGAGAGAGAGAGAGAGAGAGAAGAAGGAGAAGGGTGTTTGCTGCTTGTTACTGTTGCTGAGTGGACCTGCAGGAAGGGAGGAAGAGAGAGAAAGAAGCTGGCGGTTGAGAGAGAGAGGAAAGAGAGACAGAGGGTAGGGTAGGTTAGGAGGTGAAGGGTGATTGTCAGTGGCAGTGGTGAAGGGGGATGGGTGGTTCGTGCGCAGTGGTGGTGAGCACTTTCGAGTTTAAAAGGGAGGGAAGAGATGGATGGATGTGTGGGTGGAAGGATGAGAAGTGGAATGAGAAAAGGGAAGAGGAGGAGGAGGAGGGGAGGGATGCAATGACAAACACAACAACAACAACAACAGCAACAACAACAATAAGAAGAATAAGAAGAACAACAAGAACAACAAAGCAAAAACAAGAACGTGCAAGTCAAGAGACATGGACAACACACAGGACAGGACAGGACAGAACAGAACACAAACAACACAGCGTTTGTTTCTTATCACTCTGTCTTTTTCTGTCTTTGTCTGTGTGCACAGGAAAGAGAGGGAAAGAGAGAGGGAAAGAGAGAGGGAAAGAGAGAGGGAAGGAGAGAGAGATAGAGAGTGGGAGAGAGTCTTCTTCCCGTTTGCATGTGTCTGATTCGTTAGGTCTTTTTCCCACTTTTCACTACAAAGTAACAAACCACGCGCCCCGCCTCTTCCCGTTCATATCGCACTGTGAATAAATGTTTTGACTTTCTGCTCATGCTCATCTTACTTGCACTCCGTCACTCCCACTCTCAAGGTCTTATACGTCGTTCATATGCTCGCCTGCTTGACAATACCCAGAAATAGAGACACACACACACAATAAGACTTGAGTACGTTCCATAACCATAGAGGGTATCAAGGAGACAAAAAAAAAGGAGGGATGATGGACCATTGGAGGGAAAGGCACAGACAAAGAATGGCTCTCTGTCTCCCTTTCCGACACAGGCTCCGTTCTCTCTCACTCTCTCTCACTCACTCTTACTCTTTCTCTCTCTCTCTCTCTCTCTCTCTCTCTCTCTTTCTCCCTATCGCTCTATCTCTCTTTGCCAATATCCCATCCTATCTGCTTTTCTTCCCTCCTTTTCACCCACCCTCCTACCACTCCTCCTTGTCCTCCTCCCCTTGGCCCTCTCCCCTTCAGGGTGTCAGATCTGCAATCGAATTGATGAAAGCAAGAACAACATACTATAAGAATGCAATGCTTCCATAACAAGGAAAGAAAAAATAAGCGCTCTCACCCTTGGTCCACCTGGGACCATGGTTATGCGAGCTATACAGAAGGGATAATGGTCAGCATGGTAGAGATAAAGAGAGAGAGAGCACCTAATTACAAAAAAAAAGAAGTCTCTCACGTTCGAGGGCTGGAAAAAATGCAGTGTGAGAGTTTATGGTCTTTGTTCTCGGAAACCATAGAACATGCATTCGCGTCAATTGGACAAGACTCTACGTCATTGTCATTCTCATATGAGTGCGCTTTGTCCCCGCAAGTTTGTGAGAGTCAAAAATCCATTTATATTTGTTTGACCACCACTCTTCTTTCCTTCTCTCACAGACAAAGCTCGAATACACAACATGGACTCGCCAGGTGGCTCAGAACTCTTTGAAAGCTACGAACAGGACTACGAGGCCATCAAGCTCTCCATCACAGAACGACTCAACGCCTCCGGAAATCAGAATGGAGGTAAAACCATAACTCATTCACCCCGTCTTCATTCCTTTCATTCTTCTTGTCAACCTGGAAGTCAGTCCTCGTTCTCAAACTGAACTCTGAAGAACAGCACGCCAAGGAGCACTGCAGAAAGGGTGTTCATCTTCACTTGAGAAAGAAATAAAAGAAAAAGACAGTTTCCTTCGTTTTGTACTTTATCGCCGTATCCTCTCGCTCTTGGTCAATGCGGTTGTCAAACTCACACAGTTTCCTTTTCTTCTCACTCTCAACTCGTGCGACCAAATAACCTTTTTTTTTTTTTTTTAGAACCAAAGAAGCAGATACTCAGAGCGGCAGACCGTGAGATCGATGAAGCTAGCGAAATTGTAAGGAGACAGCAGGAATTGTCCTGAATAGGGACTTGGGAAGGGGTGGAAGGAAAGAAAATCAAAAACCAAGAGGGTTGAAAGTACACAACACACAACACCGTCCTGCCACGTTTGTTGTTGTCTACGACCTGCCACATGCAGCTTTTTTTTTTTCTTTTTCGTTCTCAAAATCACAATCCATCTCGCATATCTAACATCACTTTTTCTTGGCACTTGTCTGCTGACTATGGCACCACTTAGTTGCAACAAATGGAGATGGAGCTGCTTAACCTCCCTCAGACGTCTCGAACTCGACTTCAGGCCAGACTGCGAGGTTACAAGTCTGAACTGGAGCGCCTCAAGCAAACTTTGGTATACTATTTTCTTCAAGCCTTTAGGAAAAGAATTGATTATCGTAACATCCTCCCTTCTATCGGAAACCAAAAACTAACGAAAATATCGCTTTGACACACCGGCTGTGATAGAAACGGGCGCAGTCAACGTCAAGGTCGACTTCGGATAGGGACGAGCTGTTGGGAGGACTCAATGGTGGATCAGACTTGGATGCTGCGTCAATGGATCAGAGAACTCGTCTGCTGAACGGCACGGATCGTTTGGCGGAAAGCAGCCGGCGCCTGCAGGACAGCCACAAGATTGCCTTGGAGACTGGTACGGCCCTTTTTTGTTTGTTGTGGCCTGGGTTGTTTTATTCTTGCTTCACGATTAAAACACAAGGAATTGTCAGTCGACTGATCGATTCTTCTCACTTTCGCTTTGTTTCTACAGAGTCAATTGGAGGGGGAATTTTGGGAGACTTGCGAGGACAGCGCGAGCAGATCATTCATTCAAGGAACACGCTGCTGGAATCCGACTCTAGTATTGACAAGGCATCACGAACCCTCAAGGGAATGGCACGTCGGTAAGTCTATATTCCTTGCAGAGTTCGAGTTCTGGCGAACACGACACCAATCGTTGTGATGGTTACAACAATAGCCAGCAAGGTACTAATCATAGGTGGTGCGCCATTTGTGGGATTGTCAACGGCTTTCTTGGATGAATATGATACGTATTAGCATGGCGACGAACAAGCTGATCACGGCGAGCATTATCATTGTGCTTGTGGGCCTGATCCTCTTTGTCATCTACCGGAAGATCTTTGGATGAGAATTGTTGTTGTCGATCACTTGGATACGCTTTGAGCAGGCGTAAGTTGATAGTATTATTGGCTCTGCCGATCGCGATGTATGTGCCATGTAAATACAATAAAACCCCGTTTTATTACTTTCTATCAGACATGGCTGAAATGCCTACCGTTGTTTTGAGTAGCATGGGAGCGAATAGGGAAGAAAAGAATCAGCCGAAGCGGTTCGGTCACGTACGCACATCTCGGACAAAACAGAGGTGGGTGTTGGGCCCACTGCGTACGTGCTAAAGTTGAGGGCGCTTGGTCGTCTCGGAAAACCATAAATTGAGACACTTGCTCCCTTTCACTTCCCACATCACTACTTACCCCCCTTGACACATTCATTCATTCATTCATTCATTTCAACCATGGCCGACAAGAAGATCTTTACCGCCGCACAGTTGGCCAAACACACCCACAAGGATAGCCTCTATCTCGCCGTCCACGGCAAAGTCTACGACCTCTCGGGATTCATCGACGAGGTAACAAACACTACTTTTGCCACTCGAAGATCAGCTTATTTTTTTTTTCACTCCGAATCTCCGAGGTTTGGACATCACTTTTTCGGTTCGGCACATGGGTGAACATCACCTACAACACTCATTCCTTGACGGTCCTTTCTAAGAGAATGAGGGCATGCAACCGGCGAAGGACGAAGTCGTTCTCGTGGAATTAGACCCCACCCCCTCTCCCTCTTTTTTTTGACAAAGGAAAAGAGGAGAACCTCAGTAGAAGTGACACAAACCGACATGTCATCGCGTACCGTGTTCCCAGCAGGAGGACTATCCTCTACTTCTTCTTCGCGACCATTTTCTTTTCGAACCAACTTTCTCACGCTCATTTCTCGTTCTCTTGATCTAAATCAATTAGCATCCTGGTGGAGAGGAGGTGTTGCTGGACGAGGCAGGCAAGGACGCGACCGAGTCCTTTGAGGATGTTGGACACTCGGACGAGGCCCGCGATATTATGTCCAAGTTATACGTTGGAGAGTACCAAGCTGGCGTAAGTATCCCAATGCCCTGAAACCAACCCCATCTATCTTGTCTTTCTTGGCCTTCTTTGTTTTTTTTTGTTTTTTTGAACGATTGTTTCGTGAGATTCTTGTTTAAGTAAACATATCTAACATGTGAACTCTTCTTGTAACTTGTTCACTTTTTTACTTTGACACTCGGACAATCCTATTTTGATCCATCTTGGCACTCGGGATATACACAACTACTACTTCGGCATCGACGACAACGACAATAACAGACTGGTGAGAAGGCCAAGTCTACCTATGCCTCTACCCCCAAGCCCATCCCTGCCGCTGATCCCGTCGAGTCTGGAAGGTAAAGCGAAGCACAAAAGGACAATCATTATTCAGTTCACAGGATCAGGGCGGATAATTTATTTATTCAATCGAGAACAGGATTCCGCCCCCCCCCCCCAATCCCATGCAGGACAGATATGACGAGGAAGGAGTCAACGATAAAGCTTTCGACAGCCCCTGTTCAGAACCTCGTGAATTAACAACTCAACTACCGATCTTTTACTATACTTTTCATTAGCAAATTGCAATACGTGATTGCACTGGCTGTCATCGCAGGAGCTGTCCTCTGGAAGGTCATTCGCTAAAGAAAAAAAAAAAAAAAAAAAAAAAAAAAACCTAACCGAACCTTCAAGATCACCACCATCGTTTTTGTCTTCAATAAAACACTTTGTAACCATAGCCCCACCTCGCCTCGCCTCGCTCTGACTTTCATGTTGCTGCGTCATTGAACATCCAAGACTTCTGTCCCTGTGAAACGAGCGGTTATACCCCCTCCCCCCCTGGAGCCCAGTCTGGATTCCACAAAGAAGAGACCTGGCTGGTTATGAAACTTTTGTTCTCAAAAAGGAAAATCTGGGTGCATGGAGAACAAGGGTCACTTTGTTCTTTTCATGTAGTCTTTTTTTTTTTTTTTTTTTTTTCCCTGCAGGGCTGGCTAAAGTGCTGCTGCAGCGGCCAATGTCGTCTGGCAGGGCTAGGATAGCATAGTTCCTGATCCTTTTCATCATTACTCTTTCTTCTTAGGGGCTACTTGAAACAACCCGTCAGTCTGCTCAAGTTCAATGAACGGCAAGGTGTTGATTTGCGAAGGAAAGGGACATTTATTAACGGATGGTGAAGGAGGTCAAAAGGGTGGTTTGTCGAGAGTGTATAAAAGTCTATCATGAAAAAAAAATTGGGTTGGTTCCCGACAGAAAGAACCCTTCCTCCAATCTGTATCCTGAAGATCTCAGGAGAACACTTCTCCCATTGACCCCCCTGACGCCCTTGGGCTGTTCCTTCCTGATGAAAATATGTAGATATAAGTGCTGTATGTGCTGAAAAGAAGAGTAATATGTGCAAAGAGTGGTTGAAAGGAGGGAAAAAAAGAAGGTATAAAGGTGTTGGTCCAGTCGGTTGTTGTAGTGTGAAGGAGGAAGGGAATGTGCATAGAGCTGCATTAGTCGTCTAATGCTGTTCTTCCTGTCCTGTGTAAGTGCTCCCGATCCTGCTCTCCCCGTTTGTCCAAAAATAACCTGAATAAGAAAGGACAAAAAAAAGAGCAGCTAGGGTTCCTTGGGCTGTCATGCTCCCTGCCACAGCTTAGACTCGCTCTCGATAATGACCGAGAAGCGCTCCTCCTAAAGTCATTCAAAACGCAATAGGTGTGAAAGTGGGTTAGCTGCGGAATGTCACAAACGCTTGGAATGCTACAAGTGTTGGGTGCACCCAACAAAACAAAAAAAATAGAGTCCATGGCTTGCCTTCTTTTTGATCTTGAGTGCTTCGAGGACGTAGGCGGTACCGACGGCGAGCCCGACGGCGACGACGGCACGCTTGCTTGACTTGCGAACGAATGGGCGCATGGTTTCTGTTTGTTGATGTGCTGTTGGATGTGTGCTGGGTTGGAGGTTTTGATGGGTTGAAGGCAAAGAAGGCGAAATGACGGGGGGCGCTCCCGAGGCCTAGAAGGAATTTGTGACTTGCCATTCGTTTGCCCAACCCAAGAGTCTCAATAAAGGCTGCACCGCGCTGCCAGCAATTTCTCCTCATACCTTCTGCACACACACCATACATCTCGCACTTTGCTTTTTTGCTACAAGATCACAGTACACAGCATTCACTAAACAACGACCGACGCTCCACAATGGCAGGCAAAGTAGCATTGTTGCGGCCGCAGCACGAGAGGGAGATGGAGAAGAATCTTCTCGAGAACCAGGCACAACTCTTTGACGCAAAGGTAACGATCACCTATCAAAACAATAAGCTCACTCAGCCTTTTCGTGCCAATAGTCAGTGTCACTGTCAGGAACAGATCTAAGGGAAAAACGCGTTGGGGTGGTGTTTTGGTGACGAATCATGGATTGGGATCCCTGTTTTTCAGCAGCATATTACACGCCTTTCAGTATACGCTTCTTCATACCCATTCCTTCTGCGAGCAGCGAACAAACCAACTGGAGCACAACTAGTCTAATACGTCATCTATCAACTGCTTATTTGATGTAGACCCCGGCGCCCCCCACACGACGCAGTAACAACAAACTCCTGACGAGCAAGGAAGTCGACGCCCTTGAACAGTTTTACAAATCAAAAATGTCCAATTCGACTCGGCCACCATCTCAACCTGTGCGCTTTGTCTTTGAGCATATCTCCATGTCTCGTCGGACCTCTCGTCCAGCCGCCCAAGAAACCACCAAAGTGAGCCATTTCTTCCTTCCTTATTCTGACCATTATTCTAACTGATATATTACTTTGGCTGATATATTACTTTGGTGGTTTTGTTTTTGCTATGGTTGTTCAAATAGAGGGTCAAGGAAGATGTTAGGAAGTTATCATCGCGACGCATCTTATACAGCCGCGATCAGACGGGACAACGACCAGTTGAGGTTCTACCAAAGAAGGGCCGAGAACGACAGGCGAAACTCTTGGAAGCGGGACGCGTGAATCATTGTCACTTGTGTGCAAAGTATATGAGGTCTGGGTGGGTAAGCAAACTTGGGGATGTTTTTTTTGATTGCCTAGAAAAGTAAAGGACGAGGACATGTTGTTTTATTTGTGGAAGGGCAAAAATAGATCGTGGCATGGTTGGATTGTTTTCCTTACGCTGATTACCCTTTCATCTGATTTTTCTCTGATTCTTTTAGATCTCATGCTCTAGGTGCGAGCAACGATTCCATTGCTTGTGCTTGAAGAGGCAGCTCAACATGAACACTGACAAGTTCACAAAGAACTGGTTGTGTCCCGTTTGTCGTAAAGTCTGTAAGTTTTTACAGTGATGCGTAACTCTTGTTTATCTGTCGTTCCGTGAAAGAAACCATTTGCGGACGAAATTAATTCTCACCGTGCACGCGTTGTCTTTCCTCGTTGTTTAGGCAATTGTGCTGACTGCCGGGATTCAGGGCGAAAACACTCAAACGGACCACTGCGGCGGTTACAGAGGAATGGCCATGATTGGAAACGCGGGGGCGAGGATGTGTCTGGAGTCGATGTGGGTACAGACCTGGGTGAACAAAAGAATGGGCAGCGTCGATCACAACGAAAACAGTTGCACTCAATACTGGGAGAAAAACAGGATGGTTTGGAAGACATGGGACCAAAACTGTCGTCCAGAGAACAACCCCGGCGCGCGGCTGCTCAAGTGAAAAGGGGTCGTGTGTGGGAGGTCGAATCTCTGAGCGAGGACGAGGACGATAGGGTCACGCCTTCAACTCGTGGTCCCAAACGCGAGCGTCAATCTGAGCGTAGGAAGGAGAATTATATCGACGATGTAGAAAGCGGAGAGGATGGGGATGAAGTTGAAGTTGAAGATGAGGGCGATGTGGATATGAGCGGCGAGGATGTAGACTCAGACGGGGACGAGGATGAGTATGTCAACAGGTATGGAAGGAGGACTGGTGGGACATTACCTCACCTCCGAGGGTCCACTTGAACGAGGTTGCGAATGTGTGAACCACAGTCGTAGTGGTCATTCATTTCTATTTTGTACTTTCCACTTCACTTCCCACACGCTACTCTCCACGTCCAACCTTTCATTTTCGACACTCCATCTCTTTCCACATTCCTTTCTGTATTTGTAAATATTTTATTCCCTTTTCATTCGCTTACAGTTTCTCTGATACGTATTGCCGTCTTCTTGAACAGACCATGTCGGCTACTAATATATGGATGTCTTTTTAAGACACTCACACATTACATGAATGCCCATGTAGGAAAAGGATCCTTGCTATAATCTACATGGACATAGATGATCAATCCTCTCAACATTACTTGTCCTTTTAGAATGGTGGTGCTGAAGTGGCTCGTAGGCTTTTAATTAGGTGGTATATGGGGGGGGGGGGGGGGGGGTTAAATAAGATGGTAGATGGTAACGTAGGGAGCCTGTGTATGTGGGTGAAAGGGGTTTAGTCGATCTCCATGACACGGCCGCCGGTAGAGGATGTGCCAGCGTTGGGGGAAGGAGGTCCGTCACGGATGAGATGGGCCTTGAGACCGCGTCCAAAGTTGAGGTAGCAGACCGCTGCATTGGCAATCGTCAGCAGGATAGCGATCAGGCACAACGAAGCTAGAAGATTCGAAAATCAAAGAAAAAAAAGCTGTTAGGCAATGAAGTCTCTCGAACGAGCAGAGCTGGAGATATCGACAAAAATGAGAGTGTCGACAAAAAAAAAAAAAAAAAAAAAAGAAACTTACCAAAGAGTGTCAGGAACCGGACGACGCCTTCGTAGATGGGGACCTTCTCGCCGTGGTACATGCGGACAATCTTGTAAACAAAGTAGACGACGCCGGCCAACATGGTCGTGAAAAAGACCGCCATCCATTTGCGGCTCTCGTGTCGAACGGCGTAGATGGCGATGTAGAGGATTGGGATCGTCACGGGCAGGATGATGATGGTGAGCCAGTACTCTGGGTCGTTGGACCGCCGCGTCAGAGTCAGGTAGATGAATTGGATCGAGAAGCCGACAAAGAAGAACAGGTCGACCTTGATCAAGACCAGGTATATTTGGTATGCACGGTACATTTCTAAATAAAAGAGAGGAGAGAGCAAATGCAGGGTTGTCTAGACGTCAGTCGACATAGTTTTTCCTTCCTTCGGCACTTTCCAATAATGACTCTGCTCCATGTACCCTCCACGCACAACCTACACAACCCCCTGTTTTCCTTGTTTTTTTCTCTTTCCATTTCATAAACCTCCTGACCAGCTCAACCAACAATGCACACCATAGACTCACAGAGCGCTAGTAACAATAACAAATTGTGCACTGCCTTAACTTGTTCAACTTACTCTTGATATTGGGGTCAGCACCAATCTTTTTATAAATCTTCCATCCGAACTCCTGGAAAAGTCGATAAGCGAGCCAGGTGACAAGACACTGCGTGATGCCAAAGACACAAACCATCACGATCAAGAACGGCTGCAGAGAAGTGTTCAGATTCATGGCAACCTCCGACGATGTCTTTCCTGGCTTGGACTCAAAGAAGCCTCTTTCTCCTGCATCAGACAGCGATCTCTGGATCTGTGAAATCTCAAAGATCGAATAGACAAAGCAGCAGAGGTTGAATAGGACGATTCCAATCAATTGGATGGTATTTTGTGCTCGAACCTAGTCGGTCATAGGTGGCAAACAACAACAATGAAAATGAAAGAGAAACACAAGTGGAGGGAGAGAGGGGAGGGAAAAAAAGAGCATGTGTTAATTGAGAACTGGCGGCGTGTATTGATATGCCCATTGGGACATTCTGAGCCGCATCATGTTGTCGCATGCTCGTAACATCCACATCCATCCATCATAACGTATTATTCAATAGATGCAGAAACGCAAAAGAAAAACTTACAGCGTCCCAGGTAAAGACGAGTTGGAAGAGCTGCGCAAAGACGAAGACGATGAGGTAGGCAGGGATAGCACGCGACTGGTTCCGGGTATCAAGGTACGGCGGCAGTGATACGCCTGCATTGGGGCCATCGAAAGGTGGTGGCAAAGGGTCGTCGACGAGGCTGTCAAAATACAGGACGACAATCACGACCTGCATTATAATGACCAGCAGCGCCTCGACTCCAATGACTCCGATAAGGCTCTTGCCGTAGACTGAGCAAGGGAACCTGTAGAGCCGGCGGAGGCGCGTCCTGAAGGTGGCGTCTTCATGGCTGTCGGGGGAGGAGGTGGTGGTGAGGGAAGAGTCGGCGTGGTGAGGTTGTGGTGGGTATGAAAAATAGCCTGGGGGTTTAGGTTCACCACTTGCTACTCCGTTGTTGTCGTTGTCTTGCCGTGCGGCCGGGTGTTGGTTACGACGGTGGGAGTCGTTCTGGAGGTTTAGACGCAGGGAGTCCTCGGCCTGCATCTGTTGCTGGAGTAGTTCCTGATGTTGCCTCTGCAGCTGGAGCTGCTCTCTTTGTTGTTGTGTTGGTTGACGAGTGATATTGGGGGTGTTGTTATTACTTTGATAGTTGTTGATATTGGCCTGCTGACTCCTACTGTTGCCACTGTTGTCATCGTTAAAGTTGTTATTGTTATTGTTGTTGCTGTACATGTTGGTGTTGGTGTTGAATGCAGAAGGAGAAGAGGTGAAGGAGTAAGAGGAGGAGGGTGGAGGGGAGGAAGAGAGTGGATCGGCGAAGGCGGGTTGGTTTGGAGTGGTGTGGTAGAAGTCCTTTTGTTGATGTTCTTGTTGTTGTCCCTGAGGGGTGTGGGCCGCAGGTAAGTAGGTGACCTGGTACGGAGGAGTGAGGAAGAGAAAGAGAGAGAGAGAGAGACGTGAAATTGATTATGAGAGTGAATGATTGAGAGGAGAGAATGATGGAAAAGTAGGGCGTGCAAGGTGTGAAGGAGGACAGAGGCGAGGGGAAGGTGGAGAGAGAGAAGGAAGAGAGGCGGAGGACAAGGAAAAGGGAAAAAGGAAGGGAGAGAGAGCAACGAGTAGAAGGGAAGTGGAGAAGAGAAGAGGAGAAAAAATAAAATTAAGAAGTCAGTCGCTGATGTCTTTTGTTTTCGGTCCAACACCCCCTGTGAGAAAACCCCCTCTTTCTTTCTTTCTTACTTTCTCTTCCCGCCCGACAATTGCACGCACTGGTCCCATATCTTTGTCCTTCACACCATTACTCCCACACACACAGCCCATACATCCCTACGCCATTCAATGACAAGGCGAGGCACGGCACGGCGCATTTTTTCATTTTCAAAATAGAAAATATGCGCCAGAAAGAACAGGGAACCGGCATGAACGGTATGATTGATGGAGTGATTGGCATTGAAAACTAGAAGATTGGTGTTGTTCTTGTTTTGTTGCTGTTGCTACTGCTACTGCTCATGCCAGAACCGTCGATAGGAAATGGCAGGCTGTTGAACAATGGCTGCCGTTTTCTAGTTTCTCTCAAAACTTTTCTTTTTTCCCTTTTTTTTTAACAGACGGAGCCCCTTTTTAGCTCCCGTGCGCACAAAAAAAAAGAAGGAACGAGAGGAAAATGTGTGTCTACTTTCTACCGAGACAACGTCCAGGTTATTTCTCGATGGTCTTTTTTTCTTTTTCTTTTCCACACTTCCTGAACGGTGAACAGAAGAGAGTAGAGAACACACTTACTGAGCGCTGGCTAATGTTGCCTGCCATTGATGATAGGAGGAGAGAAAGGTCTGTGAGATGTTTGAAACAGTGTAAAGAAACAGTGGAGGAGTGTGGTCGTGTTGGGTGAAACTGACGGTGAGAAGGTTGC
Organism: Linnemannia hyalina; assembly: GCA_019671135.1. Classification (NCBI taxonomy): domain Eukaryota; kingdom Fungi; phylum Mortierellomycota; class Mortierellomycetes; order Mortierellales; family Mortierellaceae; genus Linnemannia; species Linnemannia hyalina. Next base: position 648,111 of record JAHRHY010000008.1, on the reverse strand, counting down.
TCGTTACGGATTGATGTTGAAAGTGGAATAACGGTCAGAAGTGAACAGAGGAACAGATATATATAAAAAATGAGAGTTGTAGGATGTGAGGTGTGAAGCATGAAGCGTGAAGCGTGAAGCCTGAGATAAAAAGGCAAAGAAGCAAGAATGCAAAACAGATAACAATAACGAAAAACAAATGAGGGGAGGGAAGGGGAGGAGGAGGGAAGGATGAATGAGAGGAAGGGAAAGAGAGAAGGAAGGAAGGAAGGAAGGAAGGAAGGAAGGAAAGGAAGAAGAGAAAAGAAAGGAATGATATAATAGAGAGAGAGATGGAATGAAGTGCACAAGCAAGCATATTTTTACCTTGTCCTCAACAAGGACCCGTCCGTTGGTGTTCGAGTGAGATCCCGAAAGGCGAAACGTCCCAGGGGTTTGATTAGACATCAAAAGGGGAAATATACATGGCGGGACACCCCCATTGAGTTGAGGCGTAGCCGCTCGAAATGCTGAAAGTAACCGAATGAGAGTAAAGAAAACGAAGGTGGGCTGTGCCCCCAAAAACACTAGTCGCCGTAGTTTTAAAAAGAGAGAACAAAAAAAGAACTCCCTCCCCCTCCTTCACATCTCAACTCAACCCATCTCCTCTTCTCTTCTCCCGCTCACTCACCTTAGCCTTTCTTCCTTCTCTTGGCTCTCAATTGGCCTGTCATCATCATCATCATCACCCTTCCTCCCTTTCCTTCCCTCCCTTTCATTCTTGGAGTTGTGCTTGGGTCCATAAAACAGCTTTCTTTTTCGACTGCAATTTTGAGAGCACTTTTTTTTCTTTCTTTTTTGTCATCATTTGGCCCTGCATCTGCATTTGTCCTTTTGCCACCACCACCACCACAAGCACAGACGGCGAGAAAGAGAGACCAGGCCAATCCATCTAAAACAGAAGAAGGGAAACCCTCGGCAATGAGGGTCGGATCGTTCTTCGTTTGACTAGCCCGCTCACAAATTTTATTGTGTGCCTCGAACATCTTGTCATTTTTATCTATCCGCAGCTACCCACGTATTCGACTCCAACTGGCATGTTGGCTGAGAATTCTAGAAGACACAGACATCAACCGAATAGCTCAGAGAAAAGTATCCCCTGGGTGTGTCATTGTCTCTGTGTACTTTGCATGTCTCAGAACTCGCCCGGATGATATTCAGCGAACAACTCTTTGGCGCATTGCCATGTTCTAATTGTGATATGGTTGATGTTGTGTGTTGCTGTTCCATGCAATTAACTTTGCAAACAAAAGTCTATCATGAGCACTACGCGCAGAAAGTACGTTTTCTCCGAGGAGGAACAGTCAGAAATAATTGAGTCGATGGCTGTGTCATCTTCTTGCCCTCACCCCTCATACTTGCTTCAAGGGTGTGTGAACAATAAACTCTCTTTCGAGGGGCTGAAAACGGTCTCCATAATTAAAGGGCTTTCCACGCACAAAACGCGGCCCTCGCAGAAAACAAAAACAATAAAAACAACAGCCAAGTGCCTTTTGCAAGCACATCGTTATGGTCATACGCAAGCTCCCTGGCAATCTTCGCCTTCCGCTCAACAACAACTTCTATGTTCCGAGAACCGTTACCGTCCCCACGACCGTTTTGGACTTCAAGTAAGTGTATATCAAGCGAGACGAGACTCCTAAAGAAGAGCGTGAACAAAATCGTATGCACGATCGCCTTCGTTCTCTAGTGGAGTCCTTCTCTCGTTATTCTCGAGACGCCATTGTGAACGAGGAAACTGTTCATCTTCTCGAATAATTGGTTGATCATGGATGCTGTCGTCCTAAAAAAGAAGGACAGCAGTAGATATAACAAAGTAGTACACGACTTGAAATAAAGTGATTCTCTCTCTCTCTCTCCATATATAGATATGTATCTATTCTGTTGCTCTAATCTTTTCTCTTTATTCCTTTGTTTATTCTCTTCCACTATAGACTACGACATGTTCCTCAACGCACTCACTCTTTTTCTGGGGACCCTACGTTAACACTTGTAACCCATAGCTATTATTCAGATAGAGAAATAAATTCATATTGAAGGGTGGAAGAAAAGGATGGCTCACCTAGATCACTTTTGGGAATGTTGAAGATTGTCTTTCTTCGTTTACTCGCCTAATTCCTCACCAATCTCATTAAAACTGTACTGACATGTTCCTGAGATCAAATACTACAAATCCATGTTAATGGACAAGAGTCAAAAAACCCAAAAGTGTGAAAAACGACAATATTGATTTTTAATCGTTGACTAGGCGACATTGTTACGCGTCTTTATACCATCTTTTGATGATCTTCAATCCAAAAAACATGATTTTCTTTTAAAAACCACATGGCCATATCCACAAGAGGTGCCTTGACAATACAGCATTAGTAGACACCAGCGAGAGACTTTGCTCTAAGGTGCTCTTCTAGTTGCAAAGCGACTAGATGACCCATCCTGGCCTCCATCCAACACGACTTTGTTCGCCTATGCAGTGAACGAAATTGATTGGCCCACTGAAAAAGTGCGCACAGATTTTTTGTCCATCTGCTTGTCCTGTCCATCTGCTTGTCCATCTATCCCTCTACAACTTTGCCACATCCACCTGCGAATTTTCTTTCTCGACTTCCAGCCTGTTCTCGCGAAGCTCCAAGCATTCCTTGTTGTCAAGTCGTCGCAGTATCCTCCTCGACCAGCTCGCGAACTTCGATGATAACGTCCTTGTTCTCTCAGGAGAGTCGTCTGTCATATATTAAAAAAAAATCATACAAACCCCTTCAACAGCACCTGAACGATTTGATTCAGTTCATTAACCGGGCAAGGAGCGACAGCTTCTGCCAACGTCTCCATATGAACAATGGCATATTCCTCGCACGGGTCTTTCGGCTGACGTGTTAGTTGGCGTTTCGATGACTCTCCTCTCCAGAGGATACCCTTTTATGTGGACGAATCCCCCTTTCGCCAGTTGGACCAAATTAACCCCCCCAATCAGCAGATTCTGGATAGCATTTCCTGAACCGGGCACCATGAAGATCAGGGTGATGTGCGGCAGTGATAAAAGTTTGACTAAAGCAGCGTAGGATTCTGTTGTTGTTAAATGTCCAAGCTGAATGTGCCCCCTGAACAGGTGTGGGGGGAGAGGGAGGGGCAAAGCCGAACATTTTTCGTACTCTGCAAAAACTTGGTTGGTCGCCACGAGATAACTCCATGCATTGGTGATTTTGCTGTCAGTCGGGATCCTGATTTGCCCTACGTTGGGATCGACATGTAGGCCGGTCGTTCCATGAACACGCCCAATGAACCTTTGCCTTTATATATCGCGACACATTAAAAAAAATGTGTTCCTCCTCGTGCTGACTGAGATCCCCCTTTCCTCTTTTTTTTTTTTTTTTTTTTTCTTTTTGTGGTTTCGCGATTGTGTTTTGGTGGATGTTGAAGCGCCTGCAGACCCTCATTGTCAACTGTTGAAAGGACGAGCTGTGTCGGGATGGAAGGTGAGCTCGAACTACATGAAAGACATGGATAACAAAGTCGGATGACAAGGTCGCGGATAGAGTGGATGGTTATTTCGGGGATAAGTAGGCTCGAAACCAGCCTAGGGAATAAGACGTTTTGCAGCAAACTTCTGTTTAGATTGAGGGGGGTGGCACAAGGAGCGCAAGAGAGAAACGAACGACAAGGGGAGGACAAATGACCACCTTCAAATTCCTCCTCCTTCCTCTTTCCAAACCACATCAGCATCAAGGCGTGTACATGTTGAATCCTTGGGCCATCAAGTCTTTTTCACATTTTTCTTTTGTGCCATAATCAGCGCACAGGCCATCAACCTTAGAAATCGAAGAATAAATAAATACCCTTATCCTAACTACGCTGCTGCAGCTCCTGCGTAACAACACCAACAACCTGCCACGCCTCCCGCCGCCAAGGCGCCGCCATAACACTATGCTGTGCCATCACGTGAGCCTGGTTCAACCGCTCCTGGCTCAGACGGTGCTCCTCATCCAGTTTCTCCTTCTTCACATTCTTCCATCCGCGAACCTTCTGCTGCTTCTCCTCATCCGCCAACAGCAATGTGCCCGCCAGATGTCCATACCCTCTCGACAGATCCGAAGCCTGAAGACTATCCCGAACCTTGAGGAGATCCAATGTAGCCTGAGCGTTAGACTGTGCGACCGAGTATGGTGTCGAACCTGTGGTTCCGATCGTCGTCGAAAGGTGCTCGGCAAGTCGTCTCCAAAGCACTGCCTCTGTTGGTGACTGATGGATCGACTTTGACAACGATTCGATCGACAGCTTGGACTCATTCAAGAGCGAGTAGTATTGACTGATCATCTTGTCTGACCGCAACTCGGGATCCATCTCTGCCAGCTCCTGCCTCGAAAACTTCAAGATTTCCTTCAATGCCGCTGTCGCCAATGTCTCATCGTCCTGGACCAGACCCATCGCACTCAGTCCAAAGATCGCAGGAAGATGGCTGGGAGACTGGGCAATGCATCTAAACAGCTCGTCCTTGGCCGCTGCACGTTGCTCGTCACCACCCAAAGCCCACAGAACTTGACTCAACAGCACAACTACATCATCGCGAGACTGCTCCATGCCCGCGATCTGCTCAGTCTCACCAAGCGCAACCTCAAACATTTGCAAACTGCGCTCCAGCTCTCCAGCATAGTACAGCGCTAGTCCTGCTCCGAGATGCTTGCACGTCCTGACCACACTCGGCACAGCATCGGGTCCCTCCAGCTCCAACGAAATCTCGTAAGCCTCGACGGCGCCGGCATAATCCTGCATCGACAAGAACGCACGAGCCACGTTGTGATGCAACATCATCTTGCGTCTCCTGTGATCGTTACTCAAGGATGCCTCGCTATCCTCAGTCTCCTCCTCGTTCATGATCCGGATCGCCGTCAAGAAACACTCTGCTGCTCCTTCGGGCTGCAAGAACCTCTCACGCATCAGACCCAACAAGTTCCAGCCTGCAACATCTCTAGGGCGCTGATCCAAGTATTTGGACAAGGCGAAAGCCGGAGTGACAAGCAAGCTGGTAGCGCTTGTGGATGCTCCTTTCTTGTTGCCAGAAGTCGATGCGGTGCTGGTCTTGTGAAGGCGAGTCAGCATGTCGGTAAAGGTGTTGACAGCGTAACCGTAGTTGGCCTCCAGGACTGAGGCAGTACTGGACTCGCAAGCATGGGCGTACAGTGCCGTCGACTCATCGCTTCCCCAAAGGCTAGCCACACACGCCTGTCCTGTCCATGCCTGAGCAAAGGAAGGGTCTAGAGTCTGAGCAGTTGTGAAAGCTTTAAGGGCGAGATCCAGTTCCGAGTTAAGAATGTACAAGAATCCGAGGTTCGACCATGGTGCAGCATCCTATGAACAAGAGTTGGACGTGCTAATTAGTACTCGTCATGGAGTAAATATACCAGACAACATAATAACCACGCTCCACATATATAGTACCTTGGGGTCATATTCGATGGCTTTGATGAAGGCATGTTGGCTGATCTTGGTGTTGGTGGTCAATGCGGCAACTCCAAGGGCGTTCCAGACCATGGGGCTCTCTTCCTCAAACTGCAGCGAGGCCTTGAGGCAGCGCATGGCGACCGAAAGCCAGAGGTTGGCACGGCCGGCAGCTTCAGCGGAACGGTTCTTCCTAGTGGCATTCTCATAGCGGTAGTAGTAGGTCAACGCAATGTCGTACCAGCAGTGCGACGCCTGATGTCCCTCATTTCCGTTCAAGATGTTGGCTCTCTTGTACGCCATTCCTGCGATCGCAAAGACCACGTCCAATGCATGTGAGCTCTGGTCCGTTGTAGAGTTGTAAAGATCCGCTGGTGGGTTCGTCTGGGCAGTCTCCAAGAGTTCTTGGTCGAGTTCCGCGGGGAAGTGGAGGAGTGTGTTGGTCTCAGCGGGCACAATGGAGGCGACTCCCGAGAGAACATCGAAGGGGCAGAGGTGCAAGTACTTTGGCACAGCACGGTAAGCAACACAAGCATCTCCGACCAACTTCCACGCAGATATGAGTTCATTGTCCAAGTTCAGGAGCTGAAGGGCATAGTCCAGTGCATGCCCGCAAGACTCTGCAGAACGACCATAGTAACCGGACACAAAGAACTCCTTGCCCTGCTCCAGATAGCTCTCAGCCATACCCATCAAGGATGGGATATGCTGCGGTTCTTGGTTCCTCTCTGCAGACTCGAGAGCGACGCGGTACTGCTCAATAGCCTCTGGGTACATACCAAGTCTCTGATGCACACGAGAGATGTGGTACGCGGCGACGGTCGATTCCGGGAGTAGTTCCCTCATCCTGGTAAACGCCTTTAGAGCGGCCATGTAACGACCCTCATGCTGGTAGGCCTCAGCAACACCCTCCCAAGCCAGACCGTCCTTGATGTCGTTGCGCAAAAGTTTCTGGAACGCGCTCATGGCCTCCAGGTTGTTGCCACGGCTCAGCTCAGCGAATCCCAGTCTGCTCAAAGCCCAGTTGGCCTTGCCATTAGCTTCGATGACCTTCTGGTATACATCCGTTGCGCCCTCCAAGCTGTCGTTGTTCAAGAGGTAGTCACTCAGGTGAAGTCCGGCATCACTCTCACGGGGGTCCAACGAGAAGGAGTGTTGGTAACACTTTTCCGCACGCGTCTCATCCTGAACAACTTCCCGATAGTAGTGCCCAAGGTATGTGAAAGCACCTGCACAATGGGGGTCCAACTTGGCAGCGGCAATAAGCTGAGCATGACTGTACTCTGCGTTCTCCCGATATTCGCCTAATCATATCATTCAAGTGCTATTGTCAGATAATCGTAGTTCATTCTCTTTAACCAGCAATTGAAATGGTTCTTTATGCAGCAGCGCAACTTACCACCCATGTCATAGTAAGTCCGTCCGAGGCGGTACAAGTCAAGAGCACGAGGTTCCTCTGATGTCTCGACGACATCCCTGAGCCTCCTCTCCGCCTGTTCGTAATCCTGCTGAAGATAGGCGATCCAGCCCAATTCAGACCTGGCAGAGATGTTGTTGGGGTCCAGCGCGAGAACTCGTTCGAACGATGCAATCGCTTCTGCATAGTGTCCATCTGCGGATTTGACAAGACCGATACCCTATGAGCAGTAAAGTGACGAGTTAGAATTGGTGGCAAAAAAAAAATAAGTTACTGGGTTGAAGTCTATCGAGCGATACTGAGGCCCATACCTGGTGGGCATCGATGTTGCCATTGTCCTCCTTAATGATTCCTTCATAAAGCGCCAACGCGCTCTCGGCGAGCTTTGAGCTGATCTTGACTTGACAGTTGGCCATGCAGAGCTCAAACGAGCGACGCATTCTAAGAAGAAGGAAACGCGATCCAATGTGAGTAATAGTCCGTCTTCATTAGGCGGTCCTGCGAAGTTGGCGTACAAAGAATTCAGTTGCGGTACCTTGAAAAAGGGAAACCGGAGGAGGCGGCTAACTTCTGAATGAGAACCCTGCCGGCAGTGGCATGTTCCAGTCCTGAATCATAGTCCTTGGCCTCGTGGTCCATCCAGCAGACAACGAGATATCCATACACAAGGTTTGGCTCCAGCTTAAAGCCTTCGTCCAGAATCTCGACCAGGTCCTCCCTCGACTCTCCATTGTCAAAATGCATCTGCGCCTGGATGAACTTTGAGAGACCAGTGTTAGGAAAGTTGGAGATATACTGTTCCTGAAGAGCCTTGTCATATTCTGAAGGGGCTGCTGCGTCCGTGAATTTGAGCAGCGTCTCGTAGGCAAGTGCCGGTGCAGAATCTTCCCGAACCATTTTGGATGCCAACTCCAGTGCCTTGTCACGAATACCAGCCTTTTTGTCTACCGAGATAGCCTCTGTCTTGTTGATGTAGAAAGTAAGCAGTTTTTGTTCCAGATCGCCATTGTTCTCTGGGTCCAGTTTCAAGATAGCTTCGTATGTTGATCCTAGCTATTCGTCGAAACACGTAGAAAGAATTAATTGGATATCGCGTTTTGACTTTGAACGGTGTGTTGAGCTGTTGTGAACTCGAAATAATGTGTTACCTCTGACTTGGTGTAGAGTTCATTCCGCACGGTGTTTTGCACCTGCTCCAGAGTTCCACCGCCAAGTCGACCGCGACGCAGTCTGACTTCCCGATCGAAGAACTCGCTGTCGGTCCTCTCCTGCAATTCTGCCAGCTTTCTCAATGTCTCCATCTGATTTGGTTTCTCCTCAAGGATGTCGTAGAGTGAGCTTCCTGGCAATAATGTCTGGATCTTCTCAATGGCCTTGTCCGGTTGTTCCTGAGTAGTGTAGAGTTCAATCAGTCTCTCGATAGTAACCAACGCCTTCTTGCCATCTGGACTATAGTTGAACAACGAGTAAGTTTGAGAACGGTCAGCCGTTGAGCGGCGCATACAGCTGACGTTCCTTTTGCTGAGGAACAAAATAAACACAGGTCCTTACGTCTTGAGGTGTGTCTCCAGCATTTTCTCCAGCGCCAGTATGAGCTCGTCCCATTTTTTCATTTTGTCGTAAAAGTTGATCAAGCCCTAAAGATTTCGAGAGGGAGCAAGGGAGAGTCAGTCGACTGCGGCTTAGATTCGCATGCTTGAAGGGTCGATCTTTGTTCATTGGATCAACGCATACCTCGCGAGCAAGTGGAAGCTCGGGGCTGACGGAAATCGCTCTCTTGAATGCCATCTCTCCCTTATCGGCCTGGCCCAAGTTCTGGTGCGCCAATCCTGAGAACACGAGTCTACAAGACAGTGTGAAGTGCGAGAAGTAGGAATTGAGTTAAGAGGTTACTGCATTGTCACCGTATCCGCAAACAAAAGCGCGAAATTATGCGATTATTTCGATCGAAGCTGTGGACTTGTCAAGTCAGGTTCCATTGGAAGAAAAACGCGAGGTTGTCCTTACGCCATATAGTTCTCGGAGTCGGTGTCGAGGACCTTTCCTGTCCATTTGAGGGCGTCGTCGTATTTCTTGGCGACGATGGCCTCCTTTGCATTCTTGAGATTGAGCTTGACGGTCGACATCCTCTCCTGACTTGTGATGGTGTTTACGACAGAGAAGGTGGTAGTAGACGAGGCGTAGCGATGAAGTTGGAATGAGAGAGAGCACAACCCCTCGCGATCAACCAGCCAGCAACCTGGTGTGTCCATGATTAAAACAGTCACATTGGATACATCGTATGCATTCTTACTTCACGTTCAGTTCAACGACAGACCGAACCTCAACCAGAACGATCCTCTACAAGCATGGTGATAAGACTTGTCATTTGTATATAAAGGCTTCGCTCTCCCTCCCTCCATCTCAGTTGCTGTGCGAGGGTTGATGGTTGACTTCATAGTGGAGAAGAGATGAAAAGAGAAGAAAAGAAAAGGAGGAAACAACGTCAAGAACAAAGAGGGAGGGAGGGAAAGCGAAGAAAGAACGATGGACTCTTTTTTTTCTCTGTTCTCCTGACTTTACGATAGCACAAGCATAATTCTGTTTATTAGACATTCGACCGTCGACATGCTGAAGGATATAGGAGTGAGAATACAATGATACTGGAGGAAAGAATGAAGTCGGAGATTCTGGCTGCAGCCATAGGCGATACTGGAGCACAAGGACAGGATGACTGGATGGCGGACATAGCTCGATTATGCGTGACAACCCAACCCAGAGGCGGAGAAAGTTAGATCGACTCTTGGAGAGCAGGAGATTGAGTAATAGTAATAGGACATAATAAAAGCGCGACGACCGAGATCCAGTGCTGCCAAGAATATGAGGGATATGCCACCAGGCAAGGAGCCACTTTTCATTTTTCAACCGCCGTTGCTTTGCCCTCGAAGCACTTCATATTCATCATGAAAGACTGTGGCGGGACTGTTTTTTTTTTTTTTCCTCCAAAGAGGTTTCATGGCAAGGAGACGAAGAAGAAGACTCAGTCCTCTTCCTTCCCTCCCTTTCCTTTCTCCATCACTCTCTTCAACCGCCATCACAACAGCAACAACAACAACAGTAACAACAAGAACAACAAACTCACTCACTCTCATCACCAGCTACCTGCAAATAACAACAGGTTCTTCTGCCTACTTGTCATTGTCGCACTCGTCATTTGTTTGTTCGTCAGCGTCATCCCATTCAGCCCCCACGCAACATCCTTCTCTCGACCTACTGTCCTGACCTTCTTCGCCTTTTGTGACAGCAGCACCACCTTCAGTCGAAGCAAACAGACACACACTACTGCATTCATACTCTTACTACAACCACTTGCAATGGCACAGCGTGAGAACAGCAGAGGAACTGACCGCCTCACTCACGAAGACCACGAGGCTGACTCAGAGAACGACACCAGCATGGTTCACAATTTTATCCACGCCGTCCGTCGTCCAATCTCACGTCCACCTACCACAATCGCTACTTCCTCTTCGGGTGCCTCTTCAGCCACAACCTTGACAACTGCCGCATCGTCCGCGGCCTCGGCGACGTCTGTCGACTCGGTTTCATCCGCAGAAGTCACCTTAACGAGACCTATCGATTCAAGGATGTCGGATGTGGAGCAAACCTCCTTGAACGTGGCTCCTTCTGTGCGTCATTATCCTCAGCTGCCCCTCCGTACCGCCCAAAACCGTGCCAGCCAACAGCACCCTCACCGCCAGGGCGCTGCCATCCCACTGCCAGAACGCGAGGACTCCAGTCGAACCCGTGTCATAACCTTTGGAACTCTGAAGAAAGCGTCCATGCCCAACCGTGCCTCCACATTGTCTCCTCCCTCGATCGAGAAACAGTCTAGGATGGCCACTCTTCCGTCTTATCTGCGTCACACAACATTTGTACAGCACTTTCAACCAGAGGGAACCTCTCTCACTAACGGACCCCTCACTTCACCCACCGATCGCGAGTCTTCAAAACGACGACGACTCCTGCTGGGTGATCATAGACGGCGCGCCTCGACCCATCTCCTGACGGATAGTGACAGCAGCTGTGAAGAGAGCAGCAGCGGTGGCAGCAGCGAAACCAGCAGCGGGACAAATAGTGGAAGCAGCAGCGGAAGCGAATCTGGAAGCATCGCACACCATCACCATCATCGTCGACACCACAACCACAACAGCCACAGCCATCATGCATCCACGTCCAAGGAGGGGCGGCCCCTTCGATATCTCCTTCCATCACGCTGGAGCAGTGTTGAAAAGACTGACAAGACCGAACTTTCAGAGGACGACCTGCAGGTCCGGTATACAGGTATGGAGCAACGTGCATTCTGCAAAAGTGGAAGTCTGTCACCTGGGCACGCAAACTGTTACTGCAGGAAAACTGTAATAACATGCTGTATTCGTTTGAACATATATAGGACCTGGGAAGGCTGATTCTGATGCGTCTGCGATTCGTGCCAACCGTCCAATTCCTCCTCAATGCGGGGTGTATTACTACGAGATCCTGATCAAGAGCAACGGTCAGCAAGGGTAACCTTTTGTTCTTCAGCTATTCACTGAAGTAGCCATAACAACGTCATTCTGTCGTTCCTTGCCCATGAAATATCATTCGACCAACACATCGTTTTCTTCTTGTGTGACTTTGTAAATAGGTACATCGGCATTGGTGCATGCAATGCAAATGTCGCTTTGGACCGGTTGCCAGGTATGTTGTAACCAAGGGAGGTCTCAGTTCTCAAATACCCTTTGCAATATTTATTTTTTCATGGTGTTTGTCTCTTGTGCCTTCCTTGATTGACACGTCATTTTTCTTACGACACTCGTGACCCGTAGGTTGGGAACCATTGTCCTGGGGATACCACGGAGACGATGGCAACGGTTTTGAAGGCTGTGGTAATGGCAGACCCTTTGGCCCAGTTTTCACGACAGGAGATGTCATTGGATGCGGTATCAACTTTAGGAACATGTCCCTGTTTTACACAAAGAACGGTATCTATCTCGGTATGTGGCACCCTTCGTGGTTGTTTTTTAAGGTTGTCAGCTACCGAATGGTCTGCGGTATATGCCATGCTAACCATATTTTTATTCGTGATATAGGTGTCGCTTTCCGCAATTTGAAAGGGCCTCTCTATCCGACTGTTGGGATGAGGACTTCTGGAGAGATTGTAGAGGCCAACTTCGGACAGCGCGAGTTTGTTTTCAACATTGAAGAATACGTCAAGGTAAAGAAGATATGTGCATTTCAAGGACCTCATACTCACCGCCACAAGTAATATTTAGACGCATCTCCGTAACACCTCAATCTATCCTTCAATGTACAATTGCAGGATGAAAAAATGGAAGCATGGCAGTCATTAGAGGATAATCTGCAAAAGGAGGCGGCAAGTAAGAACCAAGTCGGCTTCCTCTCACAAAATCTCAGCAAACTGGTTCTGTCCTACATGATCCACCACGGATACTCGGAAAGTGCACGCCAGTTTGCTAGTGACCTAGCCCCCCAGAGTTCAAATCAAAAGGGCCATGGAACACACGGATCTAGCGAATTTGACTGTGCATCGATGGTCCAGGACACTGAGCGCCGGAAAGGTACACTTACACATCGTTCTATGGAACCACATGCGAATATTTCATGGCGAAGAGTTTCTGTTCACTCATTTCTTGATAACTTTGTTTAATTCGCATTAGAAATCCGGAAGACTATCCTTTCGGGAGATATTGACCAAGCATTGACTATGCTGGAGGAGAGTTATCCTGGAATCACGACGAGTAACGAGGACATGCTTCTTCAGCTACGATGCCGCAAGTTTGTGGAGATGGTCTCCTCCGCATCGTCGCCTCTTCGTGCTTTGGACAAGCAGGCTCTCGCAAAGATCCCCAAAGCTTCGGCCTCGGCGGATGTCGAGATGCAGGATCAACATGAGCCTGGAAGATCTGATAGTGCGATGATGGATGTTGATGGAAAGCCATCGGAGATTAATGTAATCGTAAACGATGGAGCACCGCAGTTGGAGGGGTTGGGGCTTTTGAAGAATGCGATCCAGTATGGCCAATTTTTGCAGGAGCAGTACAAGAGTAATAGGCGGTCTTGTGTTAAGACCATGCTGATTGATGCGTTCTCGGTCTTGGCATACTCGGACGCAGACTCGAGCAGCGGGCTAGGAGGCCACCTTGGAAGCAAAGCTGTCTCGCGCGAGAAGGTCGCGAGTACGGTCAACCTGGCGATCCTTGGTAAGTCGTCTGGGGTAATAACAATGTGGTGCTCAATGATGTCATGTTGAGCGGAGATTGTACTAATTGAACTGTTTTATGTACAACGGAAATACTTAGCCTCACAACATCTTCCGACGACGGCGCCTTTGGAGACTGTGTACCGACAGGCGACTGTTGCATTGTCAGAGTTGACGAGACAGGGCGTTGGCGAGGCAGCGTTCTTTGACTTGAACCACGACTTGGAATACAAACATCTTTAAAATAGCGCATATATAACAAAAACAAGAAAAGCTTTTTTTCAGGGTGTCTTCATGGACGCCACTAAAATGTTTTGATTTCCCAAATACACGCCTTTTGATTTTTGCTTGTCTTCGTTTCTTCTCCTCCAACAACTCGCCACAACTCGCCACACCTCTAGACACCTACTCTTCGCAACAACAACAACAACAACAACAACAACAACAACAACAACAACAACAACAACAACAACAGCACTACACTCTACCCCTCCCACTCTTCACTTCAAACAATAAGCTCCCCAAGTACGTCCGCTTCAGCTACCCGCAACCTCAGCAAAAACAGCATCAATCCGAAACCAACAAAGATGAAGACCCCTACCCCTCGACGGCCACCCAAGGCATCTATCACGCCTCGGATAGAGTTACTTGTCAGGAACCAGATCCCCTCCTCCTCCCCTTACTCTCCTACTTCCGATGCGCCAACGTCACACATGTCGATACCCATTACGTTGGAGGGCTACTACGGCGAGGGGTACGAGCAAGCCGAGAGGATATTTCGGCAGAGTGAGCCCGATAATTACAAGGATGAGACCGAATCTGTCGAATGGCTTGATCGTGCTCTTGGTGAGAAGGTTGATGAGTTGACAGGGAGGACACGGGTCTTCTATGAGGCTGCCTTGATCGACGGCGAGACCATCAAGGTGGGAGAGTATGTGTTCATCAGGGAGGGTTTTGAGGACGACGGTAAAGCCGAGGATGAAAATACCATGAGCAGTGATATGAAGATTGGCGATGACGGAGTCCTGCATCGACCCAGACGAAATGTCCGCAGAAACCGCGGCGGCAAGAGTCTCTATCGGGAAGACGACGATGACAATACTTTGGAAGGGTCGGACGATGGATTCGGTGGAAAACTTGAAGCCAAGGGAACCTGGTTCGGCCAGGTGATGTACTTTTACGAGGAGGAGGAGGAGGACGACCTCAAGCACATGAGGGCCCATGTACGATACTTCTCGCCAGGGCAGCAAACCATTCTGATGGAGCAGTCGAGCTGGCAGGAGCTCTTCTTGCTGGACAACTGTGACAGGGTCGACTTGGAGTCTGTGATGGGCAAGTTTAGGCTCCGGCGGATCACGTCCACCGCGCAACTGAAGGAGGAGGATACGTACTTCTACCGGTAAGTGTCTTGTACTGTACAGTCTGGTTCCAACAAAACTAAAATAAAAGAAAAAGCAATTTTTCCCATTCTAATTATTAACCTTATTATGACTTGTGCACAGATATTTGTACGATCCCAAGTTTTGCGCCTTCGAGGATGCGGCCAAATGCGAGAGTGGTGAACCACAAGACCCTCTTCAGCCATGCATCTGCTGTGATCTCAAGCAACGCAAGGCCGTCAACGACAAGAACAACTCATACCACCTCCACGACTTTGTGTATTTGGTGGACAGTGGATCAGAGGAGTACAAGCCACTAGGCATCGGACAAATCACCAAGTTACACTTGGACTCCAGCTCTTGCTCCAAAGACGCGATCAGAAAGGCGACAGTCAGACTCCTTTTACGACATGACGACTTTCTGGACAAGAACCCACCTATGTCAGAACGCCACAAACGTCTTCAGCAATATATCTTCAAGGACTGTAGGCGTTTAGTGTTGACGGATGTAGAGAAGGAGATGCCACTCGAGGACTTGGAAGCGACGTGCCGAGTCTGCTTCGTTCCCGAAGTGAAGGAGACAGAAGAACGAAGTGGTGCATTCCAACGCCGGTCGTGCGCTGAAGAACAGGAGAGCAACTCGTATAAGGACCAACAAGACAGCTTCTGGTTCATGGATTACTACTTCGTGCCAGCACAGGACTCAGGAAAGGTGGATATGAGAAAGAGCACTCTACGAGCATCCCGTGAGCGGCTGTACCGGATATACGATGAAAAGGGGAACACTGATGGCCTGCACATCCTGGTGAAGGTGCCTCAGGATTGTCTTGCGTGTGAGAAGCGATGGATTCAAAAGGAAGCCAAAAGGAACCGACTCTGCAAGGCTGGGCCAAAACTCCGTGCTATGGACATTTTCGCGGGCTGTGGAGGAATGAGTCTTGGGTTAAAACAGTCCGGGATCGTTGAAACCAAGTACTCCGTCGAACTTGACCAAGATGCTGCGGCCACTTTCAGGTACAACATCACTCTTACCTGTGAATAGTTGGAAGACATGAGGCAGGTAGCATCCTACAGTGGGCATTCATTATTAACGACATATTTCTCTTACCTTGCTATCTTAGTTACAACTTTCCTAGTGTCGCTGTGCGTAACCGTGATGCAGGCTTACTACTTGAGCAGGCTATCTTCCAGACGCAAGAAGGAGGCGAGGGTCAGACCGCGAGACTCGGCAAAAACAGGATGGCATCGTTGAGTCCAATAATGCCACCTCCAGATGAAGTCGACTTCATATATTGTGGCCCCCCATGGTAGGAAAACCCGCCAACTTATTGTGGATCTATGGCCTCACAACCATTACTAATGATCCAACCAACTAAGCTCTAACCACTTGCTGTATGAAAAATAGCCAAGGATTTACGTATGCCACTGGGAGATCGAATCGGCATGACCCCAAGAACTCACTTGTGGCGACAGCGATGGCATACGTCGACTTTTATCGACCACGCTACCTCCTGCTGGAGAATGTGAAGGGATTTACTGAGATCGGCGACAAGGCGGCAGTGGACAAGAAGGCATTTGTCAAGTTCGTAATGCGTTGCCTGACGGAACTAGGGTAAGGTTCTGTGAGTTGCCGAATTATATTTGGGTGTTCGAGGGCGATATTCATTCGAACATCCTGTTGCTAAGGCCATATTATAATAACGCACAATGTTGTCGTCTATATCATAGGTATCAGTGTAGGATAGCAATGTTGCAAGCTGGCCACTTTGGAGTTCCGCAAAGTCGCTACAGATTCTTCGTATGGGCTGCCAAGCTTGGGTACACCCTCCCGGCTTTCCCTCTCCCGACAACGACTTTCAGCTCTGACATTTCTGCACTGTTTGATGCTCCGCGGAATCTTCTCTATAGCGATCACAAGGCATTTCATTATTTCGGTCGGCGCAGGTACCAAGCTCCCGATCCTACGGTCACCGTTCGTGACGCACTCTCGGATCTGCCTGGGTTTGAATATATTCACCCTGACGACGTTGACAAGGAGACAGGAAGCGTCAAAATCAATAGGGCAGGCAGCTTTGTGCGGATCAACTCTCTTGAGAAGGGTAGCAACAGGATAGGGTCCAAGGAATGGGTGAACGAGACGGATAAAAGACTTCGTAGTGAAGATAGGGCTCAGCTCAGGAAAATCACAAGGTACCGCACGGGACCACAATGTGAATATCAGAGGACACTGAGGTACCAAGTCTCCGGGAACGACCGAATCAGGAACCACATCACCGAGCTTCCTCAGCCCACAACTGTCAAGAGCATTTACAAATTTGACATGGCGCCCAAAGCGCGACTCGGAGGCAAGGGGTCAAGGCTGGACTTTGGTGGCTTCTTTAATACGGTAACCAGTTCAGCGGATCCAATGGGTAGTCCTGGAATAGTTCATCCCAACCAACATCGTGTCACGACCATCCGTGAGCGGGCGCGCGCCCAGGGGTTTCCCGACACATTCATCTTTCCGGCAGACCAGTCGCCACTGAAGTGGCGGAAGCAAATAGGAAACGCTGTGCCACCCCCTCTAGCTGCAGCACTGGGAGGTATGTTGGTTGAAGCAATAATCCAGGACAAGGAGCATGAAAAGGGAGACGGAAGATGTCCATGACGAGGGTAGGGCAGAGGCGAACGTCCGTTTCCCTATTGACGCCACCACGAGATCTCATTGGACGGAGAATTTCGAGCAGTTCCTCTTTGCGCCCATGGGACTTCACCTTTTATATTTGTTTCGTCCACTTTTCCACTCTCCTTCTTTCCCTGCTGCATCAATCAACCCTCCACCCTTTGTTCTCTTCTCTTCTCTTTCCTTCTGCTACCACTGCCACTGCTACCCTTGCGCCATTCTCTCCCCCCATTTCCTGCATTTATACAAATTAAAAACGACGTGAGTCGAAACAATAATTAAAACCACTTGCATTCAAGGAACCTCGACTGTCACCAGCAATGTTGCCCATGGCGTGCAACAAAAGGAGGAATGAAACTGACCCACTGGCTCGCCGTTTCTTGTACTTGTTCTCCAACTTCGTCTACTGGATAGTTCGTCTCTCGCTCTCCTTCTCTCTCCCAAGAGAACACACTCGTTGAAGAAAACGATCCTTCGTTCCTCCTCCTGTCAAAGCAGAAGGGAGTGAAAATATCGACTAGCGAGATTCGATAAAACCAACAAGGGACGAAGCAATACCATTACATACTCCCTCACACACCACTCCCATGCCTGTGCCGCCGCCACACCCAAAATCGGCGCCCTTGTCTTGGAACAAATACAACGGACCACCAAGGTCTCCTTCGCCTGCGTCCTCCAACATGTCACAAGCAAATCAATTCAAACCTGGAACGGTCCCTCCCCCTCGCTTGTCGGGAGCAGTGCATTATTTACCTCCAAGACTGCGACCACATGCTCTAACACCCCCGCCACCACCATATGCACAAGTCCAGCAGCGGCAGGTGACCTACAGAGATAGATCAGACTCAACGGTCCCTACCAAAGGTAATTTTAATTACACGTCCTAACAATATACCATGAACTATCAGTGCCGAGACAGGAGAGCTTCGGCCTATTGTTCTATTATTTACAATTGGCTTTCACACTCTTTATGCACATCTAGCATTGGAAAAGAACGTTTTCGACAACAATGCGTTCCTGTTCGCCCAGAGCTTGCTGACGTACCTGAAAAGCCCAGCCGAGTACTTGCGACTGCACGAGCACCGTCAGATCGAGACTCTAATTGAAACCATCGTATCCGCACTCTCAACCCACCTCGACCCGCCAGAGTTCATTATCAATGCCTTGATCACAGTTGGGACAGTTGCAGGACTCAAGAATTTCGATCCGGAATTCGAACTGCTGGTGTCGGCGCTGCTGGCTGAGTCCTTTCGACGTTTTCTGACATGGCAGCGGGACGTAGTCGAGGAGCACGCGAACAATTCTTCTGAATCTTCACCCCTGGAATATCAAGGCGATGGCGACGACGACGAAGACGACAAAGATTACGGTTCTGGGAGCGACGATACATCGGTGTCTGCTGCTGTCGAGGAGAATCAGCTGGATCTGATTGTGTTGGATGACGACGAGGAGTGCATAGGACACGATTCCTTATGGGCAAGGTCTCCGCATGCGAATATCGAGCCATTGGTCAGCACTCTATCAACCGCTTTGGACGAATCGACGGCTATACCTGAGATCGATGGGACCAAAGTCTTGAAGCCCTCGGTATTGGATCTGATCGACTTTTCGTCTTGGGATCGGTTGGAGACTCCACTTATGACCGGTTCGATAGACAACTCCGTTGACAGCAAAGGGTGGCAAATCTTGGAGGCAACGACAGAGTCTACCCCAACACCAACATGCACTCCTATGGACGACGACGACAACGCGGTGGGATCGGTTGGAGGACTCTTGGATATCAATCTGAAGCAGCTCGGTGGAATGAACTCTTTGCTCAAGGAGGATGTTCACGAAGAGAAGAAACCTGCTCGGACCGAAATTGCAGAACTCATCCACATCTTCGACAGCCACCTTCAAACAGATTATCAGGACACATCTGACGGAGACGGAGACGGAGACTGCAGTGCGCTGGACCGAGGTGAAGCGGATGACGAGAAGGAGGATGACAGTGGACAGGAAGAGGACGACGCTGAGGAGGACGACGACATTGATGGCCCGATCCAACCCCACCATCGACAAAAGCTCAAAGAAGAGATCTCGAGTGGCAAGAGCTCCCTTCAAGTGTTTGTGGCGCTGGATCTCATGGACATGCACAAGACTCTTCGACAACAGGCGCCACCAAAGGAGGATAATCGCGGGTCGATCGACACCTATGGCACCCTTCTTGCTCACCAATTACTCCAGAAGGGTCGATACCGCGAGTGCATTGTTGTCCTTTCCAAGGACATTGGTCCTTCCATCGGAGTTGAGCAGGCGTTGCTCTCACGACTTTTGGAACTGGGCGAGGAGGGTATCATTTCCGCGTACATCGAGAACGATCTTGAACGGTGCCGCAAGGTTCTGTTGCACATCAACCACCAACTTTCGTTCCAGTTTTATTACTGGGGACTCGCTACCACAGACATGAGTCAGTCAGATCCTCCAGAGTATGCAGAGGTTCCGCCTATTCGGGGCGCAGGAAGAGCCAGAGTCCAGACTCGACTAGTGGAGACGGCGATGGGACTGATCATGTTCTTTGACCTGGAAGAGGATCAGCCCTCGTACAAGTTTCTGGATATGTTTGTGCGGTTTTGCACGGTCTCCACACTCTTGAGCCAGTCATCTCCGTCTACCAGTAGTCTTCCTTCCAGCGACCCGACGCAAAGACTTAGTAATATTGCGGCGCAACTGGGAGGTGGGGTTTCTGGTGGTAAAGGTAGAGAGTACTTGCTGACGACGGCTTGGAGGCATGTCCCGTTGGTATTGGAGTTGACCAGAGGATCTGTGACTCTACAGCGGATAACGATTCAGCATTGCATCGAGAGGCGAGATTTGATCACGGCAAAGTTTTTGGCCAGCAAGCTTGATATCATGGAGTACTACTTGGAGATTGCCGAGTCTGACGGTAGAGCTTCTTCGATCCCTGCGGCCGTGAAGGCCACCCATCCGGGTGCACCTCTTTCGGAAGCCGCCCTGGCCGCGGCAACAGCTCCTGGTAGGACCTTTTAAACTATTGTACACGCCATTTTTGTTTTGGGTATGGATGCGGACGAAATTCTTACCGCTGATGCTCACTTTTTCGATACTACAATCTTAGGTTCAGTGTCGCTATATCGGTTGCCGAGCGAAACGAAGGTCTTTTTTGTCCGACAGGCGCACCAACTCGAGAGCATGTCGGCAGTTTTGGAGAGATCTCGCGTTGTGGGGATGGATACAGAGTGGCTGCCCAACATCCCAGAGTTTCGGGATCTACAAAAGAAGGAACCTCGGACGGCGATCATTCAATTGGCCAGCGATGTTGACGCGATGGTGTATGTGGTTGACGTGATCGCATTCTTGGGGGGTTTCGATGGTGGCCGGAGGCTGGTCCAGGTCCTGGGGTCTATCTTCCGCAACCCCAATATCCTCAAACTTGGTAAGCCGAAAAGACATGCATCAAGCGACGACCATATCTCGATTATGTGTGGTTACGATGCGTAAGTCAGTGCGCTAACGTCTATGTTTGCTTTTGTGAAACTTATGCACATAGCGTTTGACTGGGATGGAGATCAGGATATGCTAGAGGGGACGTTCTCGGAATTGCACCAACAACACAACCGGTTGCAAAATTTTGTTGATCTGAAGTTTCTTTGGTTCAAGATTCGAGACAACAACAACAATAGCGCCGACAAATCCAGCAGCAAAAACCACAACAGCAGCAAAAACCACAACAGCGCAACTGCAAGAGGTCACGGAGGGAATGCACCGGTGTCGATGACAGGGATGCTGGAAGCGTGGAGCTCGTTGGCTCCGAGTTTGCCAGGCATGTACTCGATTCCCGGAGGGTTGTCGGGTCTATTGGCAAGACTGTGCGGACACAAACTAGACAAGTCAGAACAGTGCAGTCAATGGGAGCAGCGGCCCCTCACCACTTCCCAGCTGACATATGCAGGTAAGACTGGAATCGCGACTATGCTGGCATGAGCTGTTTGCTAGAGAGTTGGACTCGGTTGCTTGAGCAATGCATTGACTCTTCTTGTGATCATTTTTTATTTTTGATGATAGCGTCGGATGCAAAGTGTTTGCTAGAGATTTACGCGGCGCTGATGACTATCGAGCAAGTTTAGAAAAGCAGCTGTACTTGTTATACTAGTCCTTTCAATGATGACTTTTTCTGCTCTTGTTTTGTAGCACACATCTCATGCCGTGCCAATTTAGGTAAATCGCGAATACAGACATACCCTTGACCTCAACGCGTGCTAGCTCTCGTTTATTTGTTCTTATTGCCTTGAAGCTTTGTGTTTTGTCAATATTTTTATCCTCAACTACTTCCTTCGACTCTCGTGGCTATAAAACCCTACCCACTATTGTAAACCGTTTGGTGCCGAGTTTTTCCAGCATGCGAAATGGCGAGCCGTGCAGGACCGACGAATTTTTGAGTTGCACGAGAGGTTGTCTTCAAGAAATCAATTGGCTGCTCAGCATGCGTAAGATCAAGAGACGGTTGAGACGCCAATATCGCCACTGAATTAAATGTGATGTGTCGCGCCGATTTGTGGAATGGATTGACCCAGACGGCTTGAACAAGATGTTTGATGGGTGTGATCCCTTTTCGAGTCGAGGATCTGGACGATTCATTGAATGTCCCTTCGTGCTGGTTTTGCTGTTGGTTTATTGATTACAACGCATCTTTGGTAAGTGTGCTTCTGTTTTCCTTGTGCTTTGAGAACCCAATCGTTTGTTGAGGATGTATTGGGGATGATGCGAGTCGAGGTCGAGGAGCAGGATTAAGTGCTTTTATCCCTGAGTTTCATTCCTGCTCCCGTTGTTGAAGAAGAGCCTGTCTAAGAGGTTGAACTGAATCGACCCTGTATTTCAGGCTGTGTGTGGATATGACCGATGAGTGGAGAGGCTCCGATACAAACAGTCGCGGGTTTTCCCGTCTCCGTGCTCGTCCTTGTCCTTTATGTTTGGTGGTGGCGTTTTCGTCTTGACGCGTCCCGAAACCTAGATCAGTAACAAATAAGCCAACACGTGAATACTTTTCGTGTAAAAGAGTTGGGGGTGGAGGCACAGCACGCGTCAAATATTTCACTGATCAAGTTCAACTCACAACTTTTATTTTCTTCTTGATGGAACGTCCTCGGATAACTCTGAACGAGGATGTGCTCGACCTTTTGCGTCTTTCAATAGGTGTTTTTTGTCGTGATGTTGAAGAACGTCCAAGAGGATACTCAACGACATTGTGGTTCTTCGTTGTGCAGACGGTATCCTGCTCCAGTCCATATACCAAAATGGATATACCATCAGTCCAATGGGTTAAAGGTTATTATGATATTTTATTTACTAGGATGTTGGTAGCGGCATAAAAAAAAATAGTTAAACGCCACTACTGATGGTGGTTGTTGCTGCTGTTGGTGTTGGCTTCACTGTCCTTGCGGAGGGCGGTCTCGCTATCCATCTCGGCCAGGACCTTGAGCCAGTTGCTGCCAGCCTCATTACGCATCGCCTCGATCTTGCGGCGGTAGGCCTCAGCGCCACCGTCGTCCGACAACGAGTTGTACGATCCCGTGGGAGAGGTCGGCCTCAGGTAAGAGTGGTCTGGAGGGGACGAGGAGGTATCGCGGTGGTGGTGGTGGTGGTGGTGACTGACGACCGTTGGACTCTTCTTGAGAATGCCGCGGGAAGGCTGCGAGATCCGGTTGCCGGCCATAGACTGCTCCAATTGAGCGAGGCGGTGGACGTGACTGTTGCCTTTGCATTCAGAATGGTCAATCCCATCGTCCTCATCGCCGTTGTGGTTGTCCTGTCCATTGATGGCAGTCATGTCCTGGAACCCGTTACTCTGATCTCCTGCGAAGCTGACCAACCCTTGGCTCTTCTTCTTCTTGACCACCTTCTTCTTGGTCTTCTTCTCTCCTCCTTCCTCGCCGGCAGCCTCGCCATCCACAGCCTTCTTCTTGATCGTCTTCTTCTTCTTCTTTTCCAGAATAACGGGTGCGCCCAAAACCTCATGGTCATCGTGGAGATGGCCATCCTCGTCTCCAGAATGGTCATGATCACTGTCGAGGTTGACGACTCTCTGGACACGCTTGGACGACCGAACCAGTTTCTTCTTGATCAGCTTGGCGGGCGGGGATGAAGGATTTGTGCCAGGTGGGGACATGGCCGTCAATCCGTCATCCTTCCCGGACTTCCCGTTCGGAGAGCTGTTACTGTTGGTGGCGATAGGTCGTTGCTGTGATGTGGCGGCGGCGACTAGTGATGGTGGAGATGTCGCGCTATGGGCATCGGTAGCATTCAAGCTGCTGATAGTGTTGTTGCCATAGAGCGCCGAAGTCGGTCGGGTGATGCGAGGAGGCGAGTCGAGAAGTTCCTTGGCCAGGGTAGCGGTGGGGGCCGAGGCTGCGGGTATATTGGCCAGGTTGACATTGTTGATGCTCGCAATCGTGGTCGAGAACGACGTCGGGTTCATATTCGTCAACGACCGCTTCTCAGTGAACGACGCAAAAGTTCCATCCAGCAACAGGTCGTGTCCGTTTGCCTTAAATACTGCCAAAATCTCCAGTCTATGCTTCGGCTAAAAAAAAGGAGGTTCAAAAAAAACACCCCCATAATCGCAAAATTCATGCAAACGTTAGCAATCGCGACTTTTTTTTTTTTTTTTTTTTTGTTTGTCATGCATACTATGCACGCCGAAACAACAATACAAAAATAAAGAAATGTGCAGGCTGCGCATCTTTACCTGGATGGTGCAGAATGGATTCTTTTCGGACCAGACCTCGCGAATTCCTGGCAGGGCGGCAAGTCGACCGATCTCGGCAGCCTCGTCCAGATGGTTGTCGCGAACATCAATCTTCTCCAGGTTCCACAGACGCTCTAGTCCACAGAGACTCTCCAATCGGTTGCCTCTCAGGTCCAGCACTGCAATGTTGCCCAGAATTTGGTAGATGGCCTGCACATTCGAAATCATGTTGTACGACAGGTTCAGATGATGCAGGTTATGCAAGTGAATTAAGCCTGGGGGTGCGGCGATCAGCAAGTTGTGCGAGAGATCCAAGCTGACAATCGCCTGGGTGTACGAGAACGTGTCCTGGTTTTGCAGTGCCGGCAGGGCATTGTCCGAGACGGAGAGATGGCGCAGGCGAGGCCACATCTTGGTCGTGTTCAAAATCGATTGGTCGTCTAGTGCAAAATCGCCCTCCCCAAGGGCGCCTCCACCGGTAGTCGACAAGGCAGGCGATGATGGGTTGGAGCTCTCGGCTGATGAAGTTCCAGATGATCCGGATCCGGACCCAGAACCAGCCCGACGCCCTTGTCCACCCCTGTTGGCATCCCGAAGAGCATCGCGTTGCTCCTGTCGCAGCAAGACCGCTCTGGTCTTTTCCTTCTGCACTCGCTGGCGTCGACGTCTCTCGCTCTCAACAACAGCAGCGACCATGACATCATACACGTCCTCAATTCCAGCCTGAATGATAACAAGAGATTTCAATTGAGCCATGAGCGATTCCCAGCCCTCAATCGATTTCGGTGGGATCTTGTGCAACTCCAGATGTGTCAACGACGAGAATGTAGCAGCCATTGGGAGGAGGACCTGGGTTGTAGACGATGGTGACGAAGACGGGAGCTCGTGCGACTGACCAGCGTTGAAGAGCGTCAAGATGGCGTCTCCACTGTATCCTTCGATCCTGCCTCTGTCTCCTCCGGGTGTTCCTTCGGGTGCGGTCAATCCTGGTGGGATCTTGGCGACGAGTCGAAGTCCTGTAATCTTCTTCAGAAACTGGTGAATAAAGTTAATGTCGTCCGCGATGGTCATACTGTTAGAGGTCGAGGAAGCCGCATTGGACCACTGCTTCCATCCAGTAATCAGTGTCAGGGTCGATAGTGCTGTAGACGAGAACGAACGAATAGACTGCGGTCGGGTCGCGGTGGGCGGTGGGAAGGACGAATAAGTCGTAGAGTTGGGCATGCCATTGTTGAGGACACGAGGCTTGGAGTCTCCTACAGCGCGAGGCGTGGCACCATCCCACCCGTCAATCTCAATGCCCTCTTGCTCAAACCGCTCGAGAAGGTAGAGGAGGTAATAAAGGTCCAATGGGAAGATGGGCGCCTTGAGCTGGGCCTGGAGATAGAGTTGTTGTTCCCGCGGGTTAGTAGCCGAGGGGACAATTGATCCAGTCCCGTCCCAGGCACCTGTATAAGCGTCGCGATCTCGGGCGAGCGAGGCAGGAGGAGGAGGGTCGGATCCTGATGGGGTGATGGCGTCGACGACGGCGGATCCCATGGACCAGAGCGAGTTGACCATGCCCGAGTAAGCGGCGGCCATGGGATCTGCGGGAGTGACGAGCGAGCGAGCGGCGCCATTGGACCTTGGTGAGCCATTGTTGCTGGTTGGAGCGGCTTCGGTTGGGACTAGACGGCGCTGGTTGTGACGAAGGTAGTGGGAGAGGGTGCGGACATACTTGTCGCCGTTGATGGGTTTGTCCATCCGAGAAACGTGAGTGTGAGTGTTTTGATTACTGGCCAAACAAGCAAAGGTGCGGCAAGTTGGTTTAAATGAGAGGAGGTGTGAAGTGGGTTGATGGATCAGCAAAGAAAGTAGGACAAAAGGCACGGAGTGGGCGAGAGTGGGGAGAGTGAGAGAAAAAAGGAGAGGAAAGTGAGCAGAGAATGGGTGGATATGAAAATGTAGAAGGGAAGAAAGAAAGGAAAAGAGAAGGGATAATGAACAAAGAAAGCGAAAGAGGTGTGGAAATGACACCAATACGAATTGATAAGGATGAGCGCACTTTTGCGATGCACAGAAAGACATGCAACAAGTAACCTCGCGAACATGTGTGTGAGCAAACAAACAGGATTCGACACTATTCAACTTCAGTCTCACGCGTGTGAACACACATACCAATGCACTCAATTGAACAAAGACAAGGACTCATACATACAGGGATCGGCACAACAAAAGGAAGAAAAGGTGGATCACTGTCCTTCCCTCGCTTCTTCAAGGAAGGAACACGCGTTGTTCTCCTTCAATGCTGTTATTTCTTATACCTCACCACCAGTGTTGTTCCTCATTCACGTTTCTATTATATTTTTTTCTCTCTCCCGAGTGAGAGGCACAGCAGGTGTCCTGTCACTCTTCCAATTGATCATGTTTCTTCCATTGCGGCCGTTATCAATTTTCTTTTTTTCCTAACCCCAATTTTCGTCGTTTCCCTGACTTTCTTCCCGTCATCTGGAGTGTGGTCCCATCATCCCATGTCCCTTAGCAACCCCTTCTCTCTCGTTCCTTTTTGCTCCCTGCCCTTGTCGAATTTCTATTTTCTACTCCCTCCCTCTTTTTCTGTCGGGGAATCCAGCGGTTGTTTGGTAATTGACAGTGAGGAAGGGAAAGGAAAGAGTATGTATGTACTCGGATCATTTCTCTCACGAACTTCCGCCCCCTATTTTGCTTACTTACTTCATTATGGGTTCTTACCCTCATTGCCATTTCCCATTTATTCAGCTTCATATCCCGCAAAGAAAAAAACACATGGGTCTGGAGTCCCCTACTTCCGCCATCCCGGGCAAAAGGAACAGGGTGCCTATTCCTTCATCTCTCCCCCTTGTACAACCATGGATTATCGATCTACTCCTACTTCCCCTTCCCTCCCACCTCCACCAACTATCGCTATGCGGGTTCATTAGCTTGCGAGAAAAATTGTACACTTTACCCAAGGAGAAAAGTAAGCGATCTCTTTGTATCATCATACCCTCACCCCTTCAGTCACCCTTCCCTCCCTCTCCTTCACCATCTTTCTCCTTCCTCGCGCTTTTTTCACTCTCTCGCTCAGGGCTAGGGCCCCCTCATAAATTCATGCGATCCACCGAACACTTTCCCTGTCTCCCTCCTATGGGTGTGTGCGTCTTTGGCCTATCTGGAATGTTCGTTTTCTAACTTCAGCGCACACAAAAAATAAATAGGCCGGAGCTCACAACAAAATAGTCAGCATGATGACACTGCCCTCTGCCTTCCCTGCTCCTATTCTTGTTCCCTGTCCCTCTCTGCCTGTCATATTTTTTCCAAGGGTCCATGCTCACAAACACAAGCACCCAAAATTCGCACTCGCTCCATAGTCCATAAAAAACTGTGCTGGGTCACCTCACCCGCACACCCTTTCTTATCGTCAGACAGGGCGGGGCGGGCGTAAACTAATTAAAGGTTCAGCTCAAAGAAATGTTATGAACGAAGGGAAGGGAAAAATACAGGCTGAACAAAAAAAAAAAAAAAAAAAAAAAAAAGAGAGCTGGCTGTTGGGGTTTTGGGACTTTTGGAAGAACACAAACTTTTGGGAGAACATAAACTTCTGGGACAACACACACACACACACATCACAAAAAAAAGCGAACCAAGGGGCGACTGGAAAACGAATACCCGGTTTGACAATCATTCTTGCTCTTCACTCTTGTCTTGGCTTCAATGCATCCACAATAAAAGAAAGAAGAGAAAGAGGATGAAGTACTTGTTTACAATTCTTCTATATTGTTCTAATACTATACAATTTACTTTAAACTAGTAACCGGCGGCAACGCCATGCTTCTTGGAATCACTGGCGGCGAACACAGTGCCATCGGTCTCGCGCAGGACAGCCTGGACTTCAGACTTGGCCAGCAGGATATCCGACACCGTGACATTATGGCCACGGGTGCTCAAGAACTTGACGTCCGATGCAGAGTAGCCAGATTCGATATCGACTACATTCGGCATCAATTGGTGGTGCACGCGAGGAGCCTCCACTGCCTCCATCAAGTTGTAGTCGTGGTTGTAGACATTCAGAATCACCTACATGAAACAAAGGAGATACAATAAACAGTGAGCAATCTGACCCTTGCAACACACCATGCATGAAAAAAAATGTGGTAGAAAGAGACTCACCTGGAGGACAGAGGTAAGGATCCTAGATCCTCCACTACCACCAAGAGCCAACTCAAACTGTCCATCCCTCTCAATAACAGTAGGCACGCACGATGACAGGGGGCGCTTTCCAGGCTCGGGATAATTAAAAGGCGAGGGCTGCAATCCAAAGGCGTTTGGAGTACCGGGGATCGAGAAATCATCCATCTCGTCATTGAGTACAATACCGGTCTTGGGGTCCAGCAACTTGGATCCAAACACCAGATTGACAGTCGACGTCAATGCAACAGCCATGTTTTTCTGGTCAACAGTCGACATGTGGGTGGTGCCGTGGTTGTCGATGGGACCCCAGCGTGGGTTGTAATAGTCGACTGGGAAGGTTTGTGCATCCGAGATATTGGCGCGGATCAGTCCTGCAGTGTCCTTTGATATGATACTCTGGATCTTGTTCTCCAAATCCGTAAAGTCTGGGTCTCCCAGTTCCGTTCTCTGTGCATATCCGACTATTGAATAACGTGAATGAGCGGTCAGTATGTTAGTGCAATGGGCCATGAACCACAGAATAAACACGCGATTATTAGATCGTTCAGCTTACACTTCATGGCTTCGACAAGGCGGTGGACTTCAATGTTGGCATTTTGCTTGATGCGACCCAGGTCATAGCGCTCCAGGATGTTGAGAAGACTGATCAAGATGGGTCCGCTGGTAGGTGCGGGGGTGGTGTAGACCTTGCGTCCCTGGTAATAGCCGACCATGGGTTCTTTGATCAACGGTTTGTACGCCTTCATGTCGTCCATGTCTAGGATGCCTCCGTTCTTTTTAATGTGATCGACCATGCTCTGCGCAATAGGTCCAGTGTAGAAGGCCTCCGCGCCCTCCTTGCCGATGGTCTCCAGTGTGTTCGCCAACGCCTCGCGCTTGATCCACTGGCCCTCCTTCAGGACAGTCCCGTTAGGTGCAAAGACAGCAGACCAATCAGGCTCAGTCTCCATCATGGTCTTGTAGGCTCTCAATCGCTTGGCCAACTCTGGACCAACTGCCCACCCATCCCTCGCCATCTTGACTGAGGGTGCAAACAGTCTCTCCCAGGGCAACTTTCCGTAACGGCTGTGCGCCAACTCCAATCCACGGATCTCGCCGGGGACCGCGACAGAGAGACCACCCTTCTGGGCAAGGATCGGATTATTCTTGTACATATTAGGGCTTGCTCCTGCTGGGGCGGTCTCTCTAAAATCGATTACTTCCACGGTTCCGTTGGGCAATCGAACGGTCATGAATCCTCCGCCGCCAATACCGGCCGAGAACATGTTGACTGTTCCGACGCAGAGACACGAAGCCACTGCTGCATCGACTGCATTTCCGCCATCCTTCAAGACTATGGTGTCATCGGATGAATTTAAGAGTAAGCGTCAGTTGATCGTTGTCTGTCGTTATTTTTTTTTCTCTCCTTTGGAGTAAGGAGTACCCTTCTCTCTCTGTTTCCGTCAAAAAAATGTGAACAATCCTGTACTAAAATAGAGTTGACCAGCAATGGCACCATTTTGTGCACTCTTGCACAACAACAAATCTCCAACTCGTTCCCCTCGTTCCTTTCTTCCCAGTCCTGCCACTCCCACTTACCACTATTTTCTTTCCCACACACCCACCCAGCTCATCCACGGATGAATGAATGAAACAGACGGTTGGGCAATCACGCATTACCCCCAAAAATTCCGAACTATTTTACCTTGAACACCAATCTCGGAGCAATGAATCTCCTCTGTCGCAACAGCACCGTGCCTGGCCTTGATCAACGTCGGTGTGTTATTCTCAATGTCTAATATGCCCAAGGGTAGAGATAGAAAAGAACGTTGAGTAAAGGCGTTATGATAGTCATCATTAAGAGAGAGGCTTACTCACGTGGCTGTTCGCTCACAAAAAAAGGGCGTTCAATGTATTTGTCCAATGTGATCAAAAACGAAAAGCACAAGGAGGTAGGTGATATTGAAAAAGAAGGACTTACTAGGATCTGTTCCAATCTTCTTGAAGAGCGCAAAGCCCAAGATGATAAGAAGTCCCCCCGAGATCGCCGTCAGGCTGACAATGATTTTTTTTCGGCCCTTGCCTGAAAGAAACGACCTCTTTGCTGTAGAGGCTGGGCGCTTGTTGTTGCTGCTGTTGTTGGAAGGTTGACCATTGGCCTGGGAAGGTCGGCGCGGTTGACCAGAGAGGAGGCCAGTGTTCTCGTCAAGGGAGGGGCGGCTTTGGCCTTGTTCTACGGTTGAGAGTAGGTCGGATTGACCAGTGTTGCTCGCCATGATTGTTGTGTAGTGTAGTGTGTGTTGGTGTTGCTTTGGTTGTCAAGTCTGAAGAACTGAAAAAGGCAGCAGCTCAGTTGAAATGAGAAGCAAGGAAGGAAGGAGGCGAGACGAAATGCGAATGCGAATGCAGTGGATGGGAGTGGTAACGGAAGATGGTGGAAAGGAGGGTCAACTGAGAATAAGGAAGAGAAAAGGAAGTGGGGTCGAGGAAGGAGAAGAGGGAGAAGAAGAAAAGAAGTAAGAGAAGAGACGAAAAGAAGGAAAGGAAGGGGTGGCTGTCCACCTGCACCTGGCTTCGCAGAAATGACTAATGCACACCAATTGGTTCCCATATTTGGTATGAAGTAGCCAGAGGTCTTAGGTCAATTAGCTGGTCTTCAAAACGCACACAAAACAGATGTCGCACTTAAATTTTTGTAGGACTTGAGGACCAGTGGACCAAGGGACAGCGCAGCCACCCAATGTACTAAAAAAAGCTGAGGACTATGCACATATTGTTTCGATGCCTCCCACAGAATTGTGAGAGAGTGAAAGAGTGGTTTGTTGGTAGTGAGGACTATTTTGATCAATGATTATTTTCTGATCCCTCAGCGCGATGAGACAAGTAGTGATCAGTGATGGTGCCTGGATGGGCGAGGATCGACCTTCTGTTGACCGTCAATGGGCCATCGACGTTCAATTGGACTGCCACCTTGTGCCTGACATCCCCGACTAGTCCTGGACCTTCTCTCGTTGTAGCACAAGATCCAAACGCATCCATGAAGAACACGGACTTGACATAGATGCCTGCATTCAATCACACTACTAAACACAACGAACGTTTTTTGAATATTGCTGATATATTTTCTGAGAGTATTATGGTACTGTACAAGTGGTGGGTGGTTGGGATGAGTTGCAAGGTAAATGTCTGCAAAGGTGCATTTTTAGTACGAGGTAATGGCATACTCGGCCTGCTTGGCCAAGCGAGCAGCCTCGTTGATCGAAGGACGGATCTTGCGGGGCACATAGTAGTAGGAGGTCACGCAGTACAACAAGAACCCGAATAGACCAATACCGGAGTAAGCCCAGCCCTTGTTACCGCTCGACAGGTCATGACCAGCAAAGACGGGCTCAAAGATCATGATCAAGATCGAACCGAACGAGGTGGCCAACAACCAGAAGGAGGTGGAAACAGCGCGGAACTGGCGACCGGCTTCAATGTAGGTGAACTGGACACCGGTGGGGGAGAAGAGGGCCTCGCCGAGGGAGAGAAGAATCCATTGAGGTAACTGCCACCAGGCAGAGTAGCACTTCTCACAGTACTTGCCGTCGTACTTGGCAGCATCCTTTATGAGACGGCCAGAGTCGAGATAAGCCTTCTCGACGGAAGGGGCAAGGGCAGCAGAGACAGCAAAGGAGATCACGACGACCAAGAAACCAAGACCCATGCGGCGCTGGGGGGAAAAGTTCCACCCGCGCTTGGTGCAGAAGGGGTAGACAAAGGTGGCCAAGAAAGGAACCCAGAGAATAATAAGGATAGTGTTAACGTTGCCGAACATGGCTCCTTGGACGTACGAGGATGTCTCGTCCTTGCCGCCAAAGATGGCACCGGACATGAGGTAGTACTGGTTGGCCCACTCGTTCGAGTTCTGGTTGTACAACATCCAGCAGAAGGCGAAGGGAATGACAACGGGGACGAGGACAAGACCGAAATCGCGGACCTCCTCAAGGAAGACACCGCCGTACTCGGCCTCGGCAAAGTTGAGCCAGTGGCCCTTAGCAGTACGCTCCTGAGGGCTGGCGGCGCGGTGACGACGAGCGGCAAGGATGGAAGCCTGGATAGCCTTGAGGGGCAAGAACTCGCCCAGTGGGGGGACGATACGGTAGAACTTGTGGCCGGCACAGAAGATGGCAAAGGCGCAGGCAAAGACGACGGTCGGGAGCAAGAAAGCGCCGGCGTAGCAGGTATCTTGGCCATAGCAGTGGAGTTCGGTCATTTTAGGGACGATGAACTGGGTCAAGAGGGCACCGACGTTGATGGAGACGTAGAAGATATTGAAGAACAGATCCTTTCCGGCTTCTTGGGAGGGAAGGTACTGATCACCACCGTGGGAGGAAACGCAGGGCTTGATACCACCAGTACCGATGGCAATGACAAGCATGGGGAGGAAGGTCAAGAGGTTGGAGACCTGGCCGATAGGTCCGATCAAGTTGGGGATGGCGAAAACGGTGACCATGATCATACCGATCAAGTAGACAGTCGAGAAGGAGATGATGGTCCACCTGTTGAGTGCAAAAAAAAAGGAGGGGGAGGGAAGGGAAACAGTACACAGAGTATGGTTGTTAGAGAAATGAAACGAACATGCATTCTAGAAAGAAAAAGGCTATGGCATAAACAAGTTACTGAATTACCATTTTCCGAGGAAGGAGTCAGAAAGGGCGGCACCGATCAAGGGGAAGAAGTAGGCCAACATGGTGAACGCGGTCGAGTAGACCTTGGCGCTGGTGGGATTCATTCCAGTGATGAGCTGGAAGTACTTGTTCAAGTTGGGCTGGACACCATAGTAACAGAAACGCTCACCAAACTCGTTGGGCAAGATGAAGTAACAAGCCTTGGGCATCTTGTTGGGATTGGCCATCAACTTGGCATCGAGCTCGGCGTTGAGACGGGCTTCGAGCTCGAGGAGTTCCTTCTCGTGGTCGGTCAACAGGTCCATGGGGGAGGTCTCGACCTTTTCCCCGGTCATGGGGATGGACTCTTGGTGTTCACGCTTCTCAGCCATGATGAGTTACGAAGGGATATTAGGGTGAGTAAGGAAGGAAGGGAAGGGAAGGAGGAAGGAGTTTCACTAAAGTACAAAAAAGGTGGGCGACAAAGTCACTTATAAGAAAAAGTAGGGACTAGAAGACACGCGATCTCAACACAAAAAAGTGTCTATTTGGTGGGGAAACAAGTTACCAGGGGACAATAGAAAACAAGGTTGGGTGGCCATGGAGGAATGGGAAATAGGTCCCCTCGATGGAAGAGGGCTGGGCAAGGCAAGGCACACGCTTGGCAACTCTGCACCGTACCAGTCCGGTTGCTCCATATTAAAGAAGGGGGAATAAAGGGGGAATAGACTCCACCAATCACCGTTTGTTGACCGTTGGTTTCAGCTTTAAAAATTCCTGGGTTTTGGCACACCTTGGTGACATACGTGATAAAAGGCAAGAGCCTTACTTTTTTCCTTTTCTTCATGGCTTCAGCTTCTGGATGTTCTTCTCAATGCCGATAGGGTTAGAAGGAAAAGAATCCGACCATTCATTCACCATGTTCCACCTACTCTCTTTGCCCCTCCTTCTTTTCTTGTCTGGGAGAGAGAAGGGGAAAAGACGAAAAAGAAGAACAAGAAAAGTTACTAACGAGGGACTAGGGTAAGAGTCTCACCATTCCCGTCAAGTCGAGACAGGTTTGTACCTTTGTTCTCACTCGACCATGATTACGGTAACAGAGGAGGAAGAAAGAAAGAGAAACGACAACAATAGAAAACACTCCTTTGGCTTTTGACAGGAAGCGCATGCCAAATGAAACGTACACCATCCAATCCAAACAAGATTAAGACAAAAAAGGGTATCTTCTTTGCTATTGTTCAGAGGTACCACGGATCGTGCAATACCAAGAGTGGGTCGTTCTCCGATAGAAGAAAGAACACAAAAAACTATACACTCTCCATCGTGGCGTATCAGAAGGATTGGTTCTTTTGATGATTGTGGGTGGCATCATATCTACCGTTTGTCGTCTAGCAAGGAAGGGCCGAGGCCAGAACGTACCAGCTATCCGCCTTGTTGTCGTCGTTTAATTGAGACCCTGGAATTTCCTGCAAGAATCGATAACTAGGTAGGTAAAGGTGGGGATGGAATGGGGAGGTAAAGGGGTCGATCGATGAAGTTGTGGATGATTAAAATCCCCTCTCCATCTCATCGCCTTTTGTCTTCCATCGGCGAAGGAAGGAAACGAGAGGAGAAAAAAAGAACATACTCTCTCATTTTTATCGGATATCGTTGGCAAGCGATCCGATTAGTCTGCATGTCCACGATGATCATACGACACGACACTCGACATTTGAGAACGCAAAACGGACACAAGGAGTTATTATCATTATAGTCTTAGGTTAAATACTAAGACTGAAACGGTAAGACAGTACGTAGAAGCAAGGACAGAAAAAGAATGTGAAAAAACGATCTTGACACCAAACCATGCCACACTTCCGGTGTTCCTTTTTTCATACTAAAATGACAGCAAAAGGAAAGTTCGATTTTAACAAGTGAAGCAGAACGGCGGAAAAGTGGGGGTGAGAGAATACAGGGAAGGAAGCCGAGTGGATAAAGGGAAGGGAGCCTGGAGAAAAAGAGCTAACAGTGGTTGTTTTAATGGCGCCATTGTGCAGTAATGGGGGTTTGGTGATCGATGTTTGGGCTTCATGTGCCTGAATAGATTTGGAGGCCTGACAGACATTTTCACTTATCCAAAAGAGACGCACTAGAGATTGGAGAGGGTGATCTGGGTAACGCCTATGTTCTTATTCCAGGTTCCGTAGCACGTCGTCCGCTCAACCTCCACGGTAAACCCATGGCAAAAAAAAAAAAAAAAAAAAAAAAAACAACCAAACGCGACACTCCCCTCTCGCACTTCTTGGACTCAGCCGGGATCCGAAATTGAAATGAAAAAATGAACGAATCCAATCTGTTTTGTAGCGCGTGTAAAGTGGTTCTCTAGAACGATCAAGCTTTCCTTCTTAGTGCCCATTCATAGACCAGAATGTGGCAAACGATCATCCGACTTGAGATAAAATAAAGGGCGGAAAGCAAAGATCAAACAGCAGCTTTTTGGTTCATTCAGGATCGGGCAGTGGGGATTGTTTTTTTTTGTAACCGTACACGGTGAACCTTGAAAGTTGACTGACAATATTGAGAGGTGGAGAAGTGGAGAAGGTTTTTTGTTCCCATACATAACGACTTATTCGTCATGCTCTCTCCCCACATCTCCTCCCAAACCCACCCCATCTGCTGCTCTCATGTTTTAACCCTAACAGGCTTGTTTTGACATGGACCAAGAAAGATCGCCAAAGTGTAACATACACATGTTTTCGTATCGAACATAACTCACATCACAGTAGGCAAGGTTGGAGAAGATAGATTGCTGCTTACAACCGTAGGAGCAACTTTTTTTCTTGTGAGGAGGTATTTATTTTAAAAACACACTCGACAAAAAAAAGAGAACAATTTAACGGGAGGTGTTGGCAATGGAGACCTTAGCACCCTTGGCACCCTGCTTGGAGAACTTGGGCTGGCCACGGGCAGCAGCGGTGGCGCTCTTAGCCTTCTCAGACTTCTTGGTGGCATCAGTAGCCTTCTTCTTCTCCTTGCCGTCACGGAGAGCGGCAGCACGGGCAGCAGCACGGACCTCGGGCTTCTGGTTGCGCTTGGCGCGGATGGCCTCCCAGGAAGCACCGACGACGGCACGCTGGTGCTTGACGGTGCGGCGGGTGCGCTTCTTGGCGACCTCCTCAGAGATACCCTTCTTGTGCATGCGGCGGAAGAGGACGGTCCAGGAGATCTTACGGGGGTTCTTGCGCTGCAAGAAGAGGGACTCGGCCTTACCGTTGACGAAACGGAAGGACTATTTTTTGATGATGCAAATTGAAAGTGGTCCGTGTTATTAACAATGGTTCCAGTTGAATTATGGTGCTGCCGTATCTCTCCGTTGCGCACTGTCTAGTGTATCTTTTGTTCCCAGTTGACTGTCGAATGTACTAGCGTGTCGTCGAGATTTGGTGGCGACCGATCAACTCCTGCACTGTGAGATCAATATACGCTTGCGAGATCAATATGCTCTTTGTCGTATGTTTCGTCGTTCGTCAGTCGTGTGCTCCTTGTCGACTAGAAGGGCGATCTTGGTGGTCCAAGCACAGTCCCTCCAGGTACTACAGCTCTGCTAAAGGAATGCCATCAATGTCTCCTGCTCACGTTGTCGCTGATAGTCCTGCACTACGGCTCAACTGCTTGTATGTTGCTTTAGCATAAAAAACGTACTCTGTTGTCGATACGGACGTAGATCTTGCCCTTGCCGGGGTAGATCTTGGCTCCAGAAAAGGCGCAAATCTCAATCCTGATGGTCAAAGAGAGAAACGGTAGAAAAGAAAAAAAGGAAGATTGGTGAGCAATGAGGTTAACACTGTCACTTTGCAGGAAGATGGTAGGTAGTCATCTCCTGTTCCCGACTGGTTCGTTCCTTTACGTTCTGCATCCGATGGAATCAAAGGTTCCCCTTAGATCATCGAAAATAAAGATTCTGGCGCCTCCTGTTTCCGTGTCCGTGGGTTGTGTCTGTTGGGACACAAAGACTGCAGACTTGAACCATCGAGTTGCTACCGCAACTCCTCGTTATGATGCGATTCGTTTTCGGGTTCGCCCCTTCTGGAGTGAAAGTTGGATGTATGTAGTGGCGCAAACAAAGGTCTATGGGCCTACAGTCCGGTTGTCTCTGACGAGTAGGGTTTTCGGTGATGAATCTCTTCCTGCGGCGTACTTTTGGGATGCAGTGTAGGTTCCTTGGTCAGATTTGTCGGGTATAGTTGCAGTGTGTTATTTGATGATGCCGATTCCGTCAAAGTAACGCTGGAGACCAAAAGACATGGCACTGGGGGCTGGTCGATAGGTCGATGAGGATGGTGGATACGGGATGTTGCGTTTTGTGCTGTCGATGGGTGTGGTTTGTTGATCGATGGATGGATGTATGGTTGGACATGCC
The DNA here is from genome assembly GCA_019671135.1 of Linnemannia hyalina. NCBI lineage: Eukaryota > Fungi > Mortierellomycota > Mortierellomycetes > Mortierellales > Mortierellaceae > Linnemannia > Linnemannia hyalina. The sequence continues at coordinate 611,007 of JAHRHY010000008.1, read as the reverse complement.
ATGGATGCCTCTAGATCCCGGGTGCTCGCTCTTTCTTTCCATACTTCATTTTGGTAGTTTTAAGAAAAAAGGAGGATCAAAAATGACCAGTCCCGCTTGTCATTTCTATGCACTCACTTCTGGCAGTGACAGCACACACACCAGGATCGACCGATCCCTCTCATTGGGTGGCTGAAACGCTCATTTCCCCTCCCTACGCGTAGCCTCACTTCCACATTCACATTCACACATTGTCAGTCTTGATATTCACTACAAGTTGTACCCTTCTTGTCGCTATTGCTTTGCAAACAGCTCATGCTGTACCATGGCCTGACAATACACTGTCAACAACTGTACAATTAAACAGAATGTTACGCCTCCACTTAATCCGACTATACAAATTAGCCTCCACCTCCTCGCCACAAAGATTGCATACGCTGACATCCACTGCGACAAAGAGGATAGTAAAGGTTCTTACTAGCACAACCAATTGGTTCTCAAAGAACACAAAAGAATGCGAGCTGAAAAGAATAAGGCAGCGCCTCCGCTGACTCTCGCTACTCATCTCCTTCGCGCGGGTAAGGGTTAGGGTTGTAAGTAATGTGAGTCAGCGAGGGTTGAGCCGCAGTCAGTCATTCGATAGCAAGGGCCGTGAAAAGCCGAGAGGGGATAGATCGGTGAGCGTTTCTTTGTTGCGTCTGTGTTCATTGGAACTAGAACCTGCTTGAATGTTCGATACACTGTGTGTAGCTTGAACGACATAAAAAAAAAGATAAAACGAAAGGAAGGATGGCCACCATTTTTTTATCTTTTCTCCATTCTCCCAATAATTCCACGCAAGATCCCGCCCTTGTATCATTTGAGCGCGTGTCTCTTGTTTCTATTTCTTTCAGCACTTCGCTCGTTCCCTTCTGACGCAACCCAATGAGTGACACAACAGACCTTGCTTCTCCCTTACACCCTTCCTTACTCTCCTCCTCCCCTCGACTATCAACGACTACTTCTTTACCACTATTACAACCACTACTATCATCCTCACCTGCTCACTCTCAGCACTGCTAGCCTAATCAGCTCAACCCTGACACCACTACAGTTGCAACTGCATTCACCATACACTCCGCTCATTCCTCTCCTCAGTACCACATTCACTTGCACCCCAAGCAGAGCATGGCTGCTTTCCAGCTGCCCTCTACTCCCGTCGAACTCTCGCCATGGACCAACCACCAAGGCTCATTACCACCAGAGGTTGACATTGAAGGCAACATCGAGTACAAGGTATAGACGTACAACAATACAATCTCACACCTTACAAACAAGTCATATTTCCAACAGAACCACACTTTGTCCGTCCGTCAGCCTGCACTGCAGCTCCGCCCAGACTGCTTTAATTACGATCCCCTTTTCTTGCTTCTCCTTCCATGCCATGCAGTAACAAAAGAAAACCCCCAGGTCTTTTTTTCGCATCTGTCACATGTAATTTAACGTCTTTCGCATTGTTTGCTTTCTCGAAGGAATAGTTGAAACTGATTGCCACGGCACCAGACCGGTTTGAACACCTGGTGACGCAATTGAAATGGCGGTATGTTGCCTGTTTATCACAATATAGCACTGAACGGGGCTCAAGCATGGTGCAATTGGACTCATTGTTGAGCTGCATTTTTTTCATTGCATCGAAATATAGGCTATCGGAAGGTCATGGAAGTGCAATCTACGAGATCGGTGTCGCAGACGACGGCTCCTTTGTAGGATTATCGCCCCAGGACATGGAAGTGTCCCTTCAGACGCTGCAACGGATGGCTAACTTCTTGAAGGCTGATGTCACGATCCTCCGCCGAGAATCTGTCGAATCAACACAACAGGTCGACACATCATCAATAGAGGATGGGTCTAGCACATCGGGAGTCGTTCGAAGGCGCCTTTCTACCAACATTGGATCTCCACAGACGGACCCAGAGTACTTGGTGGTCGAGGCACGGGTGACTTCTCGCTTGGCTGAACATCACCTTTTCTTGGAGATCAGAGTTGCGCTCATCGGAGGACCGGATGCTGGAAAGTCGACTCTTTTGGGACGACTGGCGCATGGGATTGCCGATAATGGCAGAGGGAAAGCGCGTATGTACCGACAGGATCAACTCATGCCGTTACTACACATGATCAAAGGGTACAAGTCGTTGACTGCGCGAAAAGATTGTTAACACGGCATGCTTTTCGATTGTATAGGACTGAACTTGCTTCGACATCGCCATGAGATCAGTACAGGAAGGACTTCCTCCATCTCGCATGAGATCATTGGGTTCACTGCCAAAGGAGAGACGGTCAACTACAACACGACCAACATCTCCAGCTGGCAGGAAGTGTGCGAGTCCTCCGCCAAAGTGGTGACACTCCTCGATACTTGTGGACACCCGCGTTTTCTCAAAACCACCATCTCGGGACTGACAGGACATGCGCCGGACTATACCTGCCTCGTAGTCGACTCTCGAGTGGGTGGAGTGAATGAGATGACTCGAGAGCACCTTGCACTATCTGTTGCTCTGGGGTTGCCCACCTTTGTGGTCGTCACCAAGATGGACGTTGCTACCCGTGATCAACTACGAGCGACTGTGACGGCATTGATGGGGCTGATCAGAACTACTGGACCGTCTATCAACGTCGAGGCTGGAGTTACCACAGGGCCCGATTGCGAGACTATTCTACCTAAGGCCATACCAGTGATTGTTCACAATGAGAAGGATCTAGAGAACATTGTGAAACGCTTTTCGGACGACGGAGCTATCAACGAGACCAAGTCAGTAGCGATCCCTATCCTGTTGCTCTCCAGCGTCACTGGAGAGAATGTCAACCTACTGGAAAAGTTCTTGTTCTTGCTGCCTAAGCCTAGCCTGGACAACCGGGGCAGTGTCGACTCGCAGGAGCCAGCGTGTTATCAGATCGAAGAGATCTATAGCATCCCAGGTGAGAAATGTTTCGCTTACTGATCAATGACAAAGTCGGTGGCGTTCATATTTCGTCTGAGTCCTAACGTTTCTTTGTCTTGGTTGTTGATAGATATTGGTACTGTTGTCGGAGGCTTTCTGCATAAAGGCAGGATCGAGATCCATGGCATCGCAGGAGCATCCCACGAAACGACACACCCTTCAACACAAGCGGTGTCATCTATAGAGGGTCAGCAGGGATTATTGGCACGGGCAATTAACGGCATGAGACTCTATCTTGGACCAGTCGATCGTGACGGGAGCTTTATACCCGTGGTCGTCAAGTCCATTCATCGCCAGCGAATGTCGATGCGATCCATCGAGTCTGGGCAGACAGCAACACTGGCTATTGAAGGACCGGGACTCAGTCGGGTGAAGGTGCGTCGTGGTATGGTTGTGCTTGAGAGTGACACGGATCCTCGTGGAACCTGCTGCCAAACCTTTGAGGCCGTCATTCAGGTCCTGGCTCATGATGGTCTCTTTGGTGTTGGCTTCCAGGGTATGATCCATTGTGGATCTGTGCACCAGAACGCCAGAGTTGTTGGTATTGAGCTACTGCAAACTCCGGGACATGAGGATGAGGTGTCGCCCGCATTAGACATCACGGAGGACCTAGGGCCCTCAGCTGAGCAACCATTACGACCGACGAGTAGGGCCAGCATTGCCGAGAGTGTTTGCAGTGGCCGATCGAGCTCGCCCAGCTCTGACTATGGATCAGGAACAGGATCGTCTGTGCCTGGATCGGTTGCTGTGTCTAGGTCAAGCTCGTTCCGGCAGGACAACCTTCCTCCTGGAGATCTGCCAGGAAATGATCATAACTACCTCCGGCCGAGAGCGAAACGGAACCGTCAGCAGAGTAACCAGCATGGAATGATTCCGATTAGCACAGTCCGTACTTTCAGACAACTATCAGTTCAACCACCCTCAGTTGGATCGAGTTCTCGCCAGCAATCTCAGGAAACAAGTGAGACTATTGACATCGAGGCTCACGAAGACTACAAGGATCAGGATCCGGTAGAGCTACAGACAGGCAGTCGAGCTCGTGTTGTATTTCAGTTCTGTCATGATGTCGTCTTTATGCGGGAGGGAACGACTGTTCTATTCCGACATGAAGGCACCAAGTGCGTGGGAAAAGTTTTGCGAATGCTTTGAGTACTTGTTTTTCCTCTCGCACCAAAGGCTTGGAGTTGGGTCTGGATGGTGATGTTGTTTTGTTGTGGTGTGCTTACGCCCATCAGTGGAACAACTTGTCTCGACATCTTGACTTCGATAGGCTGTCAAGACACCCTTGGTTGTTCCTCTTACCAAGACTGAGAAAATAAAAAAAAAACAAATAGATTGTTGCTCACTTTACCCACACCAAATATTTCTCCTAAACTACACCAGCCCCGCCATGCATTATCCATTATCAATCGTCGGAGGATTTTTGCCGACTTTTTCCTTTATCTGTGAGATGGTTCTATGGATTCTAGGCTAGAAAAGTACATGAGGTGAATATTCACTCCTTTTTGTTTCTTGGCTTCTTGGCAAAATTCCTCGCAACGCCATCGTCGTCTATGAGAGAAAAGACGATAAGGGAAGTGGCGTGGGTGGGCTCCAATAGAATTGCTTGAGGAACACAAGGTTTCCAAGTTCTTCCCAATTGCACCAAACAAGAAAATGACGAAGGGTTTTGACAGGTGAGGATTTCGGATCGTCTTCCTATGGGTACTGGCTACTTTGACAGGTACAAGGGAGAAAAAGCTTGGTCCAACTTCGCTCGTTCGTTCTTTTTGTTCGTTCGTTCGGTTATGGTTTTTGGAGGATAGGAGGAAAAGACGCCATTTCACGTTTGTGCCGTTTTGCAACTTTTTATTTTTCCACCTTCCTCTCTTGAACAAAAAACCAATCGTCCAATGGAAAGCGAGAGCTGCATTCTTCATGGGCCTTGGACCTGCCCTGGGCCTTGTCTCCTTTACCCTCTTTTGATCAATGAGAGAAGGGACAATAGAGTGAGAGCGAAAGAGGGAGAGTTAACTATTTTGAATCTCAGTTGAATGCTCCAAGGTTTGGCAAGCCCTTCTTCTTTCAGCTTGTCGCCATTCTTCCACTCGGAAAATAAATCGAAATATTTGTCTTGGAATTAACGTTCGACTCGTAATGATGTTTATTTGTCGTTGCACACTTACTCACCCAAACACCACATGAAATGAAATAGACCTTCTCTCCTCATCACTTTTCCACGGCCCAGATCTAGAGTACCGGCACCTATTGCAACAGACAGTTACATTTCATCGAGTTCTGTTTTTGTCTTTGTTGTAATTGCGGAAAATAAAGATCGGAGTGCAAGAAAATGGGATGCGCAAAGAGAGAGCTACGAGTTGTGAGATATGACCTTTTTATATCTAGCTTCTAGCTTTATTGACAGAGCAGGACCTGCCTCAGTGCTTATGCTTCTCACTGCTCGCTGGCCTACAAGACCCATCCGCCCCGCTCTATTCTTACTCTGCCCGCTCGTCATCTACTGCTGCGAGTCGATTCATAGAAGAAATAAAGACAAAAGGATGAACGGGTTTCTAGGTTCCAGTTCTGCTCACTCTCTTGGTGACCACAATTGCTCTTCCCATTTGAACAAGGTCCTACACACCATCACACGACAAAATGATGTCTGGTCTGAGTACTAAAATCGGGTTTGCCGCGAACAAAAAAACGATAAGCGCTCAGATGTGTCGGAGAATGAGCAAGAAACGGCAACAAGAAAGAAGCAACTCTTAGTGGAAGTCGGTGGGTGAGCAAGGAGCGAGACGAATAAAAAAAGGAAAAGGAAAATAGTGACCATCCGGAATCCCTGCCGAGGGCTGTCTTTTTCGATGCTGTTAGTGAGACCAAGAAGGACGTCAACTAAGAAACAAGAAAACTCATCGAAAGGTACAATACCAAAAAGTAAAGAGCGTCCCATGCGAACGCCACGACCAACGCTATGCCCAACTCTCATTCACGCGTTTCTGGCACTAAAGTAGCCTTCGTCTACTTCGTACTCTCACCTCTTAACAGAAAGGAAGGAGGGGAATGGTCTGCTATGTTAAAGTGTGCGATTGAGGGGTGACTGTACCGTCCCCTCCTCTCTGTTTTTCTTCTCCTCTCTTCGTTGTTCGTACTTTCCCACCCTTCAAAGAAGTACCTCCTCCTGTCTGTCTGGCGTAACTGTCAATTTCTTGCGTCGTCTTTTTCTCACAAAACAATGGAGTACTGGTCTGTCATTGGAGGCAAGCCCAATGCGTCTAATTATTCAGCTGTATGAACGGGAGAAGGGAAATGGGAGAGACTGGACACTGAATCAACGTGCGGGTGTACGGTACAAGTATGGGATACACCGAGAAACTCGCAAGAGAAAAAAGACGGACAGGAGGTAGAGGGGGGCTAGAATCGCGCTAGAAGGCGGACAGACGAACCAAGGAGTTCATTGAATGAAATGAATGAGAGTCTAAAGCTGCTTGTTCCCCTTGTGATGATAAGAGTAGCGTACATCCACGCTCTTCATACCCCTGCCCGTTTTTTTTTTGCTCTTTCCCTGACCTTTCCTTTCCTATGGTTTGTTTTCGTTTTGTTTGTGCGATAAATAAACCCAGAGATTGCGAACGTCTTTTAGCCGTTCCGCCAGGGACTAAAATCAGAGAAATAAGAACAAAGAGGACGTATCTTTCTTTTGGCGAGGTTGAAGTCAATGATGTTGTTTTCATTGGTGCTTGATGTAGCCTGCCAATCAGCATGCGAGAAGGTGGGCAAGTGAAAAGGTAAATAAGGTTGTCAGTGGGATGACATGATAACCTTATTTTCCTTTCTTTATCACTTGTTATTCAGTGAATGAAAGGGTGTTTGACGAGGAAGGGAAGAGGGATGGACGCTCTATTCTTTATTCATTTGTTTTTTGGCACTATGGTGGAATAGTGAGTGGACTTCTAGATAGCCCGTGGTTTCGCTGGCCTCTCTTCCTTGCTCGGCTGAGAGACACATGTGTGAGAAAAAGTCGGGTAATACAAAAATGAGAGAAGGGGCTGGGACATGGATGTAATGCATGGGCAAACTGTTCATTTTTCTTTGCTCCCGCTCTCTTGCTTCTTGCTGATACACACTTGTTTGCCAGTGTAACGGTTTGCCACACCCCTTTGTGGGAACTCTCAAAAGGTGGTTCTCCCTTGTTCTTTCTATGCAAGTAGGCTAGGGTTGATGACCACGATCCCAGGAACGAAAAGGAACCGTCAAAGCATTACGCCCAAGGGGGAAAAAAACTGGCAGGGTTCGCTGCCTCCTTTTTTTTTTCTTTCCTCAACTTCCCTCTCCTTTCTTTTTGTCTCCTCTTTTGATCACCCTTTACATTAGCCCAAGACTGCAGCAGAACGCGTGTGTTCTCTCACTTCAATTTGTCATGCCTTTGGGTTACCAACGATGGGCCGAGAACAAATGAACAGGAGCCCAACGCGCAACGCTCAGCGGATTGCAAGGAGGATGATGCACTTTTTTCTAAACCGTGTTTGGGTTCGATGTTTCCGGCAAAGACGAAGTAAACAGATGTTCTCACCTTCCTTGGAATATGTAAACAAATCGACGAGGAAAGAAGGAGACCACATCTAATTCCTGTGAAATAAACGGACATGAACAATTGGATGGAAAACAAGCATTTAGTTCACATCACTTATCTCTCATCTCGCCATGGCCTCCTCCTCCCCTCTCAACCATCTTGAGCATTTATGCATTATGTCCCTCCAGTCGCACATTTCTGCCTTGTGATGCTTGGTAGACCATGTAACATATGTTCAGTATGTCTTGTCTCGTCTTGCATATCTGTTTTGTTTGTTTGTTTGCTTGTTCCTCCCGTGATTTGTTTTTCTCATGTGTCCAACTTTCCCTTAGTTTCTTTCCCACACTTGCCAATCGGTGGGAAATTCTTCACCCTCGGACACACATAGAGTTGGTTCTTAGCCCGTAAATAAAACAAAAGCGTAAGGTGTCTTTGTTTACACCTGGTCTGTCGTTTTATTGTGGACACTGGTCGTGTCGCACAAATAACAAGACCGAGGGATTTTGGATGTCAAAGCTAACCTGGGAAGAGTACTTTAAAATGAGGTGCAATTCAACGGGGATAAGGTTCGTGGGTAAAGAACGAATTCACTTACGAGAGGGAAAAGGAAAGAGGTGGTGTTTGTCTTCGTTCTAGGGAGGTTTAGGGCTGGAGGGAAGGGCCTCCTGTAAAGTTGGGTTTAGTTCGCTTGGAAACCTTCCATTGACAACCACAACAAAAACAACGCGACATGGTGCAATTTGCATATTCGTTTGCGATCACAACGCAACACAACATAGACTCCAACAAAGCATACTCAGCAATGGAGAACTGACAAAGAAAAGGCCCGAACTAACGATACTTCAAAACAGACACCCATGGTTGATGATTAAAATGGGTGAGATCCAGGCTTGACTGGCCATTCATCTTCAGTGTCTATTCTTCGCGCTCTCTAGAATACATACACTCATCCACACCTCAGTCGTTTTTCTTCTACTTCTTCTTATTCAGAAGCATCAACTGTGCATCGGTATCATTCCTTCGGATTTTTTTTCTTTGTTGGTGGAACACAAGAATGGTACAGAAAGAGGGGCTGACGAAGCAAGAAGAATGGAATGGAAAACTGGGTCAAGAGAAAAAACTCTTGGGGAGTACCTTGGTCCGCATAATATCTCAGGTCTCTTCATTTCACCTCTGACCACCTTCAGTTCATTCACCACCAAGAATTATCCTCCTTTTGGGATTTAAAGACATGAGTATCCGGACCCTGCTTCTTTTGTGGATCGATATATGGCGGGCGAGAGTACCTTCTCCTCGTTGATAAACAACTGGGTACGAACAAAATAACGAGAAGCAAAATAAGAGATAAACGAGTGCTCAGATACAAATCAACATCCCCTTGTCTTTGGCAATGTCCTCCTCTTTCCCTTCATTTAACAAACTCTGTGACATGTATTCAACGACTACGAGATGCATTGTCGGGCAATGGAGGAAGAGCCAAAACAAAGGTATGTCAATGTCAAGTTCTATTCATGGACATTTGATCGTCATAATTCGCACCCTCCTTTCGCCCATTTTCCTGTTCATTTTCATATCTGACGTTGAGCAAAGATTGGAGACAAGGCGGGAGCAGGGAGGCAGAGAGGCACAGAGAACGTGGAAAGAGAGTGTACACGGTCGATGCGGACAGGTTCTGGCCCCAGTTTTTTTTTCTTGTTGCTGACGTTACCGTTACTGTTGCAGCAATTTGTGATAGTTTCGAGACGAGAATATCATATTCTAGGCACCATTCCATTGCCCAATCACATCCACAGACGGTATCGATAGCCTGCCAAAAACAACAACAGTGGGTGCCCGAAAGATCTTCCTTCCTCTCCCTTGGTGCCCGATAGGACGAGTAGCCCTCTTTCTTCTTTAGTTCTTAGTTTTGATAGTATCAGCCTCTTGCAGCTCACTTTCCCCCAAATTCTTAGACTTCGTTTTTTCCAAAGCCAGCAAAAGCATTTGATTCGGTAGAGGATGCGCTGCGAGGTCAGGCATATGTTCTGGACTGCATCCGAGAGGACAATGCATCGTTTTGTTGCTGCATGTTTGGATTATATTTCTTAGTTTGTCGTTCTTGGTGGTGTGTTTGTGGCAATGGTCTTTGCACACCCTCCGTAAAGGGGACAAGATACCAGGACGCTTCGTATTGAGATTGAGTAAGACTACAATAGTCCCTCAGCCTTTTGTCGCCCCCTTTCCCCTTGACGTCTCCCCCCCCCCCTCTCTCTCTCGCTCGATCGCCTTTATAGGGTACCAACAAGTCAAGGACTAGAAGCACGAATGTATTTTCCATATTTGTATACTGCACCTACACTTCTGTAAGTCGTCTTTTTCATGAGGCAATGTGATGCATCCAAAACGACGGGTAGGCTTTGAATAAAATCCTAATATAAAATAAGAAAGGAACAAAAAGGCAGTTCGCAGAACTCTAATTGGCTCAGGATGCTGTTTTGCGCACATTGTCGGGTCACAAAAAAACAACAACGTCGTGAGCGTTTTTTTTTGCTTTCAGCCGTTTTCGAATCGACCTCGGTACAGTACTGTACACCGGCGTAGAATACCGTGTACAGTTCCAGACAAACCTCGTTACCTTCGCCTATCTGTCGCCAAGATCCTGCATATGAGGAGGAAGGAGTAGATGAAAGGAAGAAAAGAAGGGGCTCATTGAAGTAACGAGGGGATGACTTTCCGTTATACGTTCTTTTTTATTACTTTTGTTACAGGCACAACGATACACATTCATGTGTATAAAGGAAGGGTTGGGAACCACTGCTGTTTTCTTTTTCTTCCTTTTTCTTCTTTTTGCTGTTGGTTCCTCAGTGTAAACTCCTTTTCTCCTTCGCCATCGTCCCTTCCTCTTCCTCCTCTCTCCATCCCTCTTTTCTTCCATCCTCTTCCTCTTTCCCTTTTCCCCGTCCACCTTCACATCACAACAGTCCACACTAAATGGCTGAAAAGCGCGACATCGATGCCGCCCAGATTAGCATGAGCGATGAAAAACAGGAGATCACCGCCATGGATCTCTTGACCGACCACGAGCGCGAGCTTCTCGAGCTCGAGGCCCGTCTCAACGCCGAGCTGGACGCCAAGCTGATGGCCAACCCCAACAAGATGCCCAAGGCCTGTTACTTCATCTTGCCTAACGAGTTTGGTGAGCGTTTCTGTTACTATGGTGTCCAGCCCAACTTGAACAAGTACTTCCAGCTCATCACTGGAATGTCCAAATCCGACGCCAAAGTCTACTCGACTGCTTTCACCATGTTGGCCTACTTCTTCCCCTTGATCGGCGCCGCCCTTTCTGACTCCTTCCTCGGAAAATGGTAATTCAGTAACCTGTTCATGCCACAGCCTTTTTTTTGACGTTCTAGAATGCATGTTCATTTCCCTAACAACCATACTCTGTCTACTGTTTCACTTCCTCCCCCTTTTTTTTACACTCAACAGGTGGACCATCATCTCCTTCTCGACTGTCTACTTGATCGGTATGATCATGGTCACCGTTTTCGCCATCCCCAACTTGATCGGACCCATCGGCCAGGTCTCTAACTTCTTGACCTTCCTCCCCATGCTCGTCATTGCCATCGGTACTGGTGGTATCAAGCCCTGCGTTTCCTCCCACGGTGGTGATCAGTACCTTCCCTCCCAGGAAGCCGGAAAGGATTTCTTCTTCAACATCTTCTACGTCTCTATCAACGTCGGTGCCCTCTTGACCCAGTTCATTGTCCCCAAGTTGACCGAGCTTCATTGCTATGGCCAAGATACCTGCTACGCTGGTGCCTTCCTCCTCCCTACCATTGTGTTTGCTCTTGCCTTTGCCATCTTTATTGCCGGTCACAAGTTTTACCGTATCGTCCCCCCACTGGGCGAGTTCTTGCCACTCAAGGCCATCAGGGCTTCCATCCTCGCCGCTCGTCGTCACAGCGTTGCTTCCCCTGCTGAGCGCGCTGCTAAGGGTCACTGGCTCAACTTTGCTGAGGAGGAGTACGGTGGTGTCTTCCTTGAGGAGGTCCGCGATTTCGGTCTTGTCCTCGTCCCCGTTGTCATTCCCTTCGCCTTCTGCTGGATGTTGTACAACCAGAACTCGAACGAGTGGGCCAACCAGTACTACCTCATGTCCGGCGCCATCTTTGGCGGCAAGGACGAGACATCCTCGTACGTCCAAGGAGCCATGTTCGGCAACATCAACACCATCCTCATCATCATCCTTGTCCCCTTCCTGGCCACCTTTGTCTACCCCTTCTGCACTAAGCGCGGGTGGAACTTTTCCCCCCAGCGTCGTATGGCCGCTGGTTTCCTCCTGATCGTCATCTCCTTCGCCGTCTCTGCCGGTCTCGCCCCCATGATTGAAAAGGCTTACCTCGACTCTGGCCGTCTCATGGCGGACTCTGCCAAGTATGACGGCAAGTACTGTGAGAAGTGCTATTCTGCCTGGTTGCAGTTCCCCCAATGGTTCCTCCTCTCTCTCGGTGAGGCCCTCTGCTCCCCCACCGGTGTCCAGTTCACCTACATCGAGGCTGGTCGCCAGTTCCGCGCTGTCTCGACTTCCTTCTGGTTGCTGTCGACCTCGTTCGGTTCGATCTTGATCATGATCTTTGAGCCCATCTTCGAGGATGCTGGTTTCAGCAGCGCCACCCGCGGCTGGGCTTACTCTGGCATTGGTCTCTTTGGTTTCTTCTTGTACTGCTTGACGTCGTACTACTACATCCCTCGCAAGATCCGTCCTTCGATCAACGAGTCTGCTCGCTTGGCCAAGCAGGCCGAGTATGCTATTACTCATTACTAAGAACAGATACCACTCTTTTTGCCTTAGTCCTTTTGAGTAACAGCACACCCTAGTCCCTAACAGTGCGTAACTGTTGTTGCATTTGGGATTTACACATGTACCATACATACCTTAATTAAAACCATCCAAAAAAAAAAAAAAAAAAAAGTGGCTACTTGTTGTGTCGTGAGAGTTTTGGTACCCATGATGACGAACCACGAGGCGCCGCACAATGAAGTCATTGCCCCTGACTCTCTGACCCTGAGAAAAAAAAGCACGTTAGTCGTTGGTCGTTGTGTCTGCCCCTGTTTTTTGTTGGTACCTTTTTTTTTGTGGCACGGACATGACCCCACTATCACCATTTGCGGAAAAAATTGTACTCGGCGTTTAACAGCCAACGAACACACACACACACACAAAATGAGGACTGATCAAACTGTTACGGTTAGGATGGCATGGCAGTTATCATTGATCAGGGACTGAGATTACTTTATTTTTCCATCACTGATGGTTCCTGAAAAAGATGGTGTGGGACGACCGATATGAATATGAGAGAGAGAGAGAGAGAGAGAGAGAGAGAGAGAGAGAGAGAGAGAGAGAGATAGAAAAGGGTGTTAGTTGATGGTCGATTGGTCTCTGCAGAGAAGGAAAGGGAGGTAGCGGGTGAAAGAGAATGTGAGCATGGGAAGGGTGGAGCATAGAGAGATAATGATAGAAAGTCGCGAGATAGAGTTGGCTCTTTGCACCTAGCTAGACGTGCAGGATAGAATATGGTATGGATCGACAAAACAACAACAGCCCCCAACAACAACAAAACTGTCCGAACAGAAAGCTTGACATTGAGTCGTCCATCCTCCCCAAACTTCCAGGTGGTCAACTAGCCTGTTGCATTTATCCTTGTCGTCGTCGTCGGAAAAAAAGACATGATCGAAGTAAACAAGTCGTATCACAGGCCAAGCTCAGGAACACTTCCGAGAGGACGACAAGCGCAAAAAAATAATAAGTTTTGTCCTGTATGTTCCTCTGAATGGGTTCTGTTGTTCCTCTGAATAGGTTCTGTTGTTCCAAAGAATAGCCCTCTGTAAAATGGACAAAAACGAGGGCAGGCAGGCAGGGTCTGGTTAGGTTTATGTCTTGGTCTGACAAATGGAGTGAGGGGGAAGGATGGGGAATCCTAAATTAGGAGGATGAGGGAAAGTCCACCCTATCAAGAGTATCCAATCTTGTCTTTCTTGTGTGTGTGGTGCGGTTGGATAAACTGAGAACTCTATTCGTGTCGGAATACATTTTCATTTCGGCTAATCAGAGCGCTTCTTTCTCACAAAAAAGGAGTTTATCTGTGAACAAATCGGCCAGTTGAACTGTTTTTGCCCCTTTATTCTTTCTTTTCATGAGTGTTGAATTATGACGGACAATAAGTGAGCTTGAATAACTAAACAAAGTAAAGAGAAACAAAACGACCACTCAATATCGCTTCGCGCTACTTGATGGATTGCATGCTCATTCTCCTTGGAGACCCATAGTCCAGACCGCACCTCGGCGAATATTTTGAAGAATGCGGTTTGTTTACGCTCTCCTGGTCGTTATCGTCTCTTCCCACCGCGTGGACTATAAGTAGCTAACTCTCCCACCCTTTTTTTTCTGGCTCTTCAGTGCAAACTCCCTCCTCTCATTCTTCCCAACCTTCTCGCTCCTTCTCTCCTCTCCCTTACCCTCCCTCTCTGATAGCCAGCTTGCTGACTATCTACTGCTCTTCCATTCTTTAACCCCCACTCCTCCTCTCACCTCCCCTACCACCACATCACATATTCCCATAATGTCTGAGAAGCACGATATCGCCGATACCCAGGTTGAGCTCAGCGATGAGAAGTTGGAGGTTACCGCCTTCGACCTCTTGACCGACCACGAGAAGGAACTCCTCGAGCTCGAAGCTCGTCTCAACGCCGAGCTCGATGCCAAGTTGATGGCCAACCCCAACAAGATGCCCATGGCCTGTTACTTCATCTTGCCCAACGAGTTTGGTGAGCGCTTCTGCTACTATGGTGTCCAGCCCAACTTGAACAAATACTTCCAGCTCGTCTCTGGAATGGACAAGACCCAAGCCAAGGTTTACTCGACTGCTTTCACCATGTTGGCTTACTTCTTCCCCTTGATCGGTGCTGCCTTGTCTGATTCCTTCCTTGGCAAATGGTGAGAACTTTTTTTTGTTCTTTAACACATGAGGACATTTCTTTTTTCTCAGGAGTATTGATTATACCATTTTGAAGTACTTTGATCGCTGACCATTTTTTTCATCATCTCTTTTCGATGTATCACTCTTATTCAACAGGTGGACAATCATCTCCTTCTCTATCATCTACTTGATCGGTATGATCATGGTCACCGTCTTTGCCATCCCCGGTGTCATCCCCGCCTCCAACTTCTTGACCTTCCTCCCCATGCTCGTCATCGCCATCGGTACCGGTGGAATCAAGCCCTGCGTCTCCTCCCACGGTGGTGATCAGTACCTCCCCTCCCAGGAGCAGGCCAAGGATTTCTTCTTCAACATCTTCTACGTCGCCATTAACGTCGGAGGCCTCCTTACCCAGTTCATCGTCCCCAAGATGACCGAGCTCCAATGCTACGGTCAGGACACGTGCTACTCTGCTGCTTTCTTGCTTCCTACCGTCGTCTTTGCCCTTGCCTTGTGTGTCTTCGCCTCCGGCCACAAGTTCTACCGTATCGTCCCTCCACTGGGCGAGTTCTTGCCCCTCAAGGCTGTCCAGGCTTCCATCCTCGCAGCTCGTCGCCACTCCAAGGCCAGCCAGGAGGAGCGTGCTGCTAAGGGCCACTGGCTCAACTTTGCTGAGGAGGAGTACGGTGGTGTCTTCCTTGAGGAGGTCCGCGATTTCGGTCTTGTCCTCGTCCCCGTTGTCATTCCCTTCGCCTTCTGCTGGATGTTGTACAACCAGAACTCGAACGAGTGGGCCAACCAGTACTACCTCATGTCCGGTGCCCTCTTCGGCGGCAATGACGAGAACTCCACCTATGTCCAGGGAGCTATGTTCTCGAACATCAACACTATCCTCATCATCCTCCTCGTCCCCATCCTCGCCTTCTTCGTTTACCCCTTCTGCGATCGCCGCGGCTGGAACTTTGGCCCCCAGCGTCGTATGGCTCTTGGATTCTTCCTCGTCGTCGTCTCCTTCGCCGTCTCTGCCGGTCTCGCCCCCATGATTGAAAAGGCTTACCTCGACTCTGGCCGTCTCATGGAGGACTCTGCCAAGTATGACGGCAAGTACTGTGAGAAGTGCTACTCTGCCTGGTTGCAGTTTCCCCAGTGGTTCCTTCTCTCTCTCGGCGAGTCCCTCTTCTCCCCCACCGGCGTTCAGTTCACCTACATCGAGGCCGGTCGCCAGTTCCGCGCTGTTTCCACTTCCTTCTGGTTGTTGGCCTCGTCGCTGGGCTCGATCTTGATCATGATCTTCGAGCCTGCTTTTGACAGCGCTGGCTTGTCGAGCTCGACCCGTGGCTGGGCTTACTCCGGTATCGGTCTTGGCGGTTTCTTCTTGTACTGCTTGACGTCGTACTACTACATCCCTCGCAAGCTTCGTCCTTCTATCAACGAGTCTGCTCGTTTGGCCAAGCAGGCTGAGATGACCTTGATCCGTCAATAAGCAATTGGACACACCACTTTCTACTATCGCATCCTTAATGTACCATACAAACTCCTAATAAAAACAAATCAGCAAAACAATATTTTTTTACTGTATCTGACCATTTTTGTTTGTTTGATATGCCGGATTCCCTTTCGTTGATGTACTAATGTGCGGTTTATTAGACACATGGCACACTTGTGGCCGTGTTCGCCTGCCAGTTGACTGAGACATACTTCGACCACTGTGTCTGTGCATGGAAGAAGGAAAAAGAGATAAGAAGGCAGTGGATGATGTTTATGTGAGTGCAATGTAAGCATTTTATTTTGTGTCCTACATTTGCGGAGGGCCTGATGTGATCAGTGCAGACACCATAACTGGTTAAAACTTGAAGATTAATCTCTGCTCACATTCTTCTACCCTTTTCTACGGCGTGGAAAAAATAATCAACTGCGCATCCTCTTCCCCATGCCCCTCAGCTACAGCTATGCGAAATGCTCTTTTACACCCGCCCTAATGAACCTCGGAGAAGAACAGAGACGATCGCTTCGTTACATGCCAGAATGAAGATCTCTGCGCAGCGTGCTGGCAGACTACGACGCTCAGACAAGGTAGAAACGCGGTGCGACAGGAGGGCGAGTAACAATAGGACGGCATAGATAACAACAACACGCGATATAGAGTTTTGGGACGCACCGACAGTGCTGTGAGTGATCGACGACTTGTTGGTCTTGATCGATGGCTATTTAGTCTGATGCTCGAACACCGCCGCTAGAGTAAAGTTATCTAGCGCAGCAATTCTTAAACGAGGATATATAATAGTTGGTAAAAAGCCCACGGGTGAAAACATAAAAAGTATCAGTCAAATCAGAGGGAGACGGCAACTGTTCCGAGAGGATAACCATTGGGCGTTTCGTTGAGGGGTTGCGTTGTTTTTTTTCGCTTTTGTTTGTGTGTGTTTTAGTAACCTCCGTAATATGCATGAGATGATGAGGGCAGGGGAAGAAGAAGGGCTTAATAAACAGGTCTATCCTCGGGTGCGCGTAGGATGCCATTTAAGGCAGGCAAACATGAAATGGCCAAGACAAGTGAGCATGAGGGAGGAAATGTTCGTTGAGTTTGGTCGGAATAGACTTTCACGCTAAATGGAGGACTGAGGGGCACAATGCATATCGATCCTTTGGCCTAAATAAGCATATCAACCGATCCCTTACCTTGTCTTTACTCGGGTTCTGTTATTGATAAACGCCACAGAATACCGAGAGATATCGATGAGCCTCTTCGTTCATTGCTTTTTTTTTTAATTGTTTACATGTTACGTGTGTCAACTCTTATACACATAAACAAAGCCAGAAGACGACATTAAGAGTACAGTAGACTTCATTTCGACTATATAGAAAAACACTTCTCCAATGGTTGCATCTCTCTCATGAAGAAAGAAGGCCATCATCGTGGCCATTCGGCGATTGATGATTGTCCAAGGATCGCATGGTTCTCCCTCCCTTTTTTTCAAATGTTTATAAGAGGGCAACTCTCCCACTCTCCAAAATCCGGTTCCTCAGTTGCAAACTCCTCTTCTCACTCTCACCCGCTCTCCCTCCCCTTTCACGCCATCTTCTCCTTCTCTTCTCCGCCTCTTCCTCCTACCCTATTTGGTCTCCCTTCGTTCTACACTCTCCTTCCCTACCACACTCATCTCGCACACTTCTCCCTCTACACAAAACGATGTCCGAGAAGCGCGATATCGATGCCTCAGAGATATTCATCGACGATGGCAAGCAAGAGGTCACCGCCTTGGATCTCTTGACCGACCACGAGCGCGAGCTTCTCGAGCTCGAGGCTCGTCTCAACGCCGAGCTCGATGCCAAGTTGATGGCCAACCCCAACAAGTTGCCCAAGGCTATTTACTTCATCTTGCCCAACGAGTTTGGTGAGCGCTTCTGCTACTATGGTGTCCAGCCCAACTTGAACAAATACTTCCAGCTCGTCTCTGGAATGGACAAGACCCAAGCCAAGGTTTACTCGACTGCTTTCACCATGTTGGCTTACTTCTTCCCCTTGATCGGTGCTGCCTTGTCTGATTCCTTCCTTGGCAAATGGTAAGGGATTTTGTTCTCTTTTCTATGTGTATCTTGTCCCTGCTGTTGCTGCAGCATCTGCATGCAACCTGGGTTGCGCGATGTTTGATCTTCCATATCTTCCTTACGCACATGCTAACCTATCCTCCAAATGTCTCATTCTGCTGCTGTGTGAACTGAACCCTGACATAGGTGGACCATTATCTCATTCTCAGCCGTCTACTTGATCGGTATGATCATGGTCACCGTCTTTGCCATCCCCGGTGTCATCCCCAAGTCCAACTTCTTGACCTTCCTCCCCATGCTCGTCATCGCCCTCGGTACCGGTGGTATCAAGCCTTGTGTCTCCGCCCATGGTGGAGACCAGTACCTCCCCGCCCAAGAGCAAGCCAAGGATTTCTTCTTCAACACCTTCTACGTCGCCATTAACGTCGGTGGTCTCCTCACCCAGTTCACTGTCCCCCTCATTGCCGACTCTCCTTGCTATGGAGAAAAGACCTGTTACTCTGGTGCCTTCCTCCTTCCCACCATTGTCTTTGCTATTGCCTATGCTGTCTTTGCAGCTGGTCACAAGTTCTATCGTATCGTGCCTCCACTGGGCGAGTTCCTGCCTCTCAAGGCCCTCAAGGCTACCATCCTTGCTGCCGGTCGCCACTTCAAGGCCAGCCCTCAGGAGCGTGCTGCTAAGGGTCACTGGCTCAACTTTGCCGAGGAGGAGTATGGTGGTGTCTTCGTTGAGGAAGTCCGTGATTTCGGTCTTGTCCTCGTCCCCGTTGTTATCCCCTTCGCCTTCTGCTTGATGTTGTACAACCAGAACTCGAATGAGTGGTCCAACCAGTACTACCTCATGTCCGGCGCTCTTTTCGGAGGCAACGACCCCACAAAAACCTATGTTCAGATGACCTCTTTCTCCAACATCAACACAATCCTCCTCATCATCCTCGTCCCTATTCTGGGTTACGTCGTCTACCCCTTCTGCTACCGCCGCGGCTGGAACTTTGGCCCCCAACGCCGTATGGCTCTTGGGTTCTTCCTCGTCGTCCTCTCCTTCGCCGTCTCTGCCGGTCTCGCCCCTATGATCGAAAAGGCCTACCTCTCCTCTGGCCGCGCCATCGAAGACTCTGCAACATACGACGGCAAATACTGTGCAGAGTGCTACTCGGCCTGGTTGCAGTTCCCTCAATGGTTCGTCCTTTCCCTCGGTGAGGCCCTCTTCTCCCCCACCGGTGTCCAGTTCACATACATCGAAGCCGGTCGTCAATTCCGTGCTGTCTCGACATCCTTCTGGCTGTTGGCCTCGTCGCTGGGTTCGATCTTGATCATGATCTTTGAGCCCGTCTTTGAGGACGCTGGCTTTTCGTCATCCACGAAGGGATGGGCTTATTCGGGTATTGGTCTCTTCGGATTCGTATTGTACTGCGTTGCTTCGTTCTACTACACGCCTCGTAAGATCCGTCCTTCGATCAACGAGCCTGCTCGTTTGGCCAAGGAGGCCGAGATGGCCTTGACCCGGCAATAAGTCTCGCTCTCTCCCCCTTTCTCTGTCTCTATTGCACATAGTCGTTACTAGTTAATATCATCTTATTCTTCTTATCCATGTAATAATACCATACATTATTTTTTCGCAAGAAAAAAAAAACAATGCAAGCACGTGTACTCGTATGGTGGCATTAAATTCATTTGTTATTTTGTTTTAGTCCATTGAACTATTGTTATTGTTCCCAACTGACAAATGGCGAATAGGAGCGAGCAGCGTTTTCCCTTGTGCATTAGTTTATGTGCTTTTTGGGAAATACACGCCATTTTCATTTGTTTGTGTTGTGTTTGTTTGATTGTGTCGTGGTACGTCTTTTACGTCAAAGTCTAATGTTTACCTGTGAATGTTCAACAGGTTCGTGGAAAAAAAAAGGCACGGTAACGACGACGGCGGGGGAGGGTGTGAGGTTAACAAGTGCGGCGTGTATTTGTGCGTACATTGTGCATGGTCTTATTGACTGAGAGAATCTTACTGCGCCGGAGAGGAAGGGAGGGAGTGAAGATCGAAGAAAAGTAGGAGAGGGCGCAAGAAAAAGAAAAGAACGACCAGGGAAGGAATGGGATTAGGCAAATGGGCATATGCATGCAGAACTAAAGATACAAAAAAGAAGGGAAGAAAGTGATAATTGATCGACATCCTTACGCCCTTGGAATGCCAAGGAAGAATACTCTGCTGTATAAATTGGTGGCACATTTTATTATTCAGAGAAGTCGGATATATGCTCAGTAAACAAAACTGATAATAAACAACCGTTGTTGCTAGGGTGGGAAAGACGGAGGCCTAGATGAAGAAGGCGTCGACGAAGGTCCTCGCTTGAGTCGTTTCCAGTAGGTGGATATGGGGCCCGGGAGAGTAAGGAACGACGATCGAGGCCGTGTCGTGCCTGTCATACTGGTCGTGTTCGTGCTCGTAGTGGCAACAGATCCTTCCTGGGTCTGGGCTTGGTCCTGGTCTTCTGGGCTCGGTCCTCGTCTTCTGGGCTTGAATGGGATTGGACGGTGATCTGGTCGGGGACTTGGCTATTGGTGATGACCTCAGGTGGGTACTGAGGTGCACTTTTGTTGCCAAAGTCAAGTTGCTGATGTTCTTGTAGTACTTGTTGTTGCTCTTGTTGCTCTTGTTGCTTGTGTTGCTGTAGGTGTTGATAGTCGTCCATACTGCCAAGTACTAAAGTAAGTTCAGATGAACCACGGTCATTGTCATCCTTGGGCTGGTGAGTCGAAAGGGTAGGTGGAGGTGGAGGAGGGAGGTAATCAGTCATACTAGTACCCTCACCAGCATAATTCGAGGCCATTTGGCTTGATTGACGATGAAGACCACCGTTGCCAATGTTGTGGTTGATCAGGCACCCAAAGAGATGGTTCGAGTCATCGCTGTAGTCCAGACCAAATGCCAACTTCATCTCGGGAACCGCATCCAGGAAAAGTACTGATCGTCTTCCATGTTGTTGGTCATACTCTCGAGGCTGACGACTTGTCTACTGGGCTCTGTTGGTGGTAGCGGTGCCGAATGATGTAGATGGTCTTGGTAACAATCCTCGGAGACTCGGTGCTGCTTCTGGCAGTGGTAGTCGCAGTAGACACAGGAATCGTCGTCGTAGATCGATGATGGCGAAGGAGACGACGAGTGTCCTTAGTAGTTCTCCACTTCGGCATCCTCCTCTTCGTCGTAGTAGGTCTCGTCTTGCTCCTCGTCACTCCCCTCGTCACTCCCATCACTGAGATCTATGACCTCCATATGCTCATCCACTGATTGATCTGACTCGTTGATGTTGTTCTCGTACCCGTAATCATACTCGGCGATCGGATCGTACTCCTCTCTTTCTGTATCGTTATAGACATCATCTTTATAGTGCTCGCTCTCGTTCTCGCCTTCATGGTCCTCCTGTTCCTCCTCATCCTCCTCATCCTCCTCATCCTCTTCATCTTCCTCCTCGATATCATCCTCATAGTCATCCTCGTCCTCGTCCTCGTCCTCATCCTCTTCATCATCGTCGTCATCGTCATCGTCTTGTTCATAGTCTCGGTACTCTCCTCCGAATTGCCTCCTCCGCTCTCGTTCCTCCTCGCTCCGGAGCATGTCCAAGACAACAGGTCCAGTTGGCGCATGAGTGGATAGACCTTCGCTGCCATCCAGTCAATCCAGCATTTGCTGTGCGTTCTTGAGCAGGACCTGCTTTCGGAGATCCTTGCCCTTTTTCCTCTTCTTCCTCCTCGGTTGCCTATTAATGAAATGGTGGCGTAAAACAATGGACGTGTCAGGTCCCTCAGTTCCGTTCTCCGAGAGCTCATTCATTTTTGATGGTCACCCAAGACATCAGCAACAAAAAAAGTAATAAATTTTTCACAAGGTTCAAACAAGCAGAAGAAGAAACGACGATTACTTACGGAGCGGGCTGGTTCCCATTCAGAGACTGACGTCGCTTGTCGGCGTGGCGTTCCAGACGGCGCTGTCTGGCCTCAAGTTCCAGTGCCTCTCGATCCGACTGGGGCTCGATCGCCGGTGCAGCTGCAGCAGGGAGCAGCCCACCATGGTCCCCTGACCCGTGACTTCCCCGGTAATAGTCATGATACTCTTTACTCGAACTCATACTGAACGGGTGTGTACCCAAGTACTCGTTGTCTTGTGAATCCTCCGCTCCACCATAGTCTCCTCCTCCACCACCTCCTCCTTGCATATCGTCATCATCATCATAGTCATCGTCGTCAGACGAATGGGACGACGAAGGGGAGAGGGCCGAAGACGAAGAGAGAGATCCCCCGGAGGAAGAAGAGGATGAAGACATGTATCCGTCATTTGAGGTATCGTCTTCATGGTGGTCGTCGTATCCATAGTCTTGCCCACCACCACCGTTAAGACGACCAATTCCTCGAGCATGTGGTTGTGCGTATGTCTGTGAGTTGGCGGCCTCGAGGGAGGAGGAGCCAAAGTGGTTCCACTGTTCCATTCGTTCGTCGCGACCACCTCCCGAGGAAGACAGGTTAGCTGAGACCAGGGCCGAGGGAGAGGAGGGAGAAGAGGCATGATGGTGTGGGTCGTGGTAGCTGGACATGGTAGCCGTCGCCTGATACCGCGGTGCATTGAGAGGGAAGGATAGCGAGAGGGAAAAGAGGGACAGAGTGGAGAGGGGTGCGTTGCAAGTGGATATGTTTTGAGAGGATTACGCAAAACAAAAACAATGAGAAAGAGAATGGTCCAGATTAGTCCTAGTGCGTCATGACAACACAACAATAACAACAACAACGGCTCGACCCACTGTCAGTATGAAGAACGAATTTATCTGGCAGAAAGTTGTGCTCTTACCTCGGACTGAGGAGACCGGTTGGACCTGACCCCGTCGGCCAGGCCTCTTCTGTAGCGATCCTTAATGTTGAAGTCCAGCTTGAACAGCTTCATTAAGCTGTCAATGGTGGCGTTGGTTGTAGGGGTGTGTTTCTGCACCTAGCTGAGGGGGAGCAGAGAAGGAGCCGAGGGGATCAACGGGTGGGTGGTTGTGCTCTTTCTTCGGTGGGGTGTGTTTGTGTTGAGTGGTTGAGTGGTTGAGTGTATTATGTAAGGTAAGACGTGTTACACACAGACAAGCAGTGAGTGTGGGATGGTATTTTTTTTGTGCGTGTGTATTTTGTAACAAAGAAGCAGGGTTCCTGCTATGATACGGCCATGAGGTGTGAAGAGAGAAGGAAGCGTGTGTACGAGGGTGGGCGCGTATGAATGTACGGGAGAGGAAAAAAAAGATTGTGGGAAATGAAAGAAAGAGGAAAGAAGGAAGTGGGTCAAGATAGTCAAGGCGGGGAGAGTGGAACTCGTTCATCAGTCTCAACAGGTGACAATAAAAAAAACTCTGCATGGACAGTCAGCCACCGGTCGTGTCTCAGCCAGCCACTTCCTCTGACACTGTTCGCATGAATTTTTTTAATTGTCGCTGTTGCAAACCTTGTTTTCTTGCAAACTAGCTCATTCCACTGCACTCGTTTTCTAGCCAGAGAAGATCCTCGTCGTCGTCAAACTCAAACAGGATCAGCCCAGAGTCATCCATCCCGACAACAACCTGCATCAAGATCTCCAGCCCTCTCCTTCATTCAAGTTTGTCAAGCCATTAACCAGAGACACTTTCAACAACAGCAATAACAGCAGCAACATCCTTCTTCTCACTCTCATTCCCACTCCCACTCCCACTTCCATTCTCACTCCCACCCGCACTCGCACTCACATGATCAGGGCCGCAGTCATCGTTGGACTCTTATCGACACAGCAACAGTAACAACAGCACTACGACCATGGCCTCCCTCGAATGCTCTCAACAGACTTCTACCACAGCAACAGTTGCAGTCAGTAGCGGTAGGAGGAACCGTCACGGTTAGATTTGCCTATCCAGTCCCCTCATCCAACTCTTCAAGTCACCGGCACCATCAACGCCGCCTGGCAACGCAGCCAGCCCTTGACTTGCAACCAGGGCCAGACATTCTTCGAGGCCGACATCCCCATCGACCTTGTGAGTTGTTCCAAGAGACAGATAGCAAGAATCAGGAGGATCAAAGCCGGAAAAAGATCCTGTTCAAGTTTATCCTTGACGGTCAGAGCTGGGTTACTGATCCGGATCAGGAAGCTGGGCGTGACTATACCGGCCACCTCAATAACGTCCTCTTCATCATCAACCCCCTCCCTACTGCCACCTCTACTACCATCGATACAAAGGACGATGCACTAACACCACCAGTACCTGCAGTGGTCGCTGCAGGGACAAGACGGAGACGATTGAGACAGAGGAGGAGAAGGCAGCCAGACTGAATCAGGAATTAGGGGAGCCAGACCATCCGTCAATTGGATGGTGGCATGTTGGGTGCGCCTTTGCCGTCAAAGACCCCGCCGACCTTCTTGTGAATTATCCTGCTGCTGCTGAAGGCTCTGAGACCAAGGAGGTGGAGGTTGCTTTTGCTCTGCTACTCCTGCCGCTGCCACCCCCCCTTGACGACGACAATTGAGAAGGAAATGGAGGCGGAGGAGACTGTCGCCGAAACGGTCTATGCTCCTGCACTTGCTGTTGTCAAACCTGTTATGCAAGTTGCCCAGATCACCGTCGAGTTATCACCCGCTCCTGAACAGACTGAACAGCCCATGGAAGAAGTTGAGGATGAGGACGACAAGATCATCAAGGCTCTTGGTGGCGGTATATGGGGCACACCCTCCGTCAAGGTCAACGACCCTACTGCCTTGTCCGAGCATTTCCAGGAAGCCCTTGCAGCCAATGCCGCCGCCACCTCCATCTCTGCATCTTCGCCATCTCCTGCTGTTGAAACCGAAGAAGGTTACTGTTAAGGACGGACACAACATCCATATTATCAAGGACGAGATCACAACAACAGTTGGGGGAGGGAAGTTGATCGAGACGGTTGTTGAGACGACAGAGGACACAATCATTGAGGTTGCAGATGGAGCCTTCTTGGAGGAAAGCATCACCACCAGCGTCGAGGATACCATCTCGGGAGTCATTGATGAGGAATCACCAAGATCATTGAAACCATCGATGAGGAGGACCCTCTTCCACTGCTGCTGCTGCTGCCGAGGTCCAGGGTACACATGTCGTTATTGAGTGCACTGAAAGGTGTGATGCGCCTTGTCCTCGCGTCGCTCACGATATCCAGCCATGTTGCAATGAGGTTCTTGCTTCCAGATCTTGTGACGAAGAGTCCCGCAGGGGAGCCAATCCCTTTTAAACCTCCACCACATGGTCCTGGCCCGGTGTGGTATCTTTGCGCTCCAGAATTGGCACCATTGTTTCCAAAGGAATGAGTAGGAATAGGGAAAAAAAGAACCCTCGGGTTCTCAGACCTAGGTATTTTCCAGGCACATATCGTCTGCAAGCGACGGCATCCCTTTTCATGACTATCACTGTAAAGCACTTCACTTTCCTCCTGGGCGAATCAAACTAGTTACACGCAGGGTCTCGATGTGTTTTGATCCTCGAATCGATGCGCAAAGATAGCAATGGAAAAAGGAAGAAAAAAGGAATAGAGAAGGAAAGGTGTATGTTTTAAGGACCAACTGATTGTTAATATTTTTTTTCCTTCAAGGATTTGAATTGGCGGAGGATAGGTATGTGTGCACTGACAAATGATTATGTTGCTTTTTTTAATGCAAGGGAGAAGAGGAAGACTTAGAATGGGAGAGGAAAAGGTTACTGGCGCGGCGTCTTGGAGAAAACTCCATAGGAGAGAACAAGGCCATCAACTCCAAAGGACATGAGCTCGAATTCAGAAGGGCTCAGAGACCATACGATGGAGGATTCTCGTCGTCATGAAGTCTGAAGAGGGATTGAAGTAGCGGAACATAAGTAGAGTGATAGCGCGCAAGCAAGACTCACAGTCATCACACCAACCAAGGACGAACCGAGACCGGCACTTTGCACAGTGGTTGTCGGCGACATGTGGAACGTTTTTGTATTACTTCTTTGAGCCAACTCTATCCTTTTTCAAAGTGAAGGTGTTGACGATCGATAATCGCGAGAGCACTCTGGTGAGTGGCGCCTTGGGGATTGTGGTCTGGCCACTGACCACAGGAGGCTGTGGTGGTGGTGAACTTGTGGCGCTGTTCAGCAGAATGGTTGGTGGTGGGTGGTGGAGTCAAAGAGATAGAGAGAGTGTGGATATGAATGAGTGATTGGAGGAGTTGGCGATATTGGATAACTGCCGTCGGGGCTGGTGAGGACGTGAAGAAGAGAATGAGAACGAAAGAAAAAATAAGCGAAAAACACGGCTGTTGGTAGGTCAAGGTTTTTATCTGGTTCTTTTCGAGGCCACAAAGGCCCATGCTGGCTTGGGACCTCTATGCATTCAAGGAACCATGCCATTTCTCCCTAGATAAATAGACAGGCGAAGAAGGATCGAGTCGCTTTTTTGCGCCAATTGATCTTTTTTTTGATCGGGAGAGACTGTCAAGAGTGGTTGGTCCTTTGCTGGCGCTGGCTCCATTGCAATTGACTAGGAGGGTGGAAGGGAGGTCTACTAATAAAATCAATCGAGGGCCAGGCATTGGATGGTGGCGCAGCAAATGTACCGGATTCTCGGCTGGCTGGGGCCAGTAGAGTTACGCGTATCGGTTTTTGATAGGAGAGGAGAGGAGCCAGCTAAAAGCGACTGGGCCTAAGGGGTGTCTTGACTCTTAGATATGATGGGGCGGTTTACTATTTTGGGGCCGGGTAGGTGAATGTTGAGTGGCGAAACGACGGCGGCGCCGGTTCTTTGGTTGGTATTGACCAGAAGGGACATCGATTTTGGTAGTAAAGAGAGGGGAGAAGTGAGGTATGGTGTTCCTGTGTGTGAATTGTAGTGGGCTTCCGAGGAAACGAACAACAAATTACTCCAAGTGAGGCGCAGGTTTTGTTTCACGCGTAATAGGTCTTCTTATTTGTTTCTTTTTTTCTATATTCGTTTGCATTAGTGATCATTGGTGTTGGTTATATCTCTTTTTTTCTCTTCCCCTTTTTTCTCGTCCGCGTTTTTCTCGCACAGCACATATAAACATACAGAACACACATACACTTTACTATTCTTTGGTCACCCGTTCTTTAATCATTCTCCATTTGAACCATAACAGACACCCGGCTCGCTTCATCCTTCTTTCACTTTCACCTATGACCTTCCTTACTTCCCTTTATTTCGCTCAGGCAAAACTCAGTCTCAGCTCACTTTGAACTCCCTTCTTCTCTCCCTCCCCCCCACGTTTTCCACTCCCCTTTCTCTTTTCAACAACGAAATCATAAAATAAAAAAAAGCCCTATGAACAAAAACGAATGAATCCTAGGAGAGAGGAGTAAAGAGGGATGAAGAAAACCATTAGAGGATGAAGTACCTTTAATACCCTCAGTCGTCACATGTGCACCACCACAACGTAGAGCGATATCAACATATTATTTTCTTCACCCTAGCGCGCTTTTTTCAGTCAACACCCTCTACATCGCACTCTCTTAACACCATGCAGCAAGCAGTGCCGAAAAGCGAGGACGCGACCTCGTGCAAGCAATTACAATAAAGAGAAGAGAGTGGGACGACTGTCTTGTCCTTCAGCACAGAAGTGTCAGGCAGATTTTCCATCATGCAAGTCAAACCATTTACGAGTCCAATCGCGCCGTAGTTCTCAGTAAGCGATGCACAAGGAAAGCGAGTGAACAGATACTATGAAAGAAGACAAAGAGAAGATTTTTATTCACAGCTGTACGTTTTTTTTTGTGTTTGATGGAGTGCAGCGAAAGACTATTTTTTTGTGTTTTTATTTTGTATGCGAGGAAAGGGGAGAGTAAACTTGGCTTAACAAGACGAGAACCGAACGCCTCTTGAACAGAGAGTCGCAGGATTAGAGGCTCCCCAGTACAGGGGTCCTGGAAGCAACGACAAGTATCGCACGGATTTCCCAGGGAAGACGGAAAGTGGTCAGATATCAATGAAATCGGGGCAGCAATCAAAGCAGGCCTTGCAGTCCCTGCACCAACCAATGTAGTCGCGGCAATTGCACTTGGTGCAGAATGTAGCGATGGTGGCCATGAGCTTCTCTTGAGAGGCCTTTTCAACAGCAGCGTTGAGGTCCTGATGCTTGTCGTTCTTGGAGGGGAAGTATTCGGCCTTCTGTGGGATGGGCATTGTCATCGCTGACCCAGAATAGATACGAGGTTGTGAGGGACTTGCGACCTTACCTTTGATGGGGATCGCCAGCTGCTTGGAGTGAGTTCGTGTTGGCTGTATGGGAGCATCAGCCTTGCCTGGGATGGAGGTCATTTGTTGCAAGGAGTGAGTGCGCGGTGGAGGTATGGGATATTCGACCTTGACCGTACCTAGGGCGGACCTCATCGGTTGCTTGGACTGGGCACGGAGCGATAGCTTGGGATAATTGACTTCGACCTGGCCTGGAGTGCAGTTCATTGGTCCCAAGGAGTGGGTGCGTGGTGGAGGTGTAGGATATTCGACCTTGATCATGCTTGCGGTGGAGGTCAGACGACGGTTGGATTGGGCGAGTGACTGCATGAGATATCCGTTTTTGCCTGGTGTGGGATTCATTGTAAATTGAGTGATGATGAAAAGAGGGGAAAAAAGGAAAGCAGAAAAGAAGAGGAATGTGATTTGTTTTATACCTTTTTGTTATCAAGTCAGCAACCACCCTTTGGGTTGCGTCAAGGAAGAAGTAAAAAAAGGCGGCAAGCAGCCTTTCTTTTCTTTGACAAAAAAGGCATCGCTAGTACCTGAATCATAAAAAAAGGACTGAAGGAAAAGGCAAATAAAAGCATGGTACTCGGGCCGAGGCGAAGTTATTATCAGGCAAAAAAACCACGCATTGACCTTGTTGGGTCCAATTGACAATTATTGACCACAGGTCCAGCAAGATAACTGGGGTGTCTGGGTGAGCAGTAAACGTTTTTCTCAATCCCAATTGATAAGAAGAAGATGTTCCGTGTTTAGCTTCGCCTTTACTGCAGTTACAGTCAAGGCAAAAAAAACATTATTGTCGAGCGAATCAGGGCATCTGTTTGTGTTTTCATATTCCGCCTTGTTGGGTGCTGTTTCTTTCTCCCGCAGATAAAATTAAATGCAGATCAGAAAGAGTCAGTGGGCTGAAACCACAGTCAAAGGTAAACTGAGGTAACAGGATGGAACACAATAGCCACGCGTTTTGACGCGTCCATTGTAAGTAACCGTTTCATCTGAAGTCGCGTTGTTAAAAATTGATGGCGTCCAATTAGCGCTAGATCACATTGTGTGTGTGTGTGTGCGTGCGTGTGTGCGTGAGAGAAAGATCTTCGAGCACCAAAGAAAGACCAAAGAGAACATGAAGGATTGTTTTATTTTTGAGTAGGTCTAGAGAAGAAGTGCCACCAAGAGGGCATTGATTTTTTTTGCTTTTGTACTACTGAGATGGGTATTTCAGGTGATCGGTCGGAGAAACATGTTCTTGAGAGGAGTATGGAGGGATGTCAAAGGTGAGCTTGAAGCGGGCAGACGTATGGAGAACAAGCAGCTCGTTGAAAGGTGATCGGGGGCTTGTCGAACTCGGGCTTTAATTATCCTTAGTAAGAGCGAGGGAAAACAAGGTCGGGGTGAGTGTGGTCCGAGTTGAAAGCAGGTTTGCCGCAGCAGACCCTGAATTTAGGACAAGACATGCACCATTTCGTCACTAGGACGTTCTTTTCCCCACACGGATGGCAAATGTGCTTGGTTTGTATGCCATCGGTGATCTGGTTGTTGACAGGAGCGGAACTACCGTTGTTGCCACTGTTGTTGTTGTCGGTCTGGGTGAAGGGTGAGGTGTGTTTGCAGCCGAGGTAGATGCACTGAGCTCGCTTCATCTTTTGTTGATCGATTAATGAGAGGACAGACCGCGTTTGTGTGAGGGAGTTTAAGAGAGAGATATGGCTGTTCGGAAGGAATTGATAATGTTTGGAAAAGTTGGTAGCGGTGATGAAGGTCAAGGAAAAATAAAAGAAAAATAAAAGAAAAATAAAAGAAAAATAAAAGAAAAATAAAAGAAAAATAAAAGAAAGCAGGCAAAAACAAAGGCTTTATACCACGTCGCGACCAAGCTACTTCTCTATGTTCTATACGAGAAGGTTCGAATGCGGGCGACCCTGACTCCCTTTGACAGATCACGCGTCCATATGCATGAGCCAAAAAGAAGTAAGTGGGTCCACAGAAAAAACAAGTACTCTGGTCAAGGACATTTTCAGGCGCAAATTGGAAAAAAAAATGTTGGGAAAGTTAATTGCATTTACGGTATCCCGGAGTGTCTTAAAGTGGATGTGATTAATGCGAACGGCAGCATGATTCGAAACTTCGAGGATGAAAGAATAAAACAGAGGGAGGTAAGTGCCTTAAAGGCAGACAGACACCTTTTATTTCATCTTCGCCATTGCTATGTGAGTGCATCAGAAAGGTCTATGTAAACAAAACGCGCCGCGAATAGCGATTCGGAGAGTCATTTTTCATTCATGATAGGACGTGATGGTAATTTCTTGTTCATTGAATCAGTGCTGTAGGTTTTAGTCACAGAGCAACGCGAAACATCATGCTGGCAGTCAAAGAAATGAGAAGAGGATAGCTGGATCACTGGATCATACACCAATGATTTTTTATTGTTTTTGTGATAGAGTACTACAAGAAAGAAAGAAGGTGCACTACTGAGACGTGTTTTTCTTGCCAATTTGGAGAATTTCTGTGTCTTTTGCACTACTAGTGAAGAGGCGCATGGGGGGGAAGGGAAAACACGGTCTGTGGAACAGACAAAGGGAAGGCGTCGGAGGGAACTTGAAGTAGGCGGAGTGAAGAGGACCAACAGCCATTCCGAAAGATCAGGCTCAGCGAAACGACTCTCACTAACAAGGGCAGGAGCATGGCGTAATCCGAATGCGGCCGTTAACAAAAACGGCACTGCTGCTGCAGTCTCTGCAAGTGTCACAGGATAAGCACCACGCCATCGGCAGCACGTCTTTTGCCCCACACTGACGGCAGTTGAGCCGATCCATTGGGGTGCTGGCTCTCTGGTTATTACCAGGGGTGATTTTGTTACCATTGTTGGTGTTGCTGGCAATGAGGGAAGTTTTGTGCGACACGGCGAGCTTGCCGTGAGGTTGAGCCATTTTGGGTGGAGCGAGGGGTGAAGGGGCGCGGAGTGGATGGTAATTGACTGTGATGAGAAGGAACGAAGAGAAGAAATGAAGTGAAGATATGAGTTGTATTTGGTTTATTACTCAGAGAGAGCAAGCCAAATCATTAAGGGTTTCTTTACATGATGGGCATTCGTCAATCGGTTGCTTCCTTCTGCGCAAACAAATAAAATATTACACGTCTGATCGATACTGTATTTCACAGTAATAAAGCAACCACATAGCGATCGAGCAAACCAAAAGGAAAAGGGTTTTTTTTCATGAGTCAAAAGTTGTTCATCCTTGTGGGATCTGAGAACGAGAAAGAGAGGTGGATTACTGTAAGATGGGGTTGTTTCTGTGTTTTTTTTTGTAGCGATACTAAGAAAAGGACCACATGAGTATCGGAGAGAGAAAGTGTTCTCAAAAAAGGGGCAAGGAAGGAGCCGAAAGGACCAGTAAGGAGACTGTTTCGACAATAACGATGGCTTTCTCTGAAAGTCCAGCTCAACAACTTAGTATTCCCGGGGTCAGGGGCAAGACACCATCTGGGTGCGACAACTAACAATGACGGCTTGGCGACTGCAGTTACGGCAGGAGCTACAGGAGACGTACCACTTCACCGACGAAATATTCTTGGTCCCACACTTAATATAATCGATCAGGTCTGGGCACAAACTTTCTGCTAGCTGTTGCCAGTCTTGGAGCTGTTGGCGACGGGCGAGCTTCGGGCGGAACGGGAGTGATTGGTATGAGTTGACTTCGCCGGGTAGAATGGGGGTGAAAGAGAGCGAGAGATGGTGTGGAGGTGACTGAGAATAGAAAAAAGGGAAGAAAAAAAAGGCAACAATCGAAAATCAAAGCTCTCATGCGTCTCACGATCAAGTCAACGCTCGTTATCCCAGATAAGGAGACTAAAGAGGTAGTGCCTCTCTTCCACGAAAAGAGACACGTTGCCTAGTTTTTGAATATGGATCGGGGGCAATGAGTCTAAACTGGATAAGCAATTGACTTGGACCGCAACATTTCGGACACACCACTCTTTTTTGTTGAGTTTGATCAATGCAATTACAGCCGGATATAACAGAAAAAGAAAAAAAATCACCGCGTCCAAGAGTGCCCATGGAATCGCGAGAAATAGAGATAGGCAAGCCACATATGTTCTTCCTTGACTCCTACTTGAACGTGTTTTCCAAAGTCAAAAAACAGCTACACACGGGGGTGCAAGTCGCGCGATTTGATTTGTTTTCATGGTATGCGCATGAATGGAGTTCATGCCAGTGCCGAACGGATGCGAAAGCAAACACGAAGCCATGAGAAAAGGAAGAGAACAGTTGCTCTTATGCACGCATCATTTATTGTTTTTGTTTGTGCTGGAAGAAGAGGATGGAGGACCGCTGAGGTTAGTTTATTCATTTTTTGGGTTGGTTGTGATACTAAAAAAAGAGGGGGATTATGAACGGGCAACTTGGACCTGACATTGAAGGTGAAGGAAGGGAACCAGGGAAGCCATCAAGGAAACAGGCCATCCAAGCGATCCAGTTCAGAGACGCTGCTCTTATTGTCAAGAGAAGGAGCAAGGGAAAGTCCAGGTTCTTCAGCGATGTACTCGATACAGCCGCTGTCGCAGCATAGTGTGCAACTGCAGCAGAAGATGCACCATTTCTCCTCCAGAATTTTTGTGATCCCACACGAGCGACAACTGACTTTGGTGAGCGGGGCATCGGCCTTCTTTTGGTTGCTGTTGACAGAGGTAATATTGACTAAACGGTTGTTGTTCTTGGAGCTAGCGGTTTTGGGTGGGTATCGCGTGTAATAGAGGTACTTGAAGACCGAGTGAGCCATTTTTTGTTGTTGTTAGAGAGAGGGGAGTACGTGTTTGTGAGCGTGAGATGACAGATGATGGTGACGAAAAAGAAAAAAAGAACAAATAAAAATCCCTACTGACTTTGAACCGTCTCGCAATGAAGCCACCACATTTCACAACCGAAAATGACCAAAAGGAACAAAAGCAAAGTGAGTGATGCGCAAGGCTGTAGAAGGGCCACACACCAAAAAAAAAACACGAAAATTAGACATAGTAAAATCAGCAAGCAAACAAAGAAAATGAAGAAAAGGAGGAGCGGTACTTTTCATGCACCAGAGACTTTTTTATTTTTGTCGTTTCTAGAGATACAAAGAGAATCGATGAGTGTTTTGGGAGGATGTATTTTTTGGTGTTTTTTTACTACTAAGAAGGAGGGACATATGAAGCTTGAGAGGGTAGTCTGACCTTGATCAGGTAGGAAGGAAGCGAGTCGGATGAAGCATACGAGGACAGGCCTAGGCAAGTAACTATGGACGGATATGAACAGCTCTGTCAAGCACGCCCAGCTCAACGACTCAGGCTGCTGACTGCTTGCGACAACCGCAAGACATGACGATGAGGCGCTCGCTATTTCGGAAAACTCGGCGACTGCACATGTTGCACATCTGATAGGAGTCGGGCCACTGCATCAAGGAACGTTTCGGGTCATGCACGACTGGCAAAAGTGTTGTGCCTGATGCAGACGAGTTTTGGGTTTCTGGTTGTTACCACTGTTGTTGTTGTTGACGTTGTTGGCATTTCCATTACCGTGCTGCTGGCTGTTGAGTAAAATTCCGAAGAAGATGCCGTTGCTGTTGACAGGACGACCCATTGCCGAATGAGGGGGAGGAAAGAGAGAGAATGGTTGGGTGAAAGAGAGAGATGGTTGGCGATAGGAAGAAGAGGAGGGATGGATATCTTTCATGCATGATGGCTGTTTATTTTTGCTGAACAACTGGTTGATGAAAAGAAAAAATGGTGTTTTGTTGGGTTGATATTTTGTACGTTTTTGCTAGTATGAAAGAGGGATGCATATGGTCAAGGAAAGGGCCTGGTTTTGGGAGACGACTGGAAAAGAACCGAATTAGATCGCGGAGGGGAGGGTCGAGAGCGAGGGGGGGGACGGACAGACGACTCTCTTTGGACGTTTCAAGCTCGGCGGTTCTGGCGCTCAGCCTTTGAGACATCCGCAAGGCCAAACAAAAACGCGGCCACCAATGTTGACGCATCTCTGGCTGCAGAAAGTGCAGAGGTTGCACGAGGTGCACCATCGCTCCAAGGGAATGTCCCTTGTCTTGCAAGTGCCGCAGTCGAATTGCTTCTTCTTCTTCGAGTCTTTGGCTTGCTGCTGCATGTCATCATCACTGTTGTTGTTGTTTTTAGTATCATCATTGCCGTTGTTGGAGCGTCGGTTAACGAGCAGGCTTTCGAAAGAGGCAGAGTGGTCGTCGACGGTAAGGGTCATTTTGGTGAGGGTGTGGATGGGAGTGTGTGCGTGCGTTCGAAAGTAGGGTAAGAGAGAGAATGATGTTGAAACGAAAAGAAAGAAAAAAAGGAACGAAGGTAAGATCCATGGTTTTTATACCTTGTCGAAGCAAAGCATCTACCCCATTATACCGCAAGCGAGAATGACTATGAAAAAGGAGAACACCCTCTCTTCCCTATTATGAAAGAAAAATGGATTGCTTACATTGGAAGCATGGGCATGGGTCGAATAGTGAAGAACAAAACAAAACCGTACGTGTCCTTTGACCTAATTATTCAGGTACACAACGGTTGTTTTGTTGAGTTTCATCAATTGCCAAAAAAAAAAAAAAAAAAGAACAAAGACGACGAGACACAGTGGTCCAGGTCATGGATGGTCCATCCAATATATGCAGCTAGACGGAAGCTAAAAAACAAAGAAATGTCAAGACAGGGAATTTTCCTATTTTTCTTGTTTGTGATGGGGGAGGAGAAATAGGTGAGGGAAGGGAGGTGGAGTGCACTACTGAGTCTATTCTTTCGTCATATTTACTACGAAACCAGACAAGCGCATGAAGGTGTGTCGTCCCTGATCGAGAGAGGACAGTAAGGAATGGACAAACGGCACCAGCTCTTTCTTGAAGAGCAGGCTTGGAGACTCGGCGTTCGCGTTTTTAAGCAATAGCGCCAGGGGTGCAGGCTGGGGTAGCTTGGGGTCCGGATCATGCCCAGTGCAACAAGCCTTGCAGCGAGCAAAGGTAGCGCAATAATGGGGCTTGGGAACGATGCGAACAGGTATACTTGTTACAGTGGTGGTCGCTGCATCAGCAATCGAGGTTGCAAGAGATCTGGCTGAACGGCAGGTCTGGTGACATTGCCGTTGGGATCGCCGGGAAATACTTGACCCATGTTGATTGATGCTTGAGGTATGTTAAAGAGAGTTTGTGTTCGGAAGAGAGCTTGGAAATGAGATTGGTAGATTGCTGGTGGAGAGAAAGGAAATGGACGAGGGAAAAACGATGGATAAGGACAGTTGTTTTTACACAGTACAACTCTGCGCAAAGGCTAAAAACCATGACCGATATCTTTGTTCATAGAAAACGCGTGGCGATGGCCTAAGTTATGACAAAGGGTCTACCGAAGTCAACAGAAAAGTAAGGTACTCGGACCAATTCATTTTCAGGTACAAAAAAAGGGATCCCCGCGTTTTTTTTTGTTGGGTGTATTGTGCAGTATGACAAAAAATGATTGCAAGTGGAGTAGAGGCAAAGAGGGATAAACCGACGCGTTCTCTCACTCCGAAGAAGTAAAAAAAGGAGCGAAATATAGGTTTTGACCTCTTAATATAGTTGTTGTTGGGGTAGAATGGTCTATGCATAGCCAAGAAATGAAAACTTATATCAAGTCATGGCATGTTTTCTTTTCATTATTCCTAAGGGCAGATCTCCTCCTACTGTGGATCAATTCAAAAAAAAGCGTTGGATTGAGTCTCCTAGCTATTGATTACAGCCAAAGTATCTGATAACAAGCAAAAGAAAAGAAAAAAAGGCAGGGAGGCGGAATGCAAAGAAAAGTAAGGCGAGAAACTAGTCTACTTTTTTTCATTCGCCGTAGCCGAAGTATCCCGACCACCCTCAAGATATTAATAACACATGGGTCAAGGCAGGGCGAACCGCCACCCTGAGCGGCAGAACAGGTAAGCCAGCAAGTACGATCCTTCTCATGCTCGCTATCTCTGTGTGCTAGAGGGTTTCGTGTCCAGTTGATGAGGCCGTATTTTGCGGCTCGGGAAGCCATCCTTGTGGGGTAATGTTCCTTTCTTCCTTCTTCGCAGATTGAGTTAATTACGCGTCAGATAGGTGCCACAGTTTGCATGTCTATAGGCACATTTCTGATGATTGAAAGCAAGGCTAAGCAGCCGGAAAGAATAGAGAGGTGTCATATCAAACGAAGGACAGAGGGAAAAGGGTTTTCCCCATGCCCTGCTTGGCTGCTTTATTGTTTAGTTTTTCAGAAAGGGTCGAGAGAAGGAAAAAAAAGAGAAATATAGACAGGAATGGCGGAGGTGGCATTACGTGTGTTACTTGTGTTGTTGTTTTTTGTGCTTTTGTGTTTTTATACTACTAAAGAAAAAGGAAGAGCGCAGGGAGGAACCGGAGGAGGACTTGGGTCATGACAGAGGAGACCGAGAACAGACGACCAGAAGACACCGAGAAAGGCCGGAATGGAGTGAGGCCAGGAACTGCCTAGAAGATGGCACTGTTGGATCGACGCGACATTCTCGCAGCCGAAGCCGCAGCCGCGGCCTCCTCAGCCTCCTTCACAAACTTTCTCGGCTTGCGGTGCTTATCGTTATCGCAACAACCCACACAAACCTCACAAACGACACACCAAACGCTGACGTTGCCATTGGCACATCGAACGCAACTTTCACCACGGAGATGAGTGTCATCCGACGCGTTGTCCGAGTCGTAGTTGTCGTGGCTGTACGTGCTGGTGGTGACAGTGGAAGAGGCGAAGATGGGCTTCTTTTCCTGCTTTTCGGTTTGCTCTCGCTGCTCCTTTTTTTCTTTCTTGTCCTTCAGACTGTCAATTACGTTACCGGTCACGTTCTTGAAGGTGTTGGATAGCTTGCGGATGAGTCCCATGGAGAGAATGAGAACAGGTAGTGGTTGTTGGTTTACAGTGGTACTGTATTGAGTATGTGTGTATGTGTGTATACGTGCGTAACGCGTCTCTCTTTTTTTTTGAGAGGAGTGGTGATTGCGGTAGGAGGAAAGGAATGTGAAGGTGCAAAGCTTACGATTGAGAAAAGGTGGTTAAGAGAAACAAGGGTGAGGAAAGCAAAAAGAATGAAAAAGAAAAATGCGAAGGCGATGGAGGAGGCTGGCATTTTATACCCTCGCCAGAGCCGCGTGTGGATCCAGGGCACAATGGGGAGCAATAGAGTGACTCGCCCTCCCATTCTTCCATCTAGAATAAACCATATCCAAGCCTGCATTTTCAATAATTAGTGCATATAGTCCAACGAGCTCTCACTAAGTCAGGTACAAAGAAAACGTTCATAGTAGGCTGTTTGTTTATGACACCTGCAGCCGTCAAAGAAGGGCACAAGGCGTGTCTACCTGACCATAAAAAAGCACACGCCGTTCTTGGCCTGCTCAACACCAAGCTCAAGAGCCGCCTGGGTCTCATCATCAAACCGATCCTCCTTGGCGATCTCACTGATGCTCACAGAGTTGTACAGCGCCTGGTATCTCTTTTGGAGCTCCTGGTACTTGAACATCCCCCGCGGATCGCCTTGCCCGCTCGTCACCAAAAAAGCCGTGTTGGGCGGCATCGCTTCCACAATCGCCGCAAGGCTCTTGTCAACACTCCGGGCCGCCTCCCGAATCTCCTCCTCAGTCGCATCAACCCGGTTCTCGTACGACAGAAAAGCAGCCCGCCCCTGGTCTGGATGATGCCCTGATGCAATTGACACATCTGGTCCAGGTTTTCCATAGTTGATCTCCAGGTCACGAAGCCGTGCCCAGACAAAATGATGATCCCTCATGGCTTTAGGAAGGGCAGCGACAACCTCGGCATCACTGGTCGTCTTGATGTATGTGGTAGCATCCTGGCAGTTCACGAAAGACTCGTCGTCAATCGCTGCCGATGTCCTGGGCTTGGTGTATCGTTTGATCCTAGAAAAGACCGATTCCTGATCGTTGTAGTACTCGCCAAAGCCTTGTCCATTCTTGATCTTGAGTTTGATGAGGTCCAAGCAAGTGAGGGCATCCTCGATAGAGTCGTGTCCGTTGTCGCCTCCGTTCTGAATCCTCCGCTCAAGCCATCTGTACGCCAGCCACTTCAATGAGGGTCGCGAGGGAGGTCCTCGCGTGTGATGATATACCCTTGCGGTGTCGATAATAAATGGATGTGCAAACTGTCATATATGCATAAAGGAAGAAAGAAAACGATCAGATCTTTGTTACACAGAGACATTAATGGATCAGCAAATAAATCTCCGCGTGCATGCGGACGAAAATATATACCTTCAAAACCTTCATGTCGTTCTCGAGGGAGTGACCAACAAGGATGGTGTCGTAGTCGATGAGTTCCTTCAACCTCTTTTGAACGTCCGCAAGTCTTGTCGTCACACCACTAAGACGCTCTGCTGTCATTCCCGAGTATTTGGTCAGATAGTCCGTGATAGGGTTGGTTGGCAGAACCAGCTCGTCATAGATGACTTTCCCGTCCTCGCCAATAAGCGTAATGCGCGTCAACTCTGAACCGTGCTCGGTGAGACACTACATATAGAAGCAGGGATTAAGTCAGCACTTTGCATACACGCCTGGGTATGGCACACCGTTGCAATGTATAGAAGATTATCGCGATGACAAAGGGGTCCCCTACCATTTCACAGTCCATGGCGATCAGTTTCCGTTGGTCAGGAGAGACTGAGTTGGCGAGCTGATCCGTTTCGATCCAGTTTTCCTTGAGTTCCGAGACACCGCCAGTCATGTAGCTTGGAAGAGGAAACTCTAGTTCCTGCATCTCCTGCGGTGTCAACATATATCCATCCCTCTTCAAATCCGGTACTCGCGCTAATATGAAGAAAGAAGGATATATGCCGGTTAGAGGTCATGAAGCGTAGCCAACGCTAGTCATACGTACTTCGGAATGGCATGGAAGCAAACCCGCATACCTTTAGCTCTTGCAGCTTCCCGTTTGATCTTCTCCGTGTTGCTCAGGGGGATGTTGAGGATCTGATTGACGGGTGAGTAGATCTTGTTCTTTTCGCCTCCAGCCTTCATGGGACTTACGACATCAAAGAACCTCTTCAAGTTCCTCATCTCCGTGATTGGTCCTTCTGTCGCCGTCGATGCCCATGCCACGGGTGCTGTCGCATCCTCATCCTTGTAGTCGATTCCAAAAAACGAAGGATCCAGACCTCCGACATAGAGAAGAACAACCTTTTGGATGTTGAACTTATTCTTGACCATCATCCATGGCAGTGTCTTGGTCTCGGTCAACAGATACACAACTAGGTCGCGCAAGTCCTATGGTCAAGGTCGAGAGGTAGAAAATGTTAGATCGTTGTAAATTGAATATCATCCTGTCAAGTGTGTCCAGTACTTCCCAATCCTGCGCGACGATCAAAACTACTTCGCCTTGGTCGTACCTTGAGCTTGAGTTTCATGTTGTAATTGCGACTGAGAAGAATCGACGGCCGACCTCCATCAAGCTTGGCTAAGCCAGCCTGCTTCTTCTTCTCCTTCTTCAGCTTTCTCCTCTCTTCCTTTGTCATCGTATCCATAAGTGTAGTTGCACCTAATTGTCGAACCCCAGAGCATGCGATAATGAGTTCTTTGTTTAGTACCACGATCGATACCACAGTTGGCATCATCACCCAGAACAACGACACAAAAGCACCACAAAGAGAAGGTCGAGTGTCTACTCACCACCATCATCATCTCCCCCAATCTTTTGCTTCTTCTCAGGTGTT
Source organism: Linnemannia hyalina (assembly GCA_019671135.1). Classification (NCBI taxonomy): domain Eukaryota; kingdom Fungi; phylum Mortierellomycota; class Mortierellomycetes; order Mortierellales; family Mortierellaceae; genus Linnemannia; species Linnemannia hyalina. Next base: position 571,038 of record JAHRHY010000008.1, on the reverse strand, counting down.
TCTACAGTCTCGCCTTCCTCGAGGTTTAACTCTTTCACCACTGCAGTAGTAGCTGATGTCTCTGTATCTTGATCTATGGCCATAGCGTTGCTACCACCCGCGCCACTGTCTACTGTCTCCTGTGTCCCGTTGCTGTCTGAGGAATCAGTTGTCGATTCCCGGAATGCTTCTTCCTTCCAGACCCCGGGTGCAGATTTGCGTTTCTTGATCATTGCAGGAGGGCAGGGTGTAGGAATGTAAAAAGTAGGGGGTGAGGAGAGGTAAATGTACAAAGTGTGGAAGAGATGTACGTCTTGAACGTTGTTTCTTTTTTCTTTTCAGTGCATTTTTATTTGTGGTTGGGGACTGCTTTTTAGGCTCTCCTAAGAAGGAGACGTGAACCTCCCCTCTCGACCTTTCGACCCTGTAGTAGATGCTGTGCTGCTGCCGGCTGCACTGCCGTTACTGCTCGTATCCCCACTGCTGCTTGAACTTTCATTGCTGCTCGATTTGTCGCCCTGCCAAGGGAGGTTGCCCTCGGCATTCATTGGCTGCAAGTATTCGGGACGCCTTTGCGCAAGCAAGTGACCCCCGACAATATTCACCGTGTTATGCGCCGCCAGGACGTCACGGTGGAGGAAATGTTCACATTCAGGGCAGTAATCCTATGGCGGATGGTCGGTCTCGTGCAAAAATGGTTGGCGAGTGTGGCTGTGAGCGGATGGGGTAACGACTCAACGTCTTAAAAGAAGCGAAGAAAGACAACAACGGCGCGGTCTTGGCGATTTATTGGAATTCGTTATTATTCTCGAAGCGCCCTTAGAAAAAAAAAGTGTGGTCGAGGCTTAGTAGACAACCTAGTCATTTGAGGGGAGGATTGAGTAAAGTCAAAGGAGCAACAAACGGAGAGAGGTTCGGCAACGGCGCAAACAAAAAGGATATTTAAAATACATAGACGAAGCAAAGAAGAAAAAAATCAAGGTGTGAAAAGTTCACGCCACTGTGGTATGTCCGCTCAAGGGACCAACGGCAAATTGGCCTTTGCAGCATTTAGCTGACATCAACGATACCTCCTGCAGAAATGGCGTAGGCTAAACCATATGCGAAGATAAGGAAGAAGGGCTTAGTCAGTAGTGGTATTGCAGAAAAAAGACGAACGTGAACCATCCCTAACCTTGCTATCAAATGTACTAGACTTACGGGCTTCAGCCTCGGGAACATCGGGACTGTCGTAGACCTTGGCGATACGTTCTTCGCCTCGCCCCTTTCGGAGGTAAAGGCGGGTTGTCGAAGCATGGGCCAAGATGTGGCCACCAACAGGCTTCTTGGGATCCGCGACGAAGGTGAGACCTCCGCCTGGATCTGACTGGACCTGGTTGGTCAAGTAAATAGCAACGTTGAACTCTTCGGCGATCTTGACAAGTCGGCTCAACATCTGGTTCAGCTTCTGCTGTCTCTCGGACAACTCTCCTCGACCAGAAAAGTCAGTTCGGAAGAGGGCAATGATGCTGTCGATCACCTACGAAGGTTAAAAAGAAACCGAGGTGGAGAGTAAATGGAATCAGTATCGCGAACTGTTGTTGCGCTCTCCTGTGAGCTTCTATAAGGGTAGACATGCGTTGAATAGCTTACCAAAAGTCGAAAGATGCCTCTCTCCTCGGCAAATCGTGCTGCGACCTCGGTGATGAGGTCCATCTGGTGCTCCGAGTTGTAGGCACGAGCAACAAGAATGTTTTCAAGGGAAGCTTCAGCGTCGATCCCAAAGCGCTCGGCGATCGACTTGATTCTCTCGTGACGGAACGTTCCCTCGGTATCAATAAAGGCAGCCTAGTTATATTAGAATAGGGAGCGTGGGTCAGATGTGGCGATAGGTTAAGCATATTCTCGATTCCTCATCGCAACCAAAACAACAGAAAGCTTACTTTGCCGTTGCCTCCGCCCATCTCGAGGGGGAGCTGAGCGATCACACAGAGAGTATGCGCGATCTGAGTCTTGCCCGTTCGGAACTCGCCAAACGCCTCCGTGATCGCCATTGTTTGAATCCCGCCTAGAAGGCACAAGAGAGGAGGCGAATGTATTGGTCTCAAGTCAAGAATATAAAAGTGAGAGCGAACCCTGCGAGTTAAATTGCGAGAGACGCTACTTACCTCCAATAAGCCCGTCCAGTTGCTTGGAGCCAGTGGAGATGGTCAAGACTTTCTTGCGCTGAACGCTGTACTCGAGACCAGTAATAAAAGAGGCGTTGTGAAGCTTGGCTGCTGCCTCCTTGAGCTTCTCGACCTTGGCCTACCATATTGATATTAAGATGTTTGGTGTGTGAGCTTAATTTGGATGAACACTCAAACTCTCGGTTGATCAGATTATGCTCACCTCTGAGAATCCCTTGATGCGGCACAAGTTCTTCTTGGTTGTCATTTGGACGCACTACAGATGGAAGCAAGTGGTTTCAGTTAGGTGCTGAGTTCTCACCAAAAAAGAGTAAAGCACAAAAGTCAACGAAGACAAATCCTGACGAGGAGCGTACCTTGATGGTGCAGACACCAGCTTGCTTGAGCTTGGTGATGTCGGCAGCGTTAATACCGTGGTTCTGCAGTTCGTCGACATCTATGCGAGATGGACAAAAGATAGAGCGAAGGAGACTTTGACAGGTTATGCACGGTACGTAACCAAATTTTGCGCGTAAAGTTTAACGATTCAGGTCGATCTTGCCAGAGACGGCGAAAGCAGGCGGAGACGCTACCAGTGAAGAAGAGCTCCTGTGTTCGTTGAACGATGTAAAAAAAGCAAAGAGAGGGATAGAAAGACAGAAAAGGAGGTAGTATTATTAGTTTGTTTGTGCCGGTGGTGGGAAGAGTCAACATCCATGGTACGGAACAGAAACAAGAACGTAAGCGGAGTGACCTCGTCCTCTTCCTCCTCGATGGGGTCATTCTTGTCGCGGACAACTTGATCCATAGACATGGTGACGATCGATAGTATTTTCACGTATAGATGTAGTAGTAAAGACTGGTTGCCGTGAGAGTAAAAAAGGCTAAAAGGTGTTGTGGGAAGAATAGAAGGTGGGAAACATAAAAATGAGCACGTCCCCCGTATTAAAGCTGCACGTAATTTGGTGGCGGGTGTGCTGAAACAGCCCTTGGTGATTTACACTCAGGACTCCATCAACATGAAAACAATGAAGACGACCTCGTTAGTTAAGAGTCTCTCACTGCGTTCAGATTAAAGTCATTAAAGTGAGAGAACGAGGGAGAGAGAGCCAGAGAGTCTGGGAGTGAAAATAAAGTAGGAAAAGACAATGACGGCGCAGAGATTGACGAGGAAGCAAGCAAGGATAAGTGGGGCATTGAAGAGGAGAGAGATACAAAGAAAGGTGTTTTATTCATATCTTTCTATATTTTTGTTATTCCTTGCGCAAATCTTGTTCATTCAACGCCTCCGCCCCTCCAACACGATGGCCGTGGACAAGATAAGAGCGCCTCTGCTCATACGCTACTAAAGACTCGCCTTGCTTGCTATTGTTACATATTTTGCCTGTGATAGTGGCTGTAGCAAGACCGGTAACTCGAGAGGTGAAAGCACCTATGAACAAGAACAGAGCTATCCCCTTTCAACTCAAGACCAAAGAGAACCATCAACGCTTTTCTAATATTTTTTTGTCGCAGGACGGTGAGGAGACTTTTATCGTGGTTAAGAGACGGGGACACCACGAACAAGTAGCTGGTTCCTATCTGCAATGGACTTTCTTTGCAACGCCCTCATCCTTCTCAAGTGCTGCAAGTCTAAGAAGGAGAAGCGACAGCCCAAAAGCAATTTGTTTCCAAGGGTACTTCGCTGCAAGGCAGGAGTGGTTCTTTAAAAGAGAGGTACTTAGTCTATTGTCGTTCATTAGTGCTTTCAACTAAAAACAACCCCAAGCAGAGAAAGAGCGGTCAGTTGTGCTCAAAACAACGGAAGTGGCACTCGAAAAGCAACCATGATCAGGGACGAAGGAGACAGATGAGGTAGAAGAGGAGAGTAGATGTGGTGGGGCGGGAAGTGAGTGTCGTGTCCAGGGGGTAGGGAAGGGAGTGGAAGTTCAAGGTGTGAAAGGCGAGAGGGAAAGGAAGAGTTGAAACGCGATGTTTGTTGATTTTGCCCAAGGGTGTTCATTTTTAAGTTGTTGCTGTGACTGTGCTCCGGTGGTTCTCGCGTGCGTGCGAAAGTGACCTCAAAGGGAAGCGGCTCCGCACCACCCCTTGTCTTTTTTCGCAATTCCGTAACACACACGTCCTACTCCACCTCACACATTCATCACCCCGCCCAACAACACATCAACAAAAACAACAACAAGACTCAGTGTCGACTTCACAACCAGTAATGTCAAGTTTACTCGCTCGCGCCGTAAGGACAGGGATCCGTAACCCTTTGTCTTCCCGCCTTCACCAGCCCATGGCTGCCATTCGCTTCCAGTCAACAGAGGCCAAAGCGGCAGCAACAGCAACGGAGGAATACGACGTCGTTATCGTCGGAGGAGGCATTGCCGGAAGTGCCTTGGCATGTGCCCTTGGTATGTTACCCCTGCAGACGTAACTACTGATCCTCTCCTCCAAAAAATGCGCACAGTTTCCGAACTAATTTATAACGCCTTCCTCTGAATTGACACTTAAACTTTAGCGTCCAATAAGGCTTCTAGCACATTGAAGATCGCGCTCATTGAGGCCTTTGACCTCAGTAACCATATCAAGTGGTCCCCTCGTCCCGATCAATACTCCAACCGCGTTTCTTCCCTCACACCCAAATCTGTCGCCTTCTTGAAAAAGATTGGTGTCTGGTCGGAGCTAGATTCGTCCCGTGTCGCCGCCTGTGAGGGGATGCAGGTTTGGGATGGTGTCAGTGGTGCCAGGATTACATTTGATGCTGCCGATGTGGACGGTATCCAGTCTAGCTTCTTGCACCAGGTCTTTTCAGGAAACATCCCAACGCCACCCGGCGTCAACAGCAGCACTAACCAGGAGAATTTGGATGGCAACAAGGAGGCTTCGCCCCTGGCATGGATGACAGAGAACTTGCATGTCCAGTATGGGCTGCAGAAGCAGCTTGTGGGTCACCAGGCTCGTGGAGTCAAGTTGGATATTTTTGAAAAGACCAAGGTGCAGGGAATCACTACTGAGCAGGGCGAATCTGCGCAGCCTCAGGGGGACTGGCCTGCTGTTCAATTGGATAACGGCAAGACCCTAGTGACGAGGCTCTTGGTTGGCGCGGACGGTGTCAATTCTCCCGTCAGATCGTTCGCCAAAATTGAGTCTCTTGGATGGGACTACTCGCAATTCGGTCTAGTCGGTACCCTTCAGATTGATCCCTCGACTTCGACTGCACCTGGACAAGGCAAGGGAATCGCCTGGCAGAGGTTCTTGCCCACCGGACCCATCGCAATGTTGCCTGTAAGTGATAGCCACAACTTGATCCTTGCATATTTGCTTGCTGCGGTATATGTCAAAGTCATTAATCACATTGTCTCACGAAATTGATTATGATCTAGTTGAACAATGGCTACGCAAGTTTAGTCTGGTCAACAACACCTAAGATTGCTCAGGATCTCAAAAAGTTGCCCGCTCGTGATTTTTGCGCACTGGTCAACGCAGCCTTCAGCGCCAGCCCTGCGGAGCTTGAGTATTTGTACAAAAACATTGGACCCAATGGCGAGCCTCTCGTTGACTTTCAGAAGGAGATCGAATGGAGGACGAGTGTTCATGATCAGGAGGCATCTCAGACCATGATCCGTGGTGGCAGCAGCTCCCAGGGTGATGCCAAACCCCCAAGAGTCGTTGACGTCCAGGAGAACAGCAGAGCCCCCTTCCCCTTGAGGATGAGGAACTCGAGCAGCTATGTCGAAGACCGCGTTGTCCTTGTCGGGTACGTCAATTGGTTGCCTGACATCGTTAAATGTGCACTCTTGCGCTGAGGTTATGTTCACTAACGTGGAACTAAGTTACAATTCATTGGTATAGAGATGCTGCCCACACCGTCCACCCTCTTGCTGGTCAGGGATTGAACCAGGGTCTGGCTGATGTTGAGTGCCTTGCCCGTGTCATCGAAACAAGTCTCCTCAGCGGATCCGACATCGGTAAACCCAAATGCAGACACATACCATATTGCATGAAACTAATTCTTGTTCAAATTATTTCCATGCTCCGACAAGAAAAGTAACACCTTGTACCACCCACCCTTCTCGTATGATAATCTTAGGAAACATTCATTCGTTGACTCCATACTCGAGCGAGCGCTTCTTGCCAAACTTGGCCATGTTGGGCACGGTCGACAAACTGTCAAAGCTGTACAACACAGATTTCGGCCCTGTTGTCTGGGCTCGCTCTTTGGGACTCACTGCTGTTGACAAGATGGGGCCTATCAAGAACGAGATCATGCGATTTGCGATGGGTTTGGAGGAGCCTTCAAAACGGTCTTGAATAGTCACAGGAGGGAGCGTGCTGTGAATTAAGAAAGAAAGAGATCTTGGATTTGGCTGTTGAATAGGAATACACTGAAATACAAATCACCATTAGCATTGAATATTTTCCAAAAGCGAATCCCGTTTATTTGTTGGTTACAATAAGGATGTGGTATGCGCTATTTCTTGTCCTTCTTCGCCTGTTCCTGAATCGCGCTCAGGAACCCTTCCACACCTATCAAAACAGACACAGCAAAAGTCAAAATGTTAGCACTCCGCGACTGATCAATGCAAAGACCATTCCTTCGTAACTCACGATAATCAACAGTCTCCTTACCATTGCCAGCATTAGGTCCAAGTCCAAACTGTCTCAATAACGGACCCAATTGCCCCGACTCAAGCGCAGTGCTCAAAGACACCAAAGCCTGTGAGAACTGAGGGGTCCGAACAATGGCCTGGATCTCCTCTGGCGTCCTCTCGGAAGATTCAGGGAGGTGTGGGAAGAGTGCTGCACAGATTTCTGGGTTGTTCAGCAGTGGTGCTACTGCTCCTGGTGTCAGAATATGGTCCAGACGAAGATTTGATCTCTGTGCCGCTTCTATGTGTTAAGGGTTAAATGAATAAGATGAGCTGTTTTAGGAAGCATTTGTTGCAGGTTGTCTGTTGACGCAATTGAGACTTTTCCTGGTAGCGCTCGAGACTTACGAGGCACTTGAAGACCTCCGAGGAGATGGCGCAGTTGATCCATCTGCTGTGCTGTCAAGGAAGAGCCACCTGCTGCTGCTGCCCCGGCGGGAGCTGTTGAAGTAAGGTTGGTAGTAGAAGTAGAAACGGGTGCTGCAGGGGCGAACGCTGCTGATGGCGCAATTGTAGATGCTGATTCTGAAGCCGGTGCAGCTATTCAAGTATATAACGTAGCCATTTCAACCAGGTTAGTTTCAGAACCCCTATCAATTGACGAATGTCCAGTCACAGCACATATCCATACTCCTGCTTCAAAGCTCCTCCCATCCGTACCTTCAACGTCTCCCATGGCAGCATCCTCATCCAGATACTCCTCTTCTTCATCCTCCTGTGAGTGAATCAAAGAATTGACATGTTGCAAGATTATTTGGTCCCGTGCGGTGCTGACCTCTTGGAGCCAGTAAAAGAGCTTCTGTGAGGACGACTTGAATTGGAGCATGACTACTCGTCCTGTCGTGCATTGTGGTACCGCGATCAGTTCTGCGTCTCCCGGGAATAAGATTAGGTCCTAGATATATACGTGACATAAGTTGCTAGTGTTAAGTATGCAAGTTGGTTCTATCGTTCAAGAATGCGAAATAAAGGCGGTATGGCCTCTTACGTCTTCAATTTCGCCGGATGTCCTGTTCTTCCAGAAAAAATGCATCAAACCGTCTTCCTCCTCCAGATACACCAGCCTATTTGTGTGAAAGAGAGAGTGTGGTGACAAGTTAGAGTCTGGAGGATGGCTTGTTGTCATAAAAGTCGTCGCCAACATTCAGAATGAGTTGAGGGGGAATGGCATTGGGCGTTACCCTTTGGTGGGGTCTGGTTTGACGGTGTCGGTTCCTGTGGTCCTGAAGCAGCGGCCGGCTTTGAATTCCAAGAGAGGCAGTTTCGTTGCTGATGCCATGGCTGTGTGTCTTGAATGCGTAAGTGTGAAATGTAAGAAAGTAAGAAAGTGGAAAGGTCCACCAATCCCTCCAAATTTATGGCTTTGACGCGTGTGTGGGTAGCATTTTCCACATTTGGCTACGAACACGCTCAAGTGTAGTGTGGGTAGGCCGCAGTGGATGCAGTGATAAAATGCTTCGGTGACGTAATTATCGCGTCCATTGTCGCTCATATCCCACTTCCCTGAACTTGTGCTTAAGGTTGCGCTACTGGTTGCCTCTACCAGCTTGTGGAGGTTCATTGCAGTCTTTCTTAAGTCGATTGACGACCGCAATAGGAACATCGCTTGCATAGCACTCGTCGGTGTCAGGTCTCCTTCGCCGTACCCTCTACCTCCAGAACATTCTTCTCCTCGTCCCTCCTCCCAACATTCATAGTTGAGGAACGAAGAAAGAGTGGAACCAGAGGTGCGTTGCTAGAAAAGACCCATAACCAGTGCTCCCTCCCGTTTTTCTTTTTCTTTTTGCATGGGCAAGGGAAGATACGCCTAGGAATGTTGCTGTGATCAGTGAGGTAGAGAGTTTTCAACCAGTAGAGTCATGCCTGAGTGTTATATGGCCCAGCCTTTACTTTGCCATTGGGTTTCCTATTTTATTTTTTTCTTTCCTTTACTTTTTTTCTCCTATCCTCTTTCTCCCTTTCCATTGGCGCGTTTATTCGTGTTTCCTTCTTCCTTCCCCTAATGGACGGCGCAGTAGTGGTAGGGATTGTGTTGGTTGCCGGCCTCCTGTCTAACAGTCAATCATTTCTTTGCCAATTTCCATCCCCCCTCTCCCCGACTGTAAGATACTTCAAGGAGGAACAAGGGTCGCAGGCTTGGAATCCAAACCCCTGCTCACCTCCACCATCTACTCCTCTTGGGTTTGGACACTCCTCCCCCCCACACACACAATTTCTGTCACAGTCAATCGTGAACACTTTGTGACTTTAGCAGATTGTCGCCTAGGCAGAACACGCAAAATACCGCCGTTCACGTCGTATGTCTTGTCAGTTTCTTTTGTTCCGTCAAAAAACATTGAAAGTGCAAAAAGACACTCGATATGTTCTCGCTTTTAGAGCGGTACCATTGCCCTTCTTTTTTGCTTTGGACACACTTTTTCTACGGGTGTCGCGATCGATGACTAGTGGTGTAAAACGGTACTAACGCTTTTTTTTGTTCATTTCATATATACACGACGCATGTGCTCAAGTTCCGACGTCTTCAAAAAAAGCAGGATCAGCGCGACCGAATTCATTTGTCGGAGGAGATAGTGGTATATATTTCTTTGAATGTAATAAATCGATGCGTCGCCTTGGGATGGGATCGAAACAACACTGTATCCTCACTTTTCGATCGAGTTGCACTTTCATCTCCATAGTCGCCCAGCCGGCCCTTTATTCAATGTTGTTTTTATTTATTTCGATGTTCAATGGTATGGAAGGTATCTTATGCCCAGCACTCAGACCAGACAAGGGGCAGGAAGACCACGCAAGCGGTCCAGAAGATGCATAGTGCCCTTACAAACAACAGAGGGAACTCTGCAAATGAGGAAGCATTGTGGAACAACAGCCAGATCGAATGGAAAGCGACACGGTAAAAGTGATAGGCAAGTGTTTTCCGGCTGCGGTTCATGCCAGAGAGGAGGTCGACGGGACCCTGGGTGCATTCGCCGCCCTGCTGGAAGTAGCTGAAGCAACCGTTTCGGAGTGCAATCAAGTTGTCGTCTAAGGTTTATCAGAAGTGAGTGGGAAGGGTTGTTGGCAAAGGAGGGTTTGATGTATCAGCTCAAAAAATCATAAAAGTAGAGAACGCGGGTAAGTACTTACTTGAGGCGGAGAAGAGGGTATAGAGTGCCTCGGCGAGGATGTTGATGACAGAAGTGAGCTCCTTTCTCTTCCAGAAGAACAACTCCATCTGGACCATCGTCACCTCCTGATCCGTCAACACATTACCCTGCAACAAATCCCTCAAATACACCACATCGTTCAACGCCACTGTCATACCGCCGCCCGTCAAGGGATGTCTCATGTTCATAGCATCTCCCAATACAATGACTCCCAGTTCAGAGGTGGTAGAAGGGGGCAAGAAGCTGTTGGGCATGGTGCGAAGTCTTTGGGTCTCGAGGGCCTTCATGAAGGGTGTCTGGGCTGCCTTGGGCAGTTGCGGTTTGACTGAGCTCTCGAGGTATGAGCGCAAGGCACCCGAGGAAACTGAGGGCAGCTTGCCGGGGACGTCGATCAACATGCGAGTTTCTGTGGGCGAGATCTGGTACATGAGGATAGGCGAAGGGATGGCGAGGATGACATTTCCGTGTTCCTTGGCTGGAGGGATGTAGTCCTTGAGCACAATTCTATTGACATGTCAATAGTATCCATATGGTTAGCTGAGGCATTCTTGTCAAAGGACACGGAAGCACTCGTTCGAAAGAAAGCTGTAGCTTACCCGACAAAGTGAGAAGAAATGCTGACGCTCTTGCCAAGGAACTGCTTGCGAAACTTTGAGAAGCAACCGTCAGCAATGACAACGATCGGCGAACGGTAGACCGTTGTAGACTGAGCAGCTGATGACGATGGCGATTGCTCCAAGGCATCATCCTCATCACAGAGTGGCTTCTTGTCGTTGGCACCCTTCAATGTGCATGCAACACCAGTTGCACGGACACCATCGTCGTTGTAGAGAACCTTGTTAACCGTTGCCTCGACGACCGTTACACTAATCCCCGCAATGAAAAAGGAAAAAAGGGGGATGTGGTCAATTCCTGTCCTGTCGCCTGTGCGCATTTTCTTCCCTCAAAGCCCTACTTCCTGCTCCTGCTGAGAAAATTCTTACTTTGGCGCCCGCGATGCAGCAGCTCGGAGTTTTTGGATAAATCGTCCGTGGTGGAAAGAGCGACCTTGGACAGGCTTCTGGGTGTCCTTGTCGTTGGCGTAGGGGATAAGCACTTGCTCGGAGCCACGCATCACAGTATAGCCGTAGGTGGGGACCGCGTCGATGCCCTCCAAGCAGTCTACATTACGTAGTATAGAAAGTTAATACTTTGATCCGTTGTGTAAACTCTCATACCAACGATTGCGGAAAGAGACAGAGCAAGATTGTTACCAGCAAGGCCGAGCTCCTTGAGTGCGTTATAGCCGCTGGGCTGGAGCAGCTCTCCGACAATACGGTCTGGCTCGCTGAGATCGCGCTCTATGACGATTGACACGGCGAAGATCAAAAGGTATTAGCATTACTGTCGAACATGTAAGGACGCGTTCATAGCAAAAAGAAGTGAGTGAGAGTCTAATCTTACCAACCATCAGGACATGCTTGCCCTGCTTGCCAAAAGTAGCAGCGAATGCAGATCCCAGAACACCTCCACCGACGACGATCATGTCGTAGTCGGAGCCATCCTTGGGGATCGGGTTTGTTGCAATCGAGAACGCGGGAATGTTTCCGGGCATGATTGTTTGTTATGAGAATTGAAGAGTGGTTGACGAAAAAAGGAAGGGACGAAGAATGGAGGTGGAAGGTGCGAAGCAGGGTGTGATATGGCGAGGTGGGGTATCTTTGAGTTTTTTTTGTAGAAGAAAGAAAGGCGGCATCGTCGACCTTTTATATACATTGTCAAGGCAACGACAACGAGAAGCATGGGCAGATCAGGCCACTTCGTTTTTTTTACGATGTTCAACAGGAACGACAGATTGATTGAACCTGAAACATGGGCCAAGTGGCCTGAGGCGGAGGCAATTGGAGACCAGAGTTATCGATAGATATGAAAGTGGGGGAACACGGACAAAGAGGTCGATTAAGGCGCACTGGTAGGGAGAGAGTGGCAGACTGAGTGACTGACTGTGCTGTTTGTAGTACCAAGGTAGAGGGGCATGAGAGAAGAAGAAGACAACATCCGATCGAGTGGACAAGGCGGTAGAGGACAGTATCCCAATCCAGATCCATGTCCGAGACATTGGGCACACAGACGACTGGAAAAAATATAAAATTTCAAAGCCAATTGAGCATCCAGCCAAGGCAAGGGAGGGAATGTAAAGTAATATTCAATTTTCGGATGCTGCTCCTTTTGGGAAACAACCAACAAACTCAAGGGAAGAAGAATGAGAGTTCCCCCTCCCTCTCTTTGCACCACCGAGGTAGGGCTCTCTCTTCTCCTTCTTCTTCTTCTCCGTCTCTTCGACATCGCACCATCGTAACCACTGCAAATGCGCGTATATATATAGTGCAACCCATACCCACTTTTTTTTCCTCTTTTTTTTCACGCACGATAAGCTAGAATTTTCGCCCTCTCCTCTTCTCAGACAGAGAATATGGACAACGTGTGTGACCATTGTGACAGCAGTCAAAGCGCGCGATAGAAGGGAGGGAAACAAAATGAAGCGAGAAGAGGAGTAGAGAAGAGGGAGCGTATGGGTGTGCCACATGGATCATTTCTTGGTGCGCAAAGATAAATAACCATTACCTTGTGTGTCCGAGATGAATGAAGAATGAAGGGAGGAGGTGCTGTGTGTGTCTGCCTGACCAAGGAAGGATCAATGATCGCATATGCTGCAACACATTCTCTACTTGCGTTCCTCCCAGGGCTTTTTCTGACTCCATGTCCTTTCCTTTCTCCACTTCCACCTTCCTTCTTCCTCACTTGTTCATCCTTTCCCTTCTTTTTCTTCTTCTCTGAACTTTCACCCTTGCACCTCCAACGGGCCATCAACCGCTCTCGCCATCCTTACGAACCAATACCCTCCCCCTCCCCCCCCCCCCCGCGTTCACATCTCGCCTCTTCTCCATTCCCTTCCACTCCAAACGGCCGCTCACAGACCCTCTTCTGGCAAGCCAGGTGCCAACAACACCTCCCTCACTCCTGCCAACATCAGAGCCCTCCTCCTCTCATCTTCTCGCCCTCAGTGATGCCCCGCGTGCAGATGGATGACCACTTCCCCCAGAGTCATCATAATGCCTCCTACTCGAGCGCAGGCGTAGGCACCAGCAACAACTCCTCAGGCTCACAGCACGACTTTTTTCTCAGTAGCGGTGATCTCCATCAACCTTCGACTATGAACCAGCCTCAACAAGGCCAGGTAAGACCTTTGTTTTTCGTTAGTTGGTTGCGTTATGCATTTTTCTTTTCTTTTTTTCCTGTTTCTCTCTTTCCATCCTATTCATATCCCTCCCAAGTTCGGCGTAACTGGTCTTGCCCACCCTTGTCTCCTTTGACATTGTCCTTGCGACAAGAGATCGATACAAAGCCATTGGTTTACTTAGTACCCTTTGCACCTCTTTGCAAAGACAAAGGGCACAAGAGATCGTCGATATAAACACGTCTTTACAAAAACCAAGAGCATACTCATTACTGTAAACACGTCTTTCCAAAGACAGAGCCAACAAGAGATCGACACTAACGCACACTCTGCCCCGCTGTTCTACACCCTAATAGCAACTCGCGACGCTTTTGCGTGGAAAACTCAACGACCATGGCACTAGCATTCCTGGCAACTTCAGCGGCTTCGATATCTCTCGCTCCAGCTCTGCACCACCAACCAACCAAGCTCAATCGCGCTTCGGCCTGGGACCAGGATTCGATTCGCAACCCTCCAACGACCTTCGCTCAGAGACCGACTACAACAGCTTCTATATGTCCTCTTCCCGCCAAGAACCTCATCTCGCTCTGTCAGGCATGTACTCCCCAGGATTGTCGTGGCAGATGTGGTCCTCGGCAGGAGGTGGAGGAGGAGGGTTTGGAGACGAATCAGAGGAGCTCAAAGGTGTCACAGAGTCTAGCTCCCGTCTCGGGGGTCAAGGTATGCGAGGTTTTTTTAGTTTTCTCTTTTCGTTTCCTCAGAAGAACCATTGGACGGTGTCTATCTGTGGACACAAATGAGACAGGGCTCAGATGCATGCAGACTCCACCTTTTAACTCGTGTTTTTTGTTTATTGCATTTACAAATATCCCAACATCTTTTATTTAAACCTTCAATCCAATAGATCCCAACGAGGAGAATACCAGGACTACTTCCTCTTCACTTCACCCCAGGGATGCCGATCCTGTCTCGCTATGGAGACAAGACATCAATGTGCCAGAGATCCCACGGAGTGAGACCCATTCGCCCTTGTTGTCGCGCTACGGACTCGAGCCACCGCGCAGCGTTGCCTCAATGCCCAGCTCGCCTCTCTTTGGAGCACACACTACCGACCATATGAGCCACATTTGGGCACCAACGGTATCGTCACCTACAAACGATTTTCCTAGATCGCCCTCCCCTCTTCTCAACATTCAGCACCACAGCCATCTGTCTACACCGCAACCACAGTATCTGAGCACAGGACATCCCTCAAGCCAGTTGCTCAGATCTCCTTTATCACAGACCACGACACTGCCTCATGAAGGTCAGGATTCGCCCGATTTGGAGGAGCAAATGCGTGGAGTAGGACTTGGCCCTGACGACCTCGACGATAGATCTTCCCAGCTCAAGTCTGTCTTAAATGCCGCATTAGATGGTGGGGACGAGGAACGGATACCTTCGTTGGGCAGTGCTCGCTCTCCATTGTTCCACACCAAGTTTGCACCCCCGACGCGTTCTTCCTCAACTCCTCCTATCCACAGCCGTAATTTTTCGAGAAACGTCCCTCCTGGCTTCTCAAATGATCAACGAAGCGACCGGTCCACCTCTGAGCTGGAGTTTGGCATGCAGAACCTCCTTTTCACCGATGCTGTAAGCAGCTTGCATAGCTTTTTATGACGTTGTTGTGAATTGCTGTGGCATAAAGAAACTAACGACTTTCATTTCGTTGTTTTCTTAGGACGATGACTTGGCCATCCAGCAGGCAAACATCAGGCGTCAACAATACGAGTTGAACCAGCAACAATTGAAGTTACAGCATTTGCAGCAGCAGAGGCTCCAGCAGCTTCACCAGAAGCAGCCTGTCCATGGGTCCCACACCCCCGTCACCGCCTACTCACCGTACTTTGACAGCAATACTATGCTCAAGGACCCCCGTTTGATTAACCCTCAGTATGGATACGACTATAATCTCATGACAACTTCTGGATACCTTGCACAAAAGGATCATTTTGCCCCAGTCCAACAAGGTAAATGAGACCTTGCAGCGATGTGATTTTAGTTTATAGGTTCAATTTCAAATTCTAACGTAATTTCCCCTGTATTTATTAGATTTCCATTCGATGTTTGAGGGACACGACGAGGCATCCTTGGGATTCAGAGCCAATGATTTGGCTTATGACCCACGTCGCATGAACTCTGCGATTGGTCTGTCTCCAGAGTACCAAAAGGCAGCTCTTCTCCAGATGCAGCAACAGCAGCGGCAGCAAGGCGGCATCTACTCACCCAATCCCATGAGCCCTAGCTCGTTCGCTTCAGACTTTAATAATGCTGGTGGTAGCGCACGAGGATCTGCCATGAATTCTCCTAATCTCGCCCAATTGGACCCTCGTTTGGCTACAACCAACGCGGCTGCTGAACAAAAGCTTCGTCTTCAGTCTCAACAGACCCTGCTCCAGCACCAGCAGTTGTTGCTCTTACAACAACAACAACAACAACAGCAGCAACAACAACAACAGCAGTTGCAACACCCACAGGCCGTTTCAGGGTCCCAGCAGCAGACACATCCTCACCATTCGTCGAAGCAAAACCAAGGATCAAAGCAGCAGGGACGATCAAAGTCGTCTCATGGCGGACGTCACAACAAGGGAGGTCAGGACTCCTCCAAGCACTCCGAGCCTGACCAGGCGTCTTCTTGGTCGAGTGCCAATGCTAGCCCACCTCACAGCGCCCATCGACATGCCCACAAGGACGATGAAGCCGACTTCGAGGTCCACGCTTCAGAGGGTGGCCATGGCCAGCGTAGCGCATTGTTGGAGGACTTTAGAAACAACAAGAGTAACAAGAAATACGAGCTCAAGGTAACATCCGTCGACTTTCGGTCAATCGGATATGACTTGCGTGTGTGAGCGACTTTTTGCTAACCGATGCTAACGTTTGCAAATATGAATATCTGATAATAATAGGATATTGCGGGAAGTGTGGTCGAGTTCAGTAGCGATCAGCATGGTTCTCGTTTCATCCAGCAAAAGCTCGAGACAGCAACTGACGAGGAGAAGCAGATGGTCTTTGAGGAGATTATGCCTCACGCCCTGCAGCTGATGACAGACGTTTTTGGCAACTATGTGATCCAAAAGTTCTTCGAGCACGGCCAGCAGGACCAAAAGACCGCATTGGCCAAGCAGATGGAGGGCCATGTCTTGTCACTGGCCCTGCAGATGTACGGCTGCCGTGTTGTGCAGAAAGGTCTGGAGCATGTCCTGAGCGATCAGCAGGCGATTCTTGTCAAGGAGTTGGACGGCAATGTGTTGAAGTGTGTCAAGGATCAGAACGGCAACCATGTGATCCAAAAGGCGATTGAGTGTGTTCCTGCGGAGCATATTCAGTTTATCATTGGAGCCTTTACTGGACAGGTGTATTCTCTTGCGACCCACCCTTATGGTTGCCGAGTGATCCAACGCATGTTTGAGCACTGTGCCGATACCAAAACTGTAAGTTCCATCTTGTTTTGTTAATATGTGGGCGGCTGAGAAGTTTGGTTGAGAAAGGATATGGACGCTGACAAGATACCCTTTGTTTCCGTGTGTGCTAATTGTAGCCCCTGATGGATGAGTTGCACAAGTATATCCCCAACTTGGTTCAGGATCAATACGGCAACTATGTTATCCAGCATATCCTTGAGCGTGGTCAACCCTCCGAGAAATCGCTGGTGGTCTCAAAGATATATGGCCAGGTCCTGCCTCTGAGCAAGCACAAGTTTGCGAGTAATGTGGTGGAAAAGTGTGTCGCCTATGGATCGAAACTGGACCGCCAAAAGCTGATTGAGGAAGTGATCACGACCAAACCTGACGGAACTTCGCCGTTGGTGTTGATGATGAAGGACCAGTTTGCCAACTATGTTGTGCAAAAGATGCTGGATGTTGTTGATGGCGACCAACGGGATGTCCTTGTTGCCAAGATCAAGCCTCACTTGGGATCTTTGAAGAAGTATACCTACGGCAAGCATCTCATCGCCAGTAAGTTTTTTTCTTTAGGATTTGCTCTTGTCCTTCTTTTTTTTCTCCACGGTGGTTGTTTGTTTGTATTCGATCTAACCAACTTTTTCTTGTGTTATCCATGAAAAAAATAGAGGTGGAGAGGTTGATGGCGATGCAGGATCCTCAGGCCGCCCACTCGGAGAGCCTTCTTGGACCCCGATCTGCTACCCCCACACCCACTTCTCCCCGGCCCAGCCATGCCACTTCTTCTTAATACTCATCTTCCATCTAAATTCTTGCTTCCGTTCTTTCTTGCCAATCACCTTATGTTTTCTTTTTTCCTCCACCTTCTCTTTCGTTTCCGTCCCCATTTTGTACAAAGTGTAGATATGTAAGTAATTATGTCCTCCTCTTCAAGGAGGACTCAAGATATATAGATCTCTTTTCATTGAAAGTGACATTGTATTGTTTTTATTTTTTGGAGATGTTTATCAAGGACAATAACAAAAAAAAAAAAAAAAGAAAAGAAAGAAAGCAAGAAAGGAGAATCAGTTGCCGATGTAATACATGTTGAGATGATGCACCTCTCTCGCAATCCCATGCCAGCCCATAGAATCGAACCGGCCTCGAAGTCGTTGTTCCCATTGCATGAGTTCATACATGAACAGGAGGTTTGGTTGGATGATCACGCTTAGGCGACGGGCGCGGACCAGTAGGTATGCGTCGACGAGGGAGAGGTTGTAGTAGGCCATTAAGTAGGCGATCACGATTGTTGCGGACCGGGAGACGCCGACTCGGCAGTGGATTAGGATCCGGGTATTGTTCTTCCTTGCCTCGTCTATTTATTTATTTTTTGGTTAGGAAAAGGAGAACGCGTTAGTTTTCTTGTTTGCTTTGAACAGTTGGAGTGAGTGAGAGTATCGACTAGAGTTAAAATGATGAAAACAAAACAAACAAAAATGCTTACCGACAAAGGCAACAGAATTCTCGATGTGGCGCCAAAGTGGGTCGACTCCATTATCATACATATCATCCACAAGCTTGACCATAAACTGTGTCGACTTGTCTTCACTGCCAACCTCGCCCATGTGGATATCAAGTCCATGCGCCTGCTCGCCCACACTCAACACATACCGAATCCCCAAACTCTTCAACAACCCCGGGTTGGACGCATGCGCTAAATTGCCCAGGTACAAGAAGGGCAGGATCCGGGAGGGGAAGGAGCCCTCGAATTCTGGATCATAGAACCATCCGAATTTTTCGAGGTGTTCGGGCTGTGTGAAGGGGTAGGCTGCTGTAAAATTGTTGTTGGTCGTTGAAGGGAGAGGAGAAGGAGGAGGAGGAGCGGTTGTGATGGTGGGGATGATGGGGATGGGTTCCGGATCGGGTGTGGATTCGAGGCCCTCCATGGCCATACTGCCTCCGTTCCCAGAATCCTGTTCCTGCTCCTGGCTCTGCTGCACCGATCCGTCGTGTGGTCCCTGCTGAGAGGGTTGATTGGTCATATTAAGTAGCGACGAAAAGAACGACGACGAAGTCGAACTCATCGAGGATGACAATGACGATATGCCCGAAGACGAGAAAGAAGTCGACGCCGAAGCTCCAGGAATCGCACTCTTGCTGCCGACACTCAGACCACCTCCATTCTTCTCCGAGACAAGTCGCTGCCAGATCTGGGCTTCGACCTCAAGCATCATGATGGCATCGTTGGGGTATACAAAGAAGCTGCGGCCAAGGTCCGTCTGCATCTTGACATAGGCTTCGGCGAGGGTAAAACGATAGTGTACCATCACGGTCGCAAGCGCCAGCAGCGCCGTCTCCGTATATCCGTCCACGCAGTAGATCAGCACCTGGTGAGGTCTCTGCTGCTGCTGTTGAGCTGAAGGGCTACGATGACCAGCAGTGAAGCCGTTGTTGAAGGACGAAGGAGGTGATGATGGCGATGTGGGTGACGAGAGTCCTGACGCAACAGCAGCGGCAGCACTGGCAACAGAGGTGCCGTCGGTGACCTGGTTGATAAAGAAGGCCATATTGACGAGGTGCGTAATCTGGGTCTGCAGCATAGTGTTAATCATCTGGTATCCACCCACAAGTCCGGCAGCGGTCGCCCTCCGCATTGTCTGATTCGCGCCCACATCCACATTCTGCTGTCGAGCAAAGTTCGAGAGAGACGATGTCGAGGGCGGGAAGGCCTCCGGGTTACTTCCAGCAGTCAAAGAACCACCACATTCCAGATGGAATATCTCCTTGAACGAGAGCGGCGCAGGGGTGCAGGCAACATTGCTCTTGATCCGGTCCAGCGTAAAAGTAGTAGGCGCGTTGGCGCCAGACCGACATTCGACACAGATGGAAGGGTGGAAGTTGGTTTGGTCGCTGAAGGAAGGTGGGGTGAGGGGTGGGTAATAGTCGTTGGTTGTCTCGGGCGGTGGTGTCGTGGGTATAGCTGTCGACTTGTTGTTATTGTTGTTGTTGTTGCTGTTAGCCAAAGAAGTCGCGTTTGGTATAGTCGACGAGGCCGAGGATGACGAGAAAAAGTAGGATTGAAAAGAGGAACCCGGGGTGACGGGCGTAGCGAGGGCGGACGCGTTGTTGTTGGCGTTGTTCTGTTGAGGCACATCCGAACTGTTTCCCAGCTATGAATATGTAGGGGTAAAATTGGTGTCAGTTATTTTTGTAACGGTTCGTGCGCGTAGTATTTTTTTTGGGCGTCGTTGGTTGTCGCGTGTCAGTGCTCATTGGCTGCCATGCGTTTGCGGCGTGGGCGTGCGAGTATTTGTTGTTGTTCCTTCCCCCCCCCCCCTTTTGTGTTCGCTTCGACTCTCTCTCTCTCTCTCTCTCTCTCAACACCTGCTACTGCTGCTGCTCACAATCGTGGGTTGGACAAAAAAATGCCATTTAGAAGCAAAGTAGGAAAAAAAAGGAAGCGTTATCCGTCGATTGCAGTCCGTGGGTTGGATTTCTGACCGCGTGTCATTGCTGAAGAAGGGAGATTATTATTTTCCGTTTGGGTTACCGTGCGGCAGTGATCCAAAAGTCGATAAGAAAGACACCGAGCAAAGAAAGAGAAAAAAGGAAACTTACCCAGATGCCAGGCGCAATCTCGGAGCCGCGTGTGAGGAGGGACATTTGCTCGCGTTCTTGCTCCCAAAAGTCGACCTTGTTCTTGCAGTTGTGGCCACTGCTGGAGATCGCGACCAGCTCGGGGTACTTCGCTTCGAATGCCGCGAACGAATCTAATCACCACCATTTGATTTTAGCAGTAATTTAGAACGAGTTGCGATTATTACGCGATATATATGAACAGCATGAAGAGGGAGAGCGGGGAAGGGAGATGACAACGGCGAGCCATGTTATGGTTTGCCTTGGTTAATCTCTTTTCGCTTTTTTTCTTTTTCGCTCATTTGGTTTGTTGTTTTGTTTGTTTGTTCGTTTGTTCTCGCTTTCCTTTCTCCCCCCTTTGGATTCATGCATGCTGTCTGTTCTGTGTGACACCTCATGTCTTTCCCCTCCCCTGGCCCATCCTCCTTTAGCACGCTTTTCTCCCACTTTGTTTACGCCCTCGTCTCTGTCGTCGTTGCGTTTTCTGGTCTTTTTTCTTCCCGACAATTTTATTTTGGAGGAAGGAAAGTAGAGAGAGACGCTTGAATATCGTGCCTTTCCTTATCACCTTTTGATCCTCCTGTCCTCTTCGTTGTTCATTTCGCAAAAGAACAAAAAATACGGCGGTTTTTCTCTCCCTTGTCCAAGTGCGCGTGTACATGTGCGTGTGCCTGTGATGGTTATGCATTGCATTGCCGATGGAAATAGTCGTGTCGTGTTCTTCATCCAGCCAACCACCCTTCCAAGACATCACAACCCCTTTTCTAATCATATCAATCAAAAGAAAGCCTTTCTTACCTGTGAGGATAAAGGTCTGTCGTCGGGATTCGAGTGCCATCTGGGGGTACTGTTCCTTCATTGCCCTGAAGACCTCTTCCTGGGCGGTCGAGATCTGTTTTGCGAGTTCCAAGATATAGATATCTTGTTCGCCGTCCTTGGCATAGATGATCAGGTCCGACAGGAGGGCATAGCGAGGGACTTGAATCTTAAAGTTTCGAATGTTGATCCCCTCGCTCAGCGAGTGCATGAACGAGCTTTGGAGTTTCCTGGCGAGAGGGTGAGATGTAACAGACGAGGAAGACGAAGTCGAAGAAGAGTCGAATGCACCGCCGTTGCCACCTCCTGTTCCTGTGGTCGCACCATTGCTGCTGCCGATGGTATTGTTGTTGAATGACGAGGATGTGGTAGAGGGGAGGGACGAGGACGAGAGGGCGGAACTGGCTAGGTCGTCTGAGATGTCGGCCCAGTCGGTATTTGATATGGTTGTTATGTCGCCATGAGTTATCGAAGTAGCAGGGGCGGCTGTGTGTTGATGAAGAAGTTGTGGGTGGTTGTTGATGTCATATGAACCGTTGGTGTTGGTGTTGTTGTCATATGAACCGTTAGTATCGGTGTTGTTGGTGCTTCCATTCGAGTATTCAACATTGGAAGAGGCGGGAGGAGAGACGAGGGAAGGGGAGGCAGGGGACGATTGAGGGGTGGGCGGAACCGGTTGAAGGATCTCTGAAGGGCTGACTGAGCCCACGAGGCGGCCGAGGTCGAGTTCGTTTGCATGAACAAACATCAGCCCACGGTGTTCTGGCAAAGGGAGTTGAGGCGTCGTTGCAGTTGCTGTGGCAGGGTTGTTGTTGTTGTCTGTTATGTCGACTCCTCCTGTGGCGGCACAGCCAGCATAATGTTGGTGTTGGATGCCAAAGAAGTAGTTCTGGGGATTGCTTGTGCCGTCAACGCCGTGGAGCCAGGGGAACATGGCCTTTGTGGGCAACGGCGTTGTAACAAACTTTTGGTGGAGCTGGAACAGCTGGTGACCATCAATGGCGCGCACCGGGGGTTGTGAGTTCACCAATGGGTATGCCGCTAGGGGCTGCACTGTGGGTGTATCGACAACTGAGTCTGTTGTAGTGGTGGTGTCCATTCTAGAGTCGTCGCTTCCGAGGTGACCATTGCCTTGTGGAGGTGGTGAGAGGATGGCCGTTGCGACCATACTTGTGTGTTTTGCTCGGGTGTGTTCCTCTTGGGTGTTGGGTTTTTGTTGGTTGGTGATGAGGAAGGGATGAAGAGAGGGTGGTACAAGAGAGTGAGGTAGATGGAAGAACAAGGAGGAGGAGGGATGGAGAAGATGATGATGGCGAAGAAGAGAAGAAGAGAAGAAGAGAGAGAGAGGAAGAAAGAAGGGAAAAAAGAAGGGAAGGGTGGGAAGGGAGGACCAAGAAAAAAAGTAAAGAAACGAGAGCCATCAGTCGGAAAGGAATAGAGTTGGGCTTGTTTGCCCTTTGCTCGTAGTGTGGATGAGATGGGATTGGACAGAGTAGACATTGACAAACACGGACTTGTGTTAGTGCGATGATGCTGGAGAGAGACAGCGATGATACAAAGAAGATGCGGCCACGCGTGGAAGGGATGGACAGAGGGGGGGAGAGAGAGAGACATACACACACACACACACACACACACACACACACACACAGGAGTGAAAAAGTGCTGTCGGTCTCAGGCCTGGGACAACACAATGCAATGCAAGCATACCACACCTCTTCCCTCCTCTTACAAACAAACAACATCATCGATTGTCAGCCGTTTCCTGCTGTCTTTGAGAGCAGTAAAACAGATGGGATGGGAGAACACAAGGGAAAAGAGACCTTTTCCCGCTCTCTCTCTCTCTCTCTTCTCATCTTCCTTGGCTCCTCCTCTCTCAGAAGACACACATTGGCGCGCGTCTCTCGTCCCTACTTCTGCATTCTTAACCATGTGCCACCTCTCTTCAAAGTTCAAACACACACTCACACGGCCCTTATTATTTTATTTTTCGATCCCTCTGTGTCCCCCACTTCCACTGGTGCCCTCTACTACCATACGCTAACTTTTGATTTGATTTCTACCTTTTATTTTCATTCGTATTCTTTCTTTTCTTTACTGCCCTTGCTTTGCTATTTTTATGAACTGGAGTGGTCGTTATCCGTTTCTTGTTACTTTCCGAGGTCTATGTGTATCTTCTGTCCTACCCCCCATGTTCTCGTTCTGCCCTGAAAACGGAAGATAAGTAGCCAGAAGGAAATAAAGCAGAACGTGACCAAGGCGGATATGATTGGATGACGACCAGGAACAAAGGCACCAGCGTGGGCGTCTGTCTTCTAAGCCAATCACAGATGAGAATCCAAACTCATTTCTCTCCAATTTCGAGTAGTATCTTATGTCTTGGGGTCGTTGTTTGCAAGGCTCTGGTTGACAAGCAACGTCCAGAGGGCGAAAGGGAGAAGAAGAGGGAAGAGGAGATCGCCATCTATTGTCTTTGGGCCTGAGTGCAGTGCATGCTGCGACCCTTTTTTTCTCATGTGAAGAATACATGAAGAGAATCAGTCTGCAGAGTGTGCCTGTGTTCGCGCCTCTGCTCCTTTTTCTTGTCACTCACCCCCCTTTTCTTCATCTGGCAATGATAAAACAAAGATCGTTGATCATATTCAACTTCCAACAGCGGATCAGTGATCAGTGATCAGTCATCATATTTCTTGCTTCTGTATACGATCAACACGTCCCCCTGCTGTCGCGTATACTGTCCTTAGGGGCTTGGTCGTAGAGGTATATAACGCTTCAAGGAGCAGTACGCGTGTGTATCCAAAACGAAGGGATGGTGAAGTAATATTACAAGAAGAAGAATGAAGGAAGAGAAGTGGAGGGAATGGAGCTAAACAAAGAAAAAAACAATGGTAGGAAAGAAACGAACGAGAGGGAAAGTGAAAGTGACTCACTTGTGGAAGGGGGTTTTGCTCATTCGTTTCCTATGGATCCCGAGTTGTTGCCTGCTGTTTGTAAAAACAGCGTAGCAATCCTTTACAGTTTCTGTTGGGATACATAAGAAAAACATATGTGCCAGCCTTGTGTACTCTCTGTGTTCGTTCTGGCCTGGCCCTGATTCGTTTTTTGTGTACTGTACGTGTGTTTTTTTTTCTGCTTGAGAGCACAAAAGAAAGGAAAAGAGATACGAAGTGGGTAGGTATGTCAAGAGGAGAGAGAAGAGAGGAGAGTAGGTACTGTTTGTACGTGTAAGAGTGTGGAAAAGTTGAGGTTTCCCGTTTTAGCAGTTTCCCACGGGCGATTTCGTCTGACATCTTCACTTTTAAGTTTGGCCGGACAGTGGGGATGGAGGGGAGGAGAGGAGAAGGGGGATGTCAGCCCTCTCTTTCGCTCTGTTGAGTGACGATACGAGAGAAATGACTCGTACTGGGACGAGTTAGAGAGAGAGAAAGTGTGCCTGGTCGAATGTTCAGGTAAAGGAGAACGAACGATGACCACGGACAATTCGACCGGGGGCACCTCGCCTCCTTCCCCACTCAACCATCACGCCCTCTTATTTAAGCCGATAGTGTTCCCCCCTTTTTCTGTTCTTTCTCTTCTTTTCTCTATATTCCTTCCCCATCCTCTCCACTCTTCCTCTCCTTCCCCTTCCCACTTTTGACGCACTTTCGTCACTTCTTCTGTCTATAGTCACTCTTTCGTTCATCTCCATTCTTTTTCCTCATTCATCCTCCTTTCTGTTCATTCCCATAAAACATAATGTCTTCCATGCTCTTGAACCGCCTCTCGCTCAACAGAGCCACGCTGCTGCACTCGGCCGCCTCCCGTGCCAAGGCCATCCGTCCCATGGCCATCCTCAACTACTCGACCGCCATCAACCCCAAGCACAAGGCCATCTTTGACCAGCTCGATCTCCAGTTCGAGAACAAGGGTGTCTTCAACGGCAAGTGGGGCGGTTCTGGCCCCGTTGTTGACTCGATCAACCCTGCCGACGGATCCGTCATCGCCCGTGTCCAAACCGTAAGTCTTTCTCTCTTTTTTTTCTTTTCTTCTTTGTGTTGTTGTTTGTTTGATCATTGCTTGTGTTGTTTTTAAACAAGTTGTGTACAAAGGAGGTTCTCTTCCCTTTGTTCGGATTGAGATTGTTTGCTATTTGTATTGCGGCGATTCATAAAAAGAAGGCGTGTGAATATTAATCTTACTCCTTTCCTTCCTTCTTTATCCCTCCAACAGGGCACGGTGCAAGAGTTGGACGAGACGTTGAAGAAGATGGAGGCCATCAAGGTCATGTGGCGTGAGACCCCCGCTCCCAAGCGTGGGGAGATTGTCCGTCAGATGCGTGATGCCCTCAACGACAAGCTTGAGCCCCTCGGAGCCCTCGTCTCGCTCGAGATGGGAAAGATCCTCCCTGAGGGTAAGGGCGAGGTCCAGGAGTACATCGATATCTGTGATTACGCTCTTGGTCTTGGTCGTACCCTGAACGGCCAGGTTGTCCCCTCAGAGCGTCCTGGTCACTTTATGATTGAGCAGTGGAACCCTATTGGTACCGTTGGTGTCATCTCTGCCTTCAACTTCCCCGTAGCCGTCTATGGTATGTCCTTCGATTCTTTCTTGGCATTTGCATACGTGAATTCTCTTTCGATTTGTCCCGTGAGTCCCGCATTAACTAACATCATCTTAACATCATCCTCTTTCACTCCCTAACCATTTTCCTCTATTCACTCCTCTCCTCCCACAGGCTGGAACTCGGCAATCGCCCTGGTCTGCGGAAACCCCGTCGTCTGGAAGGGCGCACCCACCACAAACCTCTCCTCCATCGCCGTCACAAAGATCCTCGAAAAGGTCCTCGTCAAGAACGGTCTCCCCGGCGAGCTCTGCTCTCTCGTCGCCGGTGGTGCCGATGTCGGTCAATCCATGGTCGATGACGAACGTGTCAAACTCCTTTCCTTCACCGGCTCCACTGCTGTTGGACGTAAGGTCGGTGAGACTGTTGCCAAGCGGTTCGGAAAGTCTTTGCTCGAGTTGGGAGGAAACAATGCGATTGTTGTGATGGATGACGCCGATCTGGATTTGGCATTGAGGTCCGTCTTGTTTGCGGCTGTTGGAACTGCCGGCCAGAGATGCACGACTACCAGACGCCTGTTGCTTCATGAGAAGATTCACGATGAGTTCATTGAGAAGCTTGTCAAGGCCTACCAGTCCATCCGTATCGGCGACCCCCTCGAGGCCGGTACCCTCTGTGGACCCCTCCACACCAAGGCCGCTGTTGAGCACTACCGCAAGGGAATTGAGGCCGTCAAGGCCCAGGGCGGCAAGATCCTCACCGGAGGAAAGGTCCTCGACGACCGTCCCGGAAACTTTGTCGTCCCTACCATCACCTCCATCTCCCCCGACGCCGAGGTTGTCCAGAACGAGATCTTTGTCCCCATCTTGCACACCATGAAGATCAAGAACCTTGAACACGCCATCGAGCTCAACAACTCTGTCAAGCAGGGTCTTTCTTCCTCGTTGTTCACTCGTAACCCTGAGCACCTCTTCAAGTGGGTCGGTCCTTCCGGATCGGACTGCGGTATTGCCAACATCAACTTGCCCTCGAGCGGTGCCGAGATTGGTTGTGCCTTTGGAGGTGAGAAGGAGACTGGTGGTGGACGTGAGTCGGGTTCTGATGCCTGGAAGCAGTACATGCGTCGCTCGACCTGTGTCATCAACTACTCTGGACAGCTTCCCCTCGCCCAGGGCATCAAGTTTGAGTAAAAAAAAAAAATCTTTCGCTTTTTTGCTCTCAGGATACAACAACTACTTTTTTTTTCATTACCATGCAGCATAATTCACCCTCCCTTTAGAAGCATTAAAACAATTGTACATACAACTAAAAAAATGGTTATTCTTGAAAAATGTTGATTTTTTTCTTTTCTAAGAAGACTCTTGCTCGCCAGGATGTTCAATCGACGACAAATGTTTCAACACATCCTTCTTCGTAATCAATCCCAACAACTGACCATGTTGCGTACACAGCACATACCGCACTCCCTATTTTTTGAAACAAGACACAAAGAAACATGCCCAAAAAAAATAATGTTAGTTCAACCCCTGTGCACTCCAAAAGCTTCAATACTACAAAAACGTTTCAAGCGCCAAAAAAAAAAAAAAAAAAAAAAAAAGAAAACGTACCAGTTTGCGGAAGATGACAATGACCTGATCCATCGGGAACCGATGACTAACAGTAATCGGCGTCTGATCCATCCAAAGCCGGAACTCTATAAACGCCGGCGTGTTCTCCAATATTGGGACTACATTGCCCGCAGGAGTATTCCCCGGCAGATTCCTCCTCCTGGCTTCATCAATCGCATACCTCAATTCTGTCCTCGAGATATATCCGACCAGCATCATATCCCGGAGAGAATTGACGACAGGGTAGCCTTTGTAATGGGTCTCGTGGAGGAGATTGTCGAGGGAGTCAAGGGTGTTGCCGGTGGCGGTGACGACGACGAGGTCTTCGACGGGCGTCATGACTTGGGATGCCATTGTGTTGAGTTTGTATTCTTCCTTGTCGCCCAGGAAAGGGTATCCGCAGAGGAGGATGATTCCGTCGAATATGCCTTCTTTCCCGAACGCGTCTCCCACCCACTTGCTCGTCATCACTATCATCCATAGAATGCACATATTCAAAATATTAGTAAGGTACAATCCCCCGCGATTAGGAACAAAAAGGGCAGAGGTAAGGCGAGGTGAAGAGGGAAACGTACCGACGATCATGATGGGAAGGACATAGGTTAGAGCACCCGTCAACTCAAACATGATAATAACCAACGAAACCGTCATCCGAGTAACACCGCCCATGAAAGCGGCCGCGCCGACCATTGCATAAGACCCCGGGGTGACACAGGGGACATCCGGAAGACACGATGCAAACATCCAGAATCCAGGATGGTTTGTTTGCCAGGCTTGAACAATCATACCCAACGCTCGACCAAATAGCGCGCCAATGACCATTGAGGGCATAAAGATTCCTGCGGGGATCGCTAGGCCAAAGGTCAAGATTGTAAGGATTCCCTTTATGCCGCTGGCTGTCAAAAGTGAAAACACTTTCATGGCCACACCTCCCTCACTGCGTAGATCATGTGGATAGTGAAACCATTTGGATTAGTGATCAGAATAATTAGTCGGCGCAGATATCAGTTTTTGATCAGTAGACAAAGGGCCTTACTCGCAAAGACCATGGTAGTTTCCGGCACCGCCATCACACTCGCGGAACAAATTCGCAAGCAACTCTGGTGACTGCACACTAACAAGACAACACAAGGGTAGAATGTAAATGTCGTTAGCATAATGCGTACTTTCACTGCTGACATTGATAGTTTACATTTGTACATCTTGTTGCGTACCGAGTGAAGATGTTCAGGTATCCAACGACGGCAGTCAAGAGACAGACTGCAAAGACCTCATAGATAGGAAAGATCCTCAGCCACGACGTTTTGCGGAACGCAGCCAGTCGCAAGTTCATCCTAATAAAGAACGCGCCCCACAAGCCCTATTATTCAAACATCAAACGAAATGTGTAAGCATGCATGCAGTGACAAACAATCTTGACAAACGACAAACGTGACAAGACTTACACCGAGGATGCCGAGGAGCATGTAGAAGAACATCTCAAACCCATGCCAATCACGATCATACGAGACCTGGAAAACAACCAGCTTCTCAGTTCTGAAGGGATCCATCAACTTCAACGCCACAGCCGCAGCCATCGCACAAAAGAACGAATGCCACATCGTATCCGATGAAAAGTAATAAGACATCTCCTCCAGCGAGAACACAACTCCTCCAATAGGAGCTCCAAAAGCGACAGAGATACCTGCCGATGCGGCCGCTGACAGGATCTCGCGCATCTTGGCTTCGTTCTTTTTGAATTTGGGGAATATCCTGGGCAAGATGTTACCGATACAGCAGCTGATGTGTAGTAGGGGACCCTCCTTTCCGAGAGACAGTCCTGCAGCCGTGGAGAGCACCAGGGTCACAGTCTTGATGACCAAGGTCTCCACTCCGAGGTAATGGCGAATAACAAAGCCTCCCAGGATAGTTTTCACTTCTGGGATTCCTGATCCTTCAGCGTAGGGTGCAAATGTTTTGACGAGGTAGGCGGCAGTGGTGGCGAACATGAGCGCAAACATGATGTAAAAGATGTAGCCGACCACAAACGTCGCGCTGTTCCATGGAACCCATTCCGTGCACGTATCCGTTTCTATTCGAGGATCAAATTAAAAGGGCGCGTCAAGCTCAAGCATTGCGTCTTCTTAAAACTTTCCCGCAAAGAAAACAATTGATTCGAGTGCTTACCATCGAGTCCCCAGCAGCAAAAGTTCCTGTTGAGATAAAAGGCGGTATCACAGTAGCCCTCCTTGATATCTCCGAGCCATTGAGACGCAATATCAGATCCACCTGCAACAATACCAGCAGCGATTCCAACAGCCAACACGACAATCCATCCCTGAACCCAGTCGTATATAACCGCAATCTGGCCCGCAACGCCTGGTTGGCGATGCAATTTCCTCGTCCTTTGTCTCTCCTGTGCAAAGTCGTGAATCCAATCTGAAAAATGCAATTGACGTTAGTTAAGCAACAGCAGTATAGGAACAAAAAACCTTGCCAGCCATTGGGAAACTACAACTGAGCAGAAAACGTACCAATGGTTGTGAAATCGTCGTAAGCAACACGCATGCCGGTTCCTTCAACAACCCAGTCAACAGCATCATCATGGTACGGGTTCATGCCGCCAGGGTAAATCGGACTAGGGTCATTCGAAAGCGCCCCTGACTCATTAACACGGCTATCTACATCATCCTGACCGCCGGTTCCAGATCCTGGTCCACCCACACCTCCGCCTCTAGAGCCAGATCCGCCAGCAACGCCTCCGCCAGTATTACTGCTAGACGTTGAATTAAGTCCATGATGTCTCTGACCAGGAACAGCTCTGGGGAAGAACAGCTTCCCAGGCATTCGTGATTGTCCAATCCTGGCTCCCGACGCAAAGGGTCCCATGCCTAACCGTGGAGAAGGTGCCATGCCACTGCTGTTCATGCCCCCACTGCTGTTGCTGTTACCGCTGTTAAGACCGCCCATCCCGAGATTGTTCCCCAAGGCAGTAGATCCAACGCCGAGTCGACTGAAGAACGAACTTGCCCTTGTCCTGTTGCTCTCCGGGTGCGCCTTGTTCTTAAAAAAGTTGAAATCATGTCGACTCCTATTTAGTTTCGCACAGACAATAAAGCAATGACATGGAGGAGAGCGTTAGCAAATTGACGCAATATCATGAGCTCGAGCCATAATTTTTTTCTCCCAGGAAAGTATCCATCCATTTTGCCACAATCAGGTAGCAATTGACTTACTCGAGTCCTCGGATAGGTTCATGCGGCTGCAACGGCGTCTCCGAATCCGCGTCCTCCTCTTCATCCTCCTCTCCATCCTCACCATTGTCAGTACCATTCCATTGCCGACTCTGTCCATGCGAATCCAGTTGCGCTTCACCGTCTTCCTGGTCAATGCCGCCTGACCGCGTCAACTCCTGAATAGCCGAGGATCGACTCTTATCGTGCTCGCCACCACCTGCATAATGATGATCATTATCATCCTCCTCCTCCTCCTCGGGCTCGAACAATGGTTTCCGTCGGAACCCAGATCCGCCAAGCGCAAGTCCTAACGAAACGGGTCCCTTCTGGATCGCAGGACTCATCCCGGGTTGTTGACGGAGCATGGGTGGTGAGGCCACCCTGGTGACAGAAGATCCACCGAACAATGGCCGTGGAGAAGTCGAGGATTCTCGGGGTGGTTGTGTTGGTGAAGGCCCTAAAAATGACGACGTTGCTGTTGTTGCTGCTGTTGTTGTTGTTGTTGTTGTCGTTGTAGGCTGCTGCAAGAGGTCGTCCAACGTAGGAGACTGCCCTTCAGAGTCCTGAGGTTGTTGTAGCCGAGACGGTGATGCGGACGGACTGAGAGTAGCTGATGTTGAAGTAGTAAAGGGCAAGACTGGATTTGAGCTGTCCCTGTTGTCTGGTGATTCGATCGCCCCAAAGAACGCATCCGCCTCGTCCTGTCGTGAGGGAGGATTCATAATGTGTCTCGTTGTCGTTGATGTTTCTTGGCTTGATGGGGGAGAGTAACGTTGAAGGATGTGTCCTGGTTCGCTCTTGCGGGGGGGGGGGGGGGGGTTTCCTTTTCCTTGTGGTATTCCTGAAGTAAAAAGGATGAAGGGCGCGTCGGTCTACTTCTGTTGAGGGTGGTCCATAAGGCAAAGGATGGGCGATGGTTCCTGTGAAGAGAGAGAGAGAGAGAGTGAACGAGGGGTGGTGTGGAAAATACAAAGAATCGCTTCTCTTCTTTTCCCTTGGCGCGCGTTTCTTCTGTCTATGAGCCCTCTCTCCTTCGACGTCAGTTCCGCAATAGGAAGGCACACTGCACAATCTCACATCCCTTTTCTGTCCGTCGACAGATACTCCTCCCAAGCACTCCTTCTCAATGCCATCGACACGAACAAGACGATTGCCATTACCCATTTGGGGGGTTTAATGGACTAGAAAGCGAACAAGGAGGAAACTAGGAAACAAATATGAAAAACTATCTAATAAAAAGGCTGCTGGGGCTGCTGGCCTGGTGGTGGCATAAACCGACGGGGTGTGGGTGGAGCACGCGACGATCGGGCGCCATAAGAGTCATGGCCACCAGGAGGTCCGTGTCTGCTATCACCATGTGCGCTGCCGTAGCCGTGGTGTGGGCCCGTCATATGACCGCTAGGAGGTCCCATGTGTCCACCGCTAGGTGCTCCAGTCCATGGTGCTCCTCCCCAGGGTGTTGAGCCCCAGTGACCGCTTGATGACGACGACGAAGGGTGTCCCTGCTGGTGCATCGGTGGCGCTGCCTGGTGGGCAAGATGGTGAGGTGCAACAGGCTGCTGTGAATGGTGGGGGACGTAGTGGTGCGAGTGCGAAGATGGTTGTTGGTGGTACGATCCGGGGTGCGAAGGTGTGTGGTGCGAGCTGCCGTAACTGCTGCCGTTGTAGCCGCTGCTCGAGTTGTAACTGCTATAGTTGTTGCTGCTGCCGCTCTGACTGTTGTAGTGGGGCCGACTGTTGCTAGGTCCCGCTGTGCTAGTGGAGGCCACAGGCTTGGGACGCAGCCTTTGTTGCATCAGCTCCTTGAACGAGTTGCACAGCGCCACGAAATCCTTGCAGTCCTTGTTGGTTGGTCCCTTGAGAACATAGTGATCGGGGAGGACCTTCACGCTCAACTCCTCAATCGGACGGCTGGCTCCCAGCTTGAACAGAAGCGAGAAGAATCCAGGGAACTTTCTGTCCAGAGTGAATCCATACACGCATGCATCAGGCTTGGCCTTTGTCTGTGTGTCCAGCGATTGCCCTATAATAAACAAATCATAAAAGTATCAGACTATTTGCTTTTCTTATATCATCCCGCAGCAGAACAGATAACATTGCACATCAGAATACTTACGAAGATCAGATGCACTCTCCTTGTACTTGCGGTTGGCCATGATGAGCTCGGTCTTCGCCATGATCGACTCAATATGAGAGACAAGCAACTCATCCAAGTCTGTATACTTGGAGTTATCGATCTTCAAGACCTTGCCCAAGCTGACATCGTCCTTCTTGTCCATCTCCAGAATGTCTATTGGCACCATGCAACATATATCGCTTATTAGTCGCATGAACAGTGAACACAACATCATCGACATAGTACAAACTGCGTGAGAAAGCATACCAAAGTGCTTGTAAAAGTCGTCGGCAAGTTTAACAGTCACCGTGAGATGGTCGACACCCCGGTTGGAGGGGCGGATCACAAGCTCACCGCGAGTCTTGTCAGCCAGGAACTCGGTTGCCTCCTTTCCGTTCATGTTCTTGAACAGAGGGTGGTTGATCTTGCGGCGCAAAAAGTGGGAGACCTTGTCGCTCTTCTTGACCTCATTCCTTGACCTTTCCTCCTCAAACTGATCAAACATCCTGTCCACGGGAAGCATGCGAATCTGTGTATCACCATGTCGAAGTTCGCTCTCCTTGCACGTCAAATCGGCAAAGTATTTTTCCCGGTCCAGCCTCAGAATCTTGACCTGCAGCGTCTGACCCTCCGAAAGAACATCCGACACGGCGCCAATCTTGGTGTCCGCAATGTTCTGGATCGCCAACATTCCGTCAATACCACAGTCCAGTCGGCACATGGCGTTCCTGTCGCGGATCTTGGTGATCAAGGCAGGAACAATGAAGCCCTCTTTCAAAGTCTGAGGGGTCTCTCCTGTCAACATGGTAAAGATCACATCAGGCGAAGCACGCTCGAAAGGCCGGCGGGGATCGCGGAAGGGATCCTGCAGCTCGTGCTTGATAGTTTCCAGGGTCATGCGCTTGGGCTTGTTTTGGATCAGCTCCAACTGGTGGGCGTAATCCTCAAGCAAAAGATCGTTTAACTTCTCGGCACTGTCGTCACGCATCAACTCCTCGACGTGCTGCGAGGCGTTCTCGTACTCCTCCAAGGCTTCCTCGTCAATCTCCAGAGCATCGGCAGCCATCTTACGGGCCAAGTTGTAATCTTCCGAGTGGATACGGGTCTCGTCAAGGACATCTCCTCCGTAGTTGGTGTGGACGCGGAGGAAACTGCAGCAGTTCATAAAGATGCGCCAGGTCAACAGCTTGCGAATGACGAGGTCTCCACGCTTGTCCAGACTTCCGTTATGCTGGTCGGCCTCGATACCCTTGATCAAACTCTGAGCCTTGCGAGGACCCAAACCACAGATATACTTCAGCATATGAGCCTTGTATGGAGAGTCGACGACGGCGTTAAAGTCAATACCGACGTGGTTAATGACGTTGATCAAAGCACGATCAAGCAACTCCCGGAGGCGGTCCTCGCCAACAAGGTGCTGAAGAGGGTGCTGGCGGATGTTGATCAAGTCACGTCCAAGAGCAGCGTACTCGTTCATGGGGTTCTGAATGAGACGTGCCAAACTGATACAGTAACGGGTCAATGGGTTGGCCTCGGGATGGTCTTCCTGAGCGGCCTTGGAATGCTGGTAGAGGCGGGCAACCTCATCGTTCGTCATGATCACCGTGATGTCATCTCCACGCAGCTCGCGAAGATCGCCAACGACCTTCTCCACCTGCTCCACCAGACGGCGCGTGTTGACAGTGAATCCTCCGACGATAATGACATCGGGGCGACGGCGATCTAAAAAGTCGATAAGGGCCTTCTGAGACTTTTCGTCGCGCAGGTTGTCGATCTTCATGTGGTCCATGAACTTGCCCTTGTCGTCGACAAAGGCGACCTGGATGGCATCCTTGCTGGATCCTGCTCCATGGGAGATGGCGACAACTCTGGCAGAGTACTCACGGTCGGGTCGTGCGCCACGGGGAACATATGGAGCCATCATCAATTTCTGTAAAAATTCAATAAAAACCAAGTGTTAGATTTACACTAAACATTGTCGCGAACAATAGACAGTCAAACCAACGGCAACGACAATATAACATACATCTTCCAAGGTAGTCTGGCACTTCTTGGCGACCCACTCCTCAGCCTGGGTCCTCAGCTTCTCACTCATGCCACGCTCGATCAACACAAAGACGCTGTCCTTCAGTGCAGTCGACAGGACTTTTCGGCGCAATTCGTTCCACTTTTGCGAGTTCTCTGAAAAGTTATCGCTCAAGAAATAGTCCATGATGCCCTGGAGGTAGTTTGCCTCCTCGGAGATCTTGATTTCGACCTTGACGAGCCCCTCCGACTGAGCCTGCAAGATCTGAAGGTACTGTCCGTCATGGAAATCTCGGACATACTTCTGCGCCAGACGCTTGAAGGGGTAGAAAGGGTGGAGCTCGTCAATGACAGTGGCACCCTTCTCCGTTGGGGTCACGGTCACACAGGCTGCGCTCTCGTACTTGGCGCGGATCGCCCTCCTGACTTGTGGGTCGACGGCCAACTCCTGAGCAATCATGTTCATCGCCATGGTAATGACGCGATCAGCCGAAGGGAATCCTTCTTTGAGGAGGTTCTCTGCAGATTCAGTAGGAGACCTGGCGATGACATCCTCAGGGAAGAAACGCTTGTTACCCTCGATCAAGTTGGTTCCAAACTCGCGTGCCGACAATCCGAAATCTTTGATGAATCCAGCGAGTTGCTGGCGCTTGACGGTGTCGTATGCGCCTCCTGCACCTGGACGTTTGAAGGCCTTGGTCTTGTCGATCTGCTTGGAGAAGCGGAGGTTGATATAGTCCGAGACGTCCGTGAGCTCCTCCAGTTTGTTTGCCTTGATCAAAGACTCGTTCAGGTATGGGTCCTTGATGTCCATCTTTTCCGTGAGCGCCTTGATGGCCTCGCGACGCTCCAAGAAGGAACGATACTTGAGGTCCAAGTCGTAGATATACCACAGATCCTCGCGCGACAAAAGGCTGGTGAGTTCCGCTCCGTTAACTCTGGTGAAGTAATCCCGACGATGTGCCTCGATGAAAGGTACCTCCATCAACTCGATCGACATGAACTTCAGGACAGCGTTGACGTTCTCGGCCTGGAAGGCTGGCTGGTCAACGCCTCTCCTAGTCTCGTTGAGCTGTGATGTGATCCAGTACGCCTCGTCCTCAACATCGTCGTCCGTGAGAATGCGGTCAGCCTGAATGCCGGGGCGGAGCTGCATGCGCTCAGGAACATCCTTGACACGAATAATCTCGTCCGTATCTGTCATCATCCTCTCGGCCAGGACACCGGGTTCAAATACGTCCTTCAGTCTGGGTTCGGGCTTCTTGTCGTAGTAGTTGTCCTCGCCGTTCTCCTTGCCAAGTGCATATGCGTAGTCCTCTCCGTCACCAAAGACTTCGTACCATTCACCCCAGACCCTATCGTAAGCAAAAATATGAAAAATGAAAGGTTAGAAGCTGTGTGATTACCTCGCCTGCATTGAACTTGTAAGAATCCATGTGAAGTAGGTACACGTACTCCTCGCTCAGGCCTTCAATTGGGGCTCTCCTGGCTCTAGGTTTGACGGGAGCCTTCTCGCGGCGGTTGTGTCGGTTGTCGTCAAGACCTTCATCATCGTCTTCATCGTCGTCGATGAATCGGTCCATATCATCCTCGTAGCCGCCGCGGTCGTCCATGCCCTCATCATCCTCGTCGTCGAAGATTTTTTGAAGCGCATCATGTCGGGGTCCAGACTCCTCGTCATCGTCACTGTCCTCCTGTCTGCGCTTCTTCAGGCGTTTGAATTTCTAGAGTGATAAAAATAAGAGTTGTTAGAAAAGTGCTCGTTGGGTAATACTGGAGGCGTAAATTCATAATAGTTACATATGCAACGTCTTGTTACCTCTGGCCGTCTGATCTTGACTCCGGTGTTCTCCTCCATGAGGTCCAGATCCTCATCATCGAGGTCCTCCTCTAGTACATGGTTAGTGGAAAAACGTTCACGGAGGTTTGCTCTTGGTCAGATTCGTAGCTCTCGCTGGAGTTCAACCGACAACCCGATCAAACACACAGTTGCAAAGGGCAAATCCTGATCCCTTACCGATGGCCTCCTTTTTTCTCTTCTTTTTCTTGGAACGGCGGACGACTTCTTCGTCCTCTTCTTCCTCTTCGTCTTCGTCATCGTCAACAATAAAACCGTCTCTGACCTATAATAGTAGCGAGGTGGATCAACGCGTATAAAGTCCTGTTAGCTGATAGGGGTCACTTAGTTGCGGTGGCGTGAAGCAGTGGAAAGTCCCAGCAGTTTACAGCATTGCTGAGGAGTTGTCGCTTACTCTCTTCATCTCTTCCTCGTCGTCCTCCTCATCCTCCTCAGAGTCATCGTCGCGGTCGCTGTCGTCGAAGCCGACGTCCTCGCCTTCCTCATCGGAGTAGTTCTTTCTCTCTTCGTCGTCCGACATGGTGATTTTTTGGGGGGGGTTTTGTTGTTGCTGTGGTGGCTATCAGCTGCGTAAGAAGGAGCGAATAAAACGCTGATGTGCTGCGGAACTCCTGGTGTTGTTGTTCTCGCTCAGTAAACGATCGCCTTTGATTCGAGTCCTGTCTTGTGTGTGTGCTGGAGTGTCCTTCTTTTTGTTAAAAGAAGCGGATTGGCGATCGTTTTTGTTGCAGAGGGGAAAAAAACGATCTTTAAAAGGGGCGGGCGCGCTGTTCTTGGTCTGGACGGGGGAGTGTGTTTCGTGCAAGGACTTGACGAGGGTTCCGTGATCCAGAAGCGGCTGGGGAACGGTGGAGGAAGGGTGGGGGAGAAGAATGAAAGGAAAGAAAGGAACGAAAGGTGAAGAGAAGAAACTGGAAAGAGGTTAATAAAAGTGAGCGCGAACGAACCACAGGCGAAGGTCGCCTGGACGACCAGATCAATGACGTCTCTGTATTCTGCTGAATCGCAGCGCCACCACCAGTCATCCATTAATTAGAAGAGCTCTTGGGCGAAGGTGACAGGGGAACAACTCTCCTTCTCCCTCCACGACACACAAACTACAGCCCATCACCGGGTTCGCAACACAATGACCTCATCTGGACGGACATCACCCACAGCGGAGCCATTCACACCCATGCGGATCGCATTCATCCACCCCGACCTGGGCATCGGTAATAAACACAGCTCTTTCGTCGGCACACAACTTTTTCAGGCTGCAGGAGCCAAAGGCTAGCAACTGATCAATAGATTATCATGTCATTCTTTAGGTGGCGCCGAGAGACTCGTGGTTGACGCGGCAGTTGGACTCCAAGACCTCGGGCACAAGGTTACCATGTACACCTCTCACCACGACCCTTCTCATTGCTTCGAGGAAACCCGCGATGGTAATTAGTTGACGTCTGGAAAAAAGGCATTGAACATATTCTCAAGCTTTCATAGTCTAATAATTATCACATCGCCATGACAACAATAGGAACATTGAAGGTCCAGGTTGGCGGAAACACGATTGTGCCAAGGACGATTGCAGGACGCTTCTACATCATCTGCGCCATTCTCAGGAACATTCACCTTGCTTTGATCATGATCATGCTGAACAGGAAACTGGACGGCAAAGAAAAGTTTGATATCATCATTGTCGATCAACTCTCCGTTTCGATCCCTCTCTTACGCTGGACTGGGGCAAAGATATTTTTCTACTGCCACTTCCCCGACAAACTGTTAACCAAACGCGAATCGTTCCTCAAAAAGCTCTATCGACTCCCTGTTGATTTCATCGAGGAACTCACCACAGGTACTACCACGCGGAGATTGCTTGATGAGATGAGTAAGGACATCGATAAGATCATGTAGCTGATCAAGTGCTTGGCACGTTCTCACTCTAGGAATGGCGGATACGATTGTGGTGAATAGCAAGTTTACGGCACACATCTTCCAGCAATCATTCCAACGCCTCCGCCAGATCCCTGAAGTCCTCTATCCCAGCATCCAATTCGACAAGTTTGACAGACCCGTGGATCTTTCACTGCCTGAAGTCCAGGTCTTGAAGGCGGCTGACGACTCTACTGTTTCCTTCCTCTCCATCAACCGTTACGAGCGCAAAAAGGACATCAACCTCGCCATCCACGCCTTTGCCCGACTCCTCAAAGGTAACGCCAGCAGCATCAAAGACAGGAAACTCCGCTTGATCATCGCAGGAGGATATGACACTCGTGTCTCCGAGAATGTTGAGCATCACCAGGAATTGGTCCAGTTGGCTGAGATCACGTATGGGCTGAAGACCTTCACACTCTCTTC
This sequence comes from Linnemannia hyalina, assembly GCA_019671135.1. NCBI lineage: Eukaryota > Fungi > Mortierellomycota > Mortierellomycetes > Mortierellales > Mortierellaceae > Linnemannia > Linnemannia hyalina. The sequence goes on along the minus strand of JAHRHY010000008.1, from coordinate 532,346 downwards.
AGGACAGACTGACAAGGCTGTTCCTGGAGATACGCAGGTCCTGTTCTTGCAGTCGATCTCAGATGTTCAAAAGCTGTTCCTGTTGCAGACAGCACGCGCCTTGCTCTATACCCCCACCAACGAGCATTTCGGCATTGTCCCTGTCGAGTCGATGTACATGAAGTGCCCCGTCGTCGCCGTCAACTCTGGCGGCCCCACCGAATCGGTCCTTCATGGCAAGACTGGATACCTTTGTGAGCCCGAGGAGGCCATCTGGGCTGAGACTCTCAAGACTCTGCTCGAAAAGTCGAACCAGGAGGTCGAGGAGATGGGCCAGGCTGGACATGACCGTGTTGTTGGTTTGTTCTCGCTGAAAGCTTTCGTTTCCAAGCTGAACGGGATCCTGGTCCAGCTGCAGCAGGGAAATGGATCCTCTTTGGAGTCTTATGGCATGTTTGGTGCCGTCCATCCTATTGCCATAATTTCTATAATAGCCCTTGCACTGTCCATCATGATCTTCTATGCGAAATAAACTAGCAAGTAAGCACTGTGTACATTTTCGATCTTTTTTTACAGCCGCTAGTGTTTATTTCTGTTACTTTACTCACTTCATGCTCTGGAAGGCACCACATCCTCAGTTCTGCTTCAACAACAATTGCTCGCACAAATCAAGCGTATTCCCTACGGCAGCACCCCTATCAGTCCACCCATCATACCCCTCAAACCTCAACTCCTCCCTCGGCCACAGCACTACATTTCCGTCCTCCTCCCCATTCTCCTTCGCCTTGGCCTCAAGCACCCTCAGCTGCCTAACATCATGCCCCACCATCTCCAGCGCATCCAAAAACGGAACCGTCTTACCCTTCCAAGTACCACCCGAAAATTTCAACACAAACTTGCTCAACCCAATGGCACACAGCGTCTGGGTCTTGCCCTTGCAGGGGGTATACATCCTGTGCTCGATAATGAACCATTTCTGGTTCCAGGACAAGAGGCGGGTACGGATCTCGTAGGTCTGGAAGAGTCTAATTTCTTTCTTGAACCACATTTGGTTCCCGCCGAGGGCAAAAGTCATCTTTTGGAAGGGATGGTAAGGGAGGGCGGAGGGACCGAGGAGTGAAGTGACGTATTTGACTCGACCAAAGTCGCAGTTCTTTCCGTACGAGCTATGCATATCGAGACATTGTGGAGGAGAGAGGATCGTTTTTGTTAACGAGTGATGGGAGTAAGGTGTAGCATGCGCGGATGACAGACACATTCCTCGGTATTCAATTAAACGCGGACAGCATTTTCCCCCTTTCCCTTTTACCTGTTGGAAAAGTGAAAGTTGAGATCCAGATCATCAAACCAAACCCTCTCCCTCACAACACTAGTCTCTGTCGGCTTGATCCTGAACGCCCGTCCATACCGGATCGAATACAACTGGACCAATGCAATTCGAAGACCCATCTTTGCATGGAACACACCCGGCAAGGACTTGAAGTTGGTCAACAGGGTCAAGAGGATCAATCGACGGATATATTTGCGTACGATGGGGATCAGTGGTCGGACGTGTTGGAAGTAGAAAGAGATTAGGTTTGCGGATTGTTGAAGGACTGGTGGGGGGAGGGATAGGAGGATCTTGTTCATGGTCGTTGGTGGCATGTTGGTGATTGTCTTGGACTTTGTTGGTGGTACTTGTGGGAGTAAGGTGAGTTTGGAGTGGTGAAAAAGAAAGAGGAAAAGAAGAATGAAAAGGAGGATAATAAAGGAAAGCAAAAGAGCCAGCAGAGGAACAAACACGGACACGAAAAAAAACAAGGTTGACACATGCAGGGTGGTGGGGAAAAGGGGGAAAAGGAGATGATGTTCGGTTGGAAACAAGAACAATGTTTTTATGTTTTGTGCAACCTACGGCTGCCAAGCCAGAGACTGCCCAGGACTCAAAGGAATCTGACTGCAAGGTTGGCCTTGGACAAGGAAGGAGCTCATCATAGCCGAGAGGTAGACTGCAATTGGGCTTATTGCTCGCAGATACCGAAGACAAAAACAACAAGGATGCCAAGTCGGCTGCCCTGTGATACTGCTTCAGGGCATCGCTTGCCATGCCACTTGGGACACTGGCATTTTTCATAGTAGTAAACAGAGCCCGTGTATGTAATTTTGTTGACTTTGTGAACTTTTCTCCAGATCAGAGAGGGAACAGACGTTTGACCGTTAGCAGTTGACAGGGGGAATGTCAACCGGAAGGATTAGGGGTCGAGTGAGAAGGGGTAAAGGAAATCTTTCTGCTTGTTGCTCATCGCTACGCCTTCGCCCGCTCGTGATGATTTCCATCCTTTGCTCTTGTCTTTCTTTTGGTTGACAGTCGCACAAAATGTAATGTAAAGAAGCTGGCACAGAAGGAAAGGGAGGAAATGAACCTTCTGTATTGGTGGTCTAGACCGTTCTTTTGGCCAAAGAAAGGATCATTGAGTGATGATGGCGATACATACTTGCCTGGTGGCAAGGCTGCTGCAGGGAAGATCAGAGCACCTTCCGCCGTTGACAAAAAGAACTTTCGCGCCCATGGTTCTGGCTGAAGAAAACTTGCATACGTCTATTCTGAGAGCAAAGGCAACCATGTCTGATTGACCTCTTTATATATCTTCAAGCCTCAATACTCGTCACTAGTGCGAAGTTGGGTGGGATGCGAGGAAGTTGTTCCTGAGCAGACGCCCAGAAACAGCGTCTATCTCACTGATTGGTGTCTAGATCGAACGACTAACGTAGCGAACGGAGAGACAGAGAAGGATTAACCTCCTACTCTACGTTCCTTGGTCTATCTTTTTTCCTCTTTCCCCTCTTTTTCCCTTGAAGCGTCATGAATGCGAATGATTATCCATTCCCCGTGGAGAATGCTTCTTCATATGCTGACTGGCGGGTCTTGAATATTTATAACTTTTATCCATGATGCGCTATTGGAGGAAGGACAAAAAAAGGTGAAGCTTAAGCCAACGACGAAGAGAAAGGTGATGACGAAAGATGCGCAAAAAGGTCTCGGTTGGTCATGTTAGCGGGCAAAAAAAAGTGCTCAACGAACGATACACGACACATGGTCGAGGCAAAGGGGAAGAAGGGCACCGCCACGAAAGGAGGCGCTGGGCATCGATGATGGTGAGGAACAGGACTAAAAATATCATCCAATCAGAGAAGACCAAAAGTCCGGTTTGTGATCCTGATCCTGTTGACCTTTGTAAGAAGGAAATAATCACACAGCCCTGTTTACCACTTTTTATTTTGTAGAGGTATGGAGAAAATACAATTAGACTTCGAGGTGCCTGAGGTTGCGGAACCGTTGACGAGCCCTTTGGTTCCCATGGCCAGGTTGAATCTCTACTCGTCAATTACTTGGTATGAGGTGAAAGGCCATTGTTGTTGTTTTTGCTGTTGCCAATTGAACGATAAACAACATCATACAGAAAAGATAGTTGTGGCAAGTCGATTTAGTGTTTGGCTAGCGCACAAGCGTACAAGGTCGAAAAAATGAAAACAGAGAGGAGGGGATGTGTGTGAGCAAACACCGCCTCAACTTTTTTTTCTTTTCGACCCTTAGCCCCTTCCTTTCGTACATAAATAAAAGCAACCACACCCCTGCCTTTGTTTTCCTCTCTTTTCCTCTTTTTCCTTCTTTTCCCACTTCTTCACTTTTCGCTCCTACACCGCCCTCCCCCTTCGCCTCCCTTTTTCCTTTCCAAGTGCTGCTGCCTCACCTTCAACACACAGGTAACAACAAACTGCAGGAAGCGCTTTTCCCGGTGAAAAAAGAAGAAAAGGAATGGCGATGACCGAAAGAAAAGAGAGCTGATCAGATCCAACAGCAACAGAAAGTGAGCGCTCAGTCCTGTGAAGGGTGCCTATGGTTCTGTGCGTCTCTTCCGGTACTTCTTCGACTCGTATGTGTGTGTGTGTGCCACCAGGCTGTTATCCTTCAACATCAAAAGGGGGGTCAGCAATACGAAGATGAAGAAACAGAAAGTAGAAAATAGCGTTGTGGTGCGTGTTAGACAAAGGGAGGGCGGTGTGTCGACTGTCTACAACTCACACTCCCCCTTGACTGCCCCTATTTCAACCTCAACCTCCCTCCCCTCCTTCTCTCTCCCTCTGATCATCGTCACCAGCCTCACTCGTCCTTCATCTTTTTCTTGTCCTCCCCCCACCTAACACAAACCTGCTTTCATCTCTTTCTTTTCTTCTTTTCTTCTTTTCGTTTTGATATCCTCCGATATAGCACACACCTTCTTCACTCTCTCTCTCTCTCTCTCTCTCTACTTTCTATCTACTTCCTCTTTATACCTACCCCTTCTTACAACACACCTAGAGACAAATAGAGAGAACATAAAAAGGCCATCATGTCTCGCTACCCTCCTGGCCAGGCCCCATCGGACTACCCGATGCAAAACGTCAACGTCCAGTACAACCCGAATGCCAACCCCTTCGACGACGAGCCCCAACCCGCCTACTCCCAGAATGCGCCCCTCCTCCTCTCGTCCGGATACAACAACAGCAGTAATAACGCCGCACCAGGCTTTGCTCCCAGTCCCGCACCTGGATTCGCTCCCTCGCCCTATACCCCACACCAGCAGCCTCTCGGCATACCCTCGCCCCATATTGCTGCAAACCCTTTTGCCGGCACGCCTGACCTCGGCCACCAGGGCTCCCCTCACGTCAAGTTCGACATGGCCGGAGGTGCTCTGCCCCCAGGCACGCCCGATACTCGCCACTATGGCCCCGCACCCACTGCTCAACGTCGTCGTTACCAGACTACCAAGAAGGTCAAGCTGACTTCAGGTAACTTGGTCCTCGACTGCCCTGTGCCCTCAAAGTTCCTCAAGACGCTTAAGCACCAGGAGGGCGAGGAGTTTACGCACATGCGCTACACCGCTGCTACCTGTGATCCCAACGACTTTGCTGCCGAGAACTACACCCTTCGACCCCTGTTGGTGGATGACCAGCCCCGTGAGACTGAGCTGTTCATCGTCATGACCATGTACAACGTAAGTTTGCGCGCCACTTGAGCGACTATTACGTTGTTTTCAGGCTATTTATTCGCTTGTTGTTTTTTTGTACTTTTTTCCCCTTCCCGCCTCGTCAGTGCTTTTTTTTTTTTTTTTTGTTCTGGAGCAACACTCTATTCCCGCGGGCGAGAACTCAGTCAATGGGAAAGGAACACAGAAAAGAAAAAAAAATAACGTTAAAAGACGACAGCAAATCAAAACAACAGCAGCGGGAAAGTGACAGGGAAAAAAGGAAAATTCGCCGGTGATAGTGATATGGGATCCACTCAGCCTGCTTGCTTACCCTTCTTGCTTGGCTGGCTGGTTGGTGGGTTGGTTGTTTGGTTGGTTGGATAGCAAAAAAAGAAAGGAACAAACAACTAAACCGTTTTATATCATTGACGAAGGACCAATCTCTTCTCAGAGGCAAAAGAGACATGAAACAAACAAAGCGATCCATGCTTGTGCACTCAATTAACCCTTTTGTTTGTTTCTCTCTAAAACAAATAGGAAGATGAGGTTCTCTTCACAAGAACAATGCACGGTGTCATGAAGAACATTCGCCATCTCACCACCCGCGACCGCTCCCGCACCTGGGGCCCTGATGCCTGGAAGAAGGTTGTCGTCTGCATTGTTTCTGATGGTCGTACAAAGATTAACCCCAAGACCCTCAACGTCCTTGCCGCCATGGGTGTCTACCAGGATGGTGTCGCCAAGAACATTGTCAACGACAAGCCCGTCACCGCCCATATCTACGAGGTATGTATCAATGTTTTCAATCATTATGTGTGTGTGTGAATTTCCTTCAGCCTGTGAAAAATACTAGTTTTTCTAATGAGCCGCTCCAATTGATGAATGCTTTATACAGTACACAACCCAGGTCACCATTGACCCCGAGATGGGTCGTTCAGGACACGACAAGGGCTATGTCCCTGTCCAGATTCTTTTCTGCCTCAAGGAGAAGAACGCCAAGAAACTGAACTCTCATCGGTAAGTAAAAAAAAAAAAAAAAAAAAAAAAAAAAGGCAGGGCTGACTGTGAAAGGCAAACGGCTATCACCAAAACGCAGTGTTTCTTTCTTGTTTGTTGCTATTATTACACCCTTCCCGCTGCTTGGGGACTGGGCTGAGAATATGACATGGATGGGCTGTGGACACTCTGGACTGGATACACACTAGCGGAAAAATCATTTGGACTGTCATAGTTTCTAACTTTCAATCGATATTCCTCGCAATATATCGTTTCATTAGTTGGTTCTTCAACGCCTTCGGACAGGTCTTGAAGCCCAATGTCTGTGTCTTGCTCGATGTCGGAACCCGCCCTGGATCAACTTCCATCTACCATCTCTGGAAGGCTTTCGATCTCAACTCGAACGTCGGAGGCGCCTGTGGAGAGATTTGCGCCATGTTGGGTAAAGGAGGCAGCGAGCTCCTGTCGCCCTTGGTTGCTTCCCAGAACTTCGAGTACAAGATGTCCAACATTCTCGACAAGCCCCTCGAGTCTGTCTTTGGTTACATTTCCGTCTTGCCAGGAGCCTTCTCTGCTTACCGTTACCGTGCCCTCCAGAACGACCCCTCCGGCCAAGGTCCTCTCGAAAAGTACTTCTTAGGTGAAAAGTTCCATGGTTCCGATGCCAACATCTTCACCGCCAACATGTACCTGGCTGAGGATCGTATCCTCTGCTTCGAGTTGGTCGCCAAGAGAAACGCCGCCTGGGTCCTTCAGTACGTCAAGTCTGCCTACGGTGAGACCGATGTGCCCAGCACTGTTGCCGAGTTTATCTCCCAACGTCGTCGTTGGTTGAACGGTTCCTTCTTCGCTTCTGTCTATGCCTTGGTTCACCAGATGGATATCTGGCGCTCAGACCACTCTACATCCCGCAAGATGTTCTTCCATCTCGAGTTCTTTTACAGTTTTGTCTCTCTTTTCTTCTCCTGGTTCGCTTTGGTAAGTTCTTTCACCTCTCCGCCTACTTAATATGTTATATATATTTTTTTTTTGCATGCAGGCATGTTTTGACTGACAGTTCATATGCACATTGTTATTTCGAATGAATTAGGCCAACTTTTACTTAACGTTCTACATTCTCGGAAGCGCGATGGTCTACTACGGAGAAGGCAACACAGAGGGACATGCGCCTCAGCAATCGCCTTTCGGAGAAAACGCTGCCGGATTCTGGATCTTCACCATCACTCGCTACATCTACATCTTGTTGATCATTGCTCAGTTCATCATGAGTATGGGTAACAGACCTCAGGGATCGAACTGGGCCTACAAGTCGTCGATGGGATTCTTTGCGGTGCTGATGGGATACATGTTGTTCGGAGCCGGTTACATGACTGTTCGCGGAATCCAGGAGGTTCAAAAGGACAGGCCCGAAGGACAATCGGAAGCTTCGTATCTTTTCCAGAACGACATGTTCCGCAACACTGTCATCTCGCTCGCCTCGACCTACGGACTGTACTTCTTTGCCAGTTTCCTGTTCTTGGAGCCCTGGCACATGTTCCACTCGTTCATTCAGTACCTGTTCATGGTCCCCTCGTACGTCAACATTCTCAACGTCTACGCCTTCTGTAACATCCATGATATCTCCTGGGGAACCAAGGGAGACACCTCTGTTGCCACGGATCTCGGAGTTGCCAAGAAGACGGCCGAGGGAGGAGTCGAGGTCGACGTGCCCACGGACAGCCACGATATCAACAACGCCTACGATGAGGCCGTGTCTTCGCTTTCGATCAAGACTGTCGAGGTCAAGCAGAGTCGTGATGCCAAGACCAAGCAGGAGGATTACTACCGTGAGATTCGTACTCGCGTCTTGCTGTCGTGGATCATGTCCAACGCCCTCTTGGTCGCCTTGGTTACTTCGTCTGCTTTCGGATCCGATTTCACGAAGAACAGTCAGTTGTACCTCGGTATCGTCCTCTGGTCGGTCGCTGGTCTCGCCCTCTTCCGTTTCATCGGCAGTGTCGCCTACATGGTCCTCCGTCTCTTCAACGGTCGCGTCGTCTAAGCAAGTCAGGTTACCATCTCTTTTTTTACATATGCACATTTTCTCTCTTCCATTCTTTCAACTCCATTCCACTGTAGAATAGTCTTTTCAACCGGGGTTTCCTTATTTTGTTTTTGGTCATCATCATTGTGTCCTCTGTTAATAAAAAAACAACAACATTTCATTATCCACACCCCTTTGGTCCTCATTCCTAACACAGGAGCGATGCTCTCCCTTTAGATGCCTTCTTCAACTGTAGAGGCATAGTTTGCATGAAAACATAGCAGGCTGCCGTCGTGTCAGTCTTTTGTTTTCACAATGACCAGACCCTCAGCATCAGCTTGCAGAAAACGTTCACTTTTGACAGCAACAGTTGCTTTTGCATGGTTGATAGCCGACTCCTAACTCGATGCGACAAGTGAATATTCTAAAGCGTTACAATTTTCTGCATTGTGTGTAGTGTCACATATGTTGGCTGGATCATCGTCGTGTTCCGTACTCTGCACATTTGGTCCTTTGCAGGAAACGAAGAATAGCTGTTGGCTAGATGAATGGGCAGCTAGGACCTAGGGATGGCAGTCATTTTATGGGGGAAAGCAGCTTTTCAATCCTTTGACTCCCGTGCAAAGAGGTACGAGGGGAGGGGTTAACTTTGTACTGCAAGAAGGTCTCTCTTGGTGGGAATACATACCGACGACCATAAACTATCGGTCCAACTCCCTTTGGCAAAGTCGTTCCCCGCCGTTTCTCTCTTCCATTGAGAATAGTACCTCTAAGAGGATGGTAATGCTCTAGTGGTGTAAACTTGACCCTCAAGCCGGGGCATCTTTCATCATAAAGGGTGTTTCCAGACTAGTTTGAGGCGTCCATGTCAAGGGGTCGGTTCAGTTCGGGAACTAATGCCAAAAGGGCATGAAGATGAATGTGCACGTTCGTCCCCTTTAGTGTTGTCCCTTTCTCTTTGAAGTTCTCTGAAAGATGTGGTGTTGTCCTTGAAATTCAACTCTGAAAAATGGTGTTGTCCGTCTCCCTCTGATGCCTCCGCTTTGCGTTCCAGCGGCGGTGTACTGGTGAGCGGCAAGGAGTCTTCCACGCCGCCCTGGGGGCACGGATCTGCGAAACTGACCACCAAGCCAGGCATCCTCGTCAATGATTTTAAAAAGCGCGCGTATGGCGCGGCATCCCAGTCTCAACCTTATTCTCGTTTTTTTTTTTTCTTTTGCACCCGCACACCCAACCTTACACCAGAAATACTCTTCCACAGCATCGCTTGCCGTCCCCCATTCCCTCGAATGCCAAGTCCATCAAGGATACGTGCACAGAACACCAAGCTTTCTGAGAACAGGCAAATTCTGATAGCCAGCTGCCAATCCGACGACGGCTCGATCAAGGAGTCATCGATCAATCACAACGATTTCATTGGCAACATTGATGGTGAGAAGCGATAAAACACACACACACACACAAAAGATCCAGGCAGTTAAAAGGATTCATCGCCCAGGCCATTTTAAATGGGCTCAGTCCAACTTTGCCCATGACGCTGAAATTCGCGATCTCAAAGACGTAACCGTCTTTCAAGGGTACATTAAGAACGGAAAAGGGGATGGCCAGTATGCTACCATTGACCTTGGTAAGTAAATGGGAAGAGGGAAGGCGCACTAGGTACTATTAGCGAGTGGGAAGGTCTGAGCTGAAGGACTTGGATTTCTTGGAATATTCGCCCTCTAACTCCCGTTACCTCTTCCACCCACCCCAACCTCTCCCTTTGTTCTCCAAACCCTTTGGGCATTCACGTCTCCAAATTTCCTTCTCATAGCTGACAAAATTAAGAATGTGGACGGAACGCTTACTTATGTTGGAGGGACGCCCCGCGACCCCCCAGTTAATCCTAGCGAGGGTGAGGATGGCGGTAACTCGAGACAGGGCTTCAATCTGCTACACAACTGCCTCCACCGCCGCCAACCAAGGTGTGACAATACACTTCGCCCACGTCAATAAATTCCCTTTTTGGTATTCCCTATGTAAACACTCGCTGCTCATTTGTAGCTCTGGCTGAAGATGGTGTGTTGTTCAGAGAGAGAGAGAAACGGAGGTAAACCTGCGTATGTATGCATATCAGGCTGTGCTACCGCCATGTCCCTGTGTATCCTCCATCCTTTGACCCCTGTGGCACAAAAATGGCCGTACCTAGAAGAATCATGCCCTGCCTCATTTGACCCCCCTCTCCTTCGCGAGTGATTCGGCGGCGCCTCATGGCTTCGCGCCGATAGGCACCCGTTCCTGTGCTTGAGAGCTCTGAGCTGTTGAAGCTTGTCGGAGGAAGAGAAAAGAGTGGAGAGGGGAGAGGAGAGGCGACATTTGCTTCTCCACTTCACACTCCTCTCAGTCCCTCAGCTTTCCTGCTACTCTGCACACAGTGTCGTCGCCCAACTGCAGCAATTGTCCAGTATTACCAACATGGCGCGCTTGCATCTTGTGGAAAAACCTCCAGCCCTGACGTTGGAAAACGGACATATAATGTTGGTGCCTTTGCTAATGTTATCTTATTTGCTCTTTCTTGCTCAGTCCCACACAGGATCCAGAGCTGGCCAGTTAACCACCAACTTGACTGTATTGCCAAAATTCTATATATCTGTATATATCCCGTCTTTATTCCTACTTTTTTCATCGTGTCCTCATTGCCTTCTTGCACTCTATCCTCTTCACATTATTGCCCAAGGGCGGGAGGAGCAATTGCTCTCTCCTACGCTAACCTCTTTCTCTTCCCCCTACTCCTCCTCGTCTGTCCACACTCTACACCCAAGACTGTAACCAACGAAAAAAAAAAGACTATATCAAGCACATCGGTCAACACCCTCTATACATTTCTCCATCGACTCCAATAACTTAACCTACTACCCACAAACACTGCCAATCCGGCAACAACCAGACTACCGACACTCCACGTGCGGCTCGATGCCTTGTACGCCATCCTTGCCATGCGGGTGTGTTTTTTTTCTTGCCCTTCACGTTTCTGAGTATCCCCACCCCTCGACTCTTCTCTTCGTTTGAAGTGGTTCTCTTCATCGGCCGAGTCGGAACTATCGAGGATCATTTTTCTTTCTGTATCAAGAACAGCCCGGATTCAGTGTCCCAACCTGATTTTCACTTTTTTTATGAGGACCTGATATCATCGTCGTTCTTGAGATTGGAGAAGTAACTTACTGAAAGGAATCCTGGTGCGCAAGTAGTAGAGTACAAAACAAAAAGAATAAAATGTCTTTTTTTTTGTTGTGTCTAGGGCACGAATCCTCGGGGTTGTTGTGGTTGTCGGCTAAGGAATATCGCTTCATTGAACCCAGGGATCCCCAGTGGAACTCCTGCTGGATCTATTGGCTTTATCCGCCCTGGCATGCAGTCCTCTGCCGTCTTATGAACATCATACATCCTCCTCGAGGGGGACGTTTCATGTTGGACGATGCCGACCGTTCGTAAGTAAAAATGTCTTTTTGTTCTCGGTCTACATTTTTTTTTTTTTGGCATTTGTACACGCGTTATTGTTGTAACCGTTTGATATGCAACAACGCGTCCCGCTCATTGACGGCCGATTTTTATTCCCTTCTTCCCGTCTTTTTCTTAGTGCACGACTTTTGTTTCGAGGAGTGAGCATTTATGGGGAAAATGACAACATGCGCCAGATCCATCGCCACTCAACTCCGAAACTCATTGTGTTCGAAGGTCAAGCCGTCCATTACCACCATCAAGGCGACCCACTCACTCACCTATTACTACTACTCTCCTCCCTTGAAGTCCCATAAATGTCAGTCATCCAGCTTGACGTCTATCCTACCAATGGGAAGGATCGGATGTCATTCAGGAATGCGAAAAGGCCACGAGTACCTCAGGCGCGACAGAGAGGATGAGACGGAGGACAACTCCCCCGTATTGACATTATTCCATCAGAACTCTTTTTCAACTCAATATTCCGTGAGCACAAATGCATCCTTCCTGTCACATCATGAACCCACATAGTCATCGAGGGGTCCGGGACTTATTGGCGAAAGAAAAAATGGTTATGAACTTCCTTTTTATGCGACATTCTTCCTTTTGTTTCTTAGGAAGATTCGGAACCATGGACATGCATATTATTTTTGCGCGCTAGAATTACATTCATCTCAATCCATAGCCCCACAGAGTCACATCCACCCTTCTTAGTCAAATGTCCAAGTATAAAGAAAGACGAGCTAGTTGAGAACCTTTGGCATAGAGAGAGAGAGTTGTTCACTTCATGGATTTGAGGTTTGTGTCAGAATTAGGTACAGCATTCCTCTGGTTTAAGAGAGAGACATAAAAACACCCCTCTTCTCTACTTTTTATCTCTTGCGTCCTCACTCCACTTCTCTTCTTTATCTTTCTCTCATTTTTTCCTGTATCATAGGCAATCTTCTTTTGACGATCATGGTTCGCTTTACTTTGTTGACTACTTCGGCTCTTGCCATTGCCTCCTTCCTCGCACCCACTGCTTTCGCCTGTGGTAAGAACCAGAATGCCTTTGCTCTTATCCTTCGTAACCAACTGTATATGCTGTCAATTGCGCCATGCCCGTACTGAACAACAACCACATGTATACCATGTATGCTCACTTACTAAAACACCCCACACTTCCACCCACTTCTACCTCTTCCTTACAAACAGAGCGTGAGTGCAGGATCTACCCCGTCAAGTTCCTCGTCGAGCGCTACTCAACCGTTATCGACCGCCGGCTCGCAACCCTCCCCATCGCCGACCGAGCCCGCGCCGAGACCCTCTCCCACAGCGCCATCACCTCCCTCTCCGGCCGCGGTGGCGCCATCGACGAAGCAATCTTCTCCGTCTTCCGCAAGAATTGTCACGACAAACCGCCCCGTCGATCCCCCGACGAACTCTGTGGGTCGGCAAAATCCATCGCCTGTTTCGCACCCTGGGGTCATCGTGATGGGGTCTTTGATATGGTTCATCATGCGGTTGTGAATGTGATGAAGAAGACTTATAGAGAGGAGAATGCGATGGTTCAGAAGGCTATGGTTGCGGGCGTTGAGGCTGCTTGTCCGGGGGAATGTAAGGCGTGGGAGGCGCCTTTCCAGAAGTTGATGCTGGGGTGGGAGCAGAGGGAGCATCATAATGTTTATGGGGCTAAGACGCCCAACTGTGCCAAGGGTCGTCTTGCCTACTAAGGGGTACAGCGATTTGCATTCCACCCTAGTTTTCACAATGTACAGTACTCACTCAGTGTAATAAAAAGCGGACGTTTGTCAAAGTCCCCATCCACTCCTTCTCCCCCCTACTCGTCTCTGACATCTTAGACAGCAACAACGTCAACAACATCAATAACGCGTAACAAGGAGGCTGTTTTTGATCTTAAGGCTTCCTCCCATCCTCTCATCCTCATGGACCAATGACCATCCACGAAAAAGCCTAGAATCCCTTACGAACAGCAAGGACCAAACACAAGCGGGCGTGCATAAGAATGATGTTTTTTTGTCTATCTTGTCTGTGTATGTGTTTGGTCCTGAGCGTTTTACCTTGTTTACCATCCACATACACACATCATGGTCTTATTCTTTCCTTACTTGTTTTTCCCTCCATGCCCATTCATGCCCATAGCCATGCAGTGTTTCAAATTGTTGATTTCCAAGCACATATCGAAACGGCGAACTTGGTTGTAATGGGTTTTTTTTTGCTTGTCCGGATTCTACCTCTCGCTCTAACTGCCGAAACACCCATCGGCTCTCCTCGTACATCGCTTTTCATCGTCTCTCCTTCTTTCGAAAAAAATGACTCACCAAGAATAGGGAATCGGCCATTCCTCACAGAAGTAAAACTTGCTGACGAAGACAAGATCCATTCCCCGATCGAGTGAACAATGCAAGAAAAAGAATGAAACCACAAAAGGGCGAAAGAAGGGAAAAAAAAAAAATTCAGCCTCGCCACATTTTTTTTTTTTTTCCCTTCTCACCATTCTTAACCCTGGTTTCTCATCAACCCATTTGTCTCTTGTTTCATCGCCTTCACGTTCAACCAAAGAACGTGCACAATGAGGATTGATAGTCCTAGTTATGCGAGTCAGTCAAGGGACAAGAACAATGATGGAGTAAGGAAGGAAGGGGGCGGAGAAGGAGAAGGGGGAGGTAAGAATGGCGTGAGAAAGTTAATACCAGCATGTACCGAGATTCGACGCCTCTTCTTTCCATTGTGTCTCTTCTCTCACCCACTCCCGTTCTCTTTCTTTTTTATCTCCTTTTACCTTCCCTTGTGACTATCATGGAGAAGGTTCTTTCACAATAGAAGACGAGAAAGACGGAGGTGTGAACACGGACATCGCATCATACACATGGACAATGAGGGAAGGAGGGCACGCAGGAACCGTTTGTGCACTTCAACTGGCGTCTTTTCTTCTTGAAAAGTGGGCGTTGCAGAGCATATAAGAAAGTCAGGTACAAACAGAGGGAATGCGCGAATTGAAATACGAGTGAAGACGTGTGTCCGTGTTTGTTGTTGTTCTTTGTCGTGTTTCGTCAAGTTCTCGACTCTTCGAATACCATTCCGACATACGCAGGCATTAGACAAGAGGAAGTGCCTGGTTCTTTTTTTTTGTTCTAGGCAGAGGAAAGAACCAATGACGACACGGTGTTGTTGTTCATGAAGTCCGTTGAGAACAAGAGGAAAGAGAAAAAGAGAAAGAGAAACCGCTTGTTTACGGTTGACAATGGACTTTATCCCCGCCGTACGAGACTCTTCTACGTTGTTCCAACAGTTTGGAGGGTGACAATGTTTACCCTTCACTTCAGTGCACACCAACCAACCAACCAACCAACAGACGGATAGAAATTCCTTCCCTTCTCTCTGAGAGAATTGCATAATGCATCATCGATTCAACTCTGTAATGAGAGCCCCTGTTGTATTTTCCCTTCCCTCTTTCTCATAGTTTTGCCTCGTCCCTTCTCCGTTGGTGTCGGATGTCCCTGATTTGCAACCAAAGAGGCACACAAAGTAACAAAACCATACAAACAAACGGACGTAATTGGACTCAAAAGTGAGAAGAAGTGGTGTTGTCATAGTCGAACACTAAACAAACGCCTCCTCGTTTGCTGTCTGTTGTGTCCATTTTGCTTGTTCGCCATTCGTCCGTTCTTTGCTTTTTTCTTATGCGGTTGATGTCACTCTCTTGCCTCATTGTCCATTCATGTCTGTTCCTTGTTTCTTCTCACAAGCAAACAACTTTATCGCGCATAGACAATTCTTCCTTTGCATTGGGAGTATAAAAACCCCCTGCACCATCGATACTCTCCCCTCCTTTTTTTTTATATCTTCATTCAACACCAACAGCTCCCCTCCTCTCTCAACAAACCAACAAAAACACATCACAAAAAATGACCAACCCTTCCGAGATCGAGTCCCACCCCGTCGAGACTCTCAAGGCCCAAAAGGAGCACCACGACGCCGCACATCCAAGCCTGGAAAAGACCCCACTCCACGTCGCCGATCACCCCCTCCCTCCCATGGCCCAGGCCGGCCTCAACGCCATGAGTAGCCACATCGGCGCCGGTATCGCGACCGCTGGCTTGATTGGTGTCCCTCACTTCCCACCCAAGGAGGATCACGCGCCTACCCACCATGAGCACAAGCACCACGATGTCCACCATGAGTCTCATGCTGCTGCCCATGACCACCATGGTAACCCCCAGGAGCCCTTGAAGAACAAGACTTTGGGTTTTGATGCTCACCAGCTCCCTACTATGTAAAATACGCCTGTAGTGTATATTTTTTTTCCTCCACTTTTATCTCTTCTTTCTTTCTCTGCTCTATATATGATACCAAGTGTGTAACTTGAATAAAAAAAAACAAGCAACTTGCATGCTACTTTTTGTAACAAACAAAAAAAACAAGGAACACGAAAAATGAGTGTTGAGGAGTATGACAATTGCAAGAAAAGTAGATAGAGTGAGAAATTAGCCGGAAGCTGCAAAAAAGGAACAAAGGACCACCAAACGGAAAAACGATGAATGACGAGGAGGAGGAGGAGGAGGAGGAGGAAGAGGAGAAGGAGGAAGAGGAAAAGGATGCCTCTGAACTTTGACGACATATGTTGTCGATTACTCGTTTGTTTCCTGAACTCACTATCATTTCTTTTTTTTTTTCTTTTTATTATCAAGTTCACCCGCCTTCCAAGAAAACAAAACAGCCAGTCGGACAATGCAACAAAAATAACAAAAGGTCATGCGTGTGCGTGTGCTTTGTGTGAACCAATCAAGTCGCGTTTGTTTATCCCACACTTTCTTTCCTGCTGCCTTCTTCCGGCTCTTCCAGAGATACGCCGCCTCTCTCTTGCCCCGTTCGGCATTAGGTCATTGGTTTCCTATTCGGGTAGTCTCCTCCCCATGCGCCAAAATAACATTTCGAGAGCACAACAAGAACAAGGACCTTTAAGAAGGAAGGAGGCATGATTGTATCTAGACGCGCCTTGGCCAAGGTTCCTGTTTTTTTTTTTTGTCGTCTGTCCAGTAACAACACTTCCTTCGCCAATTTGCACTCTTGATCGTGTCGTGTGCAACTCCGAATGAGAAACTCTGAAGGGTGTAACTGCGACGGAGACAGAAGGAGAGTTGGATGGAGGAGATAAGGAATCATAGGAGTGAGAGGAATGAGAGAAAGGGTTGACTGGCGAAGAAGCAAAAGAACGAGGATGAAGGGGAGGAGAGAATAGAGATAGAACAGCTGGTTTCCGAGCACTGTTTTCTTGAAGAGCTTGATGAATCTTGAGAATATGGTTTGGAGGTATGTAGAGAACTTTTGGCAGTCGACTGGACCTGTGGGGTTGACGTTTCTTGAAGCGTAGCAAGAGGAGCTGGTAGGGATGCGGAGGAGGAGGAGGAGGAAGCAGAGTGTTGACGACAGGAGACGGGTGGATGAGTCGCAAGGTCTTATCGCTATCCCGATCTAGCCCTACTGAAAGCCGTTAATGGATCTGACCTTGATTCGATCACCAATGTGTTCATTGGGTCCGTGCCTGTTTCATGTTTCAGGAACAGCTTGTGTGAGTGAGCGCGTTCGAAGGGAAAAAGAAGAAAAGGCGTTTCGCAGAGGGGTTTCTGTATACATGGGCGCGATATTTTTTTACTCGCCGAGGGCAGAGGCATGGGCGGCGAAGGCGTAAGTGACGAGTTTCATTATTATGGTGTTACACGTGATTAGTGCCCAGAAAAATCTGGTTGTTTAAACAACCAGAAAACCCCGACAATCGAAGGACAGAAATGAAAAGAATTCGTAAGTGTTGTTGAGAAACAACTCATTGCCACCATGCCAAATCCTCTCCCGAAAAAAAAAAGAGTAAGGGACCATTTCAATCCCTGACTTCCCTTGCATGATGCATTTCCCTGTCGCACAGAACAAAGAAATAAACACATACACAATTCTCATCGTCTACGAGCTGTTTATTTGAAACGACAAACAGAAAGACTAAGCGTAGAGCTTGCGGCGGTTGCGCTTGATGACCGCATTCAGCTGGTTCTCAAGCATCTGCGTCTCCATCTTGGCATTGATCACCTGCAACTCAAGATCTTCCACGCTGCGTGCCGTCGCTCCTCCTGCTGCGGCAGATGCCAGACTAGGACTCGAGTGACCAGTGTTAGAGCCACTGTTCTTGTCCTGCTGAAGCTGCTGTTGTTGGTTCTGTTGTTGCTGCTGTTGTTGTTGTTGAGAATGTCCGCTGGCCATAGACCAGTTGGGAGACATCATCAGCGAACTAGCCTGCCCAGGTCCGAAAAAGTCTAGCGCACTCATCATAGTCGCCACATCCAAGGGTTTCCCATTTGTATTGCCATACAGCGACTGCGAGGACTCGGGCTGACGACCAAGGAGATTCGACATCGAGTAGGGGCTTCCAGGGTTGTTGTGGTTGGTGTTGCTGTTGCTGTTGCCGTTAGGCATGCCAAGACCAGGAGGCGGGCCCGTGACGGCGCTTCCCATCATAGGCGAATGTTGTTGTCCGTATCCGTTCATATCGTACTGGCCTCCGTCCGAACCATCCTTCATGTTCGCTGCCGCCGAGTACCGATCCGACCGGATGCTGGGCGAGTTCAAGCCCATCAACAGATCCGACTTGACCTTTGCCGATCGAGCTGCAGCAGAAGTCAATCCATTCATCGCCTGAGAGTTGGCTTGCAGATGTTGTTGTTGTTGCTGCTGAGTAGGGAGCTGGAGCCGAGGTTCGACCAAAGGGGATCCGGGGGTCGAAGATGGACGGGACCTCGAACTTCCATTCAAGGGGGCATTCATTCCAGAGTTCAGAACACCCTTGACTGATTTGATTTCTTTGCGCTTGGAGCCCAAAGGAAAGTTCTGCAGTGGCGAAGGGGAATCGGGCATTCCTTGCCTTTGCTGCTGCTGCTTCAACGACGCAACTTGCTGTCCATCCTGCTTCTTATCACCCTCTATTGAACGAAAAAGAGAAATTTAAAGTAATAAGTATGGGATAACTGGTATGAAAACATCTAGTTGGTAGGACAAAAGTGTCTGCAAAAGTGTGTTGTCGCACTCTAACGCACCTTCCTATGGTTCGCCCGGCATGGGTGTCGCATAGAACGGTGTGTTGTCATTCAGCTTTCATCCTGCGGGAACTCTCGGTATCGTTCACCTCTCCCATTGTTTTGTTGTGATCCATTCAACTCTCGTCCACTGTCCATGTCCAGCTCCACGTCCACATCCATCACGACTTATCGTTCATCGCCGTCACTGTTAATCAGAAAAGTCCAAATAAATCGTCTCTCTCCAGCACTCCATCTATCAAACGTCCACTCGTTGATTCATTGACCAGTCCAAAGGCGTCTAAAGAGTCCACGTTGAGAGGACTACTCGATTATAAGTCCACGCATCATCACTTCTGGATGGGATAGCCTGTAAAACGCACCTGAGATCGCATCGTTGCTGTTGCTGTTGTGGTTGGAATCCATGCTGTCATGACCATTTGCCATACGGTATCCGTTCAGTCCATTGCTCGGTATAGGGTTCTGAAGAGCCTCCATCAGCGATGCCTTGGTCGCCCCCGAACTTGGCAAGCGAGCTGACATGATTGCTGGGTCTTGGAAAGCCAGGGAGTTGTAGGGACCTATCAAAATCAAATGCGTATCAGGGATCAAGAATTAGTGGCAAGCACTCAAAACTCGTATTACAGTATGAGCCAAGACTCCATCACTAAAATAATCAACTCCATACTGCTTACCATTGTCGTTGCTCCAGCCGTTCATCCTGGAGGATGCTTGCTGCTGTTGCTGCTGTTGTTGCTGAGATCCAGACCAGTTACCCATGTCGGAGCGGGCAAGGGACTCCAGACCAGGAGGAGGGGTCTTGATCATCGAAGGGTTTAATGTGTTGCGAGTGATTCCTGGAGGGCCATTGCGTTGAGAGTGGGTCTGCATCTGTTGGTGGTACTCTGCCATGCGAGAACTTGGGGTCGACTGCATGTTGTCCATGCTGAGCTGGGCCATGTTTCGCTGGAGCATGTGAGAGTCCTGCTTGTCGCCTGCGTTCCACATTCCATTAGGAGTGGAGCCCTGTCGGTGAAGCAGAGGCGAAGTCTGGAACGTCTGCTGCTGCTGTTGTTGTTGCTGCTGTTGCAATTGCAACTGCTGCTGCTGCTGTTGGTGGAGCTGACGCAAGTGTTGTTGCTGTTGTTGAAGCTGATGCTGCTGTTGCTGGGCATTGAGTGAACCGTTTGCCGCACCAAAGCTGACGTTGACGTTGGGGAATAGGGCTCGGAATCCTTCCTGCATCGAAGGCGACATGATGGGGTCCGAGTAGCTGTCAAATCCATAAGAATCACCAGCCTGGTTGTCCATAGCGAATCCAAAACGAGAGGTCTGTCTTGGCTTGCCAGGGATAGGTGGGCCCATAGGACGTTGCCGTCCAGCTGCATCAAACTCGGATTCGTCCAAGAACGATCGGGTTGGGCCAACGGGAACAGCAGATCGCCTCATAAGCGGCTCGTCATCCATCGAGAAGGGGTTGAAGGAACCAGTGTAGTGACCAGGAGTAACGGGAAGATTAGAAAAGGCCGAGAAACTGTCCAAACCAAACGAGCCAGGGGTGTCCCGTCCGAGTTGCATCATGCCGCTTCCGAGGGTGAGGGGCTGGGTGGACAAGGAAGCATCCGGGTTGAAAGTAAAAGACCCAAGGGACAAAGTGGGTGCCGTGACAAACAGGTTTTCCACCTGAGCCTTCCGCCGTTGCTCTTCAAGCTCGAGCAGCTCTTGTTCCTGCCTCTTCTTGGCCTCTGCAGCTTGTCGTTCCCGTTCTTCCTTTTCCTTCTTCTCCTGTGCCTCCTTCTCGGCCTGCAAACGCTCTTTCCTCTTCTGCTCTTTCTCCTTCTCGAGTTGTGCCTGCATCTTTTGCTCCATCTCCTGTTGCTGCTTCTGTTTCTGCAGCTCTTGTTGTTCCCTCTCCTCCTCTTGTTGGCGTTGTTTCCGGAGCTTTCGGTTCAAAACTTCCGCCTGTTGCTCAGTCTCTTCCTGCTGCTTCAACTGCTGTTTCATAAGCTTCCGCTGTTGCTCCTGTTGTTGGCGCTGTTCTTGCAGCAATTGTTGTTTCGCTGCCGCTTCGACAGCCAGGGCCTCCGCAGGTGTTGGTGCATCTAAGTAAGAATGATTCAGAGAGGCGTCTTAGTCAACTGACTTGTCGAATTTCCAAGGTTCAAATCGTATTAAAATTAGAACCACCGAAAAGAACGGTGGAGAGACTTACAATCCAGAACCGGCGAGTCATTGGTATCTTTGTTTGCATTATTGACGACAACACCGGTGATGATGGATGTGGTGGAGCCCTTTGCACGGAGTGGTGGGGGTTCAGTCAACTTTCGAGAGAGCGGAAGTGAGTTGATTAGGGTCGGTGTTGAGGGATTGCTTCCGATCTTGGCCCAGGATGCTGTTGCCGGGAGAGCCGAGCCTTCGTCTTCCCTGTCATCCACTCCTGACCTCTCTCCTGGTACTGGCCAATCCACTAGCGACGATGCCGCAGGAGAATGGGTTGATGCCGCAGGAGAATGGGTTGATGCCACAGGCGCAGATCTTGTCCTTGGGGTGAGCGAGGAACTGGACGACTGGGTGGGCAGCGCAGGGCGACTAAGAGCAGAGGGCCTGTGTATATATGGGTCATACGGCACCATGTTGTCCTGTAAGTTATGTTTCCCGCTGTAATAAAAAGTAGAGAAGTAAGAAAAATTGTCAGGTGTGAATTCACTCCTTTTTCTTCTCAGCTACATATCATGCAGAAATATTTGACCGTTCTCAACATACTATGATTTATACATACCTGACTGCGAGGTCCTCCTTGGAGTAGCTGTCGGCATCCTCGCCTGGCTCATGCAGGTACATGCACCCAGGGTTTTGACAGGACATACCGCGAAGATAATAGGAGCAATACTTGGTTGTCCCATATGATGCTCTACAGAGAGAGAGATGGAATTTTTGGCGGGGGTGGTCAGACATCTCCAAAATTAAACTTCTCTCTCCCCAGCAGCGAGGCAAAACGGATCAGATTGAGTTTGGGCGCATATACATTTTAGGGATATGGACTGTGGGGCTTACCTAAGAATCTTGCCATCCCATATGCTTCCGTCGATCGCTGCAATGGCCTTTGCTGCATCCTCCTTGCGCACATAGGTGATGTACACACCCAGACTAGGCTGACCTGGCACTGCTCCTGGCATGGGCATAGGCGAATTCCTGCGGTTGACAACTACCTTAGAGATCTTGCCATACTGTCCAAAATACTCTTGTTGTCTCAGGGCATGCTATCATCAACAAAGACGTCAGAGAGAGAAAAAGGCGAAGGAGTTGTATTAGAATCGAGCCTCTGTTTGCTTTGCATTTGGAGGGTGAAAAGCGTCGGAATGGAGCTATTGGAGATGTGACATACCTCGTCGTTGGCTAGTTTCGTCGGCAAGCCAATGACATAGACCAGACTCTTTTGTACAACCCTCATGTTGGCAAGGTGCTTCCGGTTCATGGCTTCGATCTCCTTCTTTTCCCGCTCCTTTGCCTTCTTCTCATTTTTAATCATGGCAAGTCTAATATGGACATACAAGGTTGTTTGAAAAACAAGGCAGTGTTAGATATTGAGCGCTGAATGAAGAGGAGCAATGAGTAGTGAGCGGCGAACAAATGGGTATCCAAATTTTAAAAAAAGCCGGTGTTTGTCAGCAGAAACAGCCGACATGATGCTGAGCACAGCACAGCAGAACACACGCACAGTGTGCAGAGGCACTTACTCGTCTGCAGAGATGGGGATGAATTCCACAGTTTCTTCCGAGTACACTCGACGACAAGCTGGGCATCGACCATTAAGGTCTTCTTTGATGTGGTGCCAGCAGAAGCGGCAAATCTATCATATTGTTGGTGGCAAAAGAAAAAAAGAAAACATTCTTCGTCAGTTCACCGACGGTCTCTCTTTCTTACACTCTCTGGACATGTCAAACTCATTGTCGCTGTTACCTGGTAGCCGCATGGACAGGGACGGAAGTTTCTGTCAGAGATGTCGAGTTCCTCCATGCAAAGGGGACAGTCAAAGTCATCTTCGTCGGACATCATGTCGTAAGTCGTTTGGTTGAGAATGGTGAAAAGTGTTGTAGGGGGAGTAAGTGGGGAAATTGAGATGTGCTTCCAGGTACGAGAGTAGGAAGTGCGAAGTGGATGAGAGGAGAGGTGTAAGAGAAAGATGAAGAAGAGAAGAAAGCTGGTTACGGGCTAAAGAGGGAGTGAAAAAACAAGGGGGTAGGTAGGTCAGAGACAAATGGTCGAGTGAGTTGTGGAAGTGAGTGAGGGGGAAAGTGAAAAGGAGTGAGTGGAGTAAAGTAGTCAAGGGAGAGTCAAAAAGGACCAGAGTAGTGTGAATTTGAGTGAATGTCAAATGGTGTTGGAACGAAGGAGTAGGGGGTTGGTTGATGTGTGTCTGTTGAATGGTGTTGTTGATGAGAGTAGAGAGTAAAGAGAATCAAAAGGTCCGCAGAATAACAAGGATTGACTCCGTTGACGATTCAACAGCAGAGAGCAAAGTAAAAAAAAAAAGGCTTGAAAGTAAAGGGAAAAAAAAGAGCTGCAAGCTCAGAAATAATAAAAAAAAACATAGTCCAAAATTTTTGATGACGTCACAAAAAAAATGCATATTAATGCAGAGGAAAAGGTACGACTGACGGTGATAATCGTTTTTCTTGTTTGCGGCAAGAGACGATATGCTCATGGCTCAATGGCTTGGAGGATCAGCCATGAATACCACAAGGGAAGATCTCCGTTGACAAAATTCTAACACCTCGCAAAGGGCCTGTTCCTTCTTGTTTGATCATTAAAGATGTCTAATTTTTGGTGGCGCCAGTTGTTTCCCGTGCTGATCAATGCCCCTTAAACTAATTCCAACATGTCTAATTGACAAGAAAGAAAAGCAACAAGCAAACCAAACAGCAGTCCCCGCCAAAAAAAAAAAAAGAAAAAAAAAGAAAACAACACAACACACTGACAAGAAAAACTCTCACAAGTGTCGATTGTTTTTGCTGTTTCGCTTCTTTGTCCTTACCCATCTCTCTTCCCCCCCCCCCCCCCACCCACCACCCACTCTCATCATGGTAAGGCACGCGGGACAACACACGCACTTACACACACGGCAACAATAACCACTCCTTCCACAACGCACTCCTTCACGCACTCTCTCGCAGGAATGGAGCCTCTCGACAAAGACCTGATCTGGTCACCACAAAAACACCAAACCGACAACAACAAATGAAAGAAAAACACAATGAATCAGAAAACTAACGACAATCACACCTCATGTCCATGATCTCTTGTCCACTTGCCAGGTTAACTACTTTTTGTACGAGAGCTCATCCGGATACGCTCTCTTTGAGCGTTTGGAGTCTGAGGAGATTGGCTCCAAGTTGGCTGATGTCTGCGAGGCTGCCACTGATCTCACCAAGTTCGGCAAGATGGTCAAGCTCAAGTCCTTCGCCCCTTTCAAGAGCGCTGCCCACGCTCTCGAGAACATGAACGACGTCTCTGAGGGTAATTCATCGTCTATATCGTATCCTCTTTGCTCGTTCACAAATCAATGGCTATTGCTTTCGCTAGTTACTAACGTGTTTTATTCTTATATCTTTTCTCCTTCCACTCGCTTAATTGGACTTTCACAAACCTCTCCTTCGACAATTTATTCCGACAACCCGCCCAAATGCGAATCCTACTTGAAACTATCGACCTCTCACTCAATCAATTGACGATACGAATGACATCCAGGCATCATGAACGACCACTTGAAGGCCTTCTTGGAGATGAACCTTCCCAAGCCCGGCAAAAAGTCCAAGGTCGTCTTGGGTGTCACTGAGAAGTCCCTTGCTGGATCCATCAAGGATGGTCTCGGATACGAGTGCGATGCCGGCGAGATCGTCTTGGACCTTGTCCGTGGTGTCCGTCTCTTTGGCGACAAGCTCTTGAAGCAGCTTAAGGAGGGCGATCTCGAGCGTGCTCAGCTCGGTTTGGGTCACAGCTACTCTCGCGGAAAGGTCAAGTTCAACGTTCACCGTTCCGACAACATGATCATGCAGGCCATTGCCCTCTTGGATCAGATGGACAAGGACGTCAACACTTTCGCCATGCGTATCAGGTTCGTAATCTCTCTTGGCTGGAGTATTTGCTATTGAATGCCCCTGTATTTTTGTTCATGGCATTAGAAGCTAACACCTCATTCCATACTCAACTCTAATGATTATTGTAGGGAGTGGTACTCGTGGCACTTCCCCGAGTTGGTCAAGATTGTCAACGACAACTACAAGTTCGCCAAGCTCGCTCAGTTCATCAAGAACAAGAACGATCTCTCGGAGAGCCAGTTGGAGGGTTTGGAGGAGATTACTGGTGATGCCGCTCAGGCCCAGCAGATCCTCGACGCTGCCCGTGCCTCGATGGGTACCGACATTTCTGAAATTGACATGATCAACATCGAGAACTTTGCCAAGCGTGTCATCGACCTTGCTGACTACAGAAAGAAGTTGCACGAGTACTTGATCTCGAAGATGAACAACGTCGCCCCCAACTTGTCTGCCTTGATCGGCGAGATGGTCGGTGCCCGTTTGATCTCCCACGCCGGTTCTTTGACCAACCTCTCCAAGTACCCCGCCTCCACTGTCCAGATTCTCGGTGCCGAGAAGGCTCTTTTCCGTGCTTTGAAGACCAAGGGCAACACCCCCAAGTACGGTTTGATCTACCACTCTTCGTTCATTGGCCGCGCCGGTGCCAAGAACAAGGGTCGCATCTCCCGCTTCGTCGCCAACAAGTGCTCCATTGCTTCCCGTATTGATTGCTTCAGCGAAGTGCCCACGACCAAGTTCGGTGAGGCTATGAAGGAGCAGGTTGAGGAGCGTCTCGAGTTTTACGAGTCTGGTGCCACCCCCTCCAAGAACGCCGACACCATGAAGAAGGTCATTGATGGTCTCAAGGACGCTGCTGGTGAGGATATCGAGGCACCCAAGACCAACAGCAAGAAGAGAAAGGTCGTCGAGGAGGAGGCTCCCGCCAAGAAGTCCAAGAAGGAGAAGAAGGACAAGGAGGAGAAGAAGGACAAGGAGGAGAAGAAGGAGAAGAAGGAGAAGAAGGAGAAGAAGGACAAGAAGGAGAAGAAGTAAACCAGTTTTCTTTTGAGATTGCTGCATATTTTTAACGTTAGGTCCGCGGAGAGGTTTTTCATTTCTTTATCCATTTTCTTTTTTCTTTCTCATAATCACCATCCATTGTAGAGTATTTTTCATTTTTCATTCATAAAAAACCATCCCCAGCATACTTCCTTCTCCCTGTTGAATGTATGTTTGCTTGCCCGCTCTATGGTCATGCGGCTGCACCTATGATGTGCAGATTCAATTGAAGGTTAAGAAATTTTCATGACGCGCGTTGCTCTTCTATTTCTATGAGGAACACCAACCTTCCTAGCAATCATCTCCATCTAGCCCCTACTTGCTACCATGCCATCCTACATCCCAATTTTCATTGACAGAGCACGTACACACATACATAGCTTTTAGCGCCCAGTAGACCGTCTGAACTGTTGTTCTGAGAGCAAAAAATGAACGATTGAGAGCAATCCAAGACCCCACCCGCCTCCGTCATCAGACCAAAGAAAAAAAAAAGTTGGGATGTTGGCAACCATTGCTTTGCTTTGCGTCGCGCTCTTTTCATATGTTTCATCCCAAGTGTATAGTCAAGGTTAAGGTGGATAGTTGTCGTTCTGACATTTTTGTATTGTTGTTCGTTCTATCGCTGGTTGTCGTCCTATGTATGCTTTTTTTCTTTGCGAGGTTTTGGGTAGTAGTAGTAGTAGTAGTAGTAGTAGCAATAGAGTACTCCTTCATTACTCAGACGTTTTTGCACCTCCTCCTCTTTCCTTCGTCTACTTTTCCATTTCAGGCTGGGAATAAAATATGTTGATGAGACGATGAGAGACGAAGGATAGTAAACCACAGATCTCAAAACACAAAACATACAAAGAGAGACGAGAGAAGAACAAACAAACCCTCTCTCGCATCTCTTTTCCTTCTCGTCTTCCATGGTCTAAACCTGTCCCTGTCCCTGTCCCTGTCCCAGCTGCAGGTCCCTGGTCTTGTTTATTCATGCAGTGTTACAATTGATGGCATCAAGATCATTGTGTTCGGTTGTGGATGAGAAGGCTACCAGGTAGGGTACCTATTTGCTATAGCTATAGTACTCGGACTAAGATCTTCCCTTCTGAGATCAATTTGGATAGGCCCCCGGATCATCCTCATGATGTCACGATACACACACTGGCATCTTTTTTCAAGCTACTAGCTCAGAAATACTTATCAAAGTAGAGGGGGTAGCTCGGTTTTATTGTTGCTATTGAGTAAAGGGAGGGATAAGAAAGATTAAGAAGAAGTAGATGAAGTTGGGACAGAGAGGAACAAGAATAGCACAGGTACTAAGTAGTTCGTTGAAGGACGCGGCGGGTTTTGTGAACAGAGTAATAAAACTTTTTTTATATTTCATTCAGTTGAGCCGATGGAAGCAAACAAAGAAAGGGAAAAAAGGAGACAAAGAAAGAGGGAAAGAGGAAGAACAACAACGGCAAATCAATCCCTCCACGTCTCCGAGGAAGGGGAAGGAAGACTAGAAGAGAACTATTGAATGAAACGAAGATAGCGGAGTGAAGGTAGGGTAAAAGATAGACAAAGAAGCCAAAGCCCTTGCCTGGTATGCAAGGGTATCCCATTGTTGTGTTTTAGCAAGGATCAGGCCGGGTGAGTGAGTGCTGAGTGGGTGAGTGAGTGCGTAGCGAGTGATTAAAGAGAAGATTCGAGAGTCGAGTCCCCGAACAAAGTTGTTGTTTGACATCATCGTCATTGAAGAACTGTTTGCTGTGACTGAATTGCAAATCACTTTGATATTTCAATTGAATTCTCTTTCTATTGACTACGACTCTTCTGTGTTGTTGACTTTTTTTCTTCTTCTTCCTTCTGCTCTTTCACTTTGCCACCAGTTTGTTCTCCTCCTCCTCTTCTTCGTCCTCCTCCTCTTCTTCGTCCTCCTCCTCTTCCTTCCCTTTGCTCTTCCTCTTCTTCATCTCCTTCTCTCTCCTTCTCTCTCCTTCTCTCTCTCTCTACCTCCTTCCTTCCCCCCACCCCTTCTCTCCGTCGCTCGTTGTTCTCGGTCGATCGCACCGACCCTCTTTTTTCTTTCTTTTTTCCTTCTTTCATACACCTACTCATTCACCTTCTCAACTAAAACGACCCACTCTCATTAACCCTCATACTCTCACACTCTCATACACACTCGCCTATTCATTCTTTCATTCATTCATTCATTCTTCACACCCAAGCCCTTCCAGAGACAACGCCTTTCTCTTCTTTCCTTTTTTACTTTACTACACCTGTTACGCTCTCATTTTTAGCATTATTCAAAAGGTAAAAAAAAAACTAACAACAGAAGAGAGGCAACTCAAACCAGCTCTCACACTCTCACATAACACAGACACAGAAGCTGCGACAACAATCAACAATAGCACAAACATCAACGACGGCGACATAAACAAACCACTCTTTGTTGCTTTATACCCTGCCCTCTGTCTCTCAAAAAGCATACATTCCTCCTCCTCATAAACACCCATACACACCATGGGGCAATGCAAGCACACTGGCTGGGCGTAACGAACGTGCATTCCTTTTTCTTTGTGACATGGGAACAAAACAGACGCACGACGCAAGACAATTGTGGTCCACCACAAGGAGACATGGGAGGGAGGCCAAGTCGTCTCGGTTTGAAATGAAAAGGAAAAAAAATTGCGGGTTCCCGGACTGCGTTGAACGTTGGAGTGGGAAACGCAAAAAAACAATGGGAAAGAGTCTATTTTCCCTTCAAGCCGTTTGAGCACATCAGCAACACAAATGTCATTCGACAAAAAGAAGGAAAAACGGTGCGGGTCCTCGCTTGTAAACCTGGGCAACCAACCAACCAACCAACACCATCCAACGAATGACTCGTAGCCCATTCGCATATTGAGGGGGGAACAACACCACCAACACCCTCATCACTACCACGCTTCCTCAGGCTTATCTTTGTTGGCTTATTATCGTTGTCTGTCCATCAAAGACCCAGTCAGCTTCTTTTGCATACGACAAGGACAGTTCACAGCCTATCAGGAGCAGTATCAACAGGAGCAACACGAACAAAACGGGAGTAGCAGCAGCAGTAGTGTGCCTAGACCTCTCGCTTGCCCCTTGCTGCTAACACTTTTTTTTAGTCGCAATCATCAACAACACGCCTCCAGGAATGCAACTACAAGCCCAGCCTCCCTTCGCCATGATTCACTACCACACCTCTGGAACACATCCCACATTTGCGACCCGACAGGCATCGACTGTGCTTCTTTGTTTGTCTTTCTGTTATTTTTGGGATGGGGCCCGCGTCATTTTGGCCTGGCGACTATGACGACGGAGGAGGAGTAGGAGTATGAGTGTTTTACCCTTTGAGCCTAAGGCCGACAGAGGGTCGTGCTAAAGACGGACCAAGGACCACAAACAAAGGACAACATAAAAACCCAGACCCATTGGAGATAAAAGAGAGACGTAGACTGCCCTGCGCTGCAGCAGGACAGACAGAACAGACAGGAAGACAGACAGAGGAGACAAGAACGGAGAGCGTTCAGCGCCTGCTCTAGTCCATATATATCCTCGGGAATCTCTGGAGTTTGCTTTTCCCCACTCCGTTTGCCCTTGCCCCTCGTTCTCTCTCTTGTCGCGCCTCCGACTGGAGATGATGATGATGATGGCTCTCTTTTATCTCTTCTTCAGAGTGTTCTCAGTGACTGAGTTGCACTAACGAAAGATCTTCTTTCCCGTTCCATCCTTCGATAGATCAGCTTTCTCTTTTCTCTTCTACACACTTTGCAGACTGGAACTCGACAACAGAGGGGTATTTTTTTTTCACTCCCCACGTTCTATCCTATTGTACAACAACACAGGTAAGGCCATGACGATGTTTATTGTTTCCTTTGAATGAGCGTGATGGTGCGGAGAAGAAGAGGAGGGCGTACAGGAAAGAGAATACAGGAGCTCCTTGTGGAGTAGCGATATGACTTGTCCGCTTGAACTACCTGTCGTACAACTATGACTGATCAGCCTCGTTTGCATTTTATTTTTTCCGCACTTACACGTATGACTTTCAACCCCTCTTCCAGATGTCATCTTCACAAGCTAGGCCACACATGGATGCGGCCAATGGCTATGATCCTCAAAATACTGCCACCGCATTCGTGCGCGACTATACTTCGGCAGCAGTACAACAACAACAGCAGCTCCAGCAACAACATCAACAGCATCAACAACAGCAACAAGCTCAAGCTCAGACGCAACTCCAACCACAACAGCAATACGCCAAAAGCATACAGTCCTACCAGGCCCACCTGCAACAGCAATTACCACCATTGATGCAACCGCCACCGTCACCCAACACACTTTCTTACTACTATAACCCAGATCGCGGCTGGCTCCGACTTGAACGATCCGGGAGCGTGGACGCTTACCACCACAATGAAATACAGCGGGCGCGCCTGGCCAGAGGCAGCTTTTCTGACCACCAATATCTCGACAGCATCCTTCAGTATCCCTCCGTGGCTCACTCTTATGAGGACTCTCATTCGCTTATGCAACAACCACAGGGCACCCATCCAGCATACACATCACAAAAGCCGGATCGTATCCTTTATGGCTCACATCAACAACACCAACCATTCCGACAGCCCGCAGGGCAATCATCACAGCATGACTACGGGCAGCATTCAAGCCATATACAACCTCCATTGGATCCTCAGCAGGCACAGCTTCAGTACCAACAACAGCAACAACAGCAACAACAGCACCAGCATCAGCAGCAGCGCCTTGCGTCCTCTAGCTACTCGCACCTTGGTCAGCAGTCAGCGCAACATCCTCATTACTCAACGCCATCGTCATATCACCCTCAAGTACACCATCAGCAGCAACTTTTGAGTCAAGCTGCTCAGCAACCTCTGCAATATCAAGCATCCCAGGCCCAGCTTCAACAGCAACAGCTTCAACACGCCATCCAACAACAACAACAACAACAACAACAACAACAACAACAACAACAACAACAACAACAGCAGCAGCAGCAGCTCCAACAGCAACAACTCCAGCAGCTCTACTCTGGCCAGCAACATCAGCCTATTCAGTATCAACTGCAGTCGTCATTGGATCAGCAGGCATCACTCAACGGATTCGCTCATGCGCTGCCCGCAGCATCTCATCTGCAGTATTCTACTCAAGGGATTAGTCAGCAGCTCCAACTACACCATCATCATCAGGCTCAAGTGCAAGCGCAGGCCCACGCGCAAGCGCAAGCCCAAGTTCAGGCGCAACAGCAGCAACAGCAGCAGCAGCAGCAGTTGCTTCAGCTTCAGCAAATGATCTACGATCAACACCGCCAAGGCCAGGAGCAGCAGCAACAGCAACAGCACCAGATGATGTTGGCAGCAGCAGCGGTTGCAGCAGCACAGCAACAACAGCAGCAGGAGCAACACCAATTGCAGGGTCAGCCGCAGCCTGCCACCAGCATTCCTGCGGGTTCAATGACAGTGACCAAAGTCCAACTCCCTCAAGCGCCACACACACAAATGGTTGTCCAGGTTCAACTCGCTGACGGCAAGAACCAGCAGCTGATCATTGATGCCAGAGAGGAAGAATGGAGAGGTAAATGCATTAAAAGTTTGTCGATTGCGATGCTGCTATGACAACGACAGGAGCCATTACTGTTTGGCAATGAAGACTAACCTTTATAATTATTTTGTTTTGTAATTTAATAGATCAATTGCTCTCATACGCGCATATGCTCTACGCCTCGGAGGCAGCCAACCCTTCGCCAACATCGCCTCTTATCCCCATCTTGCAAACGATCAGCACGATCCACAAATCCCACTTACCAACACTCCTTCTCCTTGCTTGTGTTTACTACACACAGCGCAACTACAAAATGTCGCTTCACTACAACCACCTCATCCTTACAAAGGACCCCAACTACGTGGAGGCTATGAGCAATATCGGAACAACATTGCGAAGCATGGGAAGGCAACCGGAGGCCGAATCGTGGTGGTGGAAAGCTGTTCGGCTCCGACCTGGATACTGGGACGCTGTCGAGAATTTGATCGGAGTTTTGTGTTCTGGATATGGCGCCACAGAGACGCAAGCTCAGACTTCGGCAGAGACATTGGCTGATGAAACGTCCTCAGCCGCTGCAAACCCATCCAAACCAAAAATCGACAAGCCCACAACGACTACCCAACAACCTCCTCGATACAAGGAGGCTCTCAAGATCTGCGAGTTTGTCGAGGCCAACGTTCTTCCAGATCCCAGTGATTCCACAGGAGAACAGCCTCCGCCACTCCCGATCCAACATACTCCCCGTCTTCAGAATCTCCTTTACGCCAAGGGTAATCTTAAGTACGCACTCGGCGATATCGCTGGCGCACGTCAAGAGTATGAACGGAGTCTGGAGATTGTCTTTGGAGCAGGCATCGGAGCAATGCAGGTCGTGAACGAGATTATGTGTCTGACCAGAATGGCTGCCGGATACAGTCGGCCCAGCGCCGCAGAACTTGAGGGAGTCATGCTTCTCCTCCGACCCGAGGAAGCCCTCCAAGTCACCCAGGTTATCTTCCGTGAGAACGGGGGTATCCTTCCTGGTCTCGCAGCTTTGGCTGCTTCATGTACCGACGCAGCTGGTCATCCCGTTGGAGGAGTCAGTTCGACGCTTTGGCAGCAGGCGAACCAGACCACAAGCACAATCCTGTTGACCCTGGCCAAGTTGTATCAGGACGTGATGGATCAACCAGCCAAGGCGAAGGAGCTCGCAGGAACGGATAACTATGTTCCCACCATGTCGATGCTTCTGCCTCTGTACTACCTCAGTCTGGCTCTCAACCCGTCGCCTTCGACCTGCAACAACCTCGGTATCTTGCTGAGCTCCATTCCACCGACCGCCAAGATCTTTTCTTACCCCCCTGCCGTCCAACCCATGCAGCTCGAGGTTCAGTCGAATGGATTGGTGGTTCCTGCGCAGGTGGCGCCCGCTTACCCCATGACAGGACAGGCATTGGCGCTGCAGTTCTACAACTATGGCCTTCAACTCGATCCTCGCCACCCTCATTTGTACACCAACCTGGGATCACTTCTCAAGGATATGGGTCAACTCAACGAAGCTGTGGCCATGTATGAGAAGGCTGTCGAGTGCAACCCCAAGTTCGATGTCGCTCTTGCCAACCTCGGAAACGCGGTCAAGGATCTGGGCAAGGTCCAGGAGAGTATCCAGTGGTACCTGCGAGCCGTGGAGATCAACCCCAACTTTTCCGAGGCTGTCTGCGGTCTGGTCAACGCCTTGGGAGGCGTTTGTGATTGGCGTGGCAGAGGTGGTGTCGGACCCGTCAGCGTGACGATGGAGGGCCAGCTCGTGGTTATGAAACTTTCGCCGACTGACAAGCAACCCGTCTCAGGATGGATGGGACGAGTTTCCGAGATCGTTGAGAAACAGCTCACAGAGGGTGCTGTGTGGGGCATGGGTCTTGTTAGATTGTTCCGTCAACAGCTGTGGCAGGTTATTCTCCGGTCCTTTTTGGATTCGAACCCGCGTCATCCCGACGCTCAGCTTTGGCAGTCCCGCCTCGACTTTTGGTGCAACCGCACCGATGCCAAGGATCGCCGCAACGAGGGTGGCTGGATCATCCGATTGCTCGAAAGGGCATCGCGTCGATTGCAGAGGCGGTGGTACCTGGAGAAGTACGGTGCCAACCCTAAGCGTCCTCGGCGAACAAGCGCGGAATTGGCTGAGCAGTTTCAAAGACCTATGCTCCCACATGGCATGTCGGCGCCTCCTGTTCCAACAGTTTTGCCATTCCATACTTTTACCTATCCATTGTCGGCTCGCCAGATCCGACTGATCTCTCACAGGAATGCCTTGCGCATCTCTCACGGAACACTGGGATCGCATTGGCTGCCAACAACCGTCTACCCTCCTCCTACGCCACCGACCTCTCGACTCAAGATTGGCTACGTCAGTAGTGACTTCAACAACCACCCTCTGTCGCATCTTATGCAGAGTGTGTTTGGCATGCACGACAAGAACCGATTTGAGATCTTCTGTTACGCTACCACCCCGGCCGATCAAACACCTTACCGAGCCAAGATCCAGAGCGAGGTGGAACATTTTATTGAGGTGTCAACCTGGAGCAACCAGGCTATTGTGGAGCGCGTTGTTGCGGATGGAATCCATGTTCTCGTCAACTTGAACGGATACACCAAAGGAGCTCGAAACGAGGTCTTTGCGGCGCGTCCTTGCCCAGTTCAAGTCTCCTTCATGGGATTCGCAGGAACGTTGGGAGCGGGATGGTGCGACTGGATCGTGGCGGATCCCATCGTTTGCCCACCAGAGATGGTCAGCGGTGTGGCATGGAAACGGAAGCAGCGATCCTTCATCATCGAGAACGCGGCATCCTCCAGTAACGGCGACTCCACATTGTCAGGATCCGGATCCGGATCGAAGCGGCGGTCAAGTACCAAGGCCGAGCGGGAGATCAAGTCCGAGCCAAGTGTTGACAAGGTCTCTAGCCCAACTATTGGATCGCTGTCACAGCACGCCATTTCCGATTTCGAGGGTGATGTTGATCCCGAGGATACCAGTGACGACTGGGTATACACTGAAAAGTTTATTTACATGCCCCACAGTTACTTTGTCAACGACCACCGACAAGGCTTCCGCGAGGAGGAGAAGGAGCAAGAACGTCGATTGCTCCTGGCCACCGAGCCTCACCTTGCCATGAGTTCCGAGTGGTCGTGGGTTCTGGAGCAGGACCGTCGCTGGCAGATGCGCAAGGAGCTCTTCCCTGGCCTTGCCGAAAACACTGTTATCTTTGCCAACTTTAACCAGCTCTACAAGGTAACGATTCATTTTCCCTTTGAATGGCTGTATACTTGACTTTGGTATGTTGCCTTGAGCGTGAGCATATCGTACTAACTTCGTTCTAATATGTGATATAATAGATCGATCCGCAGATTTTCAAAGTGTGGCTGCAGATTTTGGCCAAAGTTCCAAATGCGATTTTGTGGTTGCTCCGGTTCCCCGCTGCCGGTGAACCGCACTTGCTCCGCACCGCCAACGAGTGGGCAGGCCCCTCTGTCGCATCCCGAGTCATCTTTACAGATGTTGCTCCAAAGCAGATCCACATCCACCGTGGACGCATTGCGGACCTGTTCTTGGACACTCCCGAGTGTAATGCTCATACGACCGCTGCTGATATCTTGTGGAGCGGTACACCCATCCTGACGTTCCCCAAGTACAACCACAAGATGTGCTCAAGAGTCGGAGCCAGTATCGCCTACGCGACCGGACATGGTCACGAGATGGTCGTCAACTCGGAGGAGGAGTACAAGGATCGAGCAGTCAAGTTTGCACAGGGATGCCACTGGGAGTATGTTACGGACAGTGCTTTGAGACAGAAGCTCCGTCTTGCTGGACACCCACACGCGATGGCAACCCCTGGCGCAGGTTTAGTCCAGCCCTTCCACGGACTTTCGGTGAACGGAGTTGGATCCATGACGGTCGGTCAGATGCCACAGACACTTGTATACCCTAACGGCGTTCAACAACCCATGGTGGCTGCATCTCAGCAGTCCATCGTTCATTGGATGGGACATGGACCATTGATGGATCTTCGTAGGGCTCTCTGGGAACAGCGTGACCAGTCTTTGTTGTTTGATACGCTCCGGTGGACGCGCAACTTGGAAAAGGGTCTGTGTGAGGCTTGGAGACGTTGGGAGACTGGCCAGGAGTTTGACGAGCTTTTGGAGGGCGCGACGAGTAATGTGCGCAGGTCGAATGGCAACATTGTTGTCCAACATGATATCGATTCTATGACTGCGACTACCTCGACCAGTCTTTTGGCACACAGCAACGCCAACGGAGTCGGTAAGGGGGTGTCGTCCATTGGAGCGCAGGGATCTGCAGCAGCAGCTGAGTCATTGGGTTCAGGATCCTCGGGACCCTCGGATAGCGTCAAGTCGGCCTCTGGATCTGTCTCTGGATTCGCTCCAACCCAACCGCTCTCGGTACCTACAGGAGCGACGAATGGGAGTCTGTCTGACTCCCCAGGCATGATCAATGGTTATTCGACGTCGCACCTGGGTGGTAGCTTCAAGTTGAGCTCTGTCAAGTCGGGCAACGGTCAAAGTAACAGCAAGCCAAGTTCGAATGGGAGCGAGGGTACGTTTGGAGGATATGGTATGCCGGAGGGGCAGATCGACCCTGGTCAGCAGGGAGAGCCGCGGCGTTCGAGTAGTGCCCATTTGCAAGGCAGAGCAGGCAGTGGCGCGATGAGGTCTAAAGTCGAGCGGCTGGATCAGCAAATCCGGCGACCTGACCTGGGCTGCATCTTTGTTTCCGATTGATATCTTGAAAGCTCATTGCGAGAGAGAAAGAGAGCGAGAGAGAGAGAGAGAGAGAGAGATACAAAAGCACAACATACAAACCCCCCCCCTCCTCCAACACACAAAAAAGAAAAAGAGATAAAGAATCATGATGCGAGAGAAGGATGAATAGGAAAGTGATCAATAATTTTCGTTTGCTTTTTTTTTTTGTTTTGGTTGTTTTACTTGTTTCGTAAAATGCTTTTTTAACTCAGGGGGTGGGGCACAAAAAGTCGTGCTTACCTGTTGACGTCGGACCTGAGTGAAGAGGTAAGAGATGAGACGCTAAGAAAAAAAAAGAATCCTTCCATTTTTATCATGAATACACTACACGCCCCATGATTAAATGATTCAAAAAGCAAATGTTTTTTTCTTTTAATTATGCTCGAATACCGAATACGGCACCTTTTTGTCTATGTATGGGTTGGTGTTTGTTGGTTGATCGTTGTTTTTTTTTTGTTGTTGTTGTTTCCCTTCATCAATCCTATGTACTACAAAAATATGTTGGATCATAAATATTACTTGGTGCCAGCAGCAGCATCCCTGGGTGGAAGGGTCTTCCACATCTGAGGGAAGGCCTTGAGGGCGGCATCAAAGCCCTTGAGGGACGAGCACTGGGTGCGCATGTTGCGGGCCTTGGGGGTATTGAGTTCGTTAGCAAAGTACATTGCTTTGGCGTACCGGAAACACAACTCATCCCGGAAGGCGGCGTAGAGTTCTGCGTTGAGTTTGCGGCCACCGGAACGCTTGGATTCGGGGTAGGCGTGGGACTGGTGGATGAGGAAGTCGTTGGGGAGGACGTAGTAGTCGATTCCGGAGATGTAGATCTCGTACAAGCAGGCCTGTAAGTCATTAAAGAGAAATATAGAAAAAGAAAAAAAAAAGTGTGAGTACTTTTGAACAAAAAAAGTCGGGTTTCACTGAAATGTCCAACAAAGAAAGAGCATGAGGCAATTGAGAAGAGGTTACTTACGGCTTTGTTGGCTCCGTAGCCGACGAAGCGCTCGTCGCACCAAGGAGTACCCTCCTTCTTAAGGATGACATAGGGCTCATACTTGTAGTTGAACTCAGTGACCTGGTAGATGTCGTTGGTCGCATACCACTTGGGGTAGTTGGATGCTCCATGTCCAGGGACGAACTTTGCTGCGTGGAAGGCAATCAACTTCTTGTCCTTGACCTGCTTCTCAACCTCTGCCTTGATAACAGGGAAAGTAGCCGAATCAACACCATCCTCCTCGTTGGTGTACTCAAAGGCGGGCAAGACCAAGGCTGCACCCTGACGGAGCAACTCCCGAGCCTGGGGGCTCTCCTTCAAATGCTGACGGAGGTTGGTACAGATATGAAAGTCGACATCGAGCAACATGAAGTAGTCGGTCCTGGCGAAAAGACGAGCAACGTTTCTCCACATGTTGAGCTGGAAATCGAACCGATCCACAACGACATGGAAGTCGACGTATTGTCTCAACAAAGGTTCGGACTCGTACAACTCGTGAAGTGCGGTGAAGTGCTGATCCTTGTATTCGTCATCCCTGATCCAGATCGATACCGAGATGGGACCCCTGTAGTTGCGAACCAGCTTCTTGAACACTCCGAATCTATATTGTTCAACGGTTGGTAAAAAGAGAGTACGTAAGTAAAGGTGAATGTACACCATAATGATAAGACGCTTCTGTTTGTTGTTGTTTTTCAACAGGGGCATGTGAGCAATTAGATCACAACCCTTGTTATTTCCCGCGATCAGCCCAATGGTGCCTTTCGCCCCCCATGAAATTAATAAACGCATTTAAAGTATTTTCGAAATCTAGAGAACAAAAAAAAATTGAGAGCCGTCCTTTTTTCTTTTTGAATGCTCCCTACTCCTCCCTTACAAGTAACAGACGACCTAATGCTCAAAGAATGAAGCGCGGATAGAGCACAATAGCAGTTTACCCCGCCCATCCCCAACCGTCTCAACGGTCAAGAAGAAGTGATAACAAAAAAAAAAAAAGGCAAAGGGACGTTCAAACACAATGGGGTAGGGTTGTCCAGCTGAACAAAGAGCTGGTTCTGTCATAGTTTAAGTCACTAGCGGGAAACGAAGTGCAGTAGTCTTCTTTTTCTCTGCAAGGGAAAATGAGAATAGGGTGTCACCAATCAACTTCCTTGATGCTGCCACTCACAACTTTTTTTCTCATACGGGACCCACATTTGAATCGCACAATAACGACATCATATCCCTGAAGTCTTCTCCCTTTTTTTTGCTCTTTGTTCCCTTAAATGATGCCCTTCTTTTTTTCTGGTTCAAAGGTCCAAGTGCACCACACCATGCCATAAACTCTGAAGGCAGCAAAATACCTCCTTGCCATCGCCCCCTCCAACTCCTTGTTGGGTGGGTCCTGGGGTATCCTGCATAACCATCGGCGGTGCTATATTCTTTTGGAGAGTTACTGTGCGGTCCAGTCTCTGGTGTTGTGTGGTTTTTTCTCTCTTACTGCATCCATCCTGCAGTTGTTGTTCTTGCAGAAAACTTGATCCTGATTTGAGCAAAAGGCGAGAAAACCAGGGGCCAAGGGGCCAGGGAGGTAGAGGGGGGGGTGGAGCGAGTAGCAAAGAGATAGAGATGACCTCACTGGGCGTAGTTGTATTTACCTGTTCTCGGTGATAAGGGTGGTAATAGTGACCTCCTCTTTGTCAAAGACGCCCTCAGCCTTGAAATAGTAGGGCATGACTTTAGAGGGCTGCATTGCTGTGCTGTAGACCTTTGACAGATAAAAATCCTCATCGACGGCTTGTTGGCTGGCGCCTTCTTGTTGAATATCGCCTATTGAGTGGGGGTCCCATGAAGAAAAGATGATAGTAATTAGATAAGCGGGTTCCAAAAAAAACCACTTTTAGGTCCAAAAGGAATAGTAAAGAAGGGAAGACCGAGTTTCATCCCCAGATCCGGTCCAGGTACCACAGTGGCACCAACTACCATCTCATCCAGAAGCGTCGAGTAGTCGTTTGAGTCCGTCCTGTATTGCATCATCGTTCAAGACTCCTTTGCGAAGATTGATGGCGACAGATGATTTACCTTTATGAACAGGTTGAATGGTCAACTTCTGGTTACTGTAGTGAATGGAGTCGATTTCAAAGGTAGGCGACTGGTTGTCGATCCAAGAGAGTGCGCCAGGACTGACACCAGCAGCGCCGGCTCCACGTTGAATCAGGCCAGCTGCATTCTTGCGGAAGTCTTCAGAGGAGAGGTTAGGGAATAGGAAGGACGCAGTCGAGAAGATGACGGAGAAGGCCAAGAAGGCCAGGACGAGGTACCGGAAGAGGCAGGTACACAAGTTGCCTGATACCGCCACTGCCATTATGTGCTGTGTGTGAGTTTTGTGTGTGAGTGTGTGTTAAGAGGGGGTTGTGGTTGTATATGTGTATGGGTACGTTGTGTGTGTGTATGTGTTTGAGTGATGGAATGTAAGAAAGGAAAGAAGGGTATGCTGGATGAAAAAAGGGTAAAATAAGTAAAGTATGTGAGTGAGGAGTATGATGAAAAGAAAAAAAAAGAATTAAAGGCTGATCAAGGTGGTACAGAAGAAAAGGTCATTACAAGGAACAAGGAACAAGGGTAGAAAAGAAGACAAATGCTGGATGGAAAGAAAGGGAGAGAGGGGAGGAGTGGAGGAGAAGAAGGAAGAAAGGCCGACGAGGGGATATAAAGATAACTACTGTTCCTTGTAGCCATGACTGTGACCTTTAGTGGCAGTGATTGGGTTTTTGCCTTGTGTGCTCTGGCTGCTCTGCTCTGTGTCCCTGTCCTTGGATCATCGCCAGCTCAGTCCATGGATTGGATGGGATCTATTTTAGGATTTTTATTTTCTCTTCGTTATGTTTTCACCCCCCGCAGAGGGAATAGGAGGAAAGGGACAGGGAAGACCAGGAGTGAAGGGTCCTAGAAAAGTAATCATAATGAACAGAAGCAGCCCAATTAACCGTGCACCCTGACTATCTCTAAACCATACATCTATCTTACTTGTCCTTCTTGAAGCACTTGAACTGGACATAGCACGAGCTCTTGGCCTCCGAGAGCATCCGCTTCAAACCCGCCATCTCAACCTGCAAGTTTTCGCCTCCCTCTGGGTGGTAAGCCCTATCAACGGCCTCATAAATCATCTGCAAGATCTCATCCGACGATGCACTCTGGTACTGGACCAACGAGTGGTTCATCAACTCCATATCCAGCGTCACCTGCAACATCCCACCCATCCCAAACCGCTTCACCTCCTGAAAGCATCTCAAACAGTCCTGTGCAATGTTAATCAACAGCGCCGACAAAGCCCTAAACACCAGTGGGGGTGCAATCTCGGAGATCTGGGCATGCACAACCACTAATGACAACAATGTCTCGTACATGTACGCATGCACTCCTATATATCCATGGTTCGGTTCCCCAAAGGTACAAGGTGCGGTAAAAGGACAAGGAGTATAGGAGATTAATATCAAGAAAGAAGATGTGGTGTGAGACAAAGGACACTTGAGCGAGACACACATAGGACTAATACACACATAGAAAGAAAAGAAAAACTGCCTTGCTTTTTCTTACCTGTGGGCTTGGGGCAGGCAGACCAGTCCGTGCCGCCGTAGAGAATACCATCCGTAATCAATCGTGTCGCAACAACGGTCTTGCGCTTAATGAAATCGTCAAACAAGATCGTATCCAGTTGATCCACAATGTCAATCAGGGCCTATTTGTTCGGAGAGCGTATTCATGACATGATTAGCGCTCAGGCGAAGTAGCGATACAGGCATGTTGAAGAGCAAAAGAGCAGCATTTCGTCCAGGAGGAAGAAATGAATCGAATAGTAAACGCAAAAGAGAATGACAACGATGAAAAAAGAAAATAGGAAAACATAAT
The DNA here is from genome assembly GCA_019671135.1 of Linnemannia hyalina. Classification (NCBI taxonomy): domain Eukaryota; kingdom Fungi; phylum Mortierellomycota; class Mortierellomycetes; order Mortierellales; family Mortierellaceae; genus Linnemannia; species Linnemannia hyalina. Next base: position 491,466 of record JAHRHY010000008.1, on the reverse strand, counting down.
ATAACAAAGCACAAACACATACCTTGCCATCGCCAGCAATGGACATGCTGCAAGTCTTCTCAAAATCAGTCAACATCTTGGGGATCGTAACAGACCGCAACTCGCTCAAGTTACTAATCGTGATCAAGATCCTCGAGTCCAGCTGAGTAATATCAATCGTCTTGACCTTCTTGCCACCTCCATTCAAATTCTCCAACAACCTTGTTCCGGAGGACTCGCCATTGTTAGGCTGCTCTGGATCCGCAAACGCCAAGTGAACCAGTCCATCTAAGAACGAGTACAGAGCATCCAAAAAGGTGCCGCGGATCTTCTCAATAAACTGCTCAGGAACCACGGTCAGGACGTCGTCGTTGGCTACAGCTTCCTCGGTTGGCGCTGTCCAGATACTGGCGTACTTGTAGGCTGATCGGAGGCAGAACTCATGGAACTTGTAGAAGAGTCCCACAAAGAGTGTCACTTGCGAGTTCTCTGCCTGCAATGTCCAATCCTCATGCTGGTAAAAGAACCTCGCATCTATTGAAGAACGCGAACGATGTTAATGGGAGTTTCGTAAAAAGATATGCCAAGTACACATCAAGCACAAACAAAGAAAATTGACCTACCATCGCCCCAGGACATGCAGATGACCTTGACAAACTTCCAGCGCAAGCGCTGCATCAGCTCGACAAGGGTCATAAAAGCACCTCCTCGCAAACTGAGTCCATTGATATCGTTCACACAGTTGCTAACCTCCGTGATGATCTTGCTCAGGAACACCGCCATAACCACTGCGCTCTCGCGTCGTGGCTCCGGCTTCTCGACCCCGGGCAAGTATTCATCGTCCACCTCTTCCGGTCGTTGCACGACCAAAGAGTCAATCAAGATCGAAGTCATCTCGTTCGAGTACAGCTCGATGATGTCCTTGACCATGGCGATGCTCTGTGACACACGCTGTGGGTCCACCACCGTGCGTCTCTTCTGGACCTATCAACGCAACATGTAAAGTGTCTCGTCAGATCTCTGATTCGCTTGTAAGATCTTTTACACCAAAAAAAAATAAAATAAAGAGAGTTGAGACGTACTTTTTGGATCTTGCCATCCATGAATGCAACGGCCAACTTCCAGAAATCAGGTAAGAGGCGCAATAAGAGGTCCGACAGTGTCTTGACTCCTGTATGAATTGCCACCAACAACTTCACTTCCGGTTCCTTGGCTAAGCGATATTGGAGCGAGATGTAAAAGACGGATGTGAGTACAATGGATCACAAAACTGACAAAGCAAATCATCACAAGCTGACTCCACGTCCCTACTTACCAAACTGGTTTTCGAATTCACTAGAGTTGACAGCTCCCAGGATCTGCTTGAATAGCGCTGTGCGGCCATGTAGGGTAATATTCTGACTCTGCTGGTACTCGTCGCTCTTGCGAAGTTCTACAAATGAGATTCAAAGAAGCATTAGCTCAGACGCCACCAAAGTGAAATATTATCCACGGTTACAATAGTGACAATTATACCTTCAACAAGGATGACTTGCTCGTCAAAGGACTCGGACATAATTTTCTTGATCCAGCGGTACTGGCTGGACAGACAGTGCCACACAGGGTCTGTTTTGGTATCTAATTCGAAAAGCAGCCTGTGCAAAAAAGATGAAAAATTGGATTAGCTCCGCATTTCCTAGAGACTCTGAGATGTTGAATGTATAACATCTGAAGCGCAACAACTAGCATGAAGAACGTACTTGATGTTGCGTTCGTGCTCCTCCATTCCTCGCCAGGGCTCCTCCAACTGCGACTCGAGATCCGCCCGAAGCCTGGCAACAATGCGCTCGACCTCTGACCAGACCTTATCAAATACGCGTCGCTTGGTCTCAATCAATGTCGATGAATGAGTTGACGCAGTGTCACTTGCGACTGATGGTGTAGTCGCTGGGAATGCCTGTGCCAAAAGCACTTTACCCTTGTTATAATCCCTGGCCGCCAGCTGATATTTTCCTTGCTTGATGCTCTCCAGCAATGTGTTGGGCAAGTTGAAGAACAGACGATATGGTTCCAAAAGCCCGACTGTCGATCGTAGCTTGTCGATCTTCTCACGACGTTCTAGAACTGGGTTAATGACCTCGTGCGCCTTTCCATACGACTCTACATTATGGATGTAAGTGATGCTGGTGAGTTCTTAGGTTCAACTATGCCGTAGTGACATGCTTCCAAATATTGTTGTTCAGCTCGAATTTACCTCGAAGGATAGCGTTGAGACGAAGTGTTCCGTAATCCTGTGTCTCGTTCAGCGTTTTCTCCTTCATGTCGTCGTACACAGCTAGTAACAGTATCACAAACTAAAAGGTCAATACGTGGCATCCCAGAACAACATTACTAAATTTCTTCAAGCATTAGAATCAATGCTATGAAAACCCTTACAGTCGATGACATTCTTGGCACTAACGAAGCGGTCGAAATTATTCTGGACAAGGACCTTCAGGGCAGACGATCGCTGGTCAATTGATGCCTTTAGTCTGTCAACACCCACGCACAGGTCATCGTAAGAGGTGTCCGCATGAACCGCGTACAGGTATCGCTGGGGGTTGAAGCTCTTTTGTGTAGACGAAATCAAATTGGCTATGGTTGACATAGAAGGCAAATGATACTGTGAGATACAGGAGCCATACATGTTGCCATTGATCCTCATTCGAAAAGAGAGAGAGCACACTTTGAACTTACTGTCGCCGCGGACGTTCTTGCTCACAAAGACGTTGCCCTTAACTAGCCCCAGCATATCAGTCTGCTCCGACAGTGCAAAGTCTCCGTCGATAGAATTGGTCCTCCTCTCACGGGGTGTGACTCGCCCTCCATGGTCGGTGTTGATATCGTCATCGTGGACCCACGAAGGCAAGTCTTCTTCGTCGACCCATGTATCAGGATTTGTCTTGTCCAAGTGGTAGTGACGAAGAACTACGTTGATAAGGTCAGAGGAGGTGATAGAAGAAGGTGAGTTTGAAAAGGGGGTTTACTTCTTCCTCTTTGCTGAACGTGGAGGTGACTGCATGTTCATTCTTTTTCAGCAGGAGAACAACTTGTCGAGTTGGCTTTAAGAAAGACGTACGTTCAATGTCCTGGATGTCTCTAATATTCGACCCCATCATTCACAAAAAGTCGAGGTAGGGCTGTCTAGTATAGAGTGTGCGACAATGGCGAGTGTTTGAGAGTAGAGGATGTAAGGAATGTAAGGCAAGATGATGAGTGAGTGAAGTGAGAATGAGAATGAGAATGAAGAAACGCGGTTCAGAATGCGCCAAAGGAACAAGAGGAGGTCCGCCCAAATTTTGTGACAACGACATTTGAGGAGACCTGGAGAACGCAGCCCTTGCGATCATAAGTAGATCCTACTGGTTTGCCACTAATTTTCGCAGCAGCTTTCACACTTGATTAAAAAAAAAAAAAGGCGAAGTCGGTTCATGAATCTACGCGTTTACGTTCAGGAAGCCTGAGGCAGACAACTCTTGCTAGAACTCAAATGCTCAAGTTGACAAAGTACCAGTGTATCTGTCATTTGTCGTATATCGCCCATGGTCCATTGTAATTTCATGTGGCTGACGACACTCTAGTATCTCGGCCAAAATTATCGGGATCGCTTTGAGCCCCAAGGAGGAAGTCACTACGACCTTTCGGTGCCAGATCTCTTTAAGGAATTCGTCATTGCACCATTCACCACGGACCAGATTGAGGAGTATGTCGCACAGTATGTTCCGCTCGAGCCATGGACCTGGACCAAGGAAGATTACATGGACAGGCTGACGACTATCCCCGGACTTATAGGCCTGGTCAAGAATCCATTCCTCCTCTCGCTGGCTTTGGGGGCCATGCCGGCAGTTGTCGAGAGTAAAGATAATCTCTCAAGAGTCCGCGTCAACCGTGTACAGCTTTATGACAGCTTTGTTCAGCACTGGCTGAGAGTCAATAAACGACGTCTACGGAATCAGAACCTGAAGTTGAGTCGAGACGAACAGCGGATGATCGACGAGTTGCTGGATGACGGGTTCGAGGAGAGAGGGATCAAGTTTCAAGCAGACCTGGCAGCTGCGATCTTTCAGGAGCAGGAGAGCAAGCCTGTTTGTTGAATACAACCACTGACGTGACAAAAATTCATGGAAAAGAGCGTTTTTCAATACCGACCTCGACACATGTATTTTACGTGACGCCAGCCTGCTCGTTCGATCCGGAAACATGTACCGTTTTGTCCATCGATCCATCTTGGAGTATCTTTACTCTTGCGCAGTCTGTCCGCCGCCTGCCATTGACAATGAGTTTGCTCCGCAAGGGTCTACAGAAAATACCTCCGCCCAGTCGTTCATTGTCGGCCACCCGCTGTCGAGGAGGAGTCTTGTCACAGAGCAATCCATCGTGCAGTTCTTGGCTGAGCGTGCCCAAGCGGACCCGGAATTCAAGCGACAACTTTACGATCTTCTCAAGCAAACAAGATGTAATACTGTCGTGCGGACCCCCCAAATCCGCCAGCTGTGTCGCGTATTCGCCCGACGGACTGTACATTTGCCACCGACAGGGACACTGACCTAACCCATTATAGAATACCTCAACAGGTCTGTTTATACTGGTCTTCTGTGGCCCACGAGGATATCATCATCAAACACTGTCGCATTTCTCACCTTGTAGCCACTGGATCGCGACTGGCAGCAAACGACATGACTGTTGGTGTTGTGGGAGTTGGAATCCAGCGAGCTGAGCCGAGTCTTTATTGGTCATTTTCACAGAGTTAACAGCGTGTACTTCTCGCCAGCGCGGTCCGCCATCTCGTCGTCCGGCAGCCAGGAAGGATCTGTTCGAGTCTGGGATCTGAGCACGGAGGTGAGTCTAGGGGCGCCTTGTGACCGACGGACGGTACAAGGACGTGATGGTGGCCTACCCACCGATAAGATCGCAGATCGCCACTAACGCCGCAAGGACACAGTTACGGCTTCAGGATGAAAAGACTGGGAGCGATAAAACATATCCTGGAACACGGAGAGTGTTGTTTGCATTTTCATCCTACGGTCAGTGGCTTGAAACTTGCTATGGGGCAATTGGGGGTCTGGCTTTGGAACTGCGATTCAGATTCGGAAGAGGGAGGGGTAGGATCTCAAGAATGGACACGCAAGGCACTCATTCATGGGTGGGTTGGTATGGCGGTCTGTGTTGCTTGGAGACCGGGGCACGTTGGATCTCGTTACTGGATCTGTCCGATGGGTCGACGTTGAAGACGGAGCCGGAGCTTGCGGTGGTGCAAGTGTTGTGGGGGAACTGGACCTGTTTGCCTTTGTTACTACGAATGCTGTATTTGAGGAAGCGGTTGGGTTGAGCGCCGTTAATCTGATGTTGCTGAGGCAGCGCTGTAGATTCGAAAGCCGACCTAGATAATAGATCTTTTTTCACGCATTGAAAAAAACAGGGAATAAAAGAAACGCTATAATTTGCTAGTGGTGGTTTCAAACACGAAACAGGGTGAGATCAAGACACGATCATACACTTGAGCACCTCCTTTGTTTTCTGTTTTCGTTGGTTCTGTGTTTTTTATTTTTCACAACGTATTAACAAGTAAAGGAGAGCGGGGAGGGGGTGAGAAGATGGGGATGTATGTACAATGGAGATGAGGAAGAACTAGATACAAAAAGCGATCAGAAAAATAAAATAACGTGAAAGTGACCCAGTAAATTAAACAAGGTGAAGAAGGGTGGAGTTGGGAGCGCGTTTCCTAAGGAGAACCAGGCCAGAGATCACGCTTGCAAATCGGACACAAAGACGCAACATTCAACAGCCAAGGATCAATACACGCGAGATGGTACTGGTGGTAACAAGGGAGCGTCCGAACCTGGTCACCGACCTCATACTCCCCTAGACAGATTGCGCACATTGTTTGGGCGTTTGCGTTGGCGAAAGGGAGTTCCTTCTTGTCCTTTTCTTCGCCGTGGTGGTGGTTGCCGTTAGTCCCGCAGCAGCCTCCTTGGTGCTTTTGGGGTGAAAGGGCGAGGGTGATTGAGGTCGAGACAGAGGTGGATCTGGTAGTGGTGGTGGCTGTGGATCCATCGGCGGCGTGCTCAATAGTCTCGCTGGCAGAGGAGCGGGACAACGAGATGCGGCGGTAGGATCCTCGACGGGTGGCGGTCATGATCGCCGCGGCGAGACGTTCCATGTCCATTGAAGCCTGGTCGGGAACAGCACCGCCCTCGCCCTCATCGAAATCTGTCTCGCCCTCAGCAGCTGCAGAAATATGCTCGTGGTCCTGGGACGAGGAGTGAGCCGTGATATCATCCATTCCCTCGTCTTCAAAGTACGAGTCCCACTCAGCAGTAGGAACCCGTCGGGGATGGTGGTGACCAGAGCTGCCCGTAGGCGTGCGGGGGAAGAGATGGCTGCTAGTCCGTGCCATGCTCATCCGCTCACGTTCCCGACGAGAGTTCTCCCGGGCAGTCAGATCCTGCAACCCCTCCTCCATCTCAAACACATCCTCTGCATAGGCCAACTTGCCCTTGCTGCTTCCAGTATGGCAAGACCGGGGCTTGGCTTGGATATCATCCTCACCCTTACTCGTCATCATGGTCAAGGTCGAGGTGTGCAAGACAGTTTGAACTCCAAAGGACTCTAGAATCCCAATAGGAATAACCTTCTTGTATCCGTGCTCCCTCAACTGCTGCTGATGTTGCAAAGCCGTTGTCGCCTGCAAGGTCAACCCAAATCGATCCTCCACTCCGCCTCGTCGACGGGTCTGGAACACTCGGACTTTTAGTGCGACCACAAACAGGAGTGCTCCAAACATGCCCACACCAACTCCACAGATCGTGCTCATCAAAACCATTGCCAGCTTGCCCGTCAAGCTGTCGTCCTTGACCAGAATAGCCGTATCTTGGACCAACTTTGAGGGCGAGAATGCGTAAATCCGCTGGATCAATCTACCGATGATGCTGACAGAGGGATTGGATCCAGAGGGCACTGTGGTGGACTGACGGCGATTGGCGCCCTTCATAGAGATCCGCTCGGCAGTCGCCTGCCTCATCGAAAGAGCCGCTGCAATTCTTGCTGGTCCTCCAAGTTGTTGACTACTGACGATAGCGGCTGTAGCGGTACTGACTCCTCGTGCTCCTGCTTCGCCGGGTTGACCTTTTGGGATCGGGCTGCTGCTCGCCTGCGATAACGCCGACATCGACGACAACGTACTGCGCAGACCTCCTACAACTCGCTGCTGCTGCTGTTTCTGCTGCTGCTCAACAACGGCGTCAACACGTCCGGTGGTAGGAATCAAGTCCGGCTTGATCCCCGAGGCCGACAGGGGTGAAAATCGAGTCGAAACCATACCCAGATCCTCCTTCTCAACCCGTCCTGCTGCCACTGTTGACGAAGGCGAAGACGACGCTGCTGACAAGGATTCCACTTTAGGGGTAGGGGTGACGATGGTATCAAGTCCAGCCCTGACCACAGATCCGTTATCCAGACCCAAGCGAACCATGACTCCTCTCGCCAGAAGGGTTCCAGACTTGAGGGCATTTGAGAGAGAAGACATAAGCAGCTCCTTGACCCGTTGTTGGTTTTCATCAGTTGCTGTGGTAGTTGTTCCGGTTGAATTGGAATTGCCTCCTCCCGAACTGCTATGCACCTTAGAAGACAATGCAGCAGCGACGACCACAGAGCCCGATTTGTCGCGCATCCCCTGCTCGTTGACCATGCTACTGTAAATGCTGCTGCTATCGTTCTCCCCTTCATTCTTGTCGTCCTTGAAAGCTTCCTCCTCCTCCTCCTGAATGCTGTTGGCAAGAGTGACGGTTGCAGGAACGACATCGGATTCTGTATCGCCCAATCCTTGGAGGGCTGTCAAAAGATCCTTGGCGGTCAAGGCGTCCAAAGTCAGGGTGGGCACAACAACACTCTCCTTCACGGAAGCAGAAGAAGAGTCGACATCGGAATCGCCAAAAGCGTTTGTTGACGTCAAGAGGGAATAGCAATGGACGAGCTCAGCCTGGTGCGATGACGAAGATGATGTTGTAGTAGTTGAGGGATAAAGGATGACAGCTTTTGCGCCGAGCTGAGTTGCCGAGCGGAGATGTTGCTTTGTCTGAAGAGTGCACTCGACCAAAGCCAGCCAGGGGATATCCAGTGACAAAGGGGAAGGAGCAGAAGAAAATGAGCGCAGAGGCCATGAAAGAGGGAACTTGCGGATGGAACCCTAATTGATTTGTTCGGATATTGATGATTATCCATATTGGCGCACACAAAAAAAGTGCAGAACAAGAGAGACAGGGGTGAGTGAATAAACAAAGCAAAAACAAATAAAGGACAGCACCATGGTTTGTTTACATCTCCGCGGCAAACAGCTTTCTTCCGCCTCTTCCCTCTTCTCTTCTGGTAAGGTATGGTGTAGTAATACTCTATCTCGTTCTCGCTTTTTTCCAATTGATGATAAATCCAAGAAAAAAGCGCAGTTGGAGGATGAGAGAGGCAGCTGAAAAAAAAAGAGCGACAAATAAAATAAAATAAAATAAAATAAAATAAAAAAGTGCTCTCGTTTGGTATCGATGACACCATTGAACAGATAGGCAGACGAGCAGTCCAGGAAGAGGGAGGGAGACAGGTAAAATAACAAGGGTAAACCATGCGCCAATTTGTCTCTTGAACCGTGTCCACTCTTGTGTCACACTACTCCACTCTGCCCTGCCTTGGTCCCTTTTGACAGATGGCTCAACTGTTGCCGGATCCGATCTTTCAACAAACAAACAATTCGCCGAGCATATGAATTATTAACATAGGGGGAAATGCGCAAAGAAATACCCATCAACAAAGACAACTCTCCGTTCCGTCTCATACTTCCCCCAAGAGCGACTCATGTTTGCCCTCAATTGCTCATTGCGTTATGACCTTATTTCTCCTTTGCTGTTTGGTGCAATTGGTTCACAAATCTCGTTTTTTTTTTGTTTTTTTCCAACTACGACCGGGTAACCTGAACCACCTCCCCCCACACCAACCGCCATGTATCCCAATGACAACAAGGAAGGGGGAAAAAGTTTGAAAAAGGGGAGAGAAAAAGAGCAGGAAGGAGGAGCGGGAGAGAGAGAAGGAAGGAGAAACAAGTCGGCGACACACAAACGCACACTCACTCCAAACACTCCTAACAAAACGTAAATTACTTACAGAGAGAGGGAAGAGGTCGTTGTTGAAGGTCGACTTGTTCCATCCTGTGGGGTAGACATAGCCATGCCAGAGTCCAGACTCGTCTTTTTCCTCAGTCTCGGTAATCCAGTTGTTGTTGTTGTTGTTGTTATTACCGGTGTTGTCGGACAATTGTGAATCGTCTGCATGGTCATGGCGCCCCTGCTGCTGCTCCTGCTGCGGCTGTGTCTGGTGGTGGTGACGAGTAGGACGACTGTTCTGGAAAGCGGGGGTGGTGTCCTGAAACGTATCCCTGTTCCAGACGACGTCCAAAATTTGCGACCGCTGACGTTCGGGCTGTTGGCTGCTCTGGTCTGTGGAGGATTGGTGGCGAATCAGACGACGGATCTGACCTTTCGACACTCGGACGTGAGGGATTTGCTCGTCCTTCTGCTCGTTGTTGCTGTTGGCGATATAGATGGTCTGCTTTTTGATGATATTCCTGTCCGACATCTTTTGTCGATCTTGTCTGTGGCCTTGGTTGTTACCTTGGAATTGAGCTGAAGTATCGGGGATAGTGGCTCTTGTTACCTTGGAGGAGGTGGTGGTGGAGAAAGGATGTACCTTTTCCTGTTTCCGAGGAGAGAGAGGGAGGAGGACCGTGCTGATATGAGATCGTTTGACTGATCCCTGAGCGCGAGTGGTGTGACGACGGACACGACAAAGAGGAGCTGAGTTCTTTTCCAGAGACGACGAAGTGGACGAGGATAGCAAGGACGAGGAGGGAGGAGGAGTGGGCAAGAGCAAGGTGGGCGAGACCGAGGCCGAGAAGGAGTACAGGGTTGAATCGAGATAGACGGTGAGGGAGTAGGCTGAGGAGGATGAGATCCTGTACGGATGATGATGATATCCGGCATCCTTGATATGCTTGGTTTGTGAGTGAGTATGAGTAGGGGTGGAAATGAGGTCGAGGGCGAGGATGTGGGTAGGGGGGAAGATGACGGAGAGGATGAGTGCCCAGCAGGAGACGGTGGAGCACACGTCTGTGAAGGGCATGTGTGCGGGCACAGGGAGCATGATCCAATGTGTTGTTGCGCCAGCGTAACGCGAGAAAAGATGATGAAGAGGTGAGGGGATGATGAAGAGGAGCGGCGAGGCAGTAAAGAAGGATGGCGATGGTAAGATATGTACAAAGAACGAGAGAGGGGAATGAAAGAAGAAGAAGAAGAAGACGAAGAAGAAGAAATGCGCATTGGAACAGAACAATGTGACTGCCTTCCTGCGCTGGACCGTTGAATGAAGGGCGTGGTCAGGTGCAAGAGAAAAAGCAATAGCTGGGTTTCGCATTGATACCACTCCTCCCAGGTCATGCGAATGATCTCATAGCTGATCAAATCCAATACCCGCCACCAAATATTGTACTCAAGGGGCATGTATGTCGCTAATCATAGAGCATTGGAGTATTGCAATGTACTACGCCATGGATAAACATCTTCATCATCGCGGTATGGATCGTACCCAGAAGGCGGACAATGCAGGAGTCAAGTCGAGACGTAAAGGAGAGAAAGGAAAAAAAAAATTCTCTTTTAATGTCCACCTGGACATAAAACGCGCTGCCCAATCAGCAGCAAGAGACGGAGAGGCAGACCTAGGCACAATCGAAATCCTTCTTTATTTTCATTTTTTTCCGGCTGCTGTTTTTTTTTTCTTTGGACATATCGAAAGAAAGAAAGATGCGGAAATGAAGCGAGTGGTGAGAGATGAAAAGGGGGGTGTCAGGTTCATCCTTTATGCCTTTCAGCAGGCTCCAAGTGCAAGGTTGAACACACAAAAACGTGCGCTTGTTCGACACAACTGATGCTCGCTGCAATTGAAAATCTAAAAAAGGTTTTTCACTGATCACTGATGGGTGTGAGGGGCGTGTACCTTTGTTTCTTGTTTCTTGTTTCTTTTGTTTCGCTCTTCCTTCTTTTCTACCTTTTCCTCTCTTCTTTCTCTTTACCATTTACTACTCTCTCTCTCCTCCCCTCTCCCTCTGTCCACCCTTCACTCCTCTCTCCTCCTTCTCCCCCTGCTTTCTTTCGCCACCTCCCACCTTGAACCCTGCCTGCTCCCTTCCTTCCTTCCTTCCTTCCTTCCTCACACCTTTCCGTTGTCACACCCTGCTTGCAGTTGCACAACAACACATACCCCCCCTGCTCATCCTTCCAACATTAACAACAAGGAACAATGGAAAATAATCACAATCAGAATCAAAACCACAACCCAAACGACATCCTCATCTCCGTCGACCCAATCTCACCACAAGAAACAACTCCACCAACACCACCATCTGCAACAACACAACAGTCCTCAACCTCACCCCTCGTCTCCCCTGCCCACCTTCGACTCCCCAGCCAAAACGATGAACCCCGTGAAACCCTTATCCTCCCCACCTTCGAACCTGACTATGGTTTCCCTCTCCAGCCCTCCAGTAGCAGTATTGACCCCACCAGCCCCGATACTATCAACGGTGGCACAGGAGGAGTAGGAGGAGGGAGTGGAGTCGATTACAGTGACAGGAGCCAAGACGTCCCACGACCACTCTCTCCCCCCCACCTTCCTATCCACCATGCGCTCCGTGGCGGCGGCGACGCTTATTACAGGTACCCTCACAGCGGGAATGCAACGCCCTCTATTCGATCATTGCGACTGCCAGGACACCAGCAATCCAATCGGCCCTACAACCCTTCCTTGTTCCGTAACAACGAATACCATCCACCCATGGGTGGGCATCGGAATGTCGATGGGCAACATGATACGAGTAAGCCTATGGTGATTGATTATGCCGGTCTGGACACCTCCGTTGCAGAGGCGGCATTGATCGAGAATGGATTCACGAGAAACAGCGCCTTCATGGACTCTACTGGCGGAGTGCTTGGAGGTGAATTTGAGTCCAAGGAGGGCGATGCAGGAAGTAATAAGCTGGAACGGACTTCAACTACCAGCTCGTCCAACTTCCATGCTGCTGGCCCCACCTCTGCCAACAGTGGGCAGATTGAGTTCCGTCGTCGATCTGCAAGAAAGGCCAGCTTTTACAGTGAGCGTGCTCCAAGGGTATGTTGCCCTGTTCTTGTCCTGTGAAAATGAATTGAGCAAAACAAAGTAATCTGGGCTTTTCGTTATTTTTTAATCTCCCCATCGTCGGCCTTTTTGACATTTTTTACAGCTCTTCCTTTCTAACAATAATCCTTTTCTAACGATAATTAGCCCCCATTGCCAGAGTCCCTGAGGTATACGTTTTACTCGCCAGCAACAGGAGTGGTTCAAGCACCGTCCATGCCCCAGATCCTCAACAACTGCACTCTCCAGACACCGGATGGAGGATCCAAGACACCGGCTGTGTTTTCTGACCTTCTGAAAGATGGTTGCTACTGGCTTGATATCCTCGACCCCAGCGACTTTGACATGCAAATCCTCGCCAAGGTTAGTAACCGTCCAACGCTGACAACCAGGAGATAACCTAGAACGGACCCTGAAAAGTAAAAGAACAACATCATGCTGACGTTAATTATTTTTTTCGATTTTAGCATTTCCATGTTCACCCTCTAACGATCGAGGATATCTCGACAGAGGAGCAACGCGAAAAGTATGAGGTGTTTCGACACTATTACTTTGTCTGCTTCCGGACATTTGATCAGGATTACAACTCAGGATCCTACCTTCAGCCTGCCAGCATGTACAGCGTTGTATTTAGAGACGGCATCATGACCGTAAGCTATCCTTCACTCATTCTCATGCACATCTCATATCAAATGCTAGCTAGTTTGGACGGCTCAACTTCCTAGTGCATGCAAACTGCGAATTGACTACATACTATATATCTTGGTGTTTTGACAAGGCATGGGCATAAAGGTCCAAGTAGCTCTTATCTAAACTAACCCCCTCCCCCCATCGTCTCCTCCCTTCAACTCACATAGTTCCATTTCCGCCCGGCAGATCACCACATGAACGTTCTCCGAAGAATAGAACAACTTCACTCACACATCACCCTCACCCCTGACTGGATCAACTACGCCCTCCTCGACGACATCACCGACTCCTTTGCCTCGCCCATCCAAACCATCGAATATGAAGTCGATTCGATCGATGACCTCGTCCTCTTGCTTAGAGAGAATGAGACGACAGATATGTTGAGGAGGATTGGGTCATGTAGGAAGAACGTGATGGCCATGTCGAGGTTGTTGGCGAACAAGGCGGATGTAGTGAGGGGGTTGATGAAGCGGTTTGATGAACGCTATGCCGTGGCGCCGTTGGCTCCTTCTTTTGCCACAGTTACCACAACCGCTGCCACAGTTACCACAACCGCTGCCCCCGCAGGAGCAACAGGAGCACCATCAGTAAAGAACGACGACCCCGGCCACGCCACCAACAACATGCTCACCGCGCCAGGACTGCAACACCACTACCATCACCGCGACGGCGAAATACTGTTGTACCTCGGCGACATCCTCGACCACGTCTTGACCATGCTCCAATCCCTGGGATCCTACGAAAAGATCCTTGACCGATCTCATTCCAACTACCTGGCACAGATCTCGCTTGAGATTAATCAGCTTTCGAACAAGACAAACGAGGTTGTGGGAACACTGACATTCTTTGCGAGTTTGATCGTCCCCATGACCTTTCTCACTGGTCTCTGGGGGTATGTTTTTTTTTTGTTTTTTTTTTTTTTTCCTTTCAGGAATTTTGTCCAATACGAAGAAAGGAATGTTAGTTGTGTGTTGGCCTGACAATTTCTGACCTCTGATCGTGTCCTTTTTTTTTTCTTCTCGCTTTCTATTGTGTAGGATGAACGTGCATGTGCCAGGACAACCAGGACAAGACCCAGGCGAGCCCCTGGACTGGTGGTGGGCTCTTCTAGGTGCTATGGCGATGTAAGTTATAACCATCAAACCTAAGCCCTTTTGCTTCCTTTCTTCATCTCAGAAAAGAGATAAAGAGCAACAACAAACAAAAAAAAATCTAACGTTCTTGTTTTCTATATTGATAGCTACTGTGTTATTGCTGTGCTGCTCGGCAAGAAATACGGTCTCATCTTCCAATAGACGTCTCTCGTTCTACAGAGGGGGGGGAGCGAGGAGGAACAACATCTCCGGTGTCCTTCTTTTTGTTTGTTACCTACATGCAATAACACCTATTATTATCCTAATTACCAATACTTGAACACCACACCATCTCTTACTCATTATTTGACTTTTTTTTAATTTTGCATCCACTTTTCTTTAATAAAACCAATTCTCTTCATCATACGAACACAGAACGGTCGAAAATCAACACCATAGGCAGACAGTGTGATGGCCCAGAAAAGTAATTGACGTTTATTATGTTGACTTTGTCCATCTCCAATCTGTAAAGTAGAGTTACTAGGGTGTATGACAAGTCCAGAATATCCTGCTTGGCCACAATTTCTAACTTTTTTTTCAATGGAGTACATGCCTGGGCGAACCGTGGGACTGCCGATGAAAAACTAAAACAAGTGAGAGGTTTATTAATGCAAAATGCGATTAAATTTTTGAAGAGTGTTTCAAGGAGGAGGGATGGATGTAGAAGGTGTGCTGCTATTAGGTCCTCCCCCACCAGGCGACTGCCTGTGCTGCTGCTGTTGCTGCTGCGCGTTCCTGGCCATCATCAACAAGGCAGACGTCGAGATAAACCCGCCCGTGGGAGAGTTGGCGAGGGTGGGCGACAACAGTGGCGGTGCGAGGACAGGAGTCGAATATGTCGAATGGACACTACTACCAGGTCCTGGGGGTGTCATATTTGCAGACGTGACTATCGAGGGTGGAGGTCCTGAAGAATAAGACGAAGATGATTGAGATCCTAATGCCTGGGGTGGTGGAGGGGATGAGGGAGAAGCCTGTTGTTGTCGTTGTCCCTGGAAGGGCGGTAATGGCTGCTGGGAGTGTCCCTGGACAGGCGGGAGCAGTGGGTGTGGGGACGACGCCGAAGACGATGCGGTCGTTGAAGCAGTCGACGACGATGGTGGGCCATTAAAGCTGGGTAGACGCTGATTTCCAGAGAAAGGCTTTGGCGACTGCTGGGATGCAGCATGGTGTTGCTGGATAGGTGGCAATGTCGAGGGCGAATAGCTGCTGCTATGGCTCTTCTGACTCACGGGTGGAGGTGGTGGGCGGTTTCCATGCTGAGGCTGCATCGAGATGGAGGGTGACGACGAGCTTGCAGACGAGGGCGGCTGGCCTTTAGAAAGAGTTGCAGACAATGGAGGCACAGGACGAAGGTGGTTGCTGGACGACTTTTGGCGATAATGAGGTGACTGCTGCTGTTGTTGTGGAGACTGTTGCAGATGCTGCTGGTGAGGCGATGGCTGCTGGCGGTGGTGCTGTTGGTATGGGCTCGAGTGTTGTTGCTGATTCTGCTGACTCTGCTGACCTTGCTGTTGTGCAGGAGCCTGCTGTTGCGACGGGTAACTCTGGTGAATTCCCAAACCTGCGCCACTACTTTTGCCTGTAGCACTGCCACCATTGCTGCTATTGCTGCTGCTCTGACTCTCGTACGTCATGTGGATCCCTGTAGGTCCAGGAGATTGACTAGGATAGTTGGAGTGAGAGCTGGGAGGAGGTGGTGGCTGCATCCCTTGCTGATGATGATGCTGCGACTGATGCGATGGCGATTGCGACTGTGCTGGAGAGATGTTGTGGTTGTGCTGACGGTGTGGTGACGGCTGTTGCTGCTGCTGCTGACCCTGAGAGAGCTGAGGAGTACGGTATCCCTTGGGCGATCCTGCGCGCGGACTCGACGAAGATGTTGGCTATTTATTACACGGATATATGAGTGCGTGTTAGTAAGGTTTCAATAATCCAATCAAAAAAAACTACAACTTCGTGTTCGTGAAAGGTGGAAATTACCTGCTGAGGCCAGTATCCGGCATCTGATTTTGGTTGCGGTGTGGTTGGTTGCTGCGGTTCCGTCTTGACCGACTTCAATGGTTGCGATGGCTGATGCTGAGAGGTATGTGGGGATGCTTGGTGCTGTGGAGGACGTTGTTGTGGCGACTGCTGATGCTGAGAGTGATGCTGTTGATGAGATTGCTGAGGTGAATGCAAATGCTGAGGGGGTTGGAACTGAGCCTGAGATGTCGCCTGAGACGGCGTCGATGACGCTGGCTTAACTCCTTGATGCTGGGGCACGTCCTGTTGACGTGCGCTCATTGGCGAGGATCGATGATAGTCGCTGCTGGAGGTGCTGGGCGTAGCGCCTTCAGTGCTCGAAGGAGGTCCTTGCGAAGGAGACGAGATTGGCTGATCCCGATGTCCCGCAGTGGGTCCCTGTGCTTGTGCTGAAGGTCCCAAAGCCAAAACGCCCTGCATCTGCTGTCCCTTCACGCGGATATAGTCTCCAGAGTTGCTGTTGCTGCTGTTGCTCTCGCCACTCAAAGGCGCCGGCCTGGGTTGTGAAGGGCCTGACTGAGACTGCGAATCCATGCTGGGTCCTGAAGCAAGTCCAGATGTCATGCCACCCTGAGATCCATGTCCTTTTCTCTTTTCACCATCCCGCTTCGAGCCAGGCTTGGATCCTTCTGGGCGTGGGCCACCAGGAATACCCCCATTCGCAATACTCGCTGGATGAGTTCCTGTAGTTTGCTGGATCTTGGTCTTGACGCTCTTGGCACGGACACGGTTGTAGCATTGGTACCAGGTGCGGGTCTCGACCATCTTGGCAATCTGCTGCCACGAGTTTCCGTATCTGTGGTAAGCCTCGACCAGCTTCTCGTCTTCGGCCTCGGTCCAGGGCAGTCGGTTGATTTGAGGGTCCAAGTCGGTTTGCCACTTTTGCATACACTGCTTCGCGTTTCTTCCAGGAACCATCTGCGCAACAGCATGCCAGTTCTCGCTCGACAGGCCTCGGACAGCCTCCAGCAAGATCTCTTCTTCAGCGGCAGTCCATGTTCCCTTTTTGAGCTTATCGTCCGACTTGTCGCTCGAGAATGGTCCTGGAGCTGTTTGACCTCCATGGGTAGACGTTGTTTGGACA
This sequence comes from Linnemannia hyalina, assembly GCA_019671135.1. NCBI lineage: Eukaryota > Fungi > Mortierellomycota > Mortierellomycetes > Mortierellales > Mortierellaceae > Linnemannia > Linnemannia hyalina. The sequence goes on along the minus strand of JAHRHY010000008.1, from coordinate 474,330 downwards.
GGCGATGCCTGCAATGCGTGTGAGTGCTTGGGTTTCCGTGGAATGGGCTGAGGGGTTTGGGTGTTGATGTTGGCGGGCTTTTGGCCACTGGTCGCGGAGGCACCATCGTCTGCTGAGCCCGCTGCGTTGTTATTCTGAGGTTGAATGCTGCGATGCGCGTTGCTACTGCTGTCCGCGTGATCTCCGTTGGGGTTCCAGCTCTGAGATGCCTTGGAAACGTTATGTCCTGTGCCGTCTGTAGCAGAGTCCTGAGCGGCAGAGTTCGAGCCCGACTTTCCAGACTGTACAAGGGTGATCTTGAGGGGTCGGATCTTTGTCTGGCTTGAGCCACCGTCCTTCTGTCGATCGCCTGAGGCATGTTCACCAGCCCGAGCCTGCTTCTTCAGCTTCCTGGCCAAGCGACGCTCCATCCGCTCCCTCTCGTAGTCTGCATCCCGCACCCTGTCTCTATGGCGCTCAGGGTCCTTCCGCTGGGTCGGATCCATGTTGGCGTCGCCCGTCTCAGTACCCTGGCGATGATGCTTGCGAACGCCATCCATGCTCGACAGCGAGGGAGAATCTGGGTCACGTCTCGACTTTTTAGGTGATCGATCGTCGTATCCTGAAGTGCGCAGACGGATCTTGGTCACGGATCCTAATGGGCGGACGGACGATTCCGAATCTCTGGAGCGTCTGCGTTTGCTTGATTTGGTTCCACGGCGGTGGCTCCGGCTTGACCGCTCGCGATCCCTAGGTCGACGTTCCTGTTCTTGCTCTCCTTCGCCATCCTGACGTCTTGGTGATGCTGGACGAGGTTCCGCGTTATCTGGAAGGTAATGGTCAGGTTCAGCATAGTATGGATATGGATAAGGTGGGTAGGGGTTGTAGTATGCTGGATTTGACTGGTATCCGAATGGCTGCTTTTGCAGTGCGGGGAATAGACCATGGCGAGCGGGCAGGATCCTGAACTTTGGGTCGGAGGACTCGTATGCCTCATCGTCGCTCAGATCCTCTTTCGACTCTAGATCGACAGTGAACCACGTGTTTTCCTGATAGAACGAGAATGCCCTCCTGTTCAAGTCCAGGACCGACCTCCTAACCTCCAGCTCTGGCGAAAGGTGTTCTGTTGCCAGTGAGAATGCGTAGAGGACCTGGGCTGTCTTGAGAGGCGAGAGCGACACGAGGAACTTGAGCTGTTCGTAAAAGTCGAGCAGATCCTGGTCCATAACAATGTCATCCAATTGAGGGCGAAAGACGGCCGAGGGGTGTCTGCTCTTGTAGAGATCTTCGTCACCATCGCCGTCCACTTCAGGTCCGGCTGTTGCTGAGATCTCTGGTGCAATGCCTGCGGCAGTGCTGGGTGTAGATTGTTCAACAGGTTGCGTTTGAGGCTGTTGCTGGGGTTGTTGATCCTGAACCATTGGCTCTGCAGCTGCAGCTCCGGGATTGTTTGGTGGCTGTGAGGGTGCCGTTGGGTCCGTAGATATGGTGGGAGCTGCTGGCTGCAAGGCTTGTGATGCATCTAGAACAGCAAGGGAGTAGTGTAAAATAATGTTATTGGCTGCTGATATCAACGGTAGCTCCCCAACAGTGTCAAGATGATCAGTTTGCAAACAAAGAAAAGTACAACGGTGAGCGAAGTGTACCTTTGAGTGTCGATGGAGGATCGGTCAGGTGTATATGTGAGTCAGGGGTGTCGTTGGGGGTGACAATATCGACATCCATCTTGGTATCCTGGTCTGAAACGGTCATGATACCAGATCCAGCCGTTGGACGGGGGGAAAGGAGGAGTATTGTTTGTGGATCCGGCTTGGAGGGGGAGGGATAACAGGCTACCAGGTTGCTGTGCTTGTTGTTGTTGTTGTTGTTGTTGTTGTTGTTGTTGTTGTTGTTGTTGTTGTTGTTGTTGTTGTTGTTGTTGGTTGTCGAGCTAATAGCGAGTTGGGTCGTGTGTGTCCAGATATGGAGGTGTTATTGTGTTATTTGTTGAGTGTGTTGTTGTTGTGAGTCGATTGCTCTTCCCCCTTTGTAGATGCAGTCAATAGGATAGGCGTAAAAAAAAGGAGAGATGGGAACGTGTAATCTGTGTCGGTGTGTCAAATAGGTTGGTCAATCGCCTACGATTATTTGTCTTTGTAAGAAAAAGACAAGACAAAGATGGGTCAGGCCTTGTGATACGGCTGAGAACAAAAAAAAGGAGAGAGAGAGAGAGAGAGAGAGAGAGGGAGATAAACGACGTGTAAGTTAGCATACAAACAACACAACATAGGAAACTACAGTCGCATAATACTTATTCGCCACCTTTTCCGCACTTTGCCGCCGCCGTCGTCATATTATCGCACGCATAGAAATAAAAGTTCCTTCGAAGTCAAACCCCTCCTCTCTTGCTGACAATAACGATGAAGAGATGATGTGAAGCCGTAGGTCATCGCTCTAGAAATAGAGGTTGTCTCGATCACAAACACAAAAAGTGATGGATGCACACAATCAGTCGCAGAGTGAAAAACCATGATGATGAGAAAGGCTAACATACCAAAGCGTGCACTTCAGAGAAGCCTGGTTCGTGTGTGGAAAGGGGGAAGGGGTGTGATGAGGAGACGATAGTTGGGACGAAAGAGTCTGATGCAAGGTCTCAATAAGAAAGGAATTAAAAGAGCATAAAAAGGGACGAACGAAAGGTGATGAAGGATGAATATTATTTTTCGTTGTTGATGTTATTGTCCTCTTTAGAAGGTGAGGTGAGGATGGGACAATGTGTATGTGGGTTTATGTCAGTGGTTTGACGATGACAGAAGAGCAGCAGAAAAATAAAAGAGAAGAGAGAAAGGGAAGATAGGGAGGGTGACCGTAGAAGGGCTAGCGCCAGGTCTATCTGTCTATCCTCCTCGACTGTCGTGTTGCGCCCGGCTCGCTAGATTTTGCGCACCACAAGATATCCGTCAATACACAGCACGGTGACGTAAACATAAAAAATGAAAATTTATTACTGCTTTAAAGAATGAGGCAACGCTCCGCTGGCTTGGGTACTTGCTCTTCACCCTCCACAGCAGGAGCCACAGAGGAAGCCGCGGACGACCCGACAATCATACCCTCGAGGGCAACACCGCCAATGGCCTCGTCAGAGTCCACACGGGGAAGACGGATATGCATCTCCTTCTGCATCGATCGGATCCCGTGCGGAGGACAATCATACAGCTCAATTTCGCGCTGATACTGTCGGCAGCATCCCCTGCACCGGTGGAAGCTACAGGTCGCCGAAAAGGCATTGTTACATCCCTTCTCATTCTGACACTTGGTCGCCGCATATTTGGCCTTCTTGTTCTTCACCCGATTCCGCTCCGCCTCTGACATAGTTTTCTTGGACTTGACAGTCGTGTTGGTGTGGTCCTCGGAGTCGCGGTGTCCTGATTCGTCCGCAGATCGTTTTGCTGAGGCTGTTGTGGCTGTAGCATTGCCTTCCTGTTCCTGGTTCTCGTCCTTCTTGGCTTCCTGTGGGGGCATGGGTTGCCTGAAATATGGCTGTGCGACCCAATGAGGCAAGATGGGGAAACCCTGCTCGTCCTTGCGTCCTTCAAAGCTCTCGCCACTCGCGCGCGACTTTTCCTCATCCTCGATCAATCGTTCTTTCAACTTTCGTGTCACTTCCCACATGGCCTCCCGCGAGTTGGCAAGTCCGAGATCGGATCGAAGGTCGACATGGACGTTCAAACTGGGACGGAATATCTTGAAGAGGTGTCCGCGGACATATGCAATCTTGGTGTCAAGCTCATCACAGATCGTCAAGTACTCCTCTGCCAAGCGCCAGCTCTCTGGGTGGCCGGGGGTAAAGATGGCTGGATTGTAAAGACTGCCCTCTGCCGACATGACTCCCACACATCCTGTCTTCTCGATGCAATCGGCAACGTCTTCATGGTAGAGAATGTTACCGTTGGCAATGACAGGGACCAAATGACCAACAGCCTCCTGAACCAATCTGATCTTTTCCCAATCTGCGACACCTGTCAGATGACCCTTCATCTCTCGGAGACGTCCGTGGACGACCAGAATCTGTGCTCCTGCAGCGACGACCATCTTTGCATACTCAACCGTCTTTTCAGCTTCGGGGAATACTCTGATCTTAGCGGTGACGGGGATGGGGAGGTTCTTGTGAAGAGTCGAGATAAGGGACGAGATCAATGGCCAGTCCTCCATCAAGAATGATCCATAGTGTCCTCTCCGAGCAATGTGTTGAGGGCAACCCAAGTTGATGTCCACAGCGTCGCAGTAAGGGGCAACGAGCAATGCCGACTGCAGCAAGTATTCAGGCTCATTTGCGCAGAACTAGTTTTAAACGATAACGTTGTTGTCAATGGTTAGCAAGCATCGTCATACGTTGTACAAGTGGTACAAAATAAAGACAAAAGGAAACAAAACAGCGAATATGTACCTGAACGATAAGGGGTCGATCGTTGGGTCCGCCTCCTCCGAGTCCGTCCTTGAGACCCGCCCAGTGTTCATCACGGTACTTGACATCCTTCGCAAACAGCTTGGCGTTGAACATGGGTGTGTAGCACAGGTCAGCACCATAGCGACGACTCAGCACTCTCCAAGCCAGCTCCGACTGATCAACCTATTTCATAATAATCAGTATATGTACGTGACACAAGGTTGTTAATGATGACAATTGTTGAAGGAGAGTGTAAAGAGAGGGCAGGTGAGTAAGATGTATGAAAGAGTAAAGTTTACCATAGGGGCAATGACGTGTTTGGGGGATCCAATGGATTTAAAGAACTCCCACCCACTAAGCTTGGGAGGGAAGGTGTGCTCAGCCAGGCACTTTGCCACCGCCGCAGCATTGCGCTTCTCAGCGTCTTCCTTTGCCTTGTTGGTCATGATATTTTTTAGTATTCTTTGTTGTAGGGGTAAGTGTTTTCTCTTTGAGGTGGCGATATGTGTTGTGTTGAGTTGTTGTTACGAGTGGTGTGTGTAGAAGGAATGAGTTGAGTGATGAATGAATGAATGGTGTTGATCAGGAACAAGGTGTGAGAAAAAAAAAAGTGAACGTTGGAGAAATAAGAAGCTCAGCGGGCAAATTTTTTCTTGTCGTCGAGCCAACCACATGGCACCACCATTAAGGGTGACTGTCAAATGCATGCAATTACACATCGTTCATTTGGAGAAACTAGTAGTATATGTTGATTTGTCCTAGAAAGGACTGACCATGACTCCTTTAGTGTCCTGACTTTGTCCTTTGGGGTGGGTCGGATTGCAATTGAACAACTTCTCTCTTTTACACCACTCTCCAAACCCTTCTCTTCTCTTCTCTTCTCTTTCCCCTTCACTCTCCTCGAGTCAACCCTTGACCCCTCTCCAACTCACCAATTCATCCACTTTATCCTCTGCGCCAAACCAAACCCCATACCATCATCCCACCCTGTATTCCTTCGTCCTTCTTTACACCTACTCCTTGACGACGCCTCACACTTACAACAACAACAACAAGGTAACACACTCGACACCATCCAAAACGTACATTTCAATCAGGGCCAAGCTCAATCGACAACTAGCTGCAACGAACAACAAACGAACACACTCAACCGGACCTGTCAATCAGCGAGCAGCAAATGAGCTGCATTATGCGTGTACCCGAAGGCAGGCGCTGCCATCAACTGAAGGCTGCAGGAACACGAAACAGGCGCGTCATGTAAAAAGTCCGCTGGAAGGAGTGAGTGTCTTAGTCACACAGATAAATAAGCCTTGGGTGGTCCGTGGGCGAGTTGAGGAATGGAGGGCGTCACTCGGGGGAAATGGATAAGGGGCTAACTTTCGACTGGCGTGAATAGAGAGGAATGAGGGAACAACAAACGCCATCGATAAAAAGAGGAACTTCTGGGTTGTGACAAAGCGTTCTCTCTCCTCTCGTATCCACCTTTTTTTCTTTACCTTAACCATGCTCTCCTGCTACCAACTTGGGGTCTTTTGACGCCCAAACGAACAGAGCTTGCATGCAAAAAAAAAGAAAAAGTGGAAGACGAAATGAGGAACGAATGAATGCAACAGTGAGAAGGTTGATGCAAACAAGTGAAAGCGATGCCGAACAACGAACCAGATTCATCTCTTTTTTTTTTTCTGTTACCCTTTCCGACTCCAAAGCACCACTATTCCCCTCTCTCTTTTTGCTTCTTGCTTCCAACCACACCTTTTCATTCACCCTGCGACAAAGGTTTCTTATTGTTTTAACTTGCTGTCCCACCATAAAATACTTTTCTCTCACTCACTCTCTTGTTCTTACATTCTCTTGCACATCGCTTCACTCCACCTCGCTACCCTCTTCTGCCCTTCCTATACTTCCTCCACCCCCCTTCCTTTCATTATCAAACCCCAGGACCGGCTACTGGGGATAGTCTCCTATTGAACCCGAACACACGCATTGCCGAGGAAACAACAAAGAATACACCCCATACAAATAAGCACAGCGCAACAAAGCAATGCGGCCTCCAGTCCCGACAACAACGGCGCTCTCACTACGCTATGCAGGTGTGGCCTACCTTGCAGGATCGGTCCTCTTCACGGTATACTACTTTGCGAGCCAGTACCGGAATTTACAGCCCGTTCCTGTCGTCAAACCCAAGGTCATGACCGAACCTGGCATGGGCACTTTTGATGTCGAGAATATCATCTACTCCCAGCAGGTCATGAACTGGCAGAGTAAGTTACTTTGACGAGAGGGGGATTGTGTATATGCTGTTGCCGTGAGACGGATAAAGAAATGATGTGTATGAACGATGGATTGACACGGAGGCTAGTACAGATCGGGATTGAACTCATATCATCCTTCCATGCTAATGCAACACGCGTACATAATGCCTTCCTTCCTCTCCTTTCAACCTACCAGCACCGAGAGGGTTCCCAGAGCACGGGACCGAAGAGGACGCAGTGTTGAGCAAGATCTTCTCCAGCACCATGCAGCCCTCAAAAGTCCTCCCTTACTACTTCAAAGCCATCCGCCAATTCGACCCCGATTCCGTCACCATCACCACCTTGATCACCTTTGACCGGTACCCGATCTTTTCTAAACTCGTCACCAACTACCAAGGTCCCGTTTCTGTCTCGATTCATATCAACGATGATGAAATGAGGGATGAGAATCTGTCGACGTTGCAAGATATGTATAACTCGAATCCGTATATGCGCGAGTTTGTGGATGTCCATGTGATTGTGGACAAGTTTGATCGACAGTTTAATATGTGGCGCAATGTCGCAAGGTTCTTTGCGCGGTCTAATTACTTTATGATGCTCGATGGTAAGAGTTATCTTATCCGTTTATAACTGATGTTATTTCACTAGACTGGGTTTCATGCTGTAATGATCTGTGGTGATCTATCTACGGTTTCATACTAATCAATCAACTACGCGCTCAAATCTACGCATTATTCTTCAATAGTCGACTTCCACATCTGCACAAACCTACAACGCCATCTGTCCCTCGACGCCCGAGCGCGAGAAGTCATGCGAGCCGGAAACGCCGTCATCCTCCCGGCATTCGAATACGTCGAACAAGAAGAAGGCGTCGATTCAACCACCTTCCCCAAAAACAAACAATTCCTCCGCCAACTCTTTGACCAAAAACGCATCACCACCTTTCACGACTTTTTTCCGAAGGGTCATAACGCGACGGATTATGAGACTTGGTTCTCGACGGACGAGGTGTACAAGGTCACGGCGTATCAGCATTCTTATGAACCCTATGTGGTCCTGCGTAAGGAGGGGACTCCTTGGTGCGATGAGCGGTTCATTGGTTATGGCGCCAACAAAGCTGTAAGTCCTTTGCCTTTTTTCTCTCCTCGGTATAAGCGTTTTTTTTTTGGGACGCTTTGTGCGCATGTGTTTCGTGTCGTTTGTATCACCAATTTGGTGTGCATGAATGTGACAATGCTTCTTTTCTTACTTTTCGCTACCATTTTCCGAGTCCATTTTTTTCGAGTCCACCTTTTTTCTTTTCCATTTCCGGAGTCAATGCCTCTCTAACAAACCGAAATGCTTTTCTTCTCTCGATTTCTCCACTCTTCCTATTCAAACTACTATCTAGGCCTGCCTATTCGAGATCTACATCTCAGGAATCGACTACTACGTCCTCCCCCAAGACTTTGTCATCCACCAATCCCACCCCTACAAGGAAGAAACCCGTAAACAGGAACGCAAATACAACCGCAAGTTGTACCAGAACTTTCAAGAAGAAGCTTGCTTTCGCTACTCGAGGGGGTTTATGAGGGCCCAAGTGTGGGATACGGACAAGGCTAGGAATCTAAAGGAGCAGTGTGGAAAGATTAGAGGGTACAGTCAGGTTATGGAGTTGTTTGTCGAGGATATCCACGTGGAGGAGGAGATGAGGAAGGAGCGTTCGTCGGAAAGGGAGAAGGGACACAACTCGCACAAGGTTGTTTAAGAGATATTTTTGAAGCTATCATATAGACACTTTCCAGTTTTTCTTTTTCTTTTGAATACATTGTCGTATTAATTTGTTTACTTTTAGATGGCAAAAGTCAATCCTTGTGTTTTATTTAGGAATGTATAAGGATGTGCCTTACTGATGATGATAATAGTAAGAAAATGCAAGTATGAAGAGAAAAACAAGGAAAAGTGAAGGAATAATACATTGGTAGCGCGTAATGAAAAAAGAAAACGACGACAACGACAGAAAAAAGAGTCCAAGTCGCTTAGAGGTAAAGGGAGGAGGCAAAGACAATGTCGCGCTTGATGCAGACAATACCGGCGGCAAACTTGCTCTCGAGCTCTGTGTTTCCGATACTCTTGGACGCGGTCGCCATCTGGCGCAACAGTTCCTCCAGACGTCTGAACGCACGAATAATCGATCCCTCAAACGCATCTGTCATCTTGCAAATCTGCGAGAACCGTGCACCCTGTTGAGCAAGACAAAAAAACAAATAGTAAGTTACCAACTAAGGCCAAAATCATTTCATATCACTCGACGTGACGCCCTCCTATCATCCAATAACAAAACCAGAGCCGAATGACTTACGTTAGCCCAGGCAAAGACAACATCCATGAGCTCGGAACGGAACTTGGCGACATACTCCTCCTCGTCAACGGCAAGCTTGCACTCCTGCGAGGTCTTGGCAATCTTGCGAGCAGCCTCCTGCATCAAACGCAGTGGCGTGGCCAACTCCTCCCTCAGCGCGGGCACATTATCCGATTTCTCCTGGAAGACAAAACAACTCAACAGGGCCACAGTCTGTTCCACCGTCAAGTCGTTGAAAGCTCCGTTGAAGATCATCTCTGTCAACAACAACTCGTCGCCCGAGGTGATCTCGCAAGCAACACGACCCTTCATCTCAATAACATCCGAGCTCGAAGTGTATCCCAAACGACGGAGGACACGCTTACGGCACTTGAGCTCATCCAACTGAGCAATCGCGTTTGCCTCAACAATACGCTTCTTGATCGACTTAATAGAGTTGACCGTCTCAACCTTCTTCAAGTACTTCTCGTACAGTGCCTCCAGATCGTCTTTGGGTGTTGACTGAACCAAGGGAAGAGTCTTGAGAGCGTCCTCCAGAACCTTCACCTTGCTGATCGCCTTGATGAACGACGCATCCTTGATGTTCATGTTCTGGACAGGATCCAAAAGAGGAATACCATCAGGGAAACGGCGCTGAAGCTCCAACAAGCTCTTATGAATCGTATGGCGGGCGTCGGGAGATCTCAAATCCTTGGACAAGAAAATACGGGGGGTGGCGATCGATTCGAGGCACGACAGCAACACAGGGATGACCATCAACTCTCCCTTCTCGTCAGGTGGGCATGCCTTGATACCGGGGGCGAGCCCGTCCAGTCCTGGTACAACCTGAGTATTGGGTGCGCAGTACAATAACACATCGACAATGTAGATAGGATCGAGATTGGCTGGTGGTGGTGCGCCTCGGACGATTGAAGGCATTTTCTTGTTGAATCCTGAAACGATACCCCATCCGAAATCCTGATCCTCGTAGCTGACCTTGACAACACGACCGGGTTGCATGTAAGGAAGGGCATACGTTGGGTGGTTGACGACCTCGCGGATGTCCTTCCTGATAGTCACGGCCTGCTGGCGAATATCGTGATACTTGGCAATTGCATCCTCATCCTCAAACTCCATGGCGTTCTTGGCGACCTCCAAGGTAGCAAGCTCCCGCTCCAGCTGAGGAATATTGGCGTTGTTCTGGAACTGGTAGAAGCAGCGCTCCAGCATGTACTCGGGGCTGATGCCCTCGACACGGGTCAAGTTCAGGATCATGTTGTAGGACAAGTGGAAAGCCGAGTTCAAGGCGTCCGCTGTTCCTTTGACCATTCCCTTGGCGACTGCGGGCTCCATCTTCTCGTCCAACATCATGATGACGATACCACGCTCATCCAGACCACGACGACCGGCACGACCAGACATCTGAATGTATTCTCCTCCCGACACCCAACGTGTCTCTTTTCCATCCCACTTGCGCACGCTGGTGAAGACGACGGTCTTGGCGGGCATGTTCAGACCAATAGAGAATGTCTCAGTGGCGAAAAGGACCTTGACAAGACCTTCCTGGAAAAGAATCTCAATGACTTCCTTCAAGATGGGCAACAATCCAGCGTGATGGATACCGATTCCGCGACGGAGCAAGGGGATAATGTGTTCGATCTGGGGTAACGTGCGGTCGTCCTCTGACAGGGAGCTGATGGCGTTGTTGAAGACCTGGTTGACCATGTCGCTCTCCTTTTCGTCGTTGAAATCCAGCTTGCTCATCTGCATCGCCAGCGTCTCGCACTCTCTCTTACTGAAACTGAAGACAATGACTGGGTGGTAGTTCTTGACCAAAATCATCTTGATAATCTTGTAGATATCAGTGGGTCCGTCTAAAATAGCAAGGGTTGAAATTAGTAATTGGCTATAAGTCACTCGAAAACACAATAACATCTGAGCAGTTCAGTGTACATACCCTTGGAAGCGCCCTTCTTGCCGCCCTTCTTGGCATCCTTCTTTCCGCCGCGTCCTTTCATGTCATCGGCCTGAGGTCCATGTGCATCTGTCAAGGCGCCCAAAGCCTTCTGGAAGTTGTCCTCCCTGAACTGACCCTTCTCGTCGACGACCAAGTGAATACCTTCGCCACCTTGGGGGAACAAGTAGTGCTGAAGTGGCGTTGGACGGAAGTCGGTGTAGACAACGTGACATGGCTGTTCCTTGTTCCTGCAGATCCACTCGGCAAATTCCATGGCGTTAGGGATGGTGGCGGACAAGAAGACATAGTGACACTTGGGTGGCAGCAAAATAATGGTTTCCTCCCAAACCACACCACGCTCTACATGGGATCAAGGTGCAGATGCGTAGTATTAGTATCGTCGTGAAGGTTAAGCATCCATGACAACTGCGCCGAATAGTAGAAAGGACATACCGGCATCTCTCATGTAATGAATCTCATCGAAGATAACCCAAGCGACCTCACGCATGACCTCCGAACCACGGTACAGCATGGATCTCAAAATCTCTGTGGTCATGACCAAGCACGACGCCGATGGGTTGATGGTAACATCTCCTGTCATCAGACCGACATCGCCGAATTCCTCGAGAAGCTCACGGTACTTTTGGTTACTCAGGGCCTTGATAGGACTGGTATAGATGACACGCTGCTTGTCGCGCAAGGCTGTCGCAATCGCAAACTCGGCGACGACAGTCTTACCGGCGGAGGTATGGGCAGAGACCAGGACCGACTCTCCACGCTCGATCGAGTAAGTAGAGAGCTTCTGGAAAGGATCCAATGTGAAGGGGTAGGACCTTGCTGGAGGGTTCTCGGGAATGTGTTGCGAAATAGGGGTGTAGTCCCAGTTGGGTGGGAGTGCGACTTGGTGGCGGACCTAATTTTTGTGATGGCAAACAATTGCGTTAGCCTATATATACATACTATTGACAACACTTGGCAGTGTTAGGATATAACTGCGTCCACGCATGTGTGTTAGTTACCGAATGGGAGAGGACAACGTTGGCACCCTCGGCGGAGGGCATCAATCCAGCTGCGGACGCCACCTCACGCTCGAGATCCTGCTCAAAGCTATCGGTGACGACGGGGAGGGGCTCGTTGGCCTTCTTTTCCTGGGGAGCGTTGGTATCCTCTGCATCGGTCAAGTCGGGGATCTCTGTGATAGTGGCTCCTCCTGTTGCCTGCTTTTTCTTGTTGGTGCCGTTGGTACCATCGGTGCTGTCCTTTCTCTTCTTGGGCAAGAGGGTGACGGGCTGTTGCTCGTACGTCGAGAAGTCTTCGGTGTTGGACTCGTCAAAGACGTCGAATGCATCTTCTCCTGAAAACATGGCGGGTCGTGTGAGCGAAGAGGGTTAACTTGTGGAGTGTGGGAGGGCGTGCGTGAGAGAAAAGAGAAGAAGACGCCGGTTCAAGTTGTGCTCAAGGAGGGTGGGCTGATGGGCGACAAAAGAATGCGGTGAGAGTGAGAGGAGGGTCGTCTTTGAACAAAAAGAGTCCTTGGCTGGCAACAAGCTACAAGCTAAAACAAAAAAAAAAGAAAAAGAAGTGGCGGCGAAAGTAAACAGGCTCTAGGTATGAGCAGTCACTAAGTTTTTGACTGAAAATTACCCTTGGCGCAAGTGATACACTCGATTACAATACCAAGACATCATTGGGACGCTGGAAATGCGGGGAAACTCTCAGACAAAGAAAGTTCACCTTTTCCGACGCGTCGAAAAAACGGTAGAAGCAGGATACGAAACTATCAACGCGCCTCCTTTTATTTCGATATCTCATTTGTGGTTCTAAGCTGCCTGGAATGCTAGAAAGCATACACGCACACCTTCATACCATTTCTCCGACCAACCCACCACAAAAATCGCTTAGAGCTGTGGGGGTGGAAAGAAGGGAAAGCATAGTCGACCTTGACCGAGTCTACTGGAAACAAAAACAAGGCAAAAGCAAGGTAAAAACAAGACAAAAACAACCCGGTCTATAAAAGCAAGAACAGTAGTTCAGGGCCGACAACGATAAAGTTACCAACCAAGATTGTTCTTTTGCGAACGTAAGCACTGGCAACTGTGATTTTGTTTGGTGTTTTGGTGTTTTGTTTTGTAGCCCTTACCTAGTGCATTCTGGCACCAAATCATGATACACACCCCTAGATCACAAAATAAAAACAGACTTGTCTGTCTGTCTGTCTATCTACCTAGACAGACGTTTTTTACTCTTCTTCTGACCGATGTCGCCATATCGTGTCCTCTCTTTCTATTCGTTCCTCCAATCTCTGCTCTCTGCCTGACTGTGAACCACACCTGCCCCAAAATTTTATCCTCCTTGTCCAATTGCATTTTTTCCGTTGAGAAACAATAGCATTGACCCACCTCCTTATTCTCCCTTCTCCCTCCCAACCAGGAACGAAACAAAATGGCGTGTGCGTTTATGCTTTTCTTGTCTTGACCCAAAAGTGGGGAGAGAGAAGGAGGAACCAATTGCATTTGTGCAGGAAAACGAAAGAGCGGACCAAATAAAAATTGGAAAACAAACCAATAGGGAGCCACATCCTATCGCGTCCTCGTCATCGTCGTCGTCGTCTCCTTGTTACTATGTCTGGTGAGCAACCATAGCATGTTGTTTTATTTCTTTCCCCTTTGTGTCGGGACTGAAGTAAACACAATGAGGACGATCCCCTGAATGTTGTGAGATGTATGTGCGGAGGAGGACACTCCTAGTTTGTAACGATCGGCTCTTTTGTCTAAAAAAGATTACTAGAAGACGACAATGCCAGGCAACGCGGGACAAAAAAAGGGGGTGGTAGAAAGCGAGGGATTGTTTTGTTGCATGCAGCCTCATTCGTATGAGTAACCAAAAAAAAAGAAAAAAAAAAAAAAAAAAAGTGTGAAATGGTCCTTTCTGAAAAGCTGGGGACTTTTTTTCTGCAATGCATGAAAAAAAAGTGAACGTTCACCCGACGGAAAAAATGTATCGACACTGTTGTTGGTTACTTTATTCAATCTCTCGCTCAACCCTATCATTTTCTTTACACGACCAAAAGTATGTCCTTCTTCAGAACAAAGCCAAACTAAAGGGTAGTGAAAGAAACGTCAAGAGGAACCCCTCTTTTTTCTCTTCCGACCTTCTATTATGAAGGTAATTATTAGCTGGCACTGAAAAAAACAAGGACAATGCTGTAATGTTCTGTGTCGTCGAATCTTCCCTCTAGCGACCGACCGTACGTGAAAATATTTACAAAATTATTTATTTGTTATTTGTTTACCATTGCGCATACGCACCTTCAGCACCTCAGACCCTCTGTCTGTCTCTTGACTTGATTCTTGATCTCTCTCTTATCATCAAAAAACGAGTAGGTACCTCTGGACAGTAAAACTGTAATACTGTCATACTTGACTCTTACTCTCTTCTTTTCCAACACCACATCACACCCTCCTTTCCTTCTTTTGAAATGACTCTGGTGTCTTTAATGATTGGTCCGGTGACAACCTGTCAACATCTTCTTTTCTGTCCCTTCTCTTTCTCTCTGTCTCTCTCTCTCTCTCTCTCTCTTTTCTCCCTCTCCGTGTGTGTATGTTTGCTCACTCGTTTTTTTGCTCCCTCTGTGTGCGTGTGCGTGTGTATGTGTCCTCCGTGTTTGTCTGTGTTGGTCTCTCTTTCTCTCTCTGTGTTTCCTCCTCCCTCATAGCGTTTCCCAATGTCTCTCTGTTTTCTCGGTGCACTTACCCTCTTTGGCTCTCTGACCCCCTCTGACTCTCTGTGCCCTCTCTTTTTCTCCTTCTGTACGCCGTTCTCCGACTACCTGTATCTCTGTCTGTCTGTTGTCTGCTTGCCACTCTCTGGCTCTCTATTCCTTGGTGTATCTCGTCCCACTAAGGAAATTTCCATCTCTTTTTATTTATTTTTCTACCCAACGTATCGCGGTCCCTCTCAATTTTCTCCACTATCCATCATCGTCGTCGTGGTCATTGTCGTCGACTCTTCATTCGTTGCTTTTTCTTTTTTCTTTCCTCCTTGTCGTTGACTTTTTGCGTATTAACTTTCTCCTATTATCGTCCATCCTCACCCTACCTCTTTGCTCTTGTTTAGCTCATACAGCATTCTCCTCCTCAACCTCGTCCTCGTCACCCTCGTTGTCGCCCTGCTGCTCTGCTCTCCTCTCCTCTCTCTCTCTCTCTCTCCATCTTGTTTTCACGAAAGCGAAAAAAAATACAATGGTGCTGGCGTAAACCTTGTACGCATCCCTTTTCTCTGTCGCGACGTTGCAATGTTATTTTTTGTCTGTTAGAGATCAGAAGAGCACATACACACACAGAGAGAGAGAGAGAGAAACGTGGTAAATAAACCTCATCACAATGCGCATGGGCGTAACTTCAATACAGGAGCAATAGACAGGAGCAATAGACAGGAGCAACCAGAGGAGCGATACCAGCAACATCAACAGCAAACAACAACACAAAGAAAAACGGTAGAAACGGCAAAAAGACAGAAAAGTCAAATGAACAGAAGGAAAGAATAAACCGCCGAATGTCAAATGGGTCCAAAATTAGGGCTGTATTATCCAATCTATGTACCATGGTTGGTACCTCCACCGCCTTTCATATTAACTTACCGGTACCTTTTACATTTTTTTATTCCTTCCAGCATCGCATTGCCATGCATGCAAGGGCTTGTTTGTTTTGTGTCTGCATGGTCATAGTCGGTTGGGTGGGCTTGATGGACTATTCATTTCTCTCTTTCTCTCCTTTCTTTTTTTTGATTAGGACACATGTGGGAGCATTATTTCTCCTCGCCATTTTCTTTCGGTTCTACTGTACATCAACATCGTTTTTTTCGCCCTCTTGTTCACTCACTCATTTCCGTAACGTTGTCGCATGACAGGGCAGGACAGGACAGGGCAGGACAGGACAGGGCGCTCGATCTGTGTAATAATTAAGTGGGTTAATACTTTGCGCAAATATCGCACATTTTCTCCAAGGAATAGTCAGATGAATTGCGATAATTAAAAAAATAAGGGGTCCATATTATCTAGGGAAAAACGGCGTGCAGATGGACGCACCTGAGAACAGGTAAGTACCGGTATAGAGTTTTCATTTCTGTTCTTTTTTTTTTTTTGTTAATGTAATTGAAAGTTTGAAAGGGTCCTGGCTTGTAGTTGAGCAGGCAGGTACCAGGCCAGGGTTATGTATCAGGTTCCATTCCTCCACGTCTCAGATCAACCCTTTTGCGCATTCTTTTCGAGGTCCATAGGATTTCTTTTTGTTTTTATGGCCAGCTTACCTACACCTTCACCTCCGCCACAGCCTACATCGACAGCAACTCCACTGGACCGACCGACGCCTCATTCACTCTCTCTCTGAGCCGTCATGTCATGACGGCATGAATAGCTTCAGGTCTCACTATAGTCGCGTTTTCTTCTCTCTCTCTTGTCTAATACTTCACTTTACGAAACTTTTCAACCCCCTCTAAACACGTTGCCCAGTCCGTTGAATACACGATCCCTTTCAAACAAACGACAGAAACAAAAAACGGCAAACGCCTATGACGACCATCCAACACCGAATCGATAATATAACAGACCAACCCGACTGTGTATTTTTTTAACGCCCAACGGTTATGCATGCAATGTCTTTTTTTTGTTGCATGGGCATGGGCAGGGGCATCCAAGCCAAATAAAAAAGAAAGGGAACAGGGAGTCGAACGTGGGGGGTGTGGACAGCATGGGATAGATGGCATGGTCCCCTCTCCCCCCCCTCCTCCTCCTTCTCCATGCTTTTTATTCCTGCTGAACGAAAAACGAAGCTTGATGCAAGCTTGTGAGTGGTGCGAGAGCACAAATGCGCTCCATGGTTCATGGACCCCTATTGGCATTGAGCCATCATCCCATTTCTTTGATTGGATGTCCTCTCCTCCTCCCTCTCTGTCTCCCCTATTGCTTCTACTGTCACTTTGTGTTCACGCACACTTTCCCTGTCCTCTTCTTTCTTGCCTTCTTTCGAGCATTGTGTCTTATAACTGGAAGGAGGTGGGATGCGTGTATGCGTCGGAGAGCCATTATTATTTGTGGCCAAACAACAAAAAATACAAAACGAAAGGCAAAGGGCACTTGCGGGCAAGAGCAAACAAACGAGCGGGGTCAAAGAAAGGTAATGCTTGCATTTCACACAAGCACAAATAAGACAATAAAAAAAAGGTCATGAACACAAACAACCAAGCAAACCAGAACCCAAGATCCAAAAGCAAAGAACACATGCAAGGTCAAGGTTCGTCCGTCCATAGCGCCCAAGCCTGCAAACAACAACAACACAAAACAAAACAAAACAAACAAAACAAAACAAACAAAACAAAACAAAACACAACAAAAGAGGGTCGTTTTGGCACTCAACGACTTGAAATGTAAAAATGCCTTCGGCAAAAGGATAAAATTGTAAGGTTTACAGTACAAACGGGCAAAGGGCAAAATAGCAGGGCTCGTTAATGCAAATGCAAATAAAAAAGGCCGAACCCTGTGCTCGTTTAGAGTGGAGGAAGGGACATGGCCCCTGTTCTTTCTTTATCGTCCCCTCTGAGCAAACACCGGGAATGAGGGAATGAGTGAGGGGAAGGAAAAGAAATCTTATCCTGTTTGCTCTCTTGCCGGTCGGTCAATAGGCCATCCAAATGAATAGTCAACCCTCATTACGGTATGTAGATACGGTTCTGTAAGTCTGATTGACCATGGCATGCCGAGGAGTTGAACCCAAGAGACGGGGAGTAGGGAGGAGGCTGTTCACAAAAATGTATTTTTGGTACAAGTTCCCTTCCCCTCCTCATCACGAAATGGAATGAACATCTCTTTTCTACTCTCCATGGCGAATGAATGAATGTCAGACACCACCGTTCGTTTGGCTTGTTGTGCATTATGATTATTTTTTATCGGTGTCCGTGTTGGTGGGAGGGAGCAAGGTGACCGATGGTTATTTTGGGTTTATTATATGAGAGCATCATACAACCAAAGCAAGCAAGGGAAAAGTAAAATAAAAAAAAGTGATCAAAGAGAGACCTTGACCTTGGAATATGAACCCAGCAGTCGACACTGTATTAGGAAGAAGGAAGGTAGAGATAGGGAATGAAATGAGGGAATGCAGGGGGCGGAAGGGTGATGATTCATGGTTTGAATCCCCGGTCGGTGAGCGGAAAAAACATACAGGCGCATGACACTCGTATGCAATTAGAGGAGCTGGGAAGGTTTTCTTTTTTAAATTCGACGCAGGAGAGAGGGGAGAGATAACGTTGGTAGCAAACAAACACAAACAAGAAAATAACAAAAGCCCAAATCAGTAATGAAAAAGTAACGGTCGAGGGAAGGAAGGTGGAGAGGAGGGAAAATATGAGAAATGTGGCGATGAGGGACTATATCCGAACTGGACATCCCTCTCCTCCTCATCCCCCTCTCTCTCCCTTTTCATTTCTCTCAAGAGAGTCTATTCATAACGAAAACAGAGTGGCTGGCTGTTCTACTCTCTCCACCCAGGGCGATGACGATATACCCTTGCATTTACCCTCCTCCTGTGATCTGTTCCAGATGTATTTACATGAGGAGATGGTACCTGAAAAACAAACAGATGACACCGAGTGACTGATCACTGATCAGTTGTTGTTTGTTTGTCTCGTCAATGTCTGATGACTCGAGGTGGGAGGAGTGATGGTTCCTGAACGGTGAATTTGGATTGATCCAACGGCTGTAGTCGCTTGTTCTCGATTGTCTGTTTCGATGTCTATTTGCATTCATGTGCGGTGATGATTTGTCTTTTGTTTTGTTTTGGAGTAAAGGTACGAAAGGGATGGTTGTAGTTGTTGAGAGCACATCCTCCAGTGAAAAATAGAGAGCTTGCCACAAAGAATGCATGGGATGCATTTGAATGGATAGACAATGATGATGCCCAATGATGATGACGATGATGATGTCCACAGTGGTACTCTCTTCCAGCAACCAACGAATAAGGATGCTGGTGCAGCTTGGCTGGTCGTTGTTCAAGAATACTTTCTACTCGTTCCCTCCTCTTCCTGTCCCCGCCGCTCCTTGTGTTCAATTGAGCTTTTTTTTTGGGACCCAAAACGAAGACAACCAGGGTAGGTTTCATTTGCCATTCGCCCATTTGCTACTTGCTACAGTAGATATCATGCCACGGACAAAAAAAAAAGATAGAGCACGCAACTCAGAAAAAGGAGATATTCCATAATAGGTACTTGTGCGGCATTCTTTTCTTTCTTGAAAGACTGAGACCTTGCCAATCGCCGGTCGGCCTCCCAATGGGTTCTTTATCTCTCCTTATTCTTCTTCTTACTCCACTTTTGAATGAAATGGTGTAAGAGTAAACATTAAAGTAGGTAGGCCGTTACTTTAGAAGGGCTACCCTAAATGATGGGACCCCGGTACTTTCTCTCCTTGTCCCCTTCCCTCCTTTGAGCACAAAAAGAGCAAGAGCAAGAGCAAAAACAAGCTGCTTCTCACAATGCTCCACTTTTTCTATGTCTCTCACTCTCACTCTCTCGTTTTCTATGACCTTTTCGCCCTTCGCTCTTTTTACGAGTCGTTCACTACATGACTAACTCGCAATATTGACACCATTGGGTACACAGCCAGAGTCTGCCAACCAACCAACCAGCCAGCCAGCCAGCCAGCCAAGGGTAGCCATATTGAGTGTCCACTCATCTGCTCACTTTGCTCCGACGACAAAAACTCATTTCAGAGGTACCCAAAGAAGAACCCTTACCTACCTTCCTCCTCTCTCCTTACCCTCTTCGCTCTCCAATATTGGCCCTCCACCCATCCCTTGTTTGATACGATATCTGGGAATCATTTAATACGCATCTAATGCTACCTATCCTACCATTTCCAAAACGTCATGTATTTGCAGAATGAAAAAGCTCAATGCAAGGGGAGGAGAACGAAGAATGAAAATAAATAATTGAGAGCGGCCACTCCGTTTGTTTTGTTTGTTTGTTGGATTCAAGCTCTCGTGGTTATTGTTTTGGGCCTTGCATGCCTCCAACATGGCGACAAATAGGGGAAGGCAGGTAGATGAAATGACGGACGATCAGAACGGAGATTACAATTTTCATTTGGGACATTGGGAACGCAAAGAAGAGAGCGAGAGACACGTCCAAACCAATATGGGGTCAGGACGAGTTCAAGAGGAATAGGCAGGGGTAAAGTCAGGGGTGAGGGTGTCTGAAGGGAAAGTTGAGAAATACCAGGAACAAGCCTCTGATCGCATCTCTTTTTTTTTCTTTTTGTTCGTCCGACTATTTGCAGCAGTTTTTATCTCTTTGGTCGGTCATCCGTCATTTTTCTTCCTGAGGAGGACAGAAATAAAGAAGGATGGAAGGAAGGATCGAAAGGAAGTAAAGGGAAAATGCAGAGTGAGCGAGTTAGAAATGGAGAGAGGAAGATGAAGGGAAGGAAGGCTCGGAGATTCTTCTCATTTCGCTCATCTCTTCATTCTCCCAGTCAATCCTTACCCTCTTGCTCCATTCCTCCATCTCTTCCTTGTTTCTCGTTTTTACCCTGTCTCCCTCTCTCTCTCCGGCCAACAGCCTGAGCTTTAAAAAAAACCATCACCTTCTGTCGCCATGCGAGGCTCGAAGATAGGGCTGCAGCTTTGGTTTTTGAGCCACCATAAAAGCAAAAAGGTGGCCAGCCCTATTCTAGCTTTCTTAGCGAATGAAACGATTAAGCGAATATGTGAAAGAAAAAAATAAACATGTAGTTTTGATAGGTACCAACTACCAAACAAGAAATAAGCTGAGATAGGAGTAGCCATGACTCTTGCTTGTTTACAATAACTGTTTTCTATTCAATCACATCGCGGTTACAAGAAAGAAAAAACGCGCGCCCATCAAGCAAGTAAGGAAGGAAGGAATTGTATTACTGTCTGTCAATTGCGTTTGTTCTCTTCCTTGGCCCTGCAGTAACAAGGAGTTCATGTTGTGCGAGTGTAATATTAAGAATTTTAAAAAAATGCTCAATTGAAGGAGGGAGGGACAGAGAGGGAGGAACCATGCACAATGCAAACTGTTCGTTGGCTGAACTGTTTTGTCCCGTTCCGTTCTGTTCGTCGTTCGTTCATGCCTGACCTATGTTCAGTGTCCTGTGTTGGTCTTATGGACTACATCACAAAACAGAAAAAGGAGACAAACACGCACAAACACGTACACATGAAAAGAAGGAAGACCCAATGTATCCAGGGGGTGAGGGATGGTAAGGAGAAGGGTTTCCAGGGGATATTGCAACTCTTGGATAGGTTGGAATTTTTTTGGGTTGCCTAAGACACACACACACACACGCACGCACTCAACACACATGGATGCATAGTTGCATTCACACAGATGTGTGCATTGCTATTGCCTTGCTGTTATTTTTCTTTTGAATAAGATTGATTGCATTATTCGTCCTTTGTGTATCCTTTGTGTCCATGCTGAGTGTAAGTTCTGCCCGTATGTTGTATCTGCTCTGTTCTTATCGGTTTCCCCTCTCTCCCCCCTATGTGTGTTCAACGAAGAAAAATAATTAAGAAAAGCTAAAAGATGGCAGACTTCGGAAAACACAAATGTCCATTACGAAAGCAAAGATGACAACCAATGAAAGAAAAAAACTGTGATCGCCGGTAGCAAGGGTACAAATAAAGCAGTTGGCAGAGGGCGATGGTCGCTGAAGAAAACAGGAAACAGGATATAAAAAGAAGGTCCGGACCACAACAAAGATAACAAACAAACAATAACAACACATGCATAAACCAAAGGGGTTTGGGCTAGGAACGAGTAGACGGACAGACAAAGAGTGAGAGGACCGAGAGTCAAGTTGACGATGTTGTAGTTGTTGTTGTAGTTGTTGTTGTTGTTGTGAAAGAGGGGGAAGGAAGGAAAAAAGAAGGGTGGCGGTCTATCACCACCCATAAAAAAAAAGGTTTCTGTTCGGCGTATTCTGCTTGCTTGCCCTGGCAAAAAAAAAAGTCAAAAAGTGAATAGAGAAAACGCTTACTTCTTGGACGATTTGTTTGTTTCCCCCCCCCCCTCCACCCTTATTCTCTCCCTCAAATTCAGCTCCATAAGAACGAGAGGGTGAAGGTGAAGAGGAGTGGGAGAGAGAAAGAGAGAAAAGGGGTGAAGAGACATGACATGATAAAAATGAGAAAGGTGTGAATACAATGTCAATGGTGTAGGTAACGAAGGACAGCAGTGTATTGCTTTGTCTCTTCTTCCAATACTTTTTGTTTGAAAAAAATGGACGTCCTCATTCGACAAATGGATCGTCCCCTCACTCCTTTTCCTACGTTCCTCCGTTAACCTTTTCCTTTGTTTGTGTGTATGGTGTGGTGTGAGTTGTGTCCTCACGATAACACCCTCGAATTTGTGCTCTGGATGATCCCCACGGATCGACATTGCTGCTCATCATCCCTCATCGATGAAATTCTCGTCCTTCAACATCCTTACTACTTCATGTCCTCGCAGACCTATTTTTTTTTTCTCTCCCATGTCTCCTTTCGTTCACCTTGTCTCTCTTTTCAACAAACACCATTCCTTTCACTCACAGCCTCTTGTTTCTCATTCTCACTTCAAAACATACACGCTTACAACCAGGACGATGGGTTGACTCCTCGCTTTTTATTTCGTCGATCCGCAAGAGAGACAAGACCTTGAATGTCTAGGACAAGGACGTAAAGCATTCAACGTGTGTCTTGAACCTGAACGGCGATGTTGTTTGGTGCCACTTTTCTGAGAATATGCATAGATACAAGGGATACAAGCCCCATCTGATTGGGCATTTCCGTCGTTATGTCAGGGACCAAAAAGCCAAAATAGAGAAGTACAAACCCTCCCATGACGCTCACCGTAATAGAAAAAAAGGGTGTAGAAAGAGGTAAGAAAAGGTACATTGGGAGAAGGGTTGTTATTGAAAAAGAAACGATTCAATTCAATTGAAAAAGGAGGTTCGTCTGGTCGTGAAAGGGATGGCGTGGAGACAGGAATGGATGAGGAGAGAGGAAGGAGAGAAGGAGGATGCTGTCCGAAAGTAGGAAGTCAACCATTGTCATGGAATGGCTGGCTACTTGGAGAGTAGCTTGCTGGCTCGTTGTAACTGATGTTGATGACTGTATATTGAATAGACAATATGTCCTAACCATTGTCGGGGGAGGTGGAGGAGGGGCAAACACCCATAAATAATAAGAGACAGCATATAGGAAAAATACGAGTAAGAGACTCAATTGGCAATGCACTCAAAAGGGTGTGTGAGCATTGTGCAAATGCCATGTTTTTCTTTTGCTCATAGCCCGTCGGTACTCGATGTATTGTCTCGCATTCTTCATCTCTCCCCTCCCCCCCCCATTGCCCCTTGTATGCTTCATTACTGCTGGCGTAGTTGCAATATATACTTATTGCTGACTGGATGATCATCATTACCATTGAGAAAGGAATACCATGCTGGGATGTTCTTTTCTCTTTGTTCAATCCAATGCATCTCTACATCCATTCACCCCATTCAATATTCAACATAATTAAATTTGTTCCTGTTTCTTCATTGGCTTTTATTTTATTCTTGCTGCCAGGGTTCATGTCTGTCGTGAATGAGCGTGTACAAACAGCGTCGAGCAACAAGATAAACGCTTCTTTCCCCACTTCCCCTCTTCTTCTTCTTTTCCCTTCAACCTTTTATATTCTCTTCCACTGAACACACATACCCCACTTTCATCATCATCATCGGTCCCTATTTTCTTATCTTTTCTCTTCTTATTTCTCTTCACTGTTCTTCCTCTCTTCTTACTTCTGATCCTCTCTCTCTCTTTCGTGTCTTCATATACGCCACTCTCCATCACTCACTTCCTTGCTCCAATACCCTGTTTTACGCCATCCACTCGTGATCATAAAATATCCCCTCTCTCCCAATACCTCTCCTTCTCCATCCATCCACACTTTTTGACTTGATCCCTTCAAGACGTTTATCCGCCTGGTCGCTTATTTCGCCTTCTTCTTCTGAACGTCCTCATTCTCCCTCCCTCTCATATCACCTACTCATCGTGTGTCTGTGTGTGCGCTTGTGTGCGTGTGCGTGTGTGTTCACCATTCAGTTCTGTGGACTTGTACATACTCTGAATCTCTCTAGTCTTTATTCTTTGTCCCCTTCTGTGTTTGTGTATATATAGTGGCGTGTACCTGCCTCACTTCCCCCTCTTTTCTCATTCTCTTCCTTTCTTTCTTTCTTCCTTCCTCTCCCTCGAAACTACTTCGTTGGTATTCATTCATTTCCCAGTTTGATTCATTCGCATTATTTTTCATTTTAGTTTTCATTCATTCACGCCCTTCGCTCTTCCTATTTAATCGTCCGCCCTTTTTTTTGTTTGTTCGTTCTTCTTTCTCTTCCCTCTTTCTCTCTCTCTCTCCTTCTCTCTCTCTCTTTCTCTCTCTCTCTCTTTCTCTCTCTCTCTCTCTTTCTCTCTCTCTCTCTCTCTCTCGCTCTCTCTCTCTCTTTCTCTTTCTCTTTCTTTCTTCCTCTTCGTAACCACTGTTTTCTCGCAACAGTCCTTGTTCCTTCTTCAGTTCACCCCCATTCCTTCTTCCTCCTCATTCGCCATTTCATGTCCATGACCATTGCTCGTCGTCTTCATTGATTCCTTCCCTTTTGTCATTCATCCTCCTTACTGCACCTCCTCCGCACAACCACCCCTTTTTCACATATTTTTCTCCACCTTTTTTTATTTTTCAATTGAATATTGTACTCTAATTTCTTTATTATTCTAGTTCCCTGAACATCTTTACTTCGTATAATAACTACCGTACAGCTACCTGCCAACTCCAGGATCCAGGTCCTCTTTTATCCCTCTCTCTCTCTTTCTCTCTCTTCTTTTTCCTCCTTCCCTCTCTCTTTCCCCTCCCTTCCTTCCTTCACCCAACTCTTTTTATTTTTCTTTATCCTACCTACCGTTCTTCACCCACATCCATTTCCCTCAAACAAGGACTAATTATCCTCCTTCCACCAAACAAACAAGCACGACCAACAACTCAAAAAAACTTCAATTGCCTCATTTACCACTCATAATATCATATCACATCCTTATCCCTTCCCTCCCTTGATGCCCTCAACCCTCTCAACGACAGTCCTCACTCATCATTATCACCCTAGTAATAATAATAATAATAGTAATAATACCAACGCAACAATTGCAGCCACAACCTTTCAGCAATACCACCTTCCTCAACAACAACACCACCATATCCAGCAGCAACATCAGCAGCAGCAACACCGCACAAGCACCATTATGGATCACGATCGGGATCAAGATCCCCTTTATCCCGTTAATCTTCAAGGAGGCGCAACAACAACCACAAACAACAATGGCAACAGCAGCGGCAACGGCTACAACAACCACAATTCCGTACCTTCAGCATCACTGATCTACCACCAGCCAACACAGCACCATCATCACCCCCAGGAGCTGTCACAGGGATTGCTTTCTCCAGTACAGCATCAACAACAAACGCCGCAACAACAGCAACAACATTTTAATGCTCAGCAGCACCACATCTATTCGTCACAGCACAACGACCATGGCGGCGACTATCACGGATACCACCCCGATCTACCAAAGCCCATTTCGCACACGTTGGACATCTATCAAACTCCGGCGCAACCTCAAGACCAGGCGCAACCTCAAGACCAGGCGCTGCTGACTCCCCTTCTTAACCGCCAGTTGAGCGGCCACGCCAACAGCTTTCAGACACATCACCCCCAACATCCTTACCAGCATCACCACCACTCACAGCAGCAACAGTACTACCAAACACCCCATTATCACTACCAGCAACAGCAGCAGCAACAGCAGCATCTGAAAGCTTACTCTGATCCACATTCGGATCCAACTGCTCCCCCAACTCCGGCCTCGACAGCTACTTCGACAATGACGACGGGATCAAGCTCATCCACCCCTTCATTGCCGCCATCCACTTCGGCTTTGCCCTACCAGAGCGGCGACTACCCACATCTCGGTAAGGATTATAATGCGTTTGCGAGTGAAAATTGAATGGGTTAATTGATTTCGGAAACATGACCATTTGCCGAACCATTCCGCGAATGAGAACAGCTAAACTGACGGATGATATTTTTTCTGATTACTACTATTATGCGACAATCGGCTATTGGCGTTTACCAGGCTTGCCGTTGACAATGCCGACTTGGACGACAGCAACAAATGGTAAGGGATCGCTTATCCCCACATGCCGCTCTTTCGATCTGCTCACATACACTTTTTTTTACTTCTTCGTCGATGTTTTTCAACATTCTCCATTCCTTTTAATTTTTTCAGTGTTTGTTGTATTTGTTTGTTGTTTGTTTATGTTTTTTGTTTGTTGATTGCATGTGCCTCAAGGGGAGGGCACTGACAGAACAGTCCTCTTTCCATCCTCTGTGCACCCACCTACAGAATTACTTTTACTCCCATGGACATCCTCATCAGATAATATTGTCAGCACATCGACCTCCCTCCTCATTTGCACGAACATCCATATTCCTCCACTGCCACGCCCCTGCCTTTGCACTGCATCTTTGTCGTGTTGTCACTCCCCCTTGGAACTAGCTGTTGACAACAACAGCAACCAACCAAAAGGCGGTTGGAAAGTGTACAATTACACGTGTCGCCTAATTTAGAGACTTACAATGACTTCACATACCTCTCTCCTTCCCCTTCCCCCTTTTTCCAACATGCCTCTCCCTCTCAATAGCTTCACCGAGTGAGCAGGACATGCAGCCAAGGCAATCCCAGCCCCCTCAACAGCAACCACAGTCGCAACCGCCTCATCCTCAGCAGCAGCACCCGAGCTATCCGCAGCCCGCCCGTGATCTCGCTCAATTGTACCCGCTCAAGGCAACGGGCGATCGGGCATCCTATTATCAGTCCCCTCCCCCTCCCCCGGGTCAGGTTCCAACGCATCTCTACAGGTAAGCCCATCTACTTTTGCATTGTCTGAATAAGATCGGATTGGGACACAAAAATACGGAAAAAACGGGCTTATTCGACCCCTTCTCGAAGGCGAAAGTGGGACGAGTGTGATTTTTTTTTCTTGGCGCTTTATTTCTGAGCCTCATGAGACGGGCAGCGCCAGCTACTGCACCTAGCTCTCTCACCTCAAAGGGTTTCATGTGGATCGTCATGTGGGGCTCTCTTTTTTTCTTTCTTTCTTTCTTGCTTGTTTGTGTACTTCAGGACACTGACTGGTTCGTTTCTTTCATCGTTCAATTGTTCAATTGTCCAATCTCTCTTCTTTTCGTACTGGTCAATACTACTACGAAAACTAGCCAGCAGAGCCATGATCTACATCACCATCACCAGCAGCAACAAGCCCAGCAGGAACAGCAGCATAACACCTCCGCTTGGGTTGGAAACATGTCGTCTGACTCATTTCACTCGCCACCAGACTTTCTAGGTACGTTTCTCTTCAAGGTCCAAACGACAACGCCATCTCTTCCATCTTTTTTTTTCTTTTTTTTTCTTATCTCTTTGATGTGTGTCTGCATTGCATGCGGCCATTGGAGCCCGGAAGTGAATAGGGGGCCTGTCTCAGTGTCATCATCACATTCACACTCGCTCCATTACAAGGTCCTTTCTCTTTCGTTGGATGTTTTTTTTCATGCTCGTCTTTATTCTCGCTTCGCTCTGACATGTGTATGCTTGTGCACATACCTTGGCTTTGCCCTCGCCCTTTTTGCTCACTACTTTCCTTCCCCGTCCTCTGACTCTTTCTTGCTCTCTTGGCCCACCCTCGTCCTCCTCTTCCCCTACTACATTATTCATCGTTTGATGATGGGCTACGTGGACCTATCTATTATTGGCCAAAAACTGCTTTTCTATCTTGTTCTTCTTTTTGGGCCTGTCCGTCCATTTTTCCTTCTCTGCCTTTCCCTTGTCCTTCATTGCTCTTATTTTAATTGCGAGTATGGTTGATTTTTGGGTGGTACAGCGGACATTGTTGTGTCCAAGAACTCTGAACCTTGGGAAGCAGGTTCGAGGCTTAATTTGGGATGTTAGATGTTCTCCTAGGAATTGTCCCACGGGTTGGAAGAGGGGGGGGGGATGAGTGAGTTGGGTTCATGGATGAGCGTGTGTGTGTGAGTCTGTGTGTGTGTGTGTGTGTGTGTGTGGCGGGTGATGTTCCAAGAGCACTTTTTTGTTACTGTCGTCTCGTCCTTTCACTGGCTGTTATTTTGTTGCATGAATGTATACGATGACTCTCTTTATCATTGCTCTCATCTTTATTTTATTTTTTGGAGAGATGGTGGTTGGTCATTTGGACGAGTTGTCGGCTAGTCCGTTCATCCGTCCGCTATCGGTCTATCGGCCGGCGCCTCGAGTCGGCCGATCGGTTGTTAGAATCTCATTACTCCCTTTTCTATTACCTCCTCTCCTTTTTTTGGTCGTAACCAAGATATCACATTTACTTGCATGAAGGAAGGACAGACACACAAAGGGCGTACGCGATTATATGTATCGAAGTGCTCATATTGCAGGCACGCCTCGATAATGATGTCGTATCTCCACACCTTTTTATTTTCTTTTGATGTTTGGAAATATCTCTTTGGAGTGAAGCAAGAAGACGACGAAAGGGCCTCGAATAGTGTTTTGGTCTCAGGCTGAATGACAGCACGTCTAGGAGAGACAGCGAGACGCATGGGTCTGCATGGTTGCTCCTGTTTATGTTGAGGCAGCTTCGTCAAAGTCATTAAGCTTTTTTGTTTGAGTGTCGTGTGGACATTTGTTCCGTCGTTATCACCGTAACCGGATTAGTTATTGAAACAGAGTCCCTGAGTGTGTAGGTGATCATACATCGCCCACCAGTTCCCAGAAATCGGAACGAACCACGAAAGGAACTTGGACATGTTATCACCATCCAACACCATCATTACCCCCATTTTTTGTTTCTCGCCGTTTTTTTTATCGGTATCAGAAGAGGGATGTAACAGGGTTTTTGAAACGAGACATGTACCGGGGTTTGACATGATCGGATCAGTTAATTCGCATCAAGCAAGAAATTGCACCAAGGGCAAAGATAAGAGAGTTGCCTGGATATGGTAAAAATAGGAAGGAAATGAAGAGTGCGCCTCGAGGTGGGCGTTGCTTTTGAATGAGAAAAGGATAAAGAAAGTTACAGTTTGCCAAGAGGGAGCATGACAGGAATTGGGTTACGTTCTTGTCATTTAATTGCTGATTTGTTTTCATTCCAACCTTGTTTACTCCCCCAATTGACACGTTCGCCTCTGCCAAAGAAATTGTCCGAGAAGCGACATAGAGCAAACGCTCGCCTCCCTTCTACCATTTGGCCTTCATTATTTATCTTTTTCTTCAGATCATTAACCTTTTCTTCATTCTTTTGATTCGTTCAACCCCTTTTAGACCATTCAGATCGACAACAACAAAAGCAAACGAGATTGTTCACGGCAGCAGACAGCGGTGCTGCTCATACGCCACATGATACTGCCTATGCTTCCGGAGGTGGATACTTTGACGGACATGGCGTCTCCACCAATGACAGAGCTGTAAGTTTGTAGATGGTTCCATTATTGCTCACCGAAATAATCCTGAAGGAGACAGAGAAATAGGTTTGCTAAACTTACTTTTTACTTTCCTTAGCGTGGACAGGCGAACCGTCAACAACTAGGAAGAGGGCTCATGGAGTACTCGGACAGCAACTATCACGGGCAACACGGTGGACAGGACTCTTCTTCGTCATTAGCTTCTCAGCATCAACAGCAGCAGACCGGAGGAATGGCGGGAGCAGCAGCAGCATCGATGGATGGACTGCCCTTGGTGTCACCCTCTCACCCATTACAATTCTCTTTGCTCAATTCAGGAAGCGCGGTTGCTGCCGCAGCGGCGCACAAGTCACTGTCGGTGTCGCTGGATTCAGTCCCGATGGGGTTAGGTCCACCCGGCGGGATGATGTCTCACCCAAACTATGGTTCGGTCGCCTCTTACATGTCAGCGCCATCTACTCCGATGGGTGGCGGTAAAGGCGCAAGTGCGACCAACATCAGCACCGCCGCTGCTGCTGCTGTCAATGTCGCGAGCACTGTCACGAGACCGACCCCACCCTCGGGACCACAGAGAAGTCAGTCTGCTTACACGACGACGACTGGTGGCCAGAGCAAGTCACTCAAAAAGCGTCGAACCAGGACTAGCTCTATGACTTCCTCGTCGTCGATTGCATCGAGCGGAATCATGTCTTCTATTACTTCGACTTTGGGAGCAACCAATATCTCGTTCTCGGAGTCACCACACCCCGGCATGCACCAGCACCAACATCACCAGCACCATCACCATAACAACCACAGCCATAACCATCATTACAGCAGCAGTCTGCCCAACTTGTCGATGTCATCGGTCTTGAACGGAGCGGAGTTTTCGGATGAGTCTAGCCATAACAACAACTCAGGAGGCGGCCTCCACGGTTTGACGATAGCTACAGGATCTACATCTACAGCAGGAGGTTCGTCCCCAACAGCTTCATCACCCACATCCGGCAAACCCCGACCAGGAGGACACCCCCGGACTGCAGTCGCCGCCCGAGTCTTTGAATGTTCCTTCCCCGGTTGTAACAAGGCCTACACCCAACTCCACAACCTCAAATCACACGAGCGGACCGGCCATACCCCTGTTCAAAAACCTCGCCCCTTTTTGTGTATCATCCCCGGGTGTACCAAGGCCTTTTCGCAGCGCAAGAGTCTGGCGTTGCATATCCGGGCGTCGCACAAGGAGTACAAGTTTAAGCCGTTCAAGTGTTCGCAACAGGGGTGTGACAAGTCGTATACACAGTTGCATAACCTGCGGACACATGAGAAGACGGTTCATATGCTGGATCTCTCTAGGAAGCGGATCCGGAACCCTGTACCTTATTCTGAGGACATTGGTGGCAGTGGCTCAGGAGGAATGAAGATGGAAGGTAGTGGGGGTGGTGCGTCGTCGATGATGATGGCTGGAATATCTGGTTCTTCGTCATCGGATGATAGGGGAAGCCATTTCTCGGGAGACGTTGGGTTGAGTTATGAGAGCATTGATGATCTGAAGGATTTCAATGCTGTTGGAGGTAGGATGGCTGGCGATGGAGGGGAGGAGTATGATCATCGTCGTGGTCCTGTCGGAGGAAGTGGTGAAGAGGAGGAGGAGGAGGAGGAGGAAGGGTTAGCGGATCTGAAGGAGGAGGGAGACGATGAAGACGATGGTGATTATGTTGACGAGTAAACCAAAAACCAAAAAGAAAAAACAAAAACGACTAAAAACATTCCTTTGCATTTTTTAACAAGGTTCCTGAGCCTTTTTGGTGATTTTAGGAAGGAGTGGGATCTTGTTATTTATTTATTATTGCCCGACGATTATTACCAGTTTCTCTAATTGACCGTTCAAATAAGCACGCAAGCGCAGGACGCAACAACCTGTCGATCCACTCCACCCTTTTATACTTTTTTCCACTCCTCCCCTTCGTCCCCTATTTCTCCTTTCTCCACACTGCACGCCCACACGCCGCATATTCATTCGCTACCTCTTTTTTTCCTCAACTAGCGTCCCTCCCTGTTTGTGTTTGTTAAATACAATAACAATACTATTCAATTGGATAACTTACTTGAACTGGAGTGGAGAGCAAACCATAGATCTTTGATCAAAGTTCGAGCACAGACGCCTTGCCCTCATTTGACGCCACCAAATTATTGTGTTCCTGGGTGAACTGTACTCTTTGTATGAAGGGCGTGGTGTAGGAAGTGACAATGGTTTGTTATTATTGGACTTTTTTTTTCTGCCTCCCATTTGTGGGCGTAGAGAGGCGAGTATGGGACGGAGATGATGTTAACGACGCCTTCTTATTCCCTATTCTTTGGACGAATGAGAAGGGAAAGGAATAGTGTAGAACTAGGTTAGGCGGGCTTTTCAAGGTTCGGGTAGAGTATCAGTGGTAGGATGAACAAACAAAAAAAAAAGTGTTATTCCTTTGCCGACCCCTTTGGTCGTTCAGGATTTTTTTCCTTTCTTTTTTTTAGATCTATAGCCCGAACTCGCTACACCAAGCACAAGGATTGCGAGAAAGAAAAATGAAAGAAATACAAATGCAGGTAAAGAGTGAGCATGCAAAAGTCAAAAAAGACGCACACAAAAACAAAACCCTGCTTATTGCTACCTACACATGGCGTTTTCTCTGTCGTTAGCCACCTTGACAAAGTGAGTATCACATCGCTTCGCCCCTAAGCTCAGGAACTACACAAAATATCAGGAACGTCCGTTTGCCACCAACTTTGTTCGTCTCGCCTTGTTTAACCAACGATTCTTTGCGCGAGCCATTAGCAAAAACAAGGTGCAAAAAAATGGACACACTAACGCTCTGCTCGCAACACGATATTCCATCGCATATCTCCTCTTGAACAACAGCTCTCGTTACTACAGTTTAACCTGCTATTGTATTCAGAACGTTGTCAAAGTAAAAGGCTGATGAATGGAGAGAGACATGAAAAGGGTACTTTACTCTTCCTCCTCGCCTTCTTGGTCTCCCTCGTCCTCATCGTCCGTACCGCCTTTCTCTCGCTGCCACTCCTCCATATCTGAGACATTCGATTCCTCCAAGGGATCCAACTGCACCAGTACATCTGGCGTTCCTTGACCCTCCAAACCCGAAGGCGAAGACCTATCGTTGGCACCGTATTGCTTGAGCAGCCTCCGATTAATCTCACCGAGACCGACAGTACCGGCTATCACCGCACCGGAGAAAACAAGCCCGTAAATCCGATACTCCAAGCCAGAACTACCGCTCCATCCAACTCTTCCCGCAACCTCCACGCCCGGGCGGATCCATCCACGCAGATGACAACAAATTCCAAATGCCTGAGGCCTCCAAACAATTGCTTCGACACTCTCAAAGAAATTGGGAGCAGCCCCAACACGTCTCCATATGTGTGATTTGCAGTCCGAGGAGGAATGCCAAAGATGAACATAATTCTCACAACCCCCCAGCGATCCACAGTCCACATGATGAGACCCCAAAGGTACGGATGTTTCCATCACGGATTAAGATGTGGCGTTCTCCATTCTGGACATTACAGAGTTGTATATCCGGGTTTTCATCAGTAAAGGCGATCAGCGATGTATTTGGCAACTAGGAAAAAAGACGCTTTTCCGAGGCAGTCGTCGAGGAAGATCATGACTATTCGCGTCCCAACTTCCAGCTGATCCATCACGATTGCGAGAGACGACGTGGTGACCATCCAGCGAGAACATTAATCTTGAGACAGGGCCGGTAGGGCATGTTCGTATCAGCATGACAGGTGCGCGTCGCTCATGGCGTTTGGGATGGATATGCCAGATTCGCGCAGTCCTCCTGCCATTGCTCGCGGCAGCAATTCAATCATCGTGTTGCTGGGAGGCCTCAGTATGGACTTCTCCCTCAGGGTCTCGAAGGACAAAACTCCCCTGCTCCGTCTCAACACTCCATATCCTCACATTTCCTCTTCTCCCTAACGTCGCGACTCGAAGGCCGTCAGTCGAAAAGACGATGCCTCCGTCTTGGTATGAACCGGGGGGGGGGGGGGGGGGAACTAGACTAGATTGACTAGTGACTTCACCGTACCGTCCGACGGATCCATCGTCCCCCCAGTAGATTACATGCCTGCCATCTGGAGGGTATGCCACACCACAAGTAGAACCAATTGAGCCATAGTGGTTTGGTCCTGTATTAGTGGAGTTCAGCACCCATAGTCTCACAGTCTTATCCAATCCACAAGAAGCCAGCTGTGAGCCATCGCTTGAGAGTGTGAAATCGACAACCGGTGCCGCGTGGCCGTTGAAGATGGACACATGGCTTCCTGACTCTGTGTTCCACAACTTGACCATTTTGTCGTAGGACGAAGCCAACAACAAACCGTTTGGAGAAAAGGCGATGCGCGAGACTCCGCTGCTATGGCCACTCCAACAGAGTCCTGCCTTGCCCCTTCTCCCCTGAGTCGTCTCCCATCGCCACAACTTTCCACCTCTATCCCCTGACACGAACCACCTGCCGTCCGTCGAAAATGCAACGCAACAAATGCCTGTATCGCTCTTCACAACCAGCCCAAGATGCCCAGTGCGTGTGTTGACTTTCCGAACTGTGCCTGTTGTGTCATGTTGACCGCCAGATACAATCGTTCGCCCGTCGGGTGAGTAGGCAATGCTGGTGACATCGAAGGTATACTGAAAGACCTTAAGGATATCTCCTGTTCCGGTATCCCACAACCTCATGTGCGTTTCACCGCTGGCCGATGCGACTTGCCTGCCACAAGGAGAAAATGCGACTGCTGTCACTCCCTTGGTATGCCTCTGAAGAATATAATCAATGGTCCATGTCGAGCAGCTCCACAGCCGCGCCGCCAATCCCTTACTGCCTGAGATGAGCTGCTGACAGGACGGTGAATAGGCGAGGCTAGCGATCCCACTCTGGTGTCCTTTCAGGCCGTGAATTCTTGTCCATGTGGTTATATCATATAGGTATATGTCGCATCTGGCGAGACTTACCGCGGATGACCTCCCATCTGGCGAAATAGCACACGCATGCACCTCTTCATCTTCCACCAAATAAGGCAACTCTCCAAACTGAACTCCCTCCATCCGAGCATGTGTGAAATCTGCCTCTCGAATTCAGATCTTGGTGAGGTTGCCCCCAGTTAAATTGGCCCTACGAAAGTGTGCAGAATCGAATTGCCCACCTGATAGATACGCCCCAGGTATGCTGATGCCTCGAAAATCAGCACCGTTGAATCGAACCCGGCCCAGATAAGGATAGTGACTGTGTTCTAGTGATCGCGTTCGCTGCGGCCATAGGTGCGCCCTCGTTGGCCTTGGAAAGTTCGATGATGGGATGGAGGTGGTCCTTGAAATCAGGGTTCATCCGGACACGCTCGGACAAAAACTGCACAATTGAAGGCTCTGTGGCAAGACTCCTGTGGGACAGCGGGCGATCGTCAATCGATGCCAGGGTGTCGGTGGAGTAGTTAAAAAATCTCCAGAAAATGCGCCAAGGATCTTCTCGGGTGAGTATCAGGGCAGAATTGATGCCTGTGTGTGCACAAATGCACATCGTGCTCACACACCCGCAGATACACACACATCCACTCGTTAACAAACGATCACATACGCGAATATCACACACAACTCTAGTACAACCCATTCACCTCGAGAAGGTGCAGTCATAGCCCTTTGGCTGTGCTTTAAATAACAACAAGAAAATAACAAAAGGAGCGACTAGGGAGCGATAACCACAGAATAACAAAAAAGGGAGCAACATAGGGAGCGACGACGAGACGAAGATGAGTCTATGAACGAGAGACTAAAATATCAAACAAGCACAAGGGAAAAAATGCGAGGAAGGGTTTGCAAGTGAAGACGAAGAGTGTGATTGCGTAAAAAAAGGAATCGGCTAGTGATAGGACAGAAGCATAAGCTAATGGAAGAGAATAAAAGGGGTGAAAGTCAGGGTTCGAGTGGAATTAAAACACCTAAGTTCACCAAAGCTTGCGACGGTGAATGCATTATTACGCCGGTGGTCACAACTACGAATGGAGTCAAGACTATCACCACAGCCACAATGGAGTCACCATCGCTGCGGCAACCACCGCGACGACATCGACAGTTGGAACAACTACGACCATGCCCGATTGTGTCCCTCTGATTGTGCCCTCAAGGATTCGATCCGCAACTCTCTTGTAATCATCAAGGAGCTGCCCCTTGGTCCTGAGGCTTCGAAGCTCCTCAAGCTCGCCCTCGGAACCAACCTGACAGCTTACTTTGACAACGGTGTCGACAGTGCCGGGTCGATCGCTGCAACGCTTGCGCACACTATTCCTCAGATCGTCCGATGTCATCAAGAGCGTCCAGAAGTCCTTGGGACCCACTTTCGAAATCACGGATTCAGTCATTCCAGGCCGTTTATGGCATTTTGGATCAGATCTTCAAGGAATCAGCTGAACTGGCTTCTTGCACGGGCGCCAAGGCCGACTGCACTGGATTGGTCGTTCTTTCTGGATATGTTATCAAGATTGGCGTGCCTATTCTCCGAGCATACCTCACATTCAAGTTCCCTCGTAAGTGACTTTCTCATCCTTCTCTTCTTCTCCCTTTCACGCGTACTCTTTATTCATATCCTCCTTTTTTCTGTCTTTCTCTCAACCCTTAGCTGCCGCCGCGGCGTTCATTGTCCTGCAGCCGACCATTGGCAAGACTGCTGACGGCTTGATTGCTAGTAATGATGCTGGTCTGACAGACTTCCTGAAGTTGATCGTCGATCAGACAACCGGTATTGCCGGCACTCTATTGCCATCTCCACTCGAGGAGATTCTGGGCATCACCGGACCTACCCTCAGCATCGTCAAGAACTGTCCAGCGTCATAGAAGTGGTGTGCAGATTGAGTGTTCTTTCTCGTTCGACATTTCCACATAAATAGGGACAAGGGTAGAGCACTTTGTAAGTGATCCGTCGACTAGCACCCTTGAATTTTTCCTCGGCTCCCTTGAAATTTTCATTGCGCAACCATGATACATCATTCTCCTGCGTTGTTGCCCCTTCTGACATTCCTCATGTTGTCTCGAAAGAGTGGTAGCTCTGGAAGAAAGGGAGACCTCATGGAAGATGCCAAATCGTATGAATTGCATGAACTATATGTCATGCGATCTCTTTCTAGCCTCCTCCTTCCTTCTCTTGCTCATTCCCTCATTCACACTCTCTTGCTCTGTTGCTTTAACAATCCACGTCATTGACAACTCAACAACATCACTGTCATCTTGCTTATCCTCTTCATTTTGTTCTTTCTTCCTTACCTTCTTCTTTTCCTCATTCCTTCGTTATCCCACCTTCTTGTGACCCATCATCACTCTACTCGCCATCCCCGTCACGATCACGTTCTTCAGCTTTATGAATAAGATGTTCCGGACACATCCCCTCGATCTACATGAGATTCGCTCAATAATTGCCAGCAGCCTTGGCCTCAAAGACCTCGCGACCTGTGCGCGTGTGAGTCAGGATTGGAACGATTCTTTCACGCCTCCACTCTACAACTCTGTCGTCTTGTCGAAACATGGCCTCAGCATGAAATCTGTTGAGAGAAACAAGCACCTTATACAAAGCTTGAAGATTCAGAGCTCTGCCTATGGAAAACTATCATTGACATCTGCCAGAGACAAATTAGTTTTTTAGTGTCATGGCTTACTCCACTCTCACCACTTTAGACTTGAGGGGTAACTCGATCGGAGACGACGGAGCTCAGGCAATGTCTGAGGCACTCAAGTTCAACTCGACTTGACCACTTTGGACTTGGAGGACAACTCGATCGGAGACAACGGAGCTCAGGCGCTGTCCGAGGCACTCAAGGCCAACTCAACCCTGACCACTTTGGACTTGTCGCGCAATCCTATCGAATCTGACGGAGCTCAAGCACTCTCTGAGGCACTCATGGTGAACTCGACTCTGACCACTTTGTCCTTGGGAGGCACCTCGATCGGAGACAATGGAGCCCAGGCGCTGTCTGAAGCACTCAGGACCAACTCGACTGTGACCATTATTGGCGTCGTATTTTAGTAATGACCATGCCTAACGATCACTTCATTAAAAATAATAACCAACGCCTTTATTTAATCATTCTAATTCAGCTACTCCACTCTACCCTGCATATACACTCCTGAAGAAGTCGGTCAACTTTCGAATGTTTGCATCCCACAGCTCGCATCAGTTAGCAAGTCATCCAAACAGGGGCCGGCTCCCACGACAGAAATCCAAGAGCCATGAACGATGGTATTCCGTTAAACAGTAGCCACCCCTGAGTCACACCCAGCGGCGCACTTCCCATTCTTCCGCTGGGATACTGTGATAGTATCGTAGACTGCTCTCTTAATTTCGCCTCCGCTCTTCACAAACCGCGCCTCCACTCAAACCAGGCCCCACCGCGTCTCTACTCTCCCTAACAACCACGCTTCCTAGTACTAGTTGATCTAAAACCATTAAGACACAGCACGTCTCACATACTTTAACGAACCACTTAATTATCAACAAACACGCTCAGATAAAAAAAAGGCACCTTTTTTGTATTATGTGTATGCAAGTCAAGGCGCCTTCCCTTTTCGTTCAAAAGACGAAAAAGGTGTCTAAAAGTAGTTGTTGGAAGAGTACTGCTGCTGGCGCTGCTGTTGATGGTTCTGCTGCTGCTGGTACTGCTGGTACTGCTGTCGCTGTCCGTACGCACCAAGGGTGCCTCCTTGTTGTGGAGGAGGACCACCACTACCATTTGGTGGGTAAGTTGGTCGACGATCATAGTCCGGACGAACTCCTTGTCCAGGGCCCGGGCGAGACTGCTGTGGTGGTGGCTGACCACGGCTGCTGTATGGATCGCCGCCGCCGCCACGGCTTGAAGGAGATCCATAGCTGTTGTTGTTATTAGGGTAAGAAGGCGAAGAGGGCTGTGGGGAAGCAGCTACATATCTACCCTGCTGTGGTGGTGGGCCACTTGGAGAAGGCGAATCGTACCTCCGGTTCGAGGCTGGCGAGATGGATCGTTGAGAGGGTGCCGAGGACGAGTACTGGTTTCCATTACCTGCAGAAGACGGTGAGAGCTGTCCGCCATACCCCTGTTGGTGATATCCGTTACTGTTATCCTGATGATCCCGGTTTCTTGAGCTCGGGTTAGGCGAGTGGGCGCGTCCACCTCGAGGGGTTGTACTTCCGAGATGGCTGACTTGCGCCGCCAGTTTGTCGCCTTCGCTCTTGCCCTCCAACCGACTCAATGCATCGTCTCGGCTCAAATCACTGGTGGTCCTGTACCGATTCGCGCTCGCTGGTGGATTTCCACCACTTGACGAAGATCCATAGCTGTTATTGCTAACACCGCTATTCGTCGACGAGATGGACGGCGACGTTGCCCCATCTGCACCGAGTCCTCGTGCACGAAGCGACCGTCCATAATAATCCTCTCGATCCGCACCTCCACCACCCGATGAAGGGTCACGACGGGTAGCATCACGATCACGCAGGTACTGGCTCTTACTTCCAGATCCACTGTTACTACTGCTGGTAGAATTGGCTCCAGCTCCAGTCGCCTTTGAAAGAGATGATGACTTGGAGTCGTTGTAGGGTGTCATCTCGAGTTCTGCAATCTTCTTGGCCATCTCGGCCTCCTCCCGTTTGTCGTCATACTCGCGCAGGATCCTGCTCACATGTGTCTCGCCTTCATGATCCGAGTCGTCCGATTCTACAAGTAATAAAGCAAAATAAGATTGGGTCAATTGTTGAGCAGCAGAAGTAGCAATACGTCTATTGTTCATCCCTTTGTGTGCTCTGAACCTCCTTATTATTATTATCATTTCGCTTTTTTGTCGAAATTGCTCTCGTGACCCTTTTCTGTCCATCCCTTCCTCACAAAGGACAGGCAAGCACGAAGGCTGCACACAGCGAACAAACAGCCTGTTTTTCTCCACAAGGGGGCGGCCAATCGAACCCTTCTTCTCTCCCTGTCCCTTCTTTCTCTTTGCCCTTTTTGTTTCGAATAAGCAACAACCATGATTACTTCCATGCGAAACTCGATCCTTTTGTTGAGTATGTCAAATAAAGTAACAACTCTGTATGTATCCCTTAGCTCGCTGTCCTGCCTGTCCTTCGTTCTATATGTAAAAGAAGCCCGCCCTCTTCTGCCAGTAGGTTGATTGCTTTGTTGTTTGTCGGCTTTGAAATAAAATCTCCGTGGATGCACATCAATTTCAATGCAAACAAATAATCAAAAAGAAAGAGATCGCTTTCTTACCAGGCCATTTCTCCTCTCCTGTAATTGTGGCGGTGACGACTTCCTTGGCGGCCTTTAGCCTGTTCCAGAGGGATCCAGTTGTGGTTGTTGTTGATGCTGAAGTAGGTGTTGCCACGTTGCTGCCCGAATCTCCCCTCAGGTCTAATTTTTGGAGAGGAAAGAAAAGGAAGGTATTTGGTTAAGTATAAAAGATATTATGAATGGTGATTGATATCCCAATCTTGTCTGGACTGTTCGAGACACTGATGATCACAATGAAAGACATACACACCCACACATCACACACACACACACAACAAGTGAATAAATTGAGTAAGCAAAAAAGGCAACAGGGTGTAGCTTGTTACCTTCACGCACACTGCGAGCAGCAGCCTCACGCTCCTCTCGGTCTCGCTGCTGCTTCTCTCGGTCCCGCTCCTTCAGTCGCTCTTGGAACGACATTGCCGTCGGCGTCCTTGCATTCGACCCACTCCCTCCACTTCCACCCATCCGCTCCTGGAAACTAGATGAAGTCGGCGTCCTGCTCGAAGATGATGGCGAGCTTCCATACCCACCACCTCCGGAATGCAATGACCCAGGGTTCAAGTCTGGAGGTCTCCTACCCTCACTCGCACCTCCACCATTCATCCCCCGGGATGAGTAGGATGATTGCTGTTGGTCTTGGTATTGTGCAGGGATGGCGGGCATGGCGGGCATGGCGGGACGAGGAGGGCACTTGTGTTTCCCCGGGTAGAGTCCGACGTCGTTGCTACAGTCTCGGCAGAGGATGGCGATTGTCGACACACGGTAGTCCTGCGACGACATTGGTTAAGGTTGTTATTGTTTGCTGTTGGATTAGTTGTTATTGTTGTCGGTGAGCTTGCCAGCTTGAGTCGAAAAGGAGGAGGCGAGAAAGTGAAAGGGAAGAGAGAGGAGAAAGGAAAGAAGAAAATGAATAGGGAGAAAGTTTGAGAGGTGTGCTTTTGTTAGTTGACGGAAAGAAGTTGATGAGGAAGTAAAGGAGGAAGAAAGTAGATGACGCTGGCGAGTGGGAAGGAGAGTGAAAAGAAAAGAAAAGAAAAGAAAAGAATAAAAGCAGGAGCAGGACGAAAAGAGAAATGATATCCGATCCTTCTCTTCCTTCTACCTTTTTTTCGTTACTTCCTTGTTTCTCGACTAACACTCTTTTTGGTGTGCAAACATGGCACACAAACACCCACCCCTGTGCCCTCCACAACCCACAACCCACCATTCCACACAACCCAATCCAATGGGACCCTGCGATTGAAAATAGCACCAACCTACTTTTACCTGGATGCGAAAGGAGAGCGGAGAATAGATCCTAAAATGGGTCACTCCTTCACACCTTCTGCCTTGCCATTACATGCCAATTATTGTCAATTTGAAGCTCACTTTCCCAAGAAACCATAGAAACAGCCCCATTCCACACACACACACATCACATAGCCATTGTCTCTCTTCGCCCTTTTCTCGCTTCTCCTTCCTGCAGTACACACACCTTTATTTTTGTTCTCCAATGCAGAAGGAGTAACAACAACTACCTTAAAAGACACTCGTATCTTTATCAAGACTTGTTTTAAGGCTACACATTCCTCTCCTCTGGCCAATCATATGAAGTAAAAACAAAAAGAAGGGGGAAAGAAGAGTGGTAAGAGAAAAGGCGGATTGAGAGGGAAGTAGATTTGACCTTTTCACAACTTTCACTTTCATTCGTGATCTCCTAACTCTTGACTTCTAATATGTGCACTCGCATCCAGGACGTTAAGTCGATATCTTTAACTTTTTTCTTAACACATTCTGTTCTCTCACCTCTTCCCACGAACGACTGTGTTGGGCTTTTTTCCAAAGGGTGCAAAGGACGTAGATGACGGTTTCAAAAATTGGTGGCAAACACAACAGTGTGGCTTGTATCTCTTGTGCTCACCATTTTTTTCTTCGTTTGCTTGAATGACGAAAGGGTGGTACACACTTCGTTTATACATTTCACAACTTTCGACATGGCAGAGGAGGAGCATCAGTTTCGAGTCTTGGAATTCTACTCTGGCATCGGAGGCATGGTAAAACACAGATTTATTCGCTTTGCGACCCCAAAGGAACAGGAACAGGAACAGGAGACACTTCACCA
Source organism: Linnemannia hyalina (assembly GCA_019671135.1). Taxonomy (NCBI): domain Eukaryota; kingdom Fungi; phylum Mortierellomycota; class Mortierellomycetes; order Mortierellales; family Mortierellaceae; genus Linnemannia; species Linnemannia hyalina. Next base: position 432,422 of record JAHRHY010000008.1, on the reverse strand, counting down.
GGACCTCCGAGAAGAGCGCACAACTCACTCACACTATTTTTTCCGCAACCCCCGCTCTCCGTTAGCACTATGCCTTTGACAGGTCAGGCCACAAGGGCGAGGTCCTCAAGGCCTTCGATATCAACACCACCGCTAATGAAGTCTATGCGCACAACCACGGCAAGAAGCAATTGGCCCAGGTAAGGAGGCATCCCTGATATCAAAAACCAAAACATGTCGCTAGCCGCAACATTGGAAGACCAATTGAACTGACCTGGTTGCGTTACTTTTTTTTAAAATTGTGTTATAGAGGAACATTGAGGCGGTGCCGATGGAGTTTTATGACAAGCAGCAGGCAGATGTCTGGCTCATGTCACCTCCCTGCCAACCCGTAAGCCAAAAGCAATAACTGGCAGAACAAAAAAAAACTCACGATGCAGAAGATCAACTGCACTAACATCCTACCATCAATCTCCCTCTCTCGCCACTCGCTCCAAAATATAGTACACGAGGACAGGAAACCAGGAGGGGAGTAAAGATACCCGGGCGAAATCATTCCTCTACCTCATGGACATCCTCCCCAAGATGGACCACCCTCCTAATTACATCCTCCTCGAAAACGTCAAGGGCTTTGAAGAATCCGACTCGCGCGATATGTTGGTCGAGGCTTTGGCGACTGCGGGGTATGAGTTCCAGGAGCTGTTGATCACGCCGTTGCAGATTGGAATCCCGAATTCGAGGATGAGGTATTATTGTCTTGCCAGGAAAGTTGCGGCTGTTGGGGGGTTTGTGCAGCCGGTTACTGGGACCTTGATCGGATATATCCCTTCCATTGATGGTAACAATGAGGATGAGATGAAGGGTGGTGCGCAGGATAAGGATTTTGTGGATGGGCGGAGGCAGGGCGATTTGTCGGGCCTGTCAACACCTGTGGCCGCCAAGAAGCAACGTACCGGACTCTCCACCTCGACTGTCACAAAGGAAGGTGATTCGACCAAACCGGATGAAGACGCCCTGCTTGCAGATCCTATGCTGGCACTCAAGGTCGACACATTGGAGCAATACATCGAGTTCACGGATGTGTCGGACGCACGGATGGAGCGGTACATGATCCCGGATAAGACCTTGCTCAAGTACGGACGGCTTTTTGATATCGTCAAATCGTTTACCCGTCGATCTTGCTGCTTCACCAAAGGTATGGCTTAGTTTCAGGATGTACGTTGGTGTGTAAGGATGGTGTAATTGATGTGGCCATTGGACTAACATGAGTGGTGTGTGTGATCATGCGTTTACATAGGATACTACCACTTTGTGGAATCGACTGGATCGATCTTCCAAATGGTCCAGGACAAAGACGTAAGTCTCATTCTCCACTATCTCCCATTTGTCCAGACAACCGTGCACCAACACTCAAACCACTAACACCTCTTACCCCCCTCCCTCCTCTCTCCTCCTCCTCCCTTTCCACCCCCTCTAGACGGCAATAACATTCGATGAAGCGGAAGCCCTCAAATCCACCGCAAAGTCCAGACCCCCCACCGAATCCACACTCGCAGAACAAGAAACCACCCAAGCCCTGAATTTACTCCGCACCCTCGGATTACGCTACTTTACCGAGAACGAAGTCGCTCGTCTGATGGGCTTCCCAATCGTCGAGGGCAAGTTCTCGTTCCCAAAGACGACTACATTGAAGCAGCGGTATAGGGTGTTGGGAAATAGTATTAATGTCAAGGTTGTGGGTGAGTTGATCAAGTACCTCTTGACCTCCAAGCCTGGCAGTGATGAGAAGGGGGAGGAGCAAAAGGTGGAAGAGAAGACTGAGGAAAAGCAGGATGAACAGTAGATCTTTAACCACGCGTACAATACACAATCATAATCATGCACATCCTTCCCCTTTCAAACGTATATATTCATGAGTAATGGGTTTTATGTAATGTGTGTCTAGCCATGTTACTGGGGGAAAAAAAAAGAAAAAGAAAATATGCCTGAAAAAATAATAAGCGCCTCCTGTCCCATCCTGCTTCCTGCTTCCTGAAGCTCCTGTCCTGTCCCTACCGGAACGCAGAAACGACCAACCATTGAAAATAGAAGGTAGTTTAACGCTTGACCCACTGGAACTTTTTCCTTGCTCCGTATTGACCGGGCTTTTTACGTTCCACAACACGCATATCACGGGTAATGCAACCAGCTAATAAATCGAGAAAAAAAATGAGAAAAGGGGATTGTTAGTTTCTGATCTGGTCCTGGCTGTTGTTCAAGCATGTATCAAGCGAATCTGAGCCGGTAGAACATGAATTCCATCTTACCCTTTCTGAGAGTGGGCTTGAGCTCGGGGGTGTGTGTCATCAAAGCCTTGGCGATTCCGAGAGAGATGGCCTCCGCTTGACCTAACATATAATCAAACGCGGATCGGAACAGCAATCAGTACCGATGATCCTTCTTTTCTAACCCTTGAAGAACACACTTCTTTCCGCGCAAGAAATGGATCAATTGAAACATACCGGTGGTACCACCGCCCTGGACGAGGGCCCAGACGTTATACTTTCCAAGCAAAGACGTGACCTCAAGGGGCTTCAAGAGCGAATCCAGATCCTGGCTCTTCTTAAAGTACTCAGTACCATCCTGACCATTAATCAAAACCTTGCCCTCGCCCTCGACAACATAAACACTCGCGCTAGCCTCCTTTCTCCTTCCTGTCGCCAAAGCACGACCCATGGTATCGACAACTCTAGGCTTTGCCTTCTGACCCATCTGCTCCTCCGTCTTTGCGAACCGGCTGAACAAGACCTCGACGGGGGCGGGGCGGGGGTCCAAGGTAGCGAGTTGGTTGAGCTTGGAGACGATGAGACGGTACTGCGAAGTCTTCAAGGCTTCAACGCCGACGGCGATGGTGAGGGCGGGCTTGCCGAGCCAGTTGGGACGGACGGCGGTCTTGGAGGGGCGGGTGGAGGGGCGGAACTGGCGGTAGGCGTAATCGAGGTTAACGATCAGTTCGTTGTAAACCGGGTTTGTGGTGAAGTATGAGGGAGACTCGGGCTTGCGCTGGAACCCTCTCAGGGAGTTGTATCCGGCCACTGTGGGGCCATCCTGCTGTTCCTGTGTGGTCGTGTGAGAGGTTGTGAAGTTGTTGGTGGTGGCGGATTGTGAGAGGGAGCGAATTGCGACTGGGGCGACGGCAGCGACAGAGCGGAGGGGTCTGCTGATGGACCCAGTGAGGATCCTTCCAAGCGTCCGCGAAGAAAGCATGATGGGTTGAGGTTTGAGTGGAGAGAAAAGAAAAGGAAGGATTACTGAAATGTCCGGGCTTTTGAATTGTTGAATGGTGATCCGCTTCCTCGTCTTCAGGGCGAACCCAGTAGGGACTGCTGAAAGGGACAAGAGGGAGTAGCTTCGGGAGGCTTGGATCTCCAGGATTCATTGCATTTGTTTACTTTCGAAATAGATAGGGTTTATGTTGGAAATGCTAACCTTTTCTAATTGAATCTTGAGATAGACAATAGGGCATGCTGTACAATCTGAGCTTCCGTTGGCCCCGTTCGCGAGCCCCACTTTCTTTCTCACGGCGAGGAGAAAATACTTTTGTCCACACACAATTCTCAAGGGTTTGGCGCAGGCGGTCGAGCGTACCTCTGGACTGTCTTGGGGTCAGGAAGCAGCGGAATCGTTGAAAGTCGGGATCATGATGGCAGCACTCCTCACACAATGGCTCAAGCCGGATAATGTTTCAGAGCCTCACCCTCCCAACTGGCGCATGGATTGTGTCTTCAGACCTGTGTGGACGGGCGAGGCCAAAACAGAAGGCAGATTGGAGCTTATTCCAACGGAGGAGCGATCCGTTGGCCACCGCACCCACTCAAGGTTGGAGGAGAACACCAGGAATGGTCACTTCAAAGCGCACCCAGCCCTGAGACGAGCCTTAGATAATGACGAGCCTTTCGATCTGGTTGGCGACCTGGCGGAACGCATAAAAAGGATCGGATCGCTATCAACAAGTCTGAGAATGGCACCTTCGAACTAGTCAGTACCCGCGCGTTTCGACAGATAATTTTCTCCAAGTCCTACCGCCCTCCAACCCCAGTACCACATCACCCACCCATGGTCGCACCGCCCCCACCACTCACTGCCGCCTTCTGGACATCCTTCTGGAAGAACAAGATCCCGCACAATGCGCGCAATGTCTGGTGGCGGCTCCTGTTCAACAAACTCTCCTCTGGCCTCCACCTTCACTCCGTTTTTTCCGATATGGTTGAGCCCCTCTGCCGTGTCTGTGGAACGGATCTAGAGACAATTCAGCACCTCCTTTTCAGCTGCCCCAAGAAGTTGAAAGTATGGCAAGCCGCACTGTTGAGATATGTGGAGGAACGAACCTGGACTGCGGACTACATCTGCAGCCTCTTTTGTCCTGACCCGGACCCAGTCAAACCACTTCATGACATCCCCATCTTCATCTTGATCGGTGCCATCCTGGCTTCCGTCTGGAGGTACTATCACGCCTTTGTCCGTGAGGATCAAGCCTTTGAACCTCGCACGCTACTTGCCGCGGTGGATTTGGCCATTACCCAAGTTCGCGCTCAGCTGGCTGAGAAGAAGCGCCAGAGCGAGGAGCGTGAACCCCCGCCCCCCAGTCGACAACAACTTCCCCACCTAACCTGTTTTTATTCTTTACCTTTCTGTACTTATTTTGCCTGGCCCTTCCTGTTTTTCTCTGTTAACTGTTTTTTTCCCAGTTAGATGTAACCTTTGTACTTTTTTCGAAAGCAATATCTTTTGAACGGTTGGTGACTCCAGTAAATGAGGGGTATTAGCTTCTGCGCGCACCAATAAATTACTTACAAACAAAAAAAAGGGGGGTATGCTGTACTGTACAAGGCTTTTTATTTTTTAGAAAGAAGGCAAGAGGTTTGCTTTTTGTTTTTGTTATACAAGAGAGAGGGGGGATATCAAAAGTCTATTAAGAAAGGCAAAGCTGCACGATCCGGGTTTTTTTTGTAAGGATAGACACTAGTGGCCCTGGGCCTGGATCTGGGCAGCATCGGAGGGATGACGACCCAAAGTCGAAACGCTTCCGATCTTGATCTCGTTGACAGAGTCCGAAGACTGGGATACGCCACTGCCGCCAGCCTGGCCGATCTCCATCGAGTGATCGACACCCTCGACCGAGGCCGCCTTCTCGTTTACATAGCCATAGGCCATCTCGCCCAACTCTGCAAGATCCAAACCGCGGTGCTCGTTGATGGCCTTGGCGCGGAGGTTGAGGCCGGGGATCTTGTTCATGATGACGAGGATCAAGTAGGTGACGGTGAAGGACCAGCCGAGACCAGCTGCAGAGTCGGCAAGCTGGTGAACAATCTGCATCCAGTTGCCGTCCAACCAACCTCCATCAATGACGGTGACACCATCCAAGGCAGCAACCCAGCTCTGGGCAAAGATACCAGTCAATAGGTTACCGACGATTCCACCAATACCGTGGACAGCAAAGACATCAAAGGCATCGTCGTACTTGAGGCTGTGCTTCAGACGGACAGCCAAGTTGCAGGCACAGGCACCCAAGAAGCCAATGGCGACAGATGAGGCGGGGGAAACGAATCCGGAGCCAGGGGTAATGGCGACCAAACCAGACACAGCACCTGAGCAGAAGCCCAAGACAGACAACTTGCGCTCGTGGCGGTAGTCGAGCAAGACCCAGGTGATACCGCCAACAGAAGCTGCCAGGTTGGTTACAACACAGGCCATAGCAGCACGCAAGTTGGCAGAGAGGGCAGAACCACCGTTGAAGCCGAACCAACCGAACCAGATGAAGCAGGTACCGATAACAACGTTCGACATGGAGTGGGGGCGGAAGTCGCGGTGGTCACCGGAACGACGGCCGAGGACAATAGCATAGGCAAGAGCAGCACCACCAGACGAGATGTGGACGGGGGTGCCACCAGCGAAATCCAAACCACCCATCACATAGCTCCACCCGGCAGGGTTCCATGTCCAGCAGGCGATGAAATCATAGACAAAGGTTGTCCAGAGGAAGATGAAGACGAGGGTGGGGAGGATGCGGCCACGCTCGGCAGCAGCACCAATGGCCAGGGCGGGAGTCAAGCAAGCAAACATGCCCTGGTAGAGCATAAAGACCACATCAGGGATGCGCGATGAGCCTACAGAGGGCGCATCCAGGACTCCACGGAGGAAAGCGTTGTCAAAGTTGCCGATGAAGGAGTTGGCGGATTTGCTGAATGCCAACGAGTAGCCGAACAAGAACCACTATTTGTTTGTGAGACGGTAAGAGATAAGAATTAACCGTTAGAAAATTCATTTAGCAGCGAAGATTAGACAGAGAGATAAAAAGGGGTGTGGTGCAGGTGCATACCTGGACGGTGACGACGGCGATAGAGCAGCAGGAGAGCATGATGAGGGAGAGGGCGTTCTTAGACCGGGCCATTCCAGAGTAAAAGTAGCCGATACCAGGGATCATGAGCCAGACGAGGGCCGTCGAGGTCAGAGTCCAGGCGATATCACCGGCCTCGTACTGCGAGCCGATCAGCGCGGGGGTGTCCGTTGCGTTCATGGAGGTTAGGAGGAGTTGTAGTGAGAGAGAAAAGGAAGGGTATAAAGAGAGGGAAGAGGGAGGAAGAGGAGGAGGTTTTTAAAGGGATAGAGAGCTATCAGAGTTGACGATCTGGATGAAGAAGTCGTGAACAGAAGGGGGATGGGAATACAGTCAGGATGAGAATTGATATTTTTTTGGATGAAAGATACGTAAAGAAGAGGGGTATATGAGCGTAAAGAAGAGAAGAGAATAGAAGAGGAGGGATGGTCGCTTGGCGATGAGAAAGACAAAGAAGAGGAAAAGAAAAGAAAAAGAATGTGGCAATGGCCAAGGTATTTATAATGGTGGAAGAGGAAGGTCAGATCGGAGGATGACGAGTGAACCCCGGAAACCCGAGGGAAGGGTTAAAAGAGGAAGAGAGCATTCGCCATCAACATCATCATCACGGCGAACCCAAAGTGAACAACTGAACACAAATAATTGACATGTAAACAAAAACAAAAGCAGTGCAACTTCAACATGTAAGCAAGAGAGACACAACCCCCTGATCCCACACTTCACACACACACACATACACAGACAGTCGGACATAGCTTGAACCTCCACACGGATAATCACCTAAAGAACACATACAAATGCACCTCGCCACCTGCAAATTAACAAGCAATGAACCGTGAAATAAACATTCCCTTACTCCTTACTTTAATCTATTGAATGAATAAACGAACAGCAATGAACAGACGAAGGGAAGGGGATCGATGAACCATTGAACGAGTAAGAGGGTTAAGAGCTGCTCTGTAGATGAAGGACGGAGGATGGTCCGCGTGTCCACAGATAGGAAGACATAGGGCGACAGCGCTTTCTCTCCGGACTCATAATATTTCTCTTGTTGTTCCTCCAAAGAAGGAAACCTTGAGTTTACTGATGAATAAGGAAAACCTCACCAGTCCGGGGTAAGAAGATCAGACAAAGAGACCCTTCTTTCCTTATTGTCCCCTACCTCGTGATGTGGTGAGTCTTGTAGGGGTGGTATCGTACTCCTACTCCGTGGGTGAAGATAAGGTCCTATTCGTAACACGGGACAAGAACAAAGCTCTCTTTTTTTTGTAGTCGTCTGTTGTTGTCGGATACACAGACACATGGCAAACGAAAACTCAAAATCATTTTCAACCTGTCCATCTTATCGCCCAAGCAAACCAGAAACACACCAATAACGATAATGCCATCCCTGACCATCCTAGAGGGATGCAATTGTGATAGGAAACAAAGGCAATGATAAGAACAACGATGAATGCCTTGCTTTTCTCTGGAGGTGACCATTCAAGTCGCTTGCACGAATGCAGTCGAGAATGAGGCAAGGATGAACACTTGCCTAAAATGCACATATGCAGAGAAGGAAAAATGTGAGAGAGTAGATACTCAGGCTGGTAAAATGGATGGAGAGGGAGAGTGCTTGGGTTCAAACAGCGCATGCTGTCTGCAGCTCGGCGAGCAAAAAAAAAGTGCAATGAGAGAGTGAAAGATCCGCATCCAAGTGCTTACGTCTTACGCAGATGACCCTACTACAGCCTACAGCACCTCTCCTTCTCTGCTTTACACAATGCGTATTTTTCTACACTCATCTCCACTTGCCCTTTACTACGGAATAGAAGGGTTCAAATATAGACAATAAAGAGTATGCAGCGACAAAATTCGATGAAGGAGAGAGAAACCTGAGCTAGTAAGGCGCAAGGTTTTCAGCTTGGTACCGGTAATTGGCACAGTAATAATAAGAGTGGCAGGGTTCTCTTCTTTTTTTTCTTACTTCGCATGGGCCAAGTGAGGGAGAATGAAAAAAGGATTGAAAGATGCCAGTCAAATAAAGGAGAAGGGGAAAGGTGGGAAAGAAAATGCCTATCAGCTCCGCCTCGTTCTTTTTTTATTCTGCACCGCCTCAAACACGCGGATGAATGGTATGTTTCGCCAACAGTCACACTCTCTTGATAAGAGCTAAACGTGTGACAACGAGCCTAAACACGCGTAGAGAGCACCTGAATGCGATAACAACCATTGGAGCACAGAATTGCAGGTAAAGTACTGTACTGCACCCCTTTGGTGGCAAGCAAGCGTGCATACAAAACCACATTTATGATCTCGCTTTTTTTTTATGTCATTGGTAACAACCCTCATTTGTGAGCTTCGCTTCATTCCTTTTTGACTCTTCTACATACCCCTAACTCTACTTCCCTCGCTCCTGTTATTCAATCTTTTTCTTTAGGAACAGAGGAGCGAGGAAAAATGAGGGCGAGACCTAGAAGAACATGGGGAGGAATAATTGAACAAAGCCTAAAGAGATACAAGCGTCAACTGGCGTGAAGAGTTTTTCTCCGAAAAGGATATATTACACAACCAAAGCAGAGTGTTCTTGACTTCAAACCCTTTTTCGGCCACGCAGTCCGGGGAAAATGGGCTCTAGCACAACTTGCTGCAAGTCTGTGCCCGCGCCTGTGTTAGTGTTTTTACTTTGTCTTTTTTTTCGCTTTCCCTGTTCGTTACTCAATGCTCGTATCAGAGTAGATGCTCACTTGTTCAGTAGAAAATAAAACTTATCCGCCTCGTGTTTCTAGGGAAGACGGACCCTCCCCTTCCCTCCATCCGAAGTTGCCGATCTCCTTTTTTGTTGTTTTGTTTTATCGAGCGATGACGCTTAGCCGGAACATCAATATTGCTCACTCTCCTCCGTCCCCTTCACTCTACTCTTTCTTGACATCCCTTCTCAAACTCAATCTCTTCTAACTTTCCTTCTCTCCAGAGGCTAATTCCTGTTTTATCACTAATTAGAGCCGCCGAACCCGTTGTGGCTGTCGGGTTGTTTCTTGATCTTTGCTCCTCGGGCATTGGCACTACCGGTTTTTCTTCCCTTCTCAGTATGCACTCTTACTTTTGCTCACTGCATGGTACCTCTACGATAGCGTGTTGAAGAGATACGAAGATGCACATAGAAGGTCCGATGCATAGTTCCCTATTTCACGAACCCTATCATACTCGATCTGTCTGAGGTTTTGAACTCGATGACCCCTTGATCTTGTATCTCATTTTCTTTCTTTGTCACCTCTAACCCCTCCATCGCCCTTCATCCTGGGAGCTCACCGAAAACGCACACACCCTAAACACGCTACTAGCCATGTCTGCCAATCATATTCTGCGGGGTCAAACATTGCTAAATGCGAACGCACTTCTTCGGTAGGACTAAAAATGAAAGAAAGGAAACCATTGTTTTGACCTTTGTCTCGTCTAAACGTGTGTTTGGAATGCGACATTTTTTTTTCTTCACTTTTTTTTTTGTTTTGGTTGGACAATCAATTACACCAAGCCCGCTGCTACTACTCTCGAGTACTCGGACGTGCATTGATCCATCCCCTTGCTCACTCTCGATTAACCTGCTCCTCGCTTTGCGTTGCTCTTGTCTTGGCTCGAGGCTTTTGATTGTGTTTTCGCTGGACTTTCATTGGCTATGACTCCATCTACCCTAATGCTCCTCCCTTCCTTCGGTCCTCAACAGACATGCAAGACAGCCTGCGATTGTCGCTTAGTCTCCTTTGGCGTCCACTCTTTCTCGCTCTGCGATGTCATGCAGAGTGCTCTCACTCAAAGATAATCTCCTTCACGGATATCAAAAACAGATTGGCCGTCTGTTTTTGCCTCGATCTCTCGTCTCGGCCACAAAATGAAAACAATCGGCGTTGCTATTCCTGGGAGGTTGTGGAGAGTCAATGAATACCATCGTGACTCGCTCAGAAGGCGGCTAGAGAAGTGAGAGACTTGATTGATTTTTTTTTTTTGTGTTGGACATGGTCGTTGACAACAACGTGGATGGAAATTAGAACAGAGGCACCGGATCTTGTAGTATATGCTCTCTGGTTTATTGGTTTATGCTCTTGCTGTATACTTATATCATTGGAGAGTAGAGACTTTGTCACTCCGTAAATAGTTTCAGGCATCGGTAAAGTGAAATTGGCTAATTGGTATGAAGTCTTGAAGGCGAGGCGAGGGTAATCTGAGGCATCTAGACGAAAATGAAGTGCGATCACTTGCAGCCGCACAATTTTTTGGGCGGAAAAAAACACATTCATGCATCGGAAGGAGAACAAGAGTAACCGAAGAACAATACGCGACGCCCCTAGTCCCTAGAAACCCCATACAACTGTGTCAAGAACGAGCGGAAATGGAGGCACAGACACAATGAACCGGCGCCCCTTCTCCTACCCATTCGACCCATTTTTTTTTGCATACAATTATATTTCTCTGATAAACAACACAAGAGAGGCATTTGGAAGCAAAGGGGCTACAGACCAAAATCTTCGGCCCCATCCATCAATTATAGTCCGGTCCGAAACCTGGCTCTGCATAACAATTATCGCTACTCTTCACAGCTTAAACGGAAGAAAATAAAACTAGATACAAATGAAGGGGATTCTTCCCATTCTCTCTATCATTGACAACCTCCTCCTTTCTGACAAACTCTCCAACAACCGCCCGTCAGCAGCGCGTGGGGTCCTTGGTCGCTTCAGGGCACCTTCTTTCTTCATGTGTGGCAAGCGAAGCGCCACACGGGCAGAACCATCGTGCGTGATGTAACCGTATCCTTGACTCCAGTCACCTCAGGGGCCTGTGTACTTGGATGTCTTGTTCTTGGCAGAGATACCCTGGGTCTGCTCCCACGCGATCGTCGCGGAGCACCGAGGTTCCCAGATCGCTTCGAGGCCTGCGCCTCCAGGTAGTCAACAAACTTATGAAGGACCGCCTTGGCGATGGACATTGGGGTCCGAAAGACCGCGGACCATTCAGTCAACATGCATGGGAGTGATGCCGCGGAGGAGATCCGACACGTTCCACATCAGGAGGCCTGCGCCCCAGGGGATTTTTTTTGCCACCAAATTGGACATTTTCACGTGATTACATTAAGGGGTATGTGAAATGGTGTATTGTGGTCAAATTACTCTAAGCAAGGCATGTTTCTATCAGCAAGTTCCTAGTTGGTCCAGTGGTCAGGATTTGTCGCTCTCACCGACAAGGCCCGGGTTCGATCCCCGGACTGGGAATTATCTTTTGCCTTTCCTTCCCTAGCGGCGGAGTTACCTTTTGGTGTTTGTTAGTCGTGGACACGCAGGATTCACCTCCCACTTTTATCGTTTCGTACTATCATACTTATAGTGTCCATTGCCAGCGTTGAGCTTGCTACTTGTGGTTGTCTACGAGAAGAGTATGGTCGCTCCTTTGTACCTCGACAAGGGCTAACCAACTGCGATCGCTATGATTCGCGTTCGTCCTAAATCTTGCCGTAGATTTGTACAAACACATTCTGCCACAGTAAGAGAATACTGGTTGAAGGACACAGCAGACACGCAAAAGAGCAAAGGACACTCACTCCTCCCTCACTTTCTATGTAGTGTACACTTTTTTCATGGCTTCTACTCTTCTTTCCAGCAATACTAACCGTCATTTACCCGTCAATGCCATTTTTTTTCCATAATGAATTCTTTGCACGCACTTGCTCTTTAATGGGACCGTGTGTCGTCTCTTGTTATGGCGAGTGGGATCGCGATATATATTTTTCTGTATTTGGTTTAGTAATCTTTGTCTAGGAACAAGGGTGTCATGAAGGAAATAAAAAAAAAAAACGAACGCTATTCTGCTTTCAGCCTCTGGTTGCAAGAAAAAGAGGGGGGCGGTTCTCTTCGAATATTCAAGTCACCAACTTTGGTGCAAGTTGGTTATTCTTTTGTAAGAGGCAGAGTTACTACAAGTTTTTTTTTTTGCTGCTTCTGATGTATCGAAATGCTGCCGGGCACGGGCCTCTTTTTTTTTTCAAATGATAATGCAGGTGCAGCATCCACGATACAGGAGACTTTCACATTTGGAATGTTTTCTTCGTGTGGAACAAAGGGATCGCTGCAGGGGATATGCGAATTCCGTTTGGGCTTTGGGCATTTGCCTCATCCAAGACGACCGAGTCACACCATTGGGGGAAAACGTGCGGCGGTACATTTTCCCGAGAGGGATTGGAGGTGGAAAAAGCCTCAGGTCAAACGAGTTTTTTTTATTTTTTATTTTTTTTTTGGCTGTCATCTGCGCAGGATAGATCCACTCTTGAGCAATGGAAGTTTTTTTTGCAGGAAAGCATGTCAGCGGGGGAGAGAGCTTGTTTGGAGCTACTGGGAGTTACGGCCCTTTTCGAGGGGCTTCCGGGTAGCTGTGATTACCCGAAACAGGCGGGGGTCTCGAGCAGAATAAATCGGAGGTTGGGCTCAAGCAAACGCGGTGCCCATCGACGAAGTCTTCATTCATCCTCAGGCTTGGAAAGATCAGGAATCGCAGGGTATGCTTGAGTAGTCGGATCCTTTGAAGTCATCGAGTCTGTCGGATACAGAGGCGTGGCAGTGGGAAGAAGAAGGCTGGATCGGACGCATTCATTTCGGAGGATGAGGAGGACAACAAGGGGGGAGGGATCCGATGGATGAACCCGTCTTGGAATAAAACATATACTCATTATCTTTGCTATTAAGGAACGTCGCGATTGGGGGGGGGGGTTCAACTCAAATGATGATTGTCAACGTTAGAAATGGGCCAATTTTTTTTCCAACATATATAGACGAAGTCGAGCATAATTTGCATCTATGTTTATTTCAGATATGTTTACAGACGTGGTAGTTGATGAGCTCCATTGACGACCGAGTTTGAGGCCGGTGTCGAAGCCGGTGAATGAACCATTGCGAATTCCGGTTTTCGTGATGGCGTTGATGCGATATGAAGCAACGCTTGGAATACTAAACAGCAGCAGCAACAACAACAACAATGGATAAACGCATTAGTTTCGTTTGCTGCCACAAACAAACACGCATGAACAAAATAAAAAAAAGGGCGAGATTTTTTTTACCTTGTCGGCAGATAGGGCATCGTTGAGGCGCGCGACGACGGAGGACATCCCCGCATTCGCTACAGATGCAGAAATGTCGACAGGGTAGAACGATCGTATCCTTGACATCCGACAGACAGATGACACATTCGGGGGCGTCAAGTAGGACCAGATTAGGTTCCTCCTCCTCCTCTTCCTCCTCCTCGCCTTCGTCATCTTCCATGTCTTCCTGACCGCTGTCACTTTTCCTGGTTTCTGCTTCGGCAAGTTCATAGTCGTCTCCAGTCTGGGACATAGCGCCACCAATTGCAGAAGTCGCTCGGGATTCTACAGAGTCGTTCGACATCCTCTTCCGTGTTGATACGGACGTCCGCCTGGCGACACGTTCTGGATTCGCAATATCCAAACTCATAACTGCGCTCACTCTCGACAGCCGACGATCATCATTCTTCTCGTCTTTCCCCTTGTCCTTGCCCTCCGCGGCTTCCTTCTTGGACTTTGCCAGTGTACTCTTCTTCCGCTTGGGCCGCTCCTTGGTCAACTCATGCACCCTACTGACAATCGAATCCGCACGACTCAACCTCTTGGACGGGTCAGACGTTGACGCCGCCGCCAACGGATCCGCATACGCTTTCACCCTAGCCTTCGATTTAGATCCTCCTGCCGCCGCTGTGGCCGACTTTTTCAGGGCAGCGGGTTCAGGAGCCTTGGGCGCAGGCGTGGTGACAGAATCAGTGAATCCATAGATTTCCTGGATGAGGTAGTTTGTCGAGTTGATCCAGACTTTTTGTTTCATCACCTTGATCTCGAACCCGCCCTCTGAGCTGATGTTGAAGCATGCAAATGTTGAGATTGCCTGGTTGTCGACTAGGTATAGTCCTGGAGAGTCTGCTGCTGGTGTTGGCAGACTGCGCACTGGAGCTATGTTTCCAAAACGGCATAAAAATAATTGTCAATTACTTGTTCGACCAAATGTCGTGCAGTATCAACAATGCAACTGTAAGCAGAGTTCTTACCGGCAGGGTTGTATTCTTTGGTGGCCTCGATGAGAATGACCAAGGGATAGTACTGGTCCTCCATGATGGCCTTGTATCCATCCTCATCCGGTCTCCCTTTGCTATTGTTGTAGTAGTTGTCATACGACCCTCCGCCACCCTTGTCATTCTTCTTGCCCTTCTTCTTGGACTTGCTTTTACGACCACCTCCTGTTTCATCATCACCCTCACCCTCAAACTCCTGACCCTCCACCCCCTCCTTGCCCACAGAGCTATTGAGTTGCTGCCACTGCCGCTGCTGTCGTTTCTGAAACATCCGCATCGACGTCGAAGGAAGCCCCTGCATCGTCAGTTCGGGCAGGGACATGGTATAAAGTGGCAGCAAGGGTGAAATAAAGCGCTGATTCATCCCTGCAGGGAAATGGTAAGTCGTAGGTTGTGGTAGGTGGTGGAGCCGTCTGAGACGGAAGCCCAGGTCGCCGTCCTCTTCGATTTCCTTGACGACCCAGAATAATTTCACGTCGCAAGGGGTCAGGCTGTCAAAGGAGAAATCGAGTCGATAGTTGGGTCGCAGATGAGAGGGTGCTGGAATTGAGGGGTCGTTTGAGACTGTAAGGTTCTTGACCAGGCGAAGTGTGCTCTTCTTCAAGTTGATGTTGCATGCCAGAGCTGTGGGTGAGCGCTTTGTTGGTTGCTATTAGAAATGATGAGACGCGAATATGTTATTTTTCTGATGCCGATAGATCTCTGCCTTTCATACATTCCCGTCAATTAATTGTCCAGAGGTTTACTAACCATTTCGCGAACAACGCCCTCGTAACCATGGTCGATATCGGTGTCATCGTCGTCCCTGTCCTGGTTATTCTCATCCCCCTCCTCAATGTCCATCCAACCACCTTCAACATCATCCAGCTCCTGTTCCAGAACCGAAAGATCCAAGGTTCCCGCTCGTTGAACCTCAGTCAGCAGCGGGTTCACATTGAGTCCCGAAATAAGGTTGTACAGATTACTGTTCCTGTACAACTGATCTTGAACCATCTCGGTTGTCAGCATGGGCGAAGTCTGTTGTGAAGGGTATACATTGTTGGTGGGAGACCTAATTCCGGTCCCTGCTCCTGTACCTCCACCTCCATGGGCTCCTGCCTCTCCTGGATTAATGCCTCCCATGCCAGAGACTGCGGAGGGTAAAATAAAGTCGTTCAATGATAGTTGCTGTCCACCGACGCTCGACAATGGCGAGAGCTGAGGCTGTTGTTGGTGTATCTGTTGCTGCTGTTGATGCTGTTGCTGCCGATACTGCTGCTGCCAGTACTCTTGCCGCTGCTGCTGTTCCAATTGCTGCTCAATCTGACGTTGGAGCTGCATTTGCGCAGGGCTTTGTTCCGTCACAGGATGAAAGGCCGGTCCAAAGTAAAGCGGATGCCGGTCATAGGCGCTCTTCCCGGCGACAGCCTCGCCTTCCTCTTCTTCCAACAGACTATCATCGTCGTTGTTGCCGTTCTCGTCTCTCTCGTCCCTCTCTTCATCAGTGTCGTCCAAGGAGTCATAGTCGCTGTTGTCGTCGTCATCGTCGTCGTCGGTATGGCCTTGTCCGTTCTGAGCTTCAACGTCTCGTTGTGGACCCTCACGTCTTCGTCGTCTGTGACCTTCTCTGCCTCCTCCTCCTCGCTGGCGACGGCGTGTTGGTCGTCCTGACTGCTGTGTTGAGAGTGCTGAGCCTTGGTTCCGTATCCAGTCGACGCCCTGGCCAAGCGACGAGTTTGCTTGTCCCATCCTTCAATATAGGAAGGTGCCTGTGGGTATATGTGTTGAAGGTCGAATGTGTGTGGAAAAGTGAGTGCAGGCAGTTTTCCCGTTTTGGTGTTACTTTGAATGAGTAACGATGAACGAGGGAGGAAGGAAGGTGTGAGATTGGGTAGGAGAGAGAGAGAAAGGGAAAAACGGACTCTGGATGAAGTGAGAGTGAATCGAGTATAGTATCTTATCGTTTCTGGAGATGAATAGAAGGAAGAGGGATGGTGGCAACAACAGGCAGGAGGGAATGCAGCATGGGTAAGAGAAGAAAGAGAGAAGAAGCAGAGGGGGGCAGAGAAGGGAAGTAGTGAGTGAGAAGTACTGTAGGTTAAAAAGGGCAAGAGAGACACCGGTAAAAGAAGAATTGTGAGAGCACTCAAGGATACTCTGGTGATAAAATTAGATTCTTTTTTCAACACACATCTGGTGTCTTTTTTTCAAGGCACGAAAGTACATGGTCTTAGCGCGACGCCTATGACGACGACTCCTCTCCACTTTGCATTGCATTGCCTTGCCTTGTCTTGTGAAACAGGTGGCGCCCACATGGATACATACTTGCAAAAAAAAAAAAAACTTGATCCCGGGTATAAAAGAGTCATCGGACGTGCTTCAATATTATGCCTGGCGCATTCTCTGGTGTTGACAAGGTTGTGTCTTGACGGGTATTCTTGCCTCCCGGACACTTTAACTTCATTGCCAGCTGATGATGAGGAGTCCTATCCTGCTTCTTGATGCACACGCCCAAGCAATACCTACATCTTTCGCACCACAAACTCTACTTGGCGCGAAGTTTAAACAATTGTTCCTTCACCCTTTGTTGCATCGTCTCAACTCGTTGATCTTTGGACCACCCATGCGCCAGCGTTTATTTTTGCCGCGAAGGAGCATCCTACGGGAGTGGCTTGGGCTGCATGAGCCCTAAACGCGAAAATCAACCCGCCCCTTTCTCGTCCCTCCTTTTATCTTCTCTTGAACAACACGCGAGCAGTTTTCTTGGTAATGGGCTCGTTTTGTTCAATTCTCCCACTCTTTCCATACAATAAACCGGGATTCCCTTTTTTTTTTTTCCTTGTTTCATTCTTCTTCACAAACTGGATGGACTTTGTAAAGGTGTCGTGGACTATTCTCCATCGCGTCTCTCGACTCCGGGTATACCACAAGTTTTGTCTTTTTCTATCCTCATATACTTCCGGGTGGTAATTGCAAGAAAAGATGACCATGTGGGCACCGGTTAATATTGCAGGTGTGCCCAAGGTAGGTGGCCACTGGATATGTCAGCGTCGTTTTCTCTTTCCTGGCTCTACATTTCCCCTTATTATTTTCTCTTCCCTCCCTCTCCTCTCTCGTGCATGTGTGTATGAAAAATGTCGAGAGTGGTTACCGAAAAAAAAGTGTGCTGCTCTTTTTCTACCCATTGCCATTTGGTTTATCCGACATAGGGATCCGCTATCATTGCAGCCCGTCATTCTTGCCGTTAGCATTCAATAATGGTAGTGCAACAATTGTGAAGGTCGCGATATTTCATTTTGCCAGACATTATCTCTTCATGATCTCACGTGAACAAAAAAAAGTAAAGGGTGAGTTTATTTTTTACTCTGACGACGACAAGTCAAACTTGGCCCACTGTCTCCTCACCATCTCCTCAGGAGATACCTCGGAGTCTTCGTCATCATTGCCGTTCGTCAAATCCCCACCATTAGCTGTTTCTTCCTCATGGTAAAGCTGCTGACTCTCCGCCACCAGATCCTGCTCCAGATCTGCGTCAGATTTCCGTCCCTTGCCCTTGCTATTGTCTGCTGCCGTCGTAGCTGCTGTCATTGTTATTGTAGTTGTACTCTCTGAGGTCTCACCCTCCACCTCACCCTCCACCTCATGGCCACCGTTCAAAGCGGCTGTTGCTACTGAAGAAGGAATCGGCGATGGGGATGCCGACGTAGGAGGAGAAACTTCCTGAGGCTGACTGACCGCGACCGTCGTCTTTGCCTCAGTCGCCAATGGCACACTCGCATCTGCGTTGGAGCTACCATTGACAGGGCCATTGACAGAGCCATTGACAGCAGAGCCATTGACACCACCATTAACGCCCCCGTTAGAGACGCCGCGCGCAAAAGGTTGCAAGCCAACTGGCGAGCTGGTGTTTAACGCAGGTCCAACAACCGTTCCAAAGAACCGATTCGTCGCTGTCCCGTTCGGTCCTGCAGAAGGTGTCGAAAAAGAGTTCGAGGTCGTTGGCATCGTCGGGCTTGGTGGGTCAGCCGTCTCGCTCCGGAAGGGTGTCCCCGCCGGTGGCAATGCGCACAGAACGCGGTTCAGAACACTGACAGATTCCGCAATCTGAGACTCCACCGCCTGAAGCACCCGAAGGCGCTCTTGAAGACCACGTCGCGTGTTCTCCTCCAAGTACTTGAGCTGGTCCTCTGAAAGAGCATCCAGTGATGTCAACGGAATTTGGTCCGCTGTGGCCCTTCCGAGGAAAGGTGTAGGCGTACCAGCCGCCTCCGATCCTCCCTGTGCCTGTAATCCTGAAATTGGGGTTGCTGCGTGTCCGACGGGAAACAAGGGGATGAATCCAGGGATCGGGTGGGCGACATTAGCGATGGTGTAGCTAGGAATAAAGCCAGGTTGAGTCGTCGGCATTGCTCCAGGCGTGCCAGTGCCAGCTCCAGCTCCTGCTGCAGTACCAGTTCCAGCAGCTGTGGTTTGACCTGCTTCTGGCGGAATAGCCCCAGGGAAAGCACCGCCAACAGCATGAGGATGCCAGCCAGCCAAGGGGTAGTGACCCTGAGGTGCAAACAAAGGATATCCCATACCCTGGTGAGGAGGGTGGACTGGTCCTGGTTGTGCATTGTTTCCAAAGTGACCGAATCCAGGAGCTCCTCCTAGTGCCTGACCAGGAGCCGGTGCCGGGGCTGGCGCTCCTGCTGCTCCTGGTGCCGCATTGCCTGCTGCTTGGTCTCCGGGGGCTACAGGCGTGGGCGTGGGCGCTGGTGTAGGTGGATCCAGAACAAGGCGCCGGCTAATTTATAATACAGCAACATGTCAGTGTTAACTGTGTGGTATGTCAATACAGGCTAAAACGAGAAATGGTCATGCATTGACCCTTACCAGGTGGGACAGCTCTGCTGACGCTCCAACCAACTCTTAAGACAATGAAAGTGGAAAATGTGTCCACAGGGCAGCTTCTTAGGAACGTTGGTGTTGGATCCTGCGGGGCGTGCGCCTGTTCCTCCTCCTGCAGCTGCAGCGTGTGCGCCGTCACCTCCAGCACCTGAAAGCGTGTGTCCATGCTGACCAACCATCTCCTCACGGCAAATGATACAAATAGGATCGCTGAGTGCTGCCAATTCTGCGCGTGAGGCATCGGGGTAACGTTCATTCATGTTCCTAGTTGCCTTGCGGTACTGGATCAGATCCTTGCACTTTTGGAGGAAGGAGCGCATGGTCATGTAGACATCGCGAATGATGTGCAGGGGGAGTCCGTAGCTGACAAGGATCACCATAAAGAACATGAGGTAGGTGACCAGCTTGATAAAGTCGGCAACGAGATCCAGATAAAACAACAGCATCGACTTGTTCTCCCATGGATCCTCGCGTCTCATGTCGATTGTGTGCAAAACGTATTTTCCGAAAGCTGCCATCAAGCTCGTCGCCAACAACGTGTACTATTCCATTGCAAGTTGTAGAACGCAAGTGGTTGTTAGATCCATTATATCATTTGTGTGCACAATAGCCACTCAAAGTGCAACACTGTCAAAAAAACTCACCTCAAAGCCAAACATAATCATCATGTTGGGACCCCTGACTGCGACAAGATCAATGGCGTGGAGGACCAAAAGAATGTCAAGGCTCACGAGAATAGTCATGATGGTCACCATCCTGGCATGAAAAGATAATGGGATCTCGGGTGATTGTTCCATCTATAACCATGTCATTGGTAATAATGCGTTAGAGGATGTTGAATTGATCTCCTCTCCCTTTTTGCTACAGATACCCACACATTGCTCAGCTAGCATGAAAAAGCGCAGCAACTTACGGAATCAACACGATCCTGGCAGAGCCAATGGAAAACCTTGAGGAAGAGTAGCAACGTGAACATGACGACGAACCGGGTATCGAACTCGTCCTTGAATATTGTCATTGCCAAACACGTCTCTGTGACCGCATACCATGCCCGCTCGTAGAGATGCTATGTTTAACCAACGATCAAGAAAAACAAACGCATTACACATGTGGGGTGGGGAGGGTGAGTAAACAGACCAATTCCCCAACATTCCCGAGCGAAGCAAAAAACGATATCAACAACAAAATCAAATTTCAGCGTTACTAACCTCCACCTCCAGTGCCCTGAGTTTACCAAAGAAAATCATTAATACCAACTGGCCTGCGATTATTGTCAAGAACAGACCGAGGTTCAGAAGGATCTACAATCGGAGTAAGCAGCAGAAACGTGGGTGGTGTGGGTTGTCAGTACCTGGGGCAATGGATAATTGGGAAAATGCCAAGTATCGACCTACAGCCCATTGTCCCAATTTCTCGTCTGCCTCTCTTATCTCCTTTGCTCGTCATCATAGTCGGGGGTTGCCAGGCCAAAATGGTTCCTAGCATTGTGCATGTATATGCTTTTGCTGTTGTCGCAAGTCATTGTCGTCTTCATGGGGTTGTTTCACAGCAGGTCTATGAGCTCCAATGATGCCAGCTGTGATGAATAAGACAAGGCGTCTCTGCCCAAGTCCCGAGTCCTGAGTATTAGTTGAGTCCGCATGGCTGAGGTAGTGTTTGACCGATAAGAGATGAGAGACTGTGGGTGCGTTCGTGTGTGCGGGAGTGTGTCATTGCAGTTGTTACCATCATGCAGGCGTTTGACTTGTAGAGGTAGATACAGGCGGAGTAAAAGTTGCTCCGGTGGGCAAACGCGCTTGCGATGACACCTCCTGCGAGGATGGTGCTGATGGCGCCATAGACTGCTAGACGGGCCATCCTTGTCCGTGTTGTGGATTGAGTGTATAGGGGTCGTTTCCTGAGGGTCGTATTATCCTGGCGAGAGAGTGTGTATGGGTGCGTGCCAAGGCGTAAAGATGAGGTTGCAGTCAGGTGTAGTGATGGGAGGAGGAGGGTGTGAGAAAAGAGAAGAGGTGAAATGCAACCAAGTGAAGGGAAGTTATAAAGGGCGGAGATGAAAGAAGAAAAGAGGGGGATCCCGTGTGGCTTCCTTTGTGCAAGTAAAGATGGAAGAGGAGAAGCTGCCGAACAAAAGGGTCTCTTCACATTGCTCAGCTCACCTTCCTTGTGAACTGTGACTGTGAATTGCACCGAATGAAAAGACGCCAACGCCTACGAAAACGTTGCTAGGAAAACCTCGACTTTGGCACCATACACTTCGAAACACTCAGGTGTGATATTAAATAGACTGGCGTGGTTCTTTTTTTAAGTCTAAGAAAGGGGTCCTAGATGGTATGTATAGGGCGTCGTTGTCGCTATGCTGTCGCAAGGTACCGACCCGACTGAACCTGCAGTCTGACTGATCCAAACGCAACGCGCTCCTCTTCCTCCACCACCGCCTCCTCCAATTCTCCTTCTGCAGCCGTCGTCTCCTTTTCTTTTTCCAATGATACTACAAGATCCGACAGCAGATTACCCTGCACTCTAAACTTGACTGCTGCCGCACTCGGTTGACTTGCTCCCCCAGTAGGGTTCATCTCAAACCGTGCCAACAGCTTGTGCGGCTCGGGCGCGCTGCTGCTCATCGTCACATTGTCCACGTCCCAAAACATCTTGTTCGACTCACTGTTCCACACTCCCGTCGGCCTCGACTGCACATTCGTTACATCACCCGCGACTGGCACCAGGAACGATACTTCGCTCAATTGGACACCGCCCTCCTGCTGTGTTCGAGACAGCTTGCACTGGGCATTGGCCTTGTAGTTGATCAGGAGCGACGTCTGATGGGCCTCACACTTCCACGCAGGCTGAACCATCAACGGAACCATCCTCTGCCTGGCATCCTCTTCCGTCGTCTTGACCTGGTACTTGAGCACAACTTGGCCATGGCCCTGACCGACACCATTCTGCTGCATCCCCTGTGAGAGCGCCTCGAGATTAACCCAGTATGCTCCTTCGACTCCTTCCTTGGGAGAAAGATAGGCTGGGTTGGGCACATGCTTGTCAAGGCTCTGCAGCTGATCTAGTCGCAAGAGAGCCTTCTTGACCGATCCTTCTGGATCCACCTCGGTACCCTCCAGGTTCAAGATGACTTCTCCTGTCACCATCATCTTGGTCACCTCACCAGACTGTGCATGGACATGGATCTTCTCAATCACAGATACAACCCACTTTTGCGGTTGTCCTGCACCCAGCAGAGCACCCGAATGAGTGGGACTAATGGGTGAAGTAGGGACAGAAGATCCATTGATGCTTGAGCCAATCGACTCGGGTTCAGTAGCAAGAGGCTGGCCACTTCCCAAAACCGCAATTGGTGGCAGTCCTGACGAGGATCCAGAGCCATTAGCAACAATCAAGGCTGGGGTAGGTGGGAGGGAGTGGCTAAACTGTGGCTGAACGGGGCTAGAGGAAGAGGGCAGTCCCAATGTGCTCGCGCGGGTCGTCCCAGGCGTGAGAGTTGAAGTCTGCAGGTGCGAAGCGGATGTGTTGAAGAATGCCCTCGATCCTGGGGAGTTCATGGCCGGCGGGGTGGCCAACGTTTCACGAGACGAGTCGGGAGTGAATGCGGTAGAGAGAGGTGACGAATGGTACGAGTTGTAGGCTGACGAGGTGTCCTCCGATTGATACATGCTCCTGACCCTATGAAAGTAGAATGAAAAATCAAAATGGCGTAAACATTTTGTTCGTTTGGTAATCATAGTAGATAAGTTGTGAATGTCGATGATCGTGTACGTACTCTCTCCTTCCTGGATGTCTTCGGCTGACAGTCTTTGACTGCTTCAGGGTCGATGTGACCCTCTCTAATGCGGCGCGTGCTTCATCGTTGCTCTCTGTCACAGTGTCCTTCTTGATCTCCATCTGCATCTTGTTGGGTGCCTGTGAAAAGCTACAGTCACCGAGGTCACAAATTAAAAAATATATTAGCCTCACTGCCGGTACATAACAAAAACAAACACCACACAAGGAAGACGGTCATACCTGCTAGTCTCTGACCGCTCGTCGTCGTACACGCTGCTTGCGCCGCCGGCATCCGACCATGGTCCATGGTCCGGAGGAGGAATAGAGAATCCGTCCGCATCCACGTGGTTCGTTGGCTATTGAATTGAATGATATTGTTGAGGGCCATTAGGCTCTGGTTGCTGATCGTTCCAGCAAACGCCACCAAATATATAACATTGTTCCTGAAATGCACTTACAACGTCGATCGCGCTTCCTAGTACACTGGACGCTGAGCGGGCATGGTCCAGGGTTTCCACAGGTCTCGCCTGATCCACGCTTCCCGCCTTGGACTGCGCAGCTGAGCGTTCTGTCGAATACGAAATGTTGCTCAACTGACTGCTTCCTGTCATGGCCCGCTTGTGAGCTCCATTGGATTTCCGACCGTCCAGACTTCCAACTGCTGTTATAAAATAAGAGGAAGTGTTTTAGGGCTTGTTAGTGCGCTGCGTCGACGATCCTCATTGATGGATCACATAGCAAAAAAAGCACGATGATCAGATACGTACTGTCGCCGTTGCTTGGATGAGAGATCCCAGACACGATGGACGCGCCATCATGTGGCTCGAGAGCTAAAGTGGAGTATCAAGAGGATAGGTCAGCTAAGATCAAGAGCGAGTCGTCCTTCCTTCTTACGAACATCCTTGAACAATGACGACCTGTTTTCAATTGCATACCGTTCAAGTTGATCGACAGTTCGGATGCAAAGAGTTCCATATCCATGAGAGAGTCGAATTCCGCTGCTGACGAGGAAGTGCGGCCCGATAACTACGCATCGCCAAAACCAAGAAAGATTCATTTGTGAGTCGGATGATATGTTGTTTGAAAAATTAAATGTGCGTGTCCTGACAAGTGTATGTACCTCTGCGATCTGAAGCGCCGTCTCTGTTTGTAACGCCTCGAAAACAGCTAGCATCTGCTTCATATGATCGAGGCGGCTCTGATCGAGGTTTTGGTATTTCTAAGTAGAAGAGGAGTGTGTTTGTATAAGTTGAAGCGCACAATCCTTATTTTTTATCTACATGCCAAACACAGGAGATAATCATGGTCGTTCACTTACATGCAAGATGACAGGGCCTTCAAGTCGCCACGCGGTCCTTGTGTTTTCGAGTTGTTTCGTGTATTCCATCAGCTTTTGTTCTAATTAAGTTGTTTTTTTTCCGTTCAGGAACAAAGAAAGCAGAACAGAGCGAAAATCGAGGCGGTCAGAGCAGAGAGCGTATGATAAGATATGTAAACAAGGGGTTGAAATGCTCATTTCGTTTTGTCAAGTGAAGACCCAACCAAAATGCTCACAAGACATAAAAGAAAATATCACACAAAATCCATAGTGTTAAAATAGTTTTCTGTTGACGAAAAATATAAAAAAAAGGAGGGAAAATCATGGCGCGGACAACTCTTTTGCGTTTGACATGGGTTGGCTTGTCCGTTGTTATGGATGGAAATGTGAGGGAAAGAAGAACACGAGGGAAAGAACACAAGAGAATAAAGAGCATTTTTTGTTTTGTAGCTGTAGCTGTTTGTTCGTTATACCTGCTACTTCGGCCTTCTTTCCCGAGACCTTCTCCACAGCCTTGGTGTACTTTGTGACCTTGAGCTGCTTCTCGTCATACTCTTTTGCGATCCGATTGCAGTTTGTCTCTGCCTAATACATTTGCATTTAAATAAAGCAGGAAAAGATTCCAAAGAATTAAAGTTAATGACAGACCACATCACTCAAGTCCGAATATAATGTATGCCAGGGGCCGATGACGCTAACCCAGATCCGAAATAGTGCGTGCATCTCTCTTTCCGCGAAAAGCGGAAATAAACGAGTCAAACTTGGGGCATGGGCATGGAGAAGAGGGTCTTACCAGGGCAATGTTTTGCCACTCGGGATTGTTTTTGGCAAAGTCTCTCATCGGCCGCTCAATCTCGTTAGAAATCCTCAAGGAGTATTGACCATGGCGAGTTGCGAGCTCTACTGTTTCGGTGTTCAGCTTTTCCCAAGGAGCGGTAAATGTGCTGAGTCAAGAAAAAAAAATCGATCAGAGGAGACAATCAAAAGAAAAAAGATGGCATAAGCATTGTCGTCGGTGGCAAAGATGGCTCGAGATTTCCAATACATTTCATAACCACTTTCAATGCACAATAGTAATCAAATCCATTTTAAGACAATGACGGACGGACAAACATACCCAAGTGCCTGAGGATCGGTAACAAAGTGTTTCTGGAATGCTTTGGTGATGCTTTTGGCGTACATGTCCTCGATGTGTGCACTAAGATACGTTGTGCAACGCGAGCAAACAAGATTGCAATGAAATGATGAGAACAGAAAATAACGAGAGCCATAGTTGATTAGTTCGAGTTGCAGCAGAAGCAGCGGCAGAATAGGAATTGGAACCCAACACACACACGCCCCATGCTCTGTCTGCCTGTCAAATTGTATCCTGGCTCTGGGAACCTGCTCCACTCCAGTTGTTTCTTGTCCTTGAATCCATAATGCCCTTTTCTTTTTTTTTCTTTTCCGTATCACAGACGTGAAACACTTGTTTTTTTCTTCACAAAGAGTCTCGGGCGAATTAGAATGACCAGTTATCAGGGTCGGTCAACCTACCGCTCTTTGTAATAGTTGGCAAGTTGTTCATGAAGCAACCTGCCCTTTCTAAGGCGCGATTGGACTGCATCCAGACCATCCTGTGGTCGCTCGGTCTATATATATATTGAGCGATTACAATATGAAAGGAAAGAGAACGACAGTGGTCAATTGAAACGTTGTCTTCCGTCGTTGTGGTCGAAAAGTGTGATAAAAGTTGTGTGGGGGGGTATTGTGGCGTCGGAATGGTTGGAGAGTATATCGGAACGTCGAAAAAGAGAAAAGGAAGGAAAAGCAATGAATCTGGGGTTGTTGGTGGACGATAGGTTCGTCAGGGGGTGGTTGAGTTGCTTTTGGCGAAGTGGTTGCGATGTTGTTGGTCCGTTGAATGCGTTGGAGAAAGAGTACGATTTGAAAGGGTTCTTTACCAAGAAGGCCTCTGCGTAGACCATGGCGTCAAAGAAGAGAGTGGGTGGCGAGAAAGGCTGAGGGATGTGTGTTTAATGATGTCGGCTGTTTGTGTGGCCAATGCGACGGTTGAGCGTGGATTAACGTGAATAAAGAGAAAAGGGAAATGTCAGGAGGGGGGCAGGTGAAAGGCAGAGGGAAGTCAAGGAGAAGTGTTGTGAGTGAAGGATGAGGGTTGGTGTTGAAGTTGAAGGAGAGGGGGAGGTAGGTGATGATGAAAGAGGAAAAGGGAAAGGGGAATGGATGAAGGCGTGAGTGTATACGTAAAGTGAGGGTGAGAGTGTGGGTGTGAAAGCGTTCGTGCGTTAGTGAGTGAGTGAATGGGATGGATGTCGACTGAAGGGAAAGAAGGAAAAGAGAGGGAAGGAGAGGAGAGGCGACAGAGACAAAACAGCAAAAAAGAAACTGGTAGGCGGGCAGAGGAACCGAGGGTGGTGCAAGTCACGTGGGGATGGTGGTCGAAAAGTAAAACCATGTCCCTCTCTATCAATATCTACAATTGCACAGTAGACAAACAGACAGGCAAGATAGTTTGCTCGAGATGTCTGATCCATTGAGCAGTGGCGCATCCTCGCCAATTCTCACACCATGAACACCTTACAGCCTGATCGGCAGGCAAACAACGTCCGGGTAATAGTAGACAAGGACGAGGCCAAAATGTCATGGTGTCTGGAGTCTTTTCAATACTGATAGCCAGACCTATGCAACACGACCAAAACTGCTGTGACTTGCAAGCAAGGACTTCATTTTTCCCCTCGTTGGATTCTGTGGGTGTTGCATCCTTTTTTTCCTTCCAGCGTTTGTACAGTACGGTGCTTGTTGTTCTTGTTGTTGTCCCTTTCTTCATCTATTATCCCATCCCCCACTCTGTCCTTTCATCACACCTTCCCCTTCAACGTCCTCTTCTTTTTATTCTTCTTCCTATTCTCTCTTTCTGTCGACACGAGTACAACGAACAGAGTCTCACGACACGTACTACCTACGAAACCTCCTTTTTCACACCCCACTCATACATCCATTCCACCACTTTCACATCTACACCCATACACCCACACACATCCCTATTCATAACAGCAACAACACCAAGACAGCCTAAACCACAGCATCCACAAGCAAGCTGTTCTTGACCCTAACGGTTCTCGAGCGAGCGAGTATCTCCCCCACCCCTCTTCTCCAGCAATGGACCCCGACGGCATGTCCAGCCCGCATCCCTTTGACGACTTTGACCATGTCCGGCCCTTGCGTCCCAGCCAGGAACTCGACTCGCTCTCGCCCATCCTCGACCCCGCCGACCCCAACGCCATAGTCACCGACCCCTTCTCCTCGCGGTCCCATTTCCAGCCCGAGTCCCAGTCGTCGCACGCCGTCGCCGTCGCTTCCTCCACGGGCTACTTGCCCTCGTCCGACTCATTCAACACTATCAGCACCATCCTCACCACCCACTCCACCGCCAGCTCAGCCCATACCACCCACACAACAACAAACCTCAACAGCAGCACTGTCTCCATCCCCACCAGCAGCAGCAGTTCCACTATCACCACGACCAGCCACTCCAATGGCTATGCCAACTACAATAATATCGCCAGTAGCAACAGCAACAACAATTACAATTATAGCAACAGCAATAATGGCAACAACAACAACAACAACAACAACAACGGACACACCAATCCTAATATTTCGCACCTCAATACCCACTCACATTCAACTCCAACCTACCCTAATCATAATAACACTTATTCAACCTACTCTCCTCTTGGTCCACCCTTGGCACCAACTCACGCCTCTTCCTCCTCGTCCACATCAAGCCTTGCAACAACCGCGGCAGCTCGCTTCAGTCAGGCCTTTTCGCCCCTGCTCTCGTCCAGGCGCAAATCGACTGCTGTCGACCTGCCCTCGACTCCGGACAGTTACAAGACCTTCCCTTACTCTATCTCTGGGTCTTCTTATGTCAGCCCAGGATCACTGCACGCGACAAACGAGGGACTGTACTCTGCCAGTCAGGAACGCCTGTCCTCGGTAGGGCCTTCGGGAGGGTCTGGCCACCACACATCGACGTTTGAGAGTAATTTCAGCAAAATCGCCTCCTTCAGCTCACCACGGTCTTCAGGTCGGACGAGAAAGACGCTTCCTGCGCATATCAGCCATGTCCCTGAAGAGTCTGGCTATGGATCGTTCGACACACCGCCGCACACTGCCACTGCCTTCCACACTGGACTTGCCTCGCACTTTGGGACAGGGTCGACAGGCAGTCAATTGCGGGACGCCCACGAGGGAGGCCACCACAAGGAGCTCACTGGGAAGGGCAGCATCGTTGGTGGATCGTCCTCGATCGAGAAGGCGCTCAAGAAGGCTAAAGTGTTTATGGATGAGAAAGCAAAGGCCAAAGCGCGTGCGGCATCGCTCTGGGCATTTTTAGGTATGGAGGACTGAAACCGCTTTGATGTTAATTGGCGATCTGTGATTAGAGTGGGGAAGGATTGAGGGTCTGATCATGTCATATCTTATCCATGTACACTGACTGATAGATGTTACGTTCGAGTTTGATCAGGCAAAGTTCTTTCAGGAACATGCCGATCAGGTCTTTGCTGTCACCCACGACTCGTTCTGGCACCAGATCGAGAAGTTTAAGCAGAAGCCTGACCGCAACAATGCCCTCCAGAGCAAGGAAGTCCTCGCCATCCAAAAAACATTGCTCCTGCTCCGCCTGATCTTCCTCTACCTGCCCGACAGGATGAAGAATGGTTGGCACAGACGCGCCATCGGTAAGTTTCTCCCGTGTCACAACAACAGCCATTACACACAACATGTTCACCCACAAGGGGAGACCTCACCCCCTCACATTTTTGTTTTTGTTTTGCCTTTCCTCCGATGGCTAACCTGCGATCTCCTCTGTTACATGTCATCCATCCCGCATCAGCAAATATGCTTGCACAGGTGCTGGGTCACAAGAACCACCCCAGGATTCGCATATTTGGATTCCGCCTCCTGCTTCTCTGGGTCAATGACCAGACTGTCGAATACCCAGAGGCAATGTACCTGTTCTCAAACGCCATCTCCCTCGACCTGTTCATGTATGACGGCGAAGACCTATCTATCGATCACGCGAGCTCGTCACAGACAAGGCTACCGCCAATGAGTAACGGAAGCACCGGACGCAGAAGCGCCAAACATGTCTCTCAATACCTGGATATGGTCCATGTGAACCTGAACCAAGAGCTCATGCTTTGTAAGCATCTCACGCGATTCAGTTGTTTTTTGTTTGTGTTTGTGTTTGTGTGCATGGTAATTTCGCGCGAAATTAACCGTCAATCATCATGACATCCAATGTTACATTAGCGGATGGACCTCCTATTTGCCCCAACCCTGCACCCCCTACTTTTCAGGATAGTATCCGGCTGTTCCAAATCTTTTTGGCGAATATTGTCCGCATGGCTTACGTTGCCGCCGGTTCGACCCCGCCAGCAGGAGAACTTGAGTCGATCAACTCGCACCACCCCATCCAGGCCGACGGCGAAATTGGCGACGGGATTGCAGTGGGGTTTGGAATTGATGCGGGAATGGCGGCAGCGAGGTTCATGTTCGATATCATCAAGAAATACTACCTCGTCAAGGTTTTCCCAGAGTGCGCCCGTAGCCTCCAACTGCTTCGCGACGAACCCAAAGGTTACTCCATGTGCATATTATCAAATGTGTCATACAGTTTGGTGGCGTAAGAAATCTTGTCTGACCGAGGCTCATCTATGTTTTGTGTTGGCTTTAGATTTCGGATACAAGACTTGTCCACCCACAATTCTGAGGACTATTATCGGTTTTGTGATCCAGTACTGTCTGGACAGCAACGAGATCAACTCGCCCCAGACCCATACTTCACCCGCAACACCCATCCTCAAGTCCATCGTCTACTCGTCAGAGGTCAATCGGGAGATAATGCACGAAATTGTTCGCCAAGGACTCTCTCTGCCACCGAGTCACCCACAGTACAAGGACATTGTCCGTGGCGCGGTCCATATTGTCGGAGTGTGGTGTCTCAGCAATGAGGAGGAGCGCCCAGTGTTCCTCCGAAGCTCATCCAACAGAACACATGGACCCTCGACATCCTCCTTGGCTTCTCTCGGCGACCAACCAGGACCTCAGCCTGGATCTCAGTCAGAGCCTTACTCAAACGCCAACTCCTTCTTGCAACGCTACTTCCAGCTCCTGACCAATGTCTTTGCCGAAACCGCTTTTACTTTCTACGACCACGGCTCCAACTCATCCTCGGAGGCTTTGGGATCGATTGGAAATCAGACCAAGTTGGACATGGAGGCGCTTTATCATCAGTACAAGGACATCCTTGGCCTCTTCAGGGCGATCATGGCGCGCGGTCAGATTGAGATGGATACCAGGAGTTGGGAAGTTCTATTAAGCAGCCTTTTGCAGATTCTCCGTCGCGTCATGAATCTCCAGGACCGACTCACTTCACCTATGCCTGCTTCTTTTGCCGACGAACTGGCTTCCAACGTTGTTGAGGTAATTATGAGTTTTTTATTTATATATATATATAGATAATGATTCTTCATTGTTATGAAACAAGTGGAGAACATCGTCTTATTTATCCTTCAATCGACTGCGACATATAGACGGTTCTTTGCGCCTATTCGAGATGCCCGAGCGTGTCCGACTCCCAATGGATTGCGTTGAGAAAGACAATGGTCGATTGTCTGCGATGGCCACAAGTGATTGCCCAATGGATCGTAAGTTAAACTTGAGCTAAAATGGAATGCGAACGCTCAGTAGCAACCTAAAGGCTGATGTTTCTAACTCCTCGTTTATGTTCTTCCACAGCGTTGGTCAACTCGTTTGACTCATGTTCTCGGTCATGAAGTCTTTCAAGTCGACTTGGATGCACCTGTATCACGGCCCTCTCAGCCATCAACCTCACGGCATGGACGAAAGATGTCTGAAAAATTTCGGCATTCTCGCTACCTCACCTCCAAAGCAGAGTCTCCAATGCGCCACTCGATTGGTGGAGAGCTGCTGTCGACCCAAGGAATTAATTATCCTCATCAGACATACCCATTGGCAGGAGAGCGGTCCCGACGCGCCAATAGCGTGCATTATGATCCGGCGAAGCAGACCGGCTCAAACTCGAACTTGGCCGGAACGAATGTGTATAACCCTTCGTTGCTGGGACACATAGGCTTCCTTCCGGGTCGGGACCCGGCGCGAGAACACCATTCCAACTTGAGGATCGATGTTGGAGAACTTGACGATGATGAGCCTTCTGACTACATCGGATCACATATTTCGGCACTTGCTGAGGCCACAGAGGGCAACGACGAGAAGGTACCTTGATTTCACACCCTCAGCTTTGGTTCGATGCTGTTCTGAAAACCTATGCTAACTGCATCTCGATTTAAATGGATAGTTGTCTCGTGCATCATCGCTCTCGTTCCATGGACCGGACAGTCTGCACTTGGACCCCATCGTGGAGCGACTTTCATCGCAGTATGGCATTTTTGCGTCGCCAGAATTTGTCAACATTTCAATGAAGGGTCGGTCAGCTGAAAACATCCTTTCGGTTTGGAAGAACATTGTCTGCTCCATTGGTAACCCCAATTCTATTCAGGTACATATATCAGTTGTTTCAGATCTGTGATTTTTTGTACTCTGATGATAAGATGTGCATGCATCATGTCTGGAACAGGCCTGATTAATCAATATAACACATGCATAATATTAGATTCCGCTGGTGAAGACAGAGGTGATGCTGTGTCTGATCGACATTTGGGACTTGTTGAACCAAATCAGGAACAGTCAGCCTTTGAACGCCACCACCATTCCACCACTCTACGATTTCGCGCCTTGGTTCTTTGAAGCCGCCAAAAGCTCAAGCGATGGCGGATTAGGGCTGCCAGCTATCTATGGCGGCCTTTGTCGCATGATGAGTCGTCGATTCGACCAAGACTTTGATCCAGAATACTATCGACTTTTCTACGAAAGCGTCATCCAGGTAAAATCTCATGATATGCTTGACGTTGGTGTTAATGGCGAAGCCTTTTGAGACCCTCAATTGACCGCTGATCCGAATTTTGCATACGACTGTTCATAGGGATTATTGATTGAAGACTCCATGATTGGACATTCCATTCTCGCCAACAGCAGCCGGTTGTTCACACTATCTCTGCCTGGCAGCCATACCCTTGTCCTACCGTTTTTGAACGCGATTCGACAGATGTTGCTCAAGGATGGACATTTGCGGGACGGCGTCAACCACTTTATACGCAAGCAAGCGATCGCCATCCTGTGCTCCGTCAGTATGCTCTTCTACGACTTTGAACACCGCCCAAACAGTCCAGCAGCATCAGGCATCTCTCACCAAAACCCACTCTCGGGAAGCGATCTCTTGTCGTACAAACTCACCTTCACGCGACTGGTCCTCGACTTGACCTCGGCCGAGGCCTATGTTAAGCCATTGGGAAAGTTTTGGGATACACACAGCATGCTGATCCAGCTCTCCGGCATGTTAGTCGTCAACGAGTGGTGCTCTAGTCTGGCCACCTGTGACATTGGAGCAGAGAGCGAACTGCTCTTGTTGGTTCTGGATCATCTCTACTGGACTGAAGCAAGCATCGTTCAAAGTGCCATAGAGGCGATTACCACTCTTGCGGGGATGTATCAGGACCACGAGGACAATGGATGGGTATGTTGACTACAAAAATGTTTGCCGTTGTTGAATGAAGCTATAGCCTCCCACCAAAGGTGATTCTGACAATTTTTTTTTCCTTTTGGCGTGATTAGATTGTTCTTGAAATGGTTCTGTCACACCTGCTGAGCGCCCTGCAGGAACATTTGAAGCTGTTCCAGGGCGATGCGCGGAGAGGGACTATGATTGCGTCATTCTATCGCTGTGTTGTGGAATGGCTGATGGTGATCCCAGCCAGCATCTTTTCGGAGACTGAGCTTTCGAAATGGGTCTTTGAACTTATTGAGGTCGGATTACTGTTGGCACCAGATGCAACTGGAGAGAATGAGAGGAAGCGAGCACTTCAGGCAGCAAAACAACAACAACAGCAGCAGCATCAAGCCCAACAACAAAAATATCAACAGTTCCGTACTAGCAGGAAGCGAGGACCCAGTTTCAGACACACCGGCAAATCGATTCACCAGCATCATCGCATCATGATCAGCACAGGCCCTGTTGTCGACATCGAGATTGAGCAGCAGACGATCAAAGAGGCTGCCGAGGCGACGCTTATACATCTGGTCCACTTCTTCAACAACGCGCCAGCATGCAGAGGGTCGGACCGAGCACTTGTCACGTTGGGCATGGATCCTTCCAACGATGGCGTCAGTGGCAGCATGAATGGTAGCTCGCCCAAAGTCACCGGAGCAGACGACCACCAACGGATCTTTGCGCTGAACGAATCGATCTTGATTACCGTCGAGGAGGTTCCGTGTGCACGACAGGGGACGTACAGGACACGAGTTGTGCTTCGGGATGAAACTGGTCGATATGCCTGGGATTCAGAGATCTTTTACCGCGAGTTTCTGGAGATGGAAGACACCCGACCTCGCTCGGTCCAGAGAACAGGCTCAAGAGTGAGCGAGCGGTTCGGATCGACTTCAAGCCGCCGACGCAAGGCAGAGATGGCGAATCAGCTGGTTTGGCGCGAGGGTATCCAGATTCGAGATGATGAAAGCTTTGACGAGCCCCGTGTCGCCACTCCGCCAGCAGTACCTACGCCGGCAGGGACCACCGTTCCGGCCTCGCCCGTTCCAGGAATTGAAGCGTTAATCTGGGACAGCTTTGCTCCGAAAACAGAAGGCGATCGACTGGACCAACTACTGCGCTATGTAGGACAGCAACATTCGGATTGTCTTTTCGACGGCAAGACCCCTCTGAACCAACTCAACAATGGGATGGCGTTGTCAACTGAGCCCAGAACGCCTGCTCAAGTCGGCGGTCATGGACTAGGACACAACGGACTCAACAGGCGCACGACGATCGATTTTGAGCTGGATCGACATGTTCAGGAGGAGAGCTATTATACCCGGATCTCTGATCCTCAATCCCGTGCCTGGTACGACAAACTGGTGGAGCTTCGATCGAGTTTGATTCAGGAGGACGACGCTGTGGAAGAGTACCATGGATCCAACACTCTTATGTCATTAGTCGTCAACTCCAACTGGAACGGTTCGGAGGACGCAGATGGACCCACGCCAAAGATCTTTGAGAGGGACGCCAGTCACGCCGCGCTGTATGAGCAGGCGAAGCAAAACTCCAACAGAAGAATCAAACATGACAACCTGGACGAGATTCATGCAGAGGCGATGCGACGTGAGGATCGGGGAGTACTGGAGGCAGATGGATCAACTCTGCCTGGGTCGCTGAAAGACGGTTTCCCTTCTCAACAACAGCGAGAAGCAGCAGGGACAGAGGCGACCAGGCGTAGGGAGGATGCATTCAGCATGGCCAAGGCGTTCCAATTGGCGTTGCCCCCAGAAGCCGAGCGACCCTTGGATAGCTACCAACATAGCCGCCTGCTTTTGAGCCACTTGGGACTGCTGTGCTTTGACCGATTCCAAGAACACAACTTTGTCCTCTTGAATCCCTCTGCCTCGCTTGAGAGGGACCTGAAAAGTCTGGACAAGAAGTCCGGGTAAGCTTGCTGTGCTGAAATGGCAGATTTCCATTTCTGGTTCGAAAAGGAACATCTTCTCATATTTCACTTTTTTTTCTTTCTATTACCATTAGACGCGAGACATTCAAAATTGCGGTGCTTTATGTGGCCGCAGGACAGGAGGGCGAGCAAGCGATCTTGCACAACTCCAAGGGCAGTGCAGCCTACAATCGCTTTGTCCAGGATCTCGGATGGGAGGTGGAGTTGGCTGAGCATTCAGGATATATGGGCGGACTTGAGCGCAATGGGTCCAATGGTCGCACGGCCATGTACTACAGCTCTTCGACACTCGAAGTTCTCTTCCACGAAGTCGTCAGGATGCCAACTGACCCCGATGACGCCCGCCAAGTCAAGAAGGTACTTGAAAGGGTCATTTTTTTCATTAATGGGGGGGGGGGGGAGGGTTTAATTGTATCACAATAACTAATATTGATTGTCATCTACTCATTTTCTCTAATATAGAAACGCCATGTTGGAAACGACCATGTGCACATTGTGTGGTCTGAGCACTCACGGGCGTACGACCGCAACACTATCGGGGGCGATTTCGGAAACGTCATTATTGTACTGTCACCTGTCCGGGAGCTCTCAGTGGACGAGGAGGGCATCACCCAGAGCCCATCTTCTCGCTCGGGTGCAAACCTGGTCTCGGTCGAGGTGATTCGAGACATGAACCTGCCAGTCTTTGGACCTCTGGTCGATAGTATGGTTGTCCCCATGTCGCAGTTGGGACGATTGGTTCGTCAGACTGCAATCCATGCCGCCAGACTGGCGACTGCCCCTCCTCCCTTGCCCCCTACACCTCCTTCTGCAGGGTTCTCGACTTCGAATGCGAGCGGGAACAGTATTAATATAGGCAATGGAGGAATTGGAGGAGGAGGCCTGACTGGAGCTGGAGGGTTGCACCATCGATCGAGTATCTATCATACGCAAGGAAGTGGGTCGAATTCTGGGGGCATCAGCTCGGCCATGCAAGGACACCAGTACCATCAGTCGAACTTGGGGGTTCCGCCTGGAAGTAGCGCTGGAGGATCGAGCCCCTTGGGCGGTGGTGGCGGCAGTGGGTCAAGTCTCACGGGTGGTACAGGACTTGGAGCAGGTATTGGCAGCACGGGTGGGATTATGGCGACCTTGGCGGCAACCGCCACGGCCACATCGGCAGCCCTTCTGGGACCCAATGTTGGCAACGGACCGAATGGAGCCTCAGCATCGTCGCTGGTCAGCAACTCTGGAAGCACGCATGGTAGTAATGGCAGTCAGTCGGGAAGTGGAGGAGGATCCGGTCCTGGCGCGAATGGGGCCTATGCCAACGGTGGCAATGGAGCTGGTGCCACTGCGGCTTCGATGGTGGCCGCGGGTCATGGTATTGGAGCGGGGGCTAGCCTGACGAGCAACTCGTCTCTGCAACTCCAGGCTGCTATGCAACAACAGCAGCAGCAACAGCAGCAACAACAGCAGCAGCCACAACAGCAGATGCAGTCAGGACAAGTGGTCTCCCAATCGTTGCCGGTCCCTGCCTTGACGGCAACATCGTCTTCGAATGCGGTATCCTCAACAGCAGTATCGTCCTTCTCGGCAGCGTTGCTTCACCATGGAGCGCACAGTGTCCACCCGTTCAAACAGAGAGCGTTGTCGATTGAACAGATTGCGAGACGCCACAAGGTTGAGAAGTGGACATTCCAGCAGTTTATGGAGCAGGTCTTTGGGTACTCGACTCACCTCCATCCTCACCCTTCTCGCAAGCGTTAATATTCTTGGTTTTTTTTTTTGTATTTGTTTGTTGTTTTCTTTTTCTTTTCCAAATCCGTTGTACAAAATAATACCAATGTTCAGATTTTTTTTTGTTCGTACAAAAAAAAAAGCAAAATGCTTATCGTTCGCGGCCCTTTTTTTTTTTATTATTGTTATCTGTACAATGAAGGCATGCTCTGCACTTCTTATTCATAAGTTGGTATCGTTACAATGCTAGGAGTGTGTGTGTGTGTGTGTGTGTGTGTGTGTGTGTGTTTGTACATGAAAGGAGAACGGGGAAGAGGAGGAGGAGATGGATGGATCATACTAAAAAGTCTAGTTTAGTTTAAGCGGGCTGGCTCCAGCAGAAGGACCGACCTCGGTACATGGAAACCTTTTGAGCGATGTGAACAACTACACGTTCTTCCTCTGCCTCCGAATCGTTCTCGCTAGAGTATTCTTCTTCACTGGCATCGCTGAGGCCGACAGGGCTGAGGTCCAGATCTGCGACCGTATGGTCCATCTCGTTCGTTGAGGAGCATACCAAGGTGGTGGGCTTGGTGTGGAGGAGGGGGGTTGTGTTGAGGGCTGCGAGAGCGACGGCGTGGTTACGACGTCTAGGGCCTGAAGAGGGGCGAGGACTAAACGGTGACCTTGTTGGCGATGTTGTTGTCGAGGGAGAAGTTTCTTCCTCCTCTTGGATGGGCGGGACGGTCATCAACAACGGCAACGAGGGCCGTCTCAACGCCGTTCCCACATACGGCGGCCTATTCACCACTACTCTTCCTGTACCAAGCGAGATATCGGCAATGGTGGGGATGGAACCGGAGAGAGAA
Organism: Linnemannia hyalina; assembly: GCA_019671135.1. Classification (NCBI taxonomy): domain Eukaryota; kingdom Fungi; phylum Mortierellomycota; class Mortierellomycetes; order Mortierellales; family Mortierellaceae; genus Linnemannia; species Linnemannia hyalina. Next base: position 394,790 of record JAHRHY010000008.1, on the reverse strand, counting down.
TGACTGGCCTCGACGAGTCGGTAGGCTTGTTCTTCATCTTCGATCATCTTCCAGAGGGTTTTGATTGTTCGTGCGTACTCTTGGGCGATCGATTCTGGGGTTGTCGAGACTGTTGAGGAGGAAGGGGCGAGGGGGAGGACGGAGGAGTGTTGGGGGGAGGAGGGGGAAGTCGAGGGGGTGGGGAAGGAGAATGTCGAGGATGAGAAGGAGTGGGTGCGGAGACGGGTCTTGAGGTCTTTGAACTTTAGGAGGGCGGCTGCTGTTGTCTTGGTCTTGGTGGCGCGTTTTGGTGGCGCAGGGAGGGCCTTCTCCAGGTTACTGAAGCTGCTGCTATTGCTGTAAGTTGCTGTAGAGTTCTTGATGTGAGGGGATGAAGGAGGAGTGGAGGGGCGGATACGGAACTCTGTTGGGGGGCGGGGGACGGATTTGCGGGGGTTCACTGTCATGCGGATGAAGAGGCTGTCGTCGATCGGTGCGGGTGAAGGTGAAGGTGAGGCGCGAGAAGCTGAACAAGAAGAAGGATTTGAATCGCCGTTGTTCCTCGACGTGGATGAGTATGTGTGGTGCTGTTGCTTTGGTTGCTGTTGTGGTTGTTGCATGATAGTGTGCCTGAGTGGAGATTTTTTGTTGATTTGAAAAGAAGGCGAGAGAGTTGGAGCTGTTGAGGCGAGTGGAGAAGATGGAGAGGAAATATTACAAGAAGCTGAAGAAGAGGAGGAAGGAAGGGAAGGAGAGAGGGCGTGCGAGTATGGGGGTGGAGGTGTAGAGAATGGTGGTAAGGGTGCTGTGATTGTTGTGATGGGTGGGTGCTGCTGTTGTTGGTGCTTTTTATTGTTTTTGTTGAAGGCGGGAGTGGAGTTGTTGTTGTTGAACCATCCTTTGACCGTCATGGCAGATGTATGGTATGGTATGGAGGTATGGAGGTATGGAATATGTGTGCGTGATGCGTTATTTATGCAATGTTATGTTATGCGATCGGGGTGTATGGACTATGAAGTAAGAATGTATGGGTGGCTGAATGGCGGTTTATGCAGACGCGGGGATAAATATTGCTTTCGTTGAAATGTTATTTTGTTGATTGTGCGATGATGAGAGAAGCGAAATAACAGAAGGAAAAAAATAAACTAGAGGAAATCAAGCGGGCATGTCGTGCCTTTATATGAGAGAGTGGATGTCGGTCATCCCTTCACTGCTCCTTCCTTTCTCTCTCCTTCTCTCCTTCTCATGAACCCCTTCTCTCTCTTTGTTTTTTCCCTCTTGTCTTTTCCCTCCTTTATTCTCTTCCCATTTGTTTCGTGTGCATTGTTCTCTCCTTCTCCTTCCTCCCCTCCGTCCCTCTTTTTTTTCCCTCTCTTTTTTTTTTTCGCCCCTTCTTTTTCCTTTCTTTGCTTTTAGTTGGCATAATCGCCCGATACTCAAAAAAAAAAGGCAAGGCGTGACATAATAACAGACCGTGACAAACACAAAAAAAACACCACCTCCCTCTCCCATGGTGCGGCGAGAAATGGATATGGAACGATGAGCCGAGCGCAATTGTTTTGTGTTTGTGAGTGTTTAGTTGCTATTGTTGTTGCTTCTTTGCTCTATTGTTTACGTCTTTGATCGGGCAACCATCATCATCACCAACTTTACATTCCATGGCCATGGGATGATACAAAGTTGTGAGAGCGAGGGGGTGCGAGTGATGGGAGAAGAGCAATTGGATGGATGGGCCATGGTTCCGACGTGGGAGTGGCGAAGAACAATACAGACCAGACATGAGATTGGAGACGGATAGCACCTTTTAGTAATAACTCATAGTGGCAATACCTGAATTTTTTGGCCAGCCTTGTCGGCCCCTTCTTTCCTTTCTCTTTTGTCTTGTCTTGAGTAGTAACAATGCATTCATGCAGTTCCAAGTAATCTCCCCACTTCATGCCATACGGACTCGGCCAGTTTCCTTCGCTACCCAACACTATTCTCCTATTTTCCTTTTCTCTTCCCTTTTGTCTTTTGACCATATTTTCCCAATGATTTGACATGCCTCTTCTCATCCTGACCCCTTTTCCATCCATTTTCCATGATGCTGCCATCCTTACATGTTTTCTAACCATTCTCTTCCTCCTGTCGTCTCTCTCCGCCTCCCGTTGTCCTCCTCCTACCTAGGAGTTCTAGCCTTCTCAAATTGGCGTATCACAATTTCCTATCGATCATTCTTTCTATCTCGCCTTACTCAGTCCATCATGATATTGAACTGGCTGGCAACATTCTTCCGAAATGGATGAAACGCGTTCTGCTCCTATGTCCTATGCATTGACACAGTTGTCCTTTTTTTATGATTCTTCTGTCTCACTTTTTCTTTCTCACAGATCTCCTTCTTTCTCTCTTCGCCCCCTTCTTTTGATTCCCTCTTTTAGAATCCATTTTGAGGGCAAACAGGAAAACTCCGACGGAGCTTACCCATAAGTCAGACGTGGGGCATCCACGTCCACATCCACATCCACATTTTCAGCTGCACTCCCGCATGAATAAATCAGTTCCACATGCACCTTCATAACCTCCCCCCTGTCCATCCCTTGTCCGTGTCCTTATCGTATCCCTTGTTTGCTTTTCGATTTGATTTGATATGGGGTGTTCATGCATGAATTTTTGGTTTGCCTAACTGGCGGTGAGGGGTGCATATGGGTGAAAAGGGAGAAACTTTCAAGGCTTTTTGGTTTGCTTTTTTTTTTTTTTCTTGGCTTGACATGGGAGGGAGAGGGACTGGCAGATATAAATGTGAAGCAGTAGAACATGAAAGGAGGAGGGAGTGAAGCTAGACATGCGAAAAGGGTGAGGAGACTTGTGGGCTCCAAGTGAGATCTTCACACATGGAGTGTCCTAGCCTAGAAGGACCCTTCTTTTCTCTCTTCTCCCTTCTTCACCCTTTATTCATAGTCATAGCATTAATAAAAACCCACAAGCAATCGTGCTTTGGGATGGAACGGTATGTTATGTGTGAAGTGGGGCCGAAACGAAAGGCTGATTGTGTGAGAGAGTGCTTCATGGTTATCGTGTTTGTGCGTGGATAATGTAGACCTGCCGGTAGCTCTCTTGGTCATGGATTTGAGGTCCCGCCTAGATTCAATCCTCCTGATTTTCGATTGGTGGCGTCCAGAACACGTTTTTCATTCTACTGGGTGACTGCCACAACAGAAGAAAAAAAAATCTCCTTCACTTAAACACTTCACGCTCATCCCTCCCCTCCCTCCCTCATTCCCTTTCTTCACATCACCACAATCAACATACACAATGTCGTCAAAGGAACTGACCGCCTTCCTCGCCTGGGCTGAAGAGAACGAAATCGTCTGGGACAAAGCCGCTATCGAGATCAAAGAGACTCCCGCCAAATACGGTCTCGGCGTCTTTGCAAAGAAGCTCCTCGAACCCGGTTATGAAGGTATTCAGGGAGAAAAGAATCTATTGGCAGCTAGGGGAGGAGGAGGGGAGGGGGGGGTGCCCTCCCATCCCAAAAGCAAATTGACAAGGAACGGCACTTTTTTTTTTTACAAGTCGAGAAAATAGCACAACTAACGGACGAAAAATACCAAATTTGAAAACAAATAGCGATCCAGGTTCCCAAGGCAATTGTGTTGTCGGTCCAGACGACAGGAATTGCCAACTTGCTGGAGGATGACGAGATTGAGGGCGATACCGCATTGACCATTGGATGCATGTACGAGCTCTCGCGTGGTGCTCAGTCTCCCTGGGCGCCTTACTTGGCTCTCTTGACCAAGCGTCCTCCTCAAATGGCCACTGCCTTGTCCAAAGAGTCTCGTGAGATGATGAAGATGTGCGAGGCCTACAACGATATCGAGGCTGACATTGTAAGTCACCTTTCAATCAATTGATGGTGTAACAAAAAGACAGATCCGTTCAAGAGCTGATACTAACGAAAAAAAATCTCATTATTGTCTCCGTGTTGAATAGAAGGATATGCAGGAGGATTTCGAGTCGATTGTGGTGCCATTTATCGAAAAGAACTCGGATGTCTTTACCGCAGAGATTAAGGCCAAGTTCTTTACGTTGGAAGCATTCAGGGCCATGATGGAGATTGTCTCATCCAGAGGCATGGATGTCGATAACTTCCATGTCACCGCTTTGGTTCCCTTTGCCGACTTGTAAGTTTTTGCTTCAACATTGTGCGCTAGCTTGGTTTGTCTTTGCTTGATTTATTTGCTAACACATTGCCTACTTGCCATTTTTCTGGGACATGAATAGTGTGAACCACAACCCTATGCCTAATGCGGATTACTTGACTCACGAGGAAGTCTGCGAGATCTGCGGCGCTTTGGCTTGTGAGCACATGGAAGACGGCTCTGATGACGAGGACGATGAGGAGAACGAGGACGAATCTGACGACGACGAGGTCCCTGACTTGGCTGGAGACGACTCGGCCCCAGCTGCCGACAAGAAGGCTGCTGCTGCCAAGGGAAAGAAGGCTGGGGAGGGCATGGAGGAAGATGGTGAGGAGTGGGAGGACGAGGATGCAGAGGAAGACGATGACGAGGAGATCAACGACACCTGCGACATTATCCTGGACGACGAGGTCAAGAAGGGCGAAGAGATCACCCGTCACTATGGTCCTTACCCCAACAAGATTCTCCTGAGCAAGTACGGATTCGCAGTCGAGGGCAACCCCCATGACACTGTCACTATTCAGCTGGATATGGTTCGTCAGGCTGCTCAGAAGATCCTTAAGGATGAGAAGTTGATTGAGGAGAGGACAGCCTGGTTCTTGGAGAATGAGGATACCTTTATCGGCGCTGAGGAAGATGAGGAGGAGGAGGGTGGATGCTGCGGTGGAGGAGACCATGATCACGACCACGATCATGAGCACGGACATGGACACGAACATGCTGAGGGTGACGATTGCTGTGCGCCCAAGGCCCCCAAGAAGAAGGCTGCTGAGGGTGAGGCTGAGGATGAGGATGACGAGGAGATGGAGGGTGAGGAGGAAGAAGAGGAGGAGGATTTCCCTAGAGACATCATGTACATGATGCACGACGGCTCGATCGATGACCGCCTGCTTATGCTCCTCAACATCCTGTTCATGGAGAAGGACCAGTTTGCTAAGGTTCAGGAGGACATGGAAGCCGCCATGGAATACTTCAACGATATCTTTATGCGTCGCGAGCAGGAGGAGCGCGGTGACGAGGATGAAGAGATGGAGGACGATGACGACGAGGAAGAAGGACACGAGAAGGTCCCCAAGCCCGAGTTGGGTCCTCGCGACGAGAAAAGCAAGAAGACCCGCAAGGCTGTTCTGGAAGCTATTCTGACCCTTATCCGTATCCGTGCCGATGCCTTTGGCGTCACTGACAAGACCACAGCCGAGCAGGACTTGGCGTCTCTCAAGAAGGTAAATCGTCATTCATCCACTTGCCTGACCAACAAAACAAAAACAAACATGCATCTCTTTTTATTGATGAAATATATCCATGGAGATGTATTCTGTAGATGTACCCTTTTCTATATAAGATGATCTTGGCAAGGACTGACTCGAACATTTTTTTTTGTTTGATTTCAATAGGCAAAGTTGTCTGGACCACTTTACTATGGAGGACTCTGTGTTCAGGGCGAAAAGCAGATTCTTCAGAACGGACTCCAGGGATACGACAGCTTCCTTGCCGAGCTTTGAGTTCATGGACAGTACACGACCTCCTACATACATATATCGGTACTATTTCAGGAATAGACAAACAAACACGCATTCATTATTAAAACAGCATTCACCGTACTTTTTTTTGCTTAAAACTTCAAGTTGGACCAATGACGATACATACGCATGTGGGGAGCAATTCAGGTTTAGTGGCAAGGCGGGGTAGAGCAGGGATCAGTGCAAGTACATGATCTCTTTTATCGTTTTTTTTATTTTTTTTTGGAGGTATGGGATCAATTGCGTGGTAAAGAGATGTAATGGGCATTGATGGGTTGGTGCTTGTTTGGCCATTTCACGCTCCTCGCCCAATAAATGCGACGGTTACAATTGCATTGCTGAAACGGGATGGGAGGGGGGAAAAAAAGGCCATGGTATCGGATGTACTGGAACTGTGAAAGCGACATTATGTTGGCCGAGGTAAAAAATAATGTGCCTTCTCATATTTACAATGGTTCATGTCTGGGTTCGTGTTTTGCTTGAGAGACTTTGCTAACATGTTTTTTTTTCTCACTAACTCGATCGCCACCGTCAAAACAGCTCATTCAATTCGGGAAAGGTTTTTGAGGATCTCAAAAAAAAAAAAAAAAAAAACCATCTTTAAAAAAGGTAAGCTCCGGAAAAAAAATATATTGTCGCGTCTCCTAGTAGCTTCGTGTTCTTTTCGCGTTATCCCTCCGATTTGATGTGACTGAATATAGGCTCCCAAAGCATTCTTATCACAGTCAGAGTGGTGGAATAAAAAAACACCTTTTCGTACCCCGTCGCCTCCGTGGAAAGGTCGCTCTTCGTCATTATCGAAAGGTCGATCTAGATATGAGGCACACAAATCCCCGCCGTGATCATCGCTTTCGAAACGCCCTTGTAGATCTGGGGTTGAGAAATCGGATCTGCTCCTTGTCTCCATCGAAATCGTCCTGCCATCCCCGTAACGTGAGTATCGAAGCTCTTCCTCGCCGCCGTTTCGGTAACATGCCAAAAATAGAAGGGAAGGAGTAGGTGATGATAGGGTTGTGTTAAAGTGAGAAAGAAGAAGGGCCAAGGAAGGAGGGAAAGGCGATGAGAAGGCCAACAAAGGAGAGAAGAGAAACACGCGTGATCGCGCAAAAAAGCAGGGCGACTCTTGTCCGTTGTCTTGTTCCTCGTCTTCGCCCTTGCTTGGAGAGTTTTGACCTTGTCCTGGTCAAGGTCAAGGTCAAGGTCAAGGTCAAGGTCCTTGTAGGTCCTGGCCGACGAGTAAAAAGGAACCCTTTTTATTCAGGCCAGTCTAGCGAATTCGTCCGAACGCGCGAGCAAAGTGGAAAAGGCAGTCACACCATCACATGTGCACATGGTACTTACCTCTGCGCGCACACACTTGACGCGACAAAAACAACTCCGCGCACATCCAAGACACTCCCAGGATTGTATATGTGGTAAACTAGGCAAGGCCGCAGAAGAAGTCGACTGCATTCATCTACATTAGATGTGGATATAAACGCAGCGTGCTCTCTTTCTTTTTATCTTGTGTCTACAGGTGACACCGCATCGCATGGAACAGGTATTCGTGTTTCGACTAAGTCAAGATGACTGGCGATCTTAGTAATAAACCCTTATTATTTACAGGTACAAAGAAGTACCTGGACAGTACTCTGGATGTGATTAGACGCGCACGGTACCAATAAGGCCGTCATCGTCATCATGCCCACACGCATCGATTACGTTAGGAGTCATCTCGGGGATGCGACCATGGTTTTCCTCATGAGTTGCTGGCTTCGCCTGCTGCGAGGCAGATAGCTCGTCCTGTTGGTTCGGTCGTGGTCTGTCTTCTGGCTTGCACCCTGTTCCTGAAGTTGAGTCATTCCTACCTCCTTCCGCTGTGCAGCTGCTTGGACTCCCTGCGGTGTCGTTGCTCGGGCCACCCACAAAGCTGCCTTCCTTGCCATGTTAAGAAGGAGAAGGAAAAATAGAAAAGACGGTAACTCGATCAATTGAGTGCATATGCTTGAGGAGTCGCATCCACGAACAACTTTGTGGTCGTGTTGGTCAACTGATATCTTACTCGTCGCGCACCTTGTTAGCCTTCCACACTTTTCATCGGTGGGATGATGGGGCATGATCGTTTGCTGGCCTCTGGAAATAATGGCGGACGTTTACGAGTGTCGGGCTGGCGCGGCGAGTCTGAGTGGTGTTTTCATATGGTTGTAGTATGAGGATGGATGAGAGGACAGATGCATGTGGAGTTCGAAAGGAGAGAAAGAGAGAGAGAGATCAGATCCAAGAGGATCATAAGAGCAGAGGAAAAGTACTGCGATACACATGGCCAAGAGTGGCGAAGGATGAGAGGGTGAGCGTGAATGTAAGGGTGAGCGTGCGTAAAAGAGGAGGCGAAAGACGCCGGCCGCGTCTTTGCGAGAAAGAGACAGGGTCAAGTGTTGAGGGTTGGTTGCTGGATGGAGAACAAAAGAAAGAGGAGGGAGAAAGAAAGGAAGAACAAAAAACTGACGACCGTTTTTCGTATTTTTATGCTTCCATTAATATTGCCAACATTCTCCCAAAAGAGAAAAAAGAACGCGGATCGTGTTGTTTTTGAAGTGTGTATTATTAAGTATTTTTTGAAGGTGTACAACTACAAAAAAAAAAAGGTCTAAGTACGGTACAGGCGCTTATTTTAGATGATGAACTTGAGGGCACGCTTCCAGATGGGACCCTTGACCTCCAAGTCCTCTTTGTCAGACTCGGAGGGAATGAAGCGACCAGTGTCGAGATCGGCCTCCTCGGCCTTGACCAACTTGGTGCCACGGGTGTACTTGTAGGAGAAGAAGAGGATGGCAGACAGGACCCAGGGGAACCAGGCACCCAAGAGACCCTGGGCATATCCGTCACGAGCAGCCTTGAACGCCTTGATAGCCTCCTCAGTGGCACCATCACCGGGGTTAACAGGAGGGTCAATGACAGACAGGTAGCAAGTTCCAATGATGCAGCAGATACCGATGAAGGTGGCAATGATGTTGCCGTAAGGGTAGCCCCAGGAGACGTAGGGGAGGTCATTGACGGCGCGACCTTGTGCCTTCCAGCAGTAACGGAAACGGAAGTGGATGAGAAGAATCAAGATCCAGGACTGGAAAATGATGGAACCGATGATGGAGACGAACCAGCTGAAGACGACACCGGATCCGACGAAGATGGTGACCAAGGACAAGCACGAGCACGAGGTGACAATGGCAAGAGCGACCATGGGGACACCGCGAGAGTTGGTGTAACCGATCGACTTGTGGGCCCAGCCGTTACGGGCGAGTGACAGCAACATGCGGGTGGCGACGTAGAAGTCAGAGTTGATGGCCGAGAAGATGGAGGTGAAGACGACGGCGTTCATGTAATTGGCAGCAGCGTTGATTCCGGCCTTGACAAAGACGAGAGTGAAGGGGGCCTTGGCAGCAGACTTTTCAGAGTTCTGGAGGGCGGGATCATCGTAGTTGACGATGGCTCCGAGCAAGAAGACGGACGAGATGTAGAAACCAGCAATGCGGATCAAGACAGTGTTGACGGCCTTAGGAACGTGCTTGTGGGGGTTGCGGGACTCGGCAGCGGTAACACCGGTCATCTCGGAACCACCATAGGCGTAACCGACAGAGACAAGGACCTTGACAAAGGCAAGGAAGCCACCGACGAAAGGAGCATCGCCGTGCGACCAGGACTTCAAACCATAAGTGACACCACCGATAGCACCGGCGTCGACGAGGATACCGCAGACGATGAACATCAAGATGGTAAAAACCTTCAAGATGGACAGCCAGTATTCGATCTCACCATATGCTTTCACTCCAGTAACGTTGATCACAATCATGATGAGAATGATGATGAGAGGAACGACCCAGGAAGGGAAAGACGAATCCTTGCCAATCCAGAACTCGACAATGACAGCGGCGGCAGCCAACTCTGCGGGAATGGTCAAAGCCCAGTTGATGAAGTACATCCACTATATTTGTACGTTAAAGTGGCGGAAACGAGAAAAAGGAAAAGAAAAATCAACGAGTTTAGTTTTGAGACATGGAAGGAGTGGTTCGACGCGAGATTCACGCGTAGTTTTCAAAAGGATAAAAAGTAGCTGCGGATGGACTTACAGTCATCTGGAAGGAAAGGGCCTCGTCAAAGACACGGGCACCCCAGGCGTTGAATGCACCGGGGAGGGGGAGAAGGGTGGCAACCTCACCGATAGCCTGGCAGACAAAGACCAACCAGAGACCGATCAAGACGTATGCGAGCACTGTTTGTTTTGGTAGGTTGAGGTAGAGAGAGGACAAGGGAAGAGAGAGAGAGAGCGCGGAGGAGGGTTAGCTGTTATGGTCTGACAAAGATGATATTTTCCCATGAGACCGTGGACGAAGTGCACACAAGAGCACGCACGCAATAATTATTCGAGTTGGCAGCAAACAAAAGTGAAACTTACAAGCACCACCAGGTCCGGCGGTGGCGATGGTGTTTCCGGAGGTCAAGAAGAGACCGGTACCGATGGTTCCCGAAACAGCAATCATGATCATGTGGCGAAGACGAAGATCACGCTTCAAACCCTCCTGCTCAGGGGCGAGGTGGGTCTGGGGCACATCCTGCATCAGATCGACATCGTACTTTTCCGAGCCGTCGATTTCGTTCTTCGTCATGTTGTGTGTTTATGTGTGTTTGGGTTGGAGAGTAAAGGAGAGGTAGGGTATAGGAGAGAGGAGCAAGAAAAGGAGGAGCAAAAGGGGCTCGGAAGGAAGGGGAAGGTAGGGGAAGGAAGGGGAAGGAGAGGAGAGAGAAGGAGAGAGAAGGAGAGAGAAGGAGAGAGAAGGAGAGAGGAAGTGAAGGGTGGGTATGGATTTGTAGAGCTGAACAAAGTCGAGAGAAGAAACGGAAAAGTTGGGGGATGATGCCGGGTTTTATAACCTAGACGGGGTTGAAGGGAGGTTAGTAGCGAAGGAGTGTGAGAGCGTAGATATAGTGAGAGGAGTGGGAGTCGAGGTCGAGGAGTGCAGGGGGGATTGCCGAACGAGGAGAATGAAAAATGAGGGACATAACGGACGTTGGTTGGTTGCTGCGTCGAGAAGTATCCCCGTGGCACTTGATCCAGTTGTCGCTCTGCGATAATAGAATTAGAATTGTTAAGAGGTAGGACTCTATTGAATAGAATTAGGCTTTGATTGAATAGAAAACAATATAATACCGATCGATGGACGAGAGTTGCTCATTGGATCGATAAAGGTCAGAAAAACAGACCATTTGGCCCTTATGCCTCCAGGCTGGCTCGACCCCCCTCTTTACATCTTCTTGTTTTCTTGTTGCTTCTCGTTCTTCTATCGTCTATCTCACTACGGTCTATTAGTGGCCTAACTGTAGGGTGAGGGAAGGAGACTTGGACGTAGACTAACAGGCATATCGGCCAGCCAGTGAGGCAAACGAGAACGACAATTGAAGAGACACACAAAGGAAGGAAGAGGGAGGGGAACGTTCATCTCATTGCCATTGCCATTGCCACTGCCACTGTCCTATTGTCCTACCCCTATTAACCTGCCCTGCTCTGCAGAATGGTACATTATCCAATGTATTCATTTTCCACCTCAAGCATAATAAAAATAAGACAAACAAACAATTTAGATAAACTACTCCCTCATACCTCTCGGTCTCGGGACAAATCAGAGTAGAAGCTCGGATAGTTTTGATTGCCTTTCGCGCTAGCCCTTCTTCTTTGTACCTATTCTCCTCGTATGAGCGTTTATTAAAGTCGGGTAGGGCCAAGGGCGACGCATTCATCCTTGTTTCGTTTTTTTTCTTGGGTTTTGTTCAACAAGGTTCTTGGAGTGAAAGCGGTAAGCGACGGTTAGAAAGTACAACCAAAGTTGAAAATTGAACACTCAGAGATAAGCAAAGCAGAAGGAACGAGAAGATGGTGGTTATTGAGCTGGTTTTCTGCTACTATTTCTCAGGGAGAAGAAAAGGAATGGCGAGAGAAATGAACGAAAAGTCAGGTACGAGAAAGAATGAGGCGCGAGCCAAGGATTGGGGGTGAATCGATGCAAAGAGAGAGCGATGTGAAAAAAGTAAAAACCACACCGCATAGTCCCTCTCCCATCGCTGCTTCTGTCCCAAGGGGAAAGGGGTCGATTCGACCCATAGGCCTGCCGTTGAATAGGAGAGAGAATGAGAAGGCCCTTTTTTTGTGTCCCACATATGTGGCTAGCAGTAAGCCCAGGAACAGAAAAAAGCGAAGCAGCTTATTTTCCTTCATCGTACTACGATATCCCTTCGTTCTTTTCAATGCATGAATGAAAAAAAAAATAACGCAGTGAGAGAAAAAAAAGGCTGTCTATTCACTTGTTATGTCGGCAAACCTGTGCCGCACCGTTGACCAAACATTTGTTTATTTATGCGATGTCTCTTAACTCTTGATCCCTCCTTACATACTGATAACTGAGCAAATCTTGGTATGGTGCGTGTGCGTGAATGTGAATGCGAGAGAGAGAGAGAGAGTGTGTGTGTGTGCACCATCATCCCATTCACTTGAAAGTCCCAGTCCATCCGCCCGCGCGCTCGCTCCTCCGACCATATCTTGAATGTCTCTATTTGTCGTCTGTTTCTTCGCATATGGCAACCATCGCTGTCCAACAACACAACAAAACAACGCAATGGGCGAGGTTCTTTCCTTTTTCTGTGTCTGTGTTCAGTGTTCACTGGCCTGACTCTAACAACCCTTGGTAAAACCTCATTTCTCTTTGTTTGTATTGTTTTTTTGTTTGCTTAAAAAGTTGTTGTTTGTGTCCGCTAAACTTTCTCGGATACGTTCGTGTTTGGATGGTTGTTTTGGTGTTTGTCGCTTTCTTTTGCCCAATTTTTCTGTACGCCCTTCGCTCGCATTGCAGACAAGGTCGATGTCTTCCTAGATTTCTCTCACAGTTCCGCCGTTTTCTGCCGTTTTTTGTTTTGTTTTGTTGATCATGCTGCTTTCCCTCTCGTCTCTTCTTTGTTCGTCTTTCTAACCTGCAACAAAACACGACGGCCATCTGGCCAATCATTTCCTGTAAGCCGTGGTACAACAAAAGGACGTCGAAGGATGGATGGATGAGCAAGGGGATGGACGGTTCTCACAAAGAAAACAAAAGGGTTGTTCTGGCCCCCTCCCTTGTTCTAGCTTTAATTTTTCCTCTTGACTTTTGGCCAAAGTTTTCTACGAGAGTGTGTGCATGAGTGAGTAAGACGTCTGAAATAATCAAGGACGACCAGACAGGTGGACGCTCAAGGGAAAACAAATGGACGACACATGCGGGTGATGCAGGATACAATAACAGGTACAACGTACGATATGACCCGTTCTGGCCACATCTCTCCCTGTCCTAATCTCTCGCCAGTGCTCTCTTTCTCTGTCTTGTCTTAGTGCTCTTTCTCTCTTGCCTCGCCTCTCACCAACAGTCGTCCATCCTAAAATCCAAAAGCTCTCTTTCTTGCTGAAACTTCCCTCTTTCGCGTGACACCCATGCGCGTTGGTAGCCAATGAGCGTCCTCAACTAATGGCTGGACTCTTGTGCAACCATCGCCTTTTCCTTGTCGGGCTAAACGGCCAAAAAGGCAAAAGGCTAGGACTTTGATTCCTTCTTCTTTCTGCTTCTTTTGGTTCGTTTATGGTCAAGCGTCTGTACCTGTGGCACTGTATCGTATGCGATGAGGGGTACCTTCTTTTATTGCTGAACTGAGCAAACTGGTAAGAAGGGAAAAGGACCATTGGACGAAAACTCTGTTTTTGGACAACTCTCACTATCTTTTGTTCACATGTACTTTCCGCTGTTATCCCTGCGATCGAAATAAGAAACTGGTCGTTCTGAATTCATTTCAAAATCTTATCATGCGTTCCTTGAGCGTTCTGGGCTGGTTAACCGAACCCTCCTTGGCGAAGACAGACCTTTCTCGCACGTCGTTTATTTTTGTCCAGTCCCCTCTCCTTTTTTTTTTTTTTTTTTACTTTTTTGTGCATGTGGCAATAAATCAAACGTTGCCCTCGGTAATGTCATTTCAGGCACACAGGCACTTCACCTCTACTTCTGTCCAACCCAACACCTCTGACTTTCTATCCCCTCCCATCCCCATCCCTTCTTTTCCCACCCTCCCCAAGTAGCAACACCAACAAAACAAACAAAAGGCGTAATTCTCAACAAATGTTGTTCTTCCTTCTTGTTCATCCCCTCCATATATTTACCCACGGACTAGATAAGGACGCCTGTGAAAAAATTGTATGGAGATGCCCCAGACAAGGTAACGGGAGGGAGGGGTGTGTGTGTGTGTGAATATACTACATTATGCAACAACGCGTGGGACGTGGGATGTGGGACGGAATGAATCCATGTCACTTAACGGTGGGAATGGCGACACCGGAGACAAAGACGGAGAAGGACAGGACAGGACTACAAAATAGAGATTATCGGAGGGCCTACAAGATGATGCCATACCCACATGCAGCTAGCACTGGCAGCAGATAGTAGATTATCCGCCCACCTTTCCATTCTTCTCCTCACTCTTACTGCTGCTTTCGTCATCCTTCTCTTGTTCTCTTCAAGGAAATAAACGTACGCTCCACCCTCGTTTCTTCTTCCTTTCCGCTCTCTCCCTGTCTCTCTCTCTCTCTCTCTCTCATTACTGAGCCCTGTCTCCTATGTCAAATTATGGCGACTTTTGACAAAGTTGTCCCATATGCAGGGCACGCAGAGCCAAAAAACCACTCCGAGAAAGATAGCTGAAGTTAAAAATTTAGAAAAAGCGGGAGGGACGAAGGAGGGGATCGGGGCCTGGAATCTTTTTCGTCGTTCATCCGTGTCCTCTTCTCAACAATGGCGCCTGTTCTCATTGGACAAGGCATTGGCGGTACAAAACCTATAAACGGTACAAGCGCTGGTACTGTACAGAGACAAACGTCAACTCAAAATTGCAAGCGAGCTGCTTACTGGCTGATGCTTCGTATTAGTGCCTGGATCAAATGGTTTGATCACAACCTTGTCAAACTCTAAAGCAGCCAAACTTTTTTTTCTTCAAGGACCAGGACTGGGCCTCTGAGAAGAGCTAGAAGGATTTCTAACCAGTTGGTAGTTACCCACTCGATCCGGCCTTGCAACCAGTTTTTTTTTTTTTTCTTTGTTTTTTTTTGTTTAGTCCCGATCCAGTGCCCGGTGTCCGGTGGAAGTTCCTTTTTTCTGTCCAATAGATCAACTGGGGGTCGCGCACAAAAAAAAAAAAAAAAAAAAAAAAAGCATAGAGGGTGAACCCACTTGGAAGGCACCTTGGTATTAGTATTTCACGCTTCCGGCATCACTACTACTGGTCAGCCAAGCAAACACGGACAAGAACACGAACACCAACACTCAAAGGCCCAATTTTACTTCCCTTGTACCCTCCTTGTGAACATGTGCACTGAACACGACTATGATGCAGGGCTCAGTCAGCAAAAAGATAGGCGGAGACAGAAAAAAAAATAGGACGCATAGAACATTGCGAACAGCCAAGCGAACAGCCAAGCGAACAGCCAAAGGTCCTCCCTCTTACTCCCCACCTTGGTGTTTAACCTCTGGACGAATATGGCGGCAAAGAACTTGCCGAAGCATGTACCAGTAAGCTCACAGGAACAGCAAGAAAAAAAATAATCCAAAACGGCCAAATGCAAAAAAAAAACGGGTTACCACCCCCTTTCGATAACAAGTAGCCAATAATGAGCTTTTTTATTTTCGCTTTGGTCACCCACTCGTGACCACATATCTACTCAAAATTCCAATGAGAGAAGACAGAGAGGAATAGAGAGCCAACAGGTTCATTGGTTTAGCAATATGTATGTTACCTTCTTCGGAGAGTTTCCTTCTGTGGCCCTCTTTTTCGATCGATGGCTGTTCTAGCTCTGGCTCTTTCAGGTTCTAGGTTTTCGTTAGTATTCTAAGCTTTACATGCGCACCTTCCTCCAAAAGGTACATACATACATACACCAGCTTTTATTTTTCCCCACTCCTTCTCTGGTATTACTGAATCAGAACCAACAACGTCAGAGGAAGAAGAGAAGGATGTAAACAGAGCAAAAAAGAAAAACGGCCAAGGGCGAAAACCCGAAAACACACCTCAGAGAGAAAAAAAAAAAAAAAAAAAGGAGGCCAATAGCTTATGTATGTGGGCTTGTGTGAGGGGGTTATGGCTATGTTTCCCAATTGAATATCTAGACATTCTATCGTTGTGCGCTTTGGACTCGATCTCCTCTTGGGCTCTTGCAAAGTAGATAGTAGGTCGACCAGCATGACCTGTACACATCTACACAAGTCTCCTAAATCAGAAAGGCCTGTCGATCCATGTACGTCGCTCATAGTAGCTCTACTCTCTCAAGATAGGTGGTTTTCTGTATATGAACATCGTTGATTGGCAAGTTGTTACTTGTTTGTCCGTTACTCTCTTTTTTTTCAGGCCCAAGTCTTAAAATAACATCCGTGTTGTGTTGTGTTGTGTTGCGTTTGCTGGGTTGCAACAAACACACAAGACAGGAGCGAAACAAAAAGAGCAAAGTCAAGGACCAACGAAAGGACCAGCCGTTAGAAGAGAAAGAGGAGCCTCGTTTTGTTGATTCGTTACTAGGCTTACGATTTCTCATTTTTTCCTTCCACCTTTTCATTTTGCTCCTTTCATAGTTTGATCGATGTAAATAGAGCAGGATTTTGGTTTTTATTTGTTTTCATCGTCTGCCTTCTGGCTAAATGAAATATGAGAGAAAATGCAAAAGTGTGGAGAGAGGAGGAGGGAGAGGGCGAGAACAATGTGAACAAGTGGTAGGGAAGAACGAAAGCTAAACAAAAAGTTGTTTGTGTCTGTGGAAGGGGGAGGGAGGAAATTAGGTGGTGTTTGGTACACAGGAATTGTACGAAATGTACGAAATATGGTATCGTATTGAAAAAAAGGTAGATGGGATGGAAGGGGCCAGAGGGGCAATATGCAAAATGAAAGAGGAGGGAGAAGGTGGAGGAGGGAGTAGAAGGAAGGGAGAAGGAAAGCTGGTAAGGTTATCACTTGGTGCTGCATGACCAAAAGAGAAACAACTAACTTCATGGGATATGGGAAAACTACAGCGAATAGGGGACAAAAATGCTAGTCGACGTGTTCAGAGAAGACATGTGGAAAACTCGCTCTTCTTCAAACACGGGGACAAGGGGAGGATAAGATAAGCCCCGTCTCGACAACATAGCCGGTGAGCTCACGACCATAGACACAGCCTGTGTCCAATCCAATCGACCATGGCATGACATTCAAGTTCCGCCCTGCATCATGCCCATAGACAACCAAGAAATCGCGCTTGGACGGGGAGCGTCGATTATGCAGCTCGTTGAACTCCCGTGCCCATCCACGGCCCTTAGACTTCTTACGGGAGGGGGTTCCATCGGGGAGGAGGTTGCGGATGTTGATGAGGACCCAGGGTCGCTGGTGGAGGATGTCTCGTTTCGGCTCAATGCCGGCATGAACCACATGGACTGGAATGTGGTTGACAGAGATCTCTCTAGGGATGGTGAGAATGAGGGGGCATTGGCGGAGGTAGTTGTATTGGTGCTTGGTCATGGCGCGAGCAATCTGGTAGTGTTCGGACTTGCGGTCGAGATCCGAGGGTATCGTGATGCCCCGCTCGAGGAAGAATGCATCCATGGACTCTATTGCCTGCGCCCCAGCCTCAGTCTCCGCCTCCGCCTCCATCACATCGACAAACGCAGGCGAGGCCTCGTACTCTTCCAGGATGGCAACATCGACACTGTCGAGGAACCCTCTCCAGCGGATGACGACATCGTCGTGGTTGCCACGGACACACTTGGCCCGGAGCTCAATTAGACGGTCGATAGCCTTGAGCGACTGAGGCCCCTTGGCAACAATGTCACCTGCCATGACGAGGGTGTCCCATTTAGGGTTGTGCTCGATCTTTTTCAGGAACCGCTCAAACCCCAAAAGACTCCCATGGACATCCCCCACAACAATCGTCCTGTGGTTCTTGTTGTTCTTGTTCTGTTCTTGTTGTTCGTCTTCGCGGAGTGTGGCAAAGCGGGAGGGGTTGATGACGCCGGCAGTGCTATCATAGTCGTAGTTGAGTTGAAGCTCCTCCTGGTAGATATACTGGGCAAAGGGGTCTGAGGGCAGCGAGTCTGGGGGGGTCGTGGGATCTTTGATAGTGGAAGAGGGGGACCGGCGCCGACGGCCTCCGTTAGAGTCGTCGAGGGTGCTGAACCAGAGGGAAGTGGCTGTCAGGAGGAGGACGACGATGCCAAGCGTTGCACTGGCCTGTCGCACAGACATGCAGTCATTCCGGTCTGGTTTCTTTCGCATGGTTGAGTAATGTGGTTGTTGTGGTTGTTTTGGGACAGTGTAACGGGAACCACCTTGTGTGTTGTTGGTGGAGGAGGGATCGAGGAGCGGTGTCGATGATGACTTTGACGACGAGGGCTGCATTCTGTTGTCGTGTTGTGTGAGGAGGGAAGGAGATGTTGTGAGATGATCGAGTGAGAGAATCAAGAAGGTTGGAGGGATGAGAGGGCAATTTTTTTCTTGTCTTGGCTGAAGGTTGTTGGTACTTTTTGAAATAAAAACAAGTGAGCGAGCTCATTTTCTTGCGTCCTTTTAAACAGCCGCTTCCTTCTACAATTTTTGTTGCGCGCCTAAAGAGAACAACGGCCTTGCCCTTGTTGCCCCATCCGAGCCAAGGCAGGGCCACACAGCACCAAGAAGGAACACGAAGGAAAAAGAAAGGGGTAACTGGGAGAGCATCTATCATCGTCATTGATGCTGCTAACGCCCATTGCATTGCTGATCGATGCGATGCGATGGTCTTTTTGTGTTTTACTATCGTCTCTTTTGATACCTTCTTTTATCAATGGAAAGAGTCGGAGCAATGGATCTTCGCGCGGAGTCCGTGTATGTTCGGCTATGTCCGCCATGGCCTGTCTGTGGGCTGGTCTGGTCTGTGGTGGATGATGCTGGGTTAAGTTGCTATCACTATTCCAATTTGTCGCTAGCGTGTACTATGGGAGATGAGCAAGACTACGGAACAAAGTAAGTACAAAACCGACAGGGGAAAACACAGTCAGGCATCATACAACATACCTTGCAAGACATATGAGGGCGCAACATTTTCACCGAGGACAAGGGAGAGAGATGCGAATATTTTGGATGGACGGACCATGGACAAAAAATAGCCCGGCCAACAGCAGTAGCTACCTTAAGCACATGCAGATGATCTCATCAAATAGCGAGCTGCCCACAAACAAAGTTAGCCTATCCAAACTCACTGTTTTGTTTTGTCTACTGTACCTGTGTTTAGCCTTTTACATATTTGATTGCGCCCATTGTGTTTGTCCACTCTCCTACGCCTGGATATATCGATGCCTTGTTCCGCTTTACTTAAAAAACGCAAACATGAACGAGGATGCGCATGCATTTGCAATGAAGTCTCCTGCAAGATATATATACGAATAGACATGAAGACAACAAAGGGGACCATTGAGATCAAAGGGGAGACCTCAGGAACGAAAATGAAGAAAAACAGAGAGGAATGACGGTGAACCAATCCCAAGGAAGGATGGCCGATACCTCGTTCCCTATTCGCTCGTTGCCCATCCAACCAAATCCATCTGCAACTTGGAGGCTTTTTGCATCTATTAGACGCGGCAATAGATGCTGAGATGCTGCTCGTCCAACTGACCTAAAGGAAAACAAGATGGACGGATGGACAGATAAATAAAGAGAGATAGATACTAGGGGGGGGGGGGGGGGGTTGCAATGAGAATGCAAGAATGGACCATAAAGGATGAAGAATGCGAATACTACAGAGTTAAAAGAGAACGAGAACTAGTAAAAAAAAGTTGGGACGTGACGGACAGAAGGCCACGACAGGTACGCAGTCTTCATCTTTTACAGCAACAGCAAGAACTCCCATCAAAGCACACATCACATCAAAAGCTGCATGGAATGCTGCCCACTCTGAACTCCATGCAGGCTCGCAAGCCCAACCTGTACCCAACATGCGTGTGCCGACGATGCGAGCTCGAGAAGGAGGACATGCTCCTTGGCGGCTAAGACCACCACTTAGATCTAGAAGGGGGCCATAGGGAAGATTGACGAGTGGAGTGTGCAAGCGACAAACAGCTACAATGCAACCACGAAACGGGAACACAAACGCGCGGTGGACAGGGGTCATCAGGTACCAAGGCCTGTACCCATACACTAGTGGCCCCTTTCAGATGCGGATCATGTACGAGGATTCTCCTCGATCGGTGGAGCTCGAGCCGCGCACAGCGGTAGTCCTGCTCCCGATCGCGACGAGAACCCGACGTGGAACGTGTCGGATCTCCTCTGCGGCATCACTCCTACGAGCATGTTGACTGAATGGTCCTCGGTCTTCCGGACCCCAATGTCCATCGCCAAGACGGTCCTGCACATGTTTGTTGGCTACCTGGAGACGCTGGCCTCGGAGCTGATCTAGAGACCTCGGTGCTCCGAGACGATCGCATGGGAACAGATTCAGGGCATCTCTGCCAAAGACAAGACATCCAAGTACACAGGCCTCCGAGGTGACTGGAGTAAGGATACGGTTACATCACCCGTGATGGTTTCTGCCCGTGTGGCGCTTCGCTAGCCACACATGATGAAGGAGGTGCCCTGGGGCGACCAAGGACCCATGCGCTACTGACGAGCGGTTGTTGGAGAGTTTGTTAGGAAGGAGGAGGTTGTCAATGATGGAGAGGATGGGAAGAATCCCGTTCATTCGTATCTAGTTTTATTTTCTTCCGTTTAAGCTGTGAAGAGTAGCGATAATTGTTGTGCAGAGCCAGGTTCCGGACCGGACTGCAACCAGTGGGTGTATTGAAGAGTTTGGTCTGTAGTCCCCTTTTACTTCCAAATGACTTCTCTATGCTGTTTGTTAAAGAAATAAAATTGTGTACGAAAAAAAAAAAGAATAGGAAAAAAGGATATGCAGACTGGGAAGGGGAAAAACAAACCTTAGTAGGAAGGGTATGAGGCAGACAATGTCCAGGCTTTTGAGAGGAGAGAGGGAGGATCCATCGGAAACAAATCTGACCCTTCCTTCTTTATCGATCGTTCTGACGTAGGTACTAAAAAATGCACCCGGGCGCAAGAAAGCGTGGCGACACACAAAAAAAAAAAAAAAAAAAAAAGAGCGAGAAGTAGGGTCTAGGTCGGGTGGCTTGAGTGTCAACAGAAGATTCACACGAACAAAACAGAGGTGGAAAGAGTTGGGGTGTTGTGCCTTTCTTCCTCTTTGGGGATGCACCTCTGTGGCGGAATATGAAAAAAGGACAAAGAGGGAAAAAAAAAACAGCTAACAGACACAAGCACAGGGACAAGAGCCAGAAGAGAGTAAAAAAAAGTGGTATGAGTCTTACAAGAAAGTTATCAGATCGTGACCGATGGCCTCTGATTGGCCACAGACCAACGAGAGAAAAAGAGACCCAAAACAATTTATCAGATCCTTCGCTTCCAAGAAGAAAAGGGGTATCCGGGTGGTGAAGAAAATGAGAGAGGGACCCGGTCGTACGGGAGAGAAAGGGGCGCAAATGGTGTTTGACTGCGCTGTGGGAAATGAAATTAACTGGAGGAGTGGAGTGGACAAGTGAGAGGAGACGGGAAGAGGGCAACATGGACAATATGGACTACGATGGAGGATATGGACATGACGAAGATGTAAAAGAAAAGAGAGAGACAACATTTGCACAGATAACAAGAAGCGTGGGTAGGACAGGGGTATGTGTGTGTGTGTGTGATAGAGAAGAAGATGGATGGTGATGCGATGGATAGGTATGAGGGTAAATAAGCAAGAGGGAAGAAGAAGGCCTTTCCAACGGGTGAGAAGGGGTTGAAATCACATACACAGAAAGGCTGAAAACGGTAAACATACGCCCACACACACTCATACAAAGTACCCAGACCCCTTGAAACGCTTTGGTCGTTGGCCATTTCTTTTTCTATGGACCAGCTGCCTTTCTCTTTTCATATTAGTATCTTTCTCCACCTTCTCTCCTCCTCTCACCCGCCCTTCTTTCCTCCTCTCACCCTTCCTTCTCTCACCTTTCCTTCTCTTCCATCTCCTCACTCTCGCTTTCCGTCCCTTGATTAAGTGTGCACATTTCTGAGCATCACTTCCTTCTTCTACCACACACCGCATTGCCATTCATTCTCTTCTCATAGCTTAAGAAGGACCGTTGGGAGGCGACAATTCATTCACACCAGCGCGCTTACTTACTTTCACCAACACATACACGCAGTACATACCCACGCTACGCCTCAGTTGTAGCAGCCTTTTGTTGAACTAAGCTTCTTTCCTTGGGTAGCTGGTATGTTTGCTTCTTTCTTCTTTTGTACAGCCTGGTGACTAAGTGTCGATCACTCGCTTAGCACTTCATATAAACTAACACTTCTCATCCTTTTCTTTCATACTCTACTATCCCAGTCGACAAAATCCTCCTACCCATACTCATACCTCCTCACCTCTTATTACTCACCCCTCAGAACTCTTCACAGCAATGGTTGCAGAAGACCGCCAACGTCTCCTCGCAGACGACCCCTCTTCCTTCCTCGAAGAAGACACCACCAACACTTATACCCCCTCTTCAACAAAACAAACAATCGCCCTCCCAGTGGTCGGGATGACATGCATGTCCTGCGTTAACGCCATCACCTCCGTTGTCTCGGCCATGCCAGGGATCGACAACATCCTCGTCTCCCTCAAGCAGCACCAGGCTACTGTTGACTTTGATGCCTCTGTTGTTTCTGTGGCCCAGGTCGTGGAGGCTATTGAAGATTGTGGGTTTGATGTCCCCTTCGATCTCAGCTCCCTCCCTCCTTCTTTTGCTGCATGCGAGAAGAGCGGAGATGTAAAACAGGCGACCACAACAAATCCCTCTTCAAAGTCAGTCACACCCGCATCTTCCGCAACATTTACAACCATCGAGATACCCTCGACACGCCAGAAGGTGCGGACGGCACAACTCTCGGTTCAAGGTATGACCTGCGCGTCCTGTGTAGCATCCATCGAACGATCCCTCAAGGGCACTCCCGGACTTGTATCCATCAAGGTTGCACTTCTGGCCGAGCGTGCGACGATTGAGTATGTCGAGGGCCAGACGTCCCCTCAGGCCGTTGCTGACTTGATTGAGGAGATTGGATTCGAGTCTGCACCGATTCAGTCCAACCATACCCGTCGTCGCCGTCGCAACCGTAACCGTGGAAGCAATAGCGGTGGACATTGTGGAGGTGGAATTGTCCCTCAGGAGAGTGAGGGCGAGGATGAGGATGATGATGAGATGGTGAGCACGGTGGACCTGCAGATCTTTGGGATGACCTGCGCCAGCTGCGTCAACGCCATCGAGACCGAGCTCCGTAAACTGCCCGGCATTCTCTCCGTCGCCGTCAGCTTAACCCTCCAAACCGCCAAAATCGAGTACGATGATCAACTCCTGGGGGTCCGCAATATCGTCGAACGGGTTGAGGATCTGGGATTCGATGCCCTTTTGGCTCCTGAGCGGTCTCAGAACGCGCAGATTGAATCGCTGGGACGAACCAAAGAGATTACGGAATGGAGGCGGGCGTTGAGGGTTAGCGTGGCGTTTGCGTTCCCGGTCTTTTTGGTGTCGATGATCTTTCCGATGTTTGCGTGGGGGAGGGAGTTCTATGCGACGCCTGTAGGGTTGGGGATTGTGTTGGGCGATTTGGTGGCGCTGGTGTTGACCATTCCCGTGCAGTTTGGGATTGGGAGAAGGTTTATTGTGAGTGCTTACAAGTCGTTGAAGCACGGTGTGGCCACTATGGATGTGCTGGTTTGTTTGGGCACCTTGTCGGCATTTACGTTTTCGGTCTTCTCGATGCTTTATACCCTCTTCTCGTCGGACCATCCCAAGGCGACAGTATTCTTTGACACGTCGAGCATGTTGATTACCTTTGTCACCTTTGGACGGTACCTCGAGAACATGGCCAAGGGCAAGACCTCAGTTGCTCTCTCGAAACTCATGCGACTCACTCCTCCAACTTGCACTATCTACGTCCTTGACCCGGTCACTGGAGAACGTCTCTCTGAGAAACAGATCGCATCCGAGTTGATCCAGAAAGGCGATCTCATCAAAGTCGTCCCCGGTGACAAGATCCCTACCGACGGAGTCGTCGTCTCGGGTCAATCCACTGTCGACGAGAGTATGGTCACCGGTGAAGCCATCCCTATTAACAAGACTGTCGACTCCTTGGTCATTGGTGGAACTGTCAATGGACTCGGTACCTTTGATATGGAAGCCGTCCGTGTCGGGTCAGAAACTGCCCTGGCTCAGATTGTCCAACTCGTCGAGGACGCTCAGACTTCCAAGGCACCCATCCAAGCCTACGCCGACATGATTGCAGGCTACTTTGTCCCCACTGTCATCTTTGCCGCCCTTTTGACATTCGTCGTCTGGATGATCCTCTCACATACTCTTTTGGCCGACAAGTTGCCTGGCATGTTCATCAAGGAGCCCTCAAAGCTCGTCGCCTGTCTCAAGTTGTGTATCTCGGTCATTGTTGTCGCCTGTCCTTGTGCTCTCGGCCTTGCGACTCCTACTGCGGTCATGGTTGGTACGGGCGTTGGCGCTCAGCATGGAATCCTGATCAAGAGCGGAACTGCGTTGGAGCAAGCGCAAAAGATCACAAAGGTTTTGTTTGATAAGACGGGTACCCTTACCGTTGGAAAACTCACCGTCGCCAGCTGGAGTCTTCAAACCCCTGCACCTGCTGCTGCTTCGACCAACAACACCAGTGGTTCCTCCTCCTCTTCAAGCGCAGCATCATTGGAATCCCTGACGGACAAGGACCTCTTCACAATCGTCGGCGCCGCAGAATCCTCGTCCGAACACCCCCTCGGCCGCGCCATCGCCTCTTACGCCAAAGAGCAACTCTCCTCCTCGAACTTTGCGGCCACCGTATCCGAATTCTCGGCCAGCACCGGCCAAGGCATCGAATGCACCGTCGCCCTCCCCTCCTCCCCCTTCTCCTACCGCGTCACAATCGGCAACAAATCTTGGCTCACCGACCGCCAAATCTCCCTGCCCACCGACACCCTTACCCAGGACCAACACTCCCAAGAACGTCTGGGCCGCACCACAATCCTCGTCGCCCTCAACTCTCATTTCATCGGCTGGATCTCGCTTTCAGACACCATCAAGCCCGAATCCGCCCGCACCATCGCCCGCTTACAACAAATGGGCATCCAAGTCGCAATGGTCACCGGCGACCAACCCCTCGTGGCCCAAGTCATTGCATCCGAATGTGGAATCACCTCACAAAACGTCCACGCTGGCGTCTCGCCTGCCGGAAAAACCGCCCTCGTCCAACGGCTCCAAGAAGAAGACGGCCACGTCGTCGCCATGATCGGCGATGGTATCAACGATTCCCCCGCTCTGGCTCAATCTGACCTTGGCATCGCTTTGGTATCCGGTACAGATATCGCCATGGAGGCCGCAGATATGGTCCTCATGCGCTCCGATCTCACAGACGTTGTCGCAGCAATCGACCTCTGCCGAACCATTTACCGCCGGATCCGCTACAATTTCGCTTGGGCCTCCATCTACAACATCCTGGGCGTCCCCCTGGCCATGGGAGTCCTCCTTCCCTGGGGATACCATATCCACCCGATGCTGGCCGGGTTAATGATGGCAGCCTCGAGCGTGAGTGTAGTGCTTTCGAGTCTGATGCTGAAGCGGTGGAAGAAACCTGTGGTCGAGGACCCGACAGAGAAGGAGAAGCGGGAGCGGTTGAGAGAGGAAAGGTTGGCGGAGCGCGCGGCCATGATGCGTGCTCATTGGACCCGTCAATTGGGCGGTGGCACTTCCTCGACTGTTTCTGGTGGCAAGACCAAGGGCAAGGGCGACTATGTCCGTGTTGGAGATAAGGATAACGACCTCGAGATGGACCAGATCGTCTAAAACAACGGATAACCCCCCCCCAAACTCGACTGCTTTCCAGAGTGGGAAGCAACACAAACTTGTAGACCTTTTTTTAATTACTCATCTTACGTCTGTACAAAGTAAACAAATACATCATTATCACATCCACTGCATCCATTGGTAGAAAGACATGTTTATTTGACAAATAAACTGTAAACACAGCAATCCCTCAGGATTACAACACAGAGAGGAAGAATAGGTTTGTGGTGGAGAAAAGAAAATACCGGCTCCTGAGTTTACTTGAGGGACTAGGTCGTATCGCGAAGAAACGAGATGAACTCTCAAAGCACAACAAAGAAGGGTAGTTTTGACGATAGTAAAAGTATGAAAGAAAACAAGACGAAAGCAAAACGAAAGAGGAAGACTGATAATAATAACAGGATAGGTACAATGTGATGCTAATGGATAGAATGAAAGAGAAAAAATAAAAACACAAAGAGCAAGCTAGAAAAGAATAAAAAGTAACTGGTAACTGTATGCAACGTTCGTGTGTGTGGTGTGCAATGGTATGTGTGAGACGCCTGGAGGGGGGTGGATGGATGTCCTTTAGATTTGTCCTTTGATGTCAACCGTCTGATACTTCTTTCCTGCCTCCAACACGTAAGGGAGCGCCGCTTTTGTATCCATAAACTGGTATCGCTTCTTGCCTGGTCCACTGTCCTGATTCAAACACGAGACCACTCCAATTGCCTTCAAGAATCCCATGCATTCCAAGTCATCAATAAATCCCAATGTAGACCTCAAAAACGAAGCCTCAATGTGTGGACGATATCTATACGAGTGGCAGAATGCAAAGAAACGAGATGTTGGTGAATACAGATACATTAATCTTCGAATCGATAAGAGCAAGAAAGGCATCGCAATTAGTCACAGTCAGAAACAAATACTTACGCCTTGCATATCTTCTTCATGGCTTCGACCCGCTCACGTTCAACGAACTGGTCCATCAGATATCCGCCCATGTTGGGAGCGCTAATGTACAGCTTGAAGAGCGCATGGTAGTTCGACGACGCCAACGCCGTACGAACCTTCAATGCGTGCTTGACAGCTGGATCATGCTTCTGAGCTGGTGTCAATGATGCCAACATGGCAATGATATCTAAGATGTCGAGAAAAGTAATTATAGCGATGAGTACATGCAACAAGTCGATCGAAAAGGCAAACAAAGAAAACCAGAGACAGAAGTTGGCCACAAACTTGAACTCACCAGAAGGGTTGCGGGTGTGGAGGAGGTACAGGATGCGGTAGGCTGTAAATTCCATTACGTGCCCCTGCAAGTTGTACTCGTAGAGCTGCTTGAGCTGGGTCTGGCACTGGTTGTACTCGCCGAGATCGCCCTTTTCAAGTGCGATTCTCGCGTGAATTTCGTAGACCGTAACCGTAAACTCGCTCTTGATACGTTGAACCTATTGGCATGAAAAATAGCAAACATCGTTAGTCAATGCACGATATTGGTTCCCCTTTCGTCGTGAACATCAAACAACAAGCGCATCGGTTCAAAGGTAAACTTACAGTGAGATCCTGACGCACACTCTTGAACTGGTCGCAGATGTAGGCGTAGTTCTGATCTTTACGCCACTTCTCCTTCAAAAGGTCCAAGGTCTTTTGAAGAACACGAACAGGGCGAACAGTCGAAGGGTCAGGTGCCTAGATGATTGCATTTTGAAAGAACAGCATGGTTAGTATGAGGTGTTAGGTTGCGAATGTAAACACGCTTAACATCGCCGTTGAACACAAGTGGTCATATCCAGCAGACACCTACCGAAGTTAAGCGCAGGTAGTTCTTCTCAAGCTGGGTGCTTGTACCGACGATCGTGCATTCATCCCAGTCAATCACATCAGAGTTGAAAACAGGGGCGGTATACACAGGTTTGGATTTCTTGGGCACAATGTCGCTCATGGTATCCTCGAAGCGTCGCTGGCGCTTTTCGCGACGTCTCGTCTCCTCCTCTCCTGCAGTCTTTGGCTCAGGCGAATCGCTCATCTTGCGTCTGTACGATTGAAACAGGAAAGCAGATAGCATATCAGTGTCAAGTCAAGAGTATGTCTTTGATCCGATGAGTGAATAAAACGATAGCGCCTTGTACTTACGAAGCCCTCTCTTTCTCCTTGTCCTTCTTGGTCTTGTACTTGCTAAAAAGTGATAATAAACACCGAGAGCATAGGGTCAATTAGAATAGTGCACATGAACTTCATACGACCTGCACACCATCGATCGGACAAAGAACTTACTTTGGGACGGTCATCTTTTCCCACTCGATGTTCCACAGTGTGCCATCGGAATGGTGCTTTGATACCATGTCTCTCAAATCTTTCTGTGCGACGTCGCGCTCCTCGTCGGCGATGGTCTCAAAGACACGTTGAACATAATCCTTCAGCGACTGAGGCCAACCCTCGCTGTTGCTTGCAACTCCTGATGACTCCTTGGTCTCTAAGGCGTTCGTGGTTAATGGCTTTGTTTTTTTGGACTTTACCGACAGATACGCGGGTTCTAAATACAGCGACGAAAAGTGGCAAAGGAAATAGTGGTTAAATTATGAGTTGCTTCAGCAAAAAGGAAGCAAAGTATGACAAAATGCACCAGTCCAGTGCATGTTACGCTCACTTACTCTCGTGTGCAAGTTTCGACATGTCGGTTCCGTTCCTGTGATACCAAAAGATAAACGATGGCGGTTAGCTGATGTTCGTCTCCACGCCTCAGAACGAACGGCAAGGCTAATAGTCAATCGACGCCGCAACACAGTAGAAGGATGTATAGGTACTTACTGTCCTGAGTAACCGTCGTCGTTGAGAGTGGTGGTGTGGAGTTTTTGTTGAATGTGAACTTTATCCTGTTCCTCGCGAGCTCGCTTCTGACGTTGTTCTGCCTCTAAATGCTTCTGCTTTTGAAAGGCTTGGTTGTCAAACGGCTGGTGGTTGTTAGGCTTGCCGTTCCAATGCTGCTTGCCCTGATACCCCGGCTGGTAACCCGAATGAGATGAATTCGCCTGTGCGTTGTATGGCTTTGAGTAATTGCCGTTCTGTCCTGGAGGTCCTTGGTTGCTATAGGAAGAAGAATAAGCCGAGGGGGGCTGCTGCTGGTGAGAAGAATAAGGGTAAGCGGTTAGTGCGGAGGGAGCAGCTGGCGCTTGCTGAGTCCCTGGAGCAGAGGTCTGGTAACCAGGGTACTGGTGTTGATGAGCCTGGGCACCGGGAGCAGCAGAAGGTGGGTATGAGTAAGGTTGATGGCCTTGCTGTGCGTAGTAGTCTTGATAGGCTGCGTGTCCGTTGTAGGGAGCGGCTGCTGGTGCGGGGGCTCCAGTGGAAGGTGGGGCAGATGAATTGGCTTGAGTAGCGTTATACGGAGCGTAATAAGCGGCGTATTGCTGGGCGTATTCTTCTGAGGAGAGTGCTTGTTGGTGCTGAGCCTGTGTGTGTGCAACTGCAGCGGGCTGGGTACCGTATTGTTGATAGTACGCAGAGTAATCGGGCGCGGCAGTAGATGGAGCGGGCGCGGCGGTTCCTGGTGGTTGATATCCAGGGTTTGCAGCCAACCTAAGGGTGAAAAAAAGGGAGGTCAATTGCTCCATTAGTACTTCACATACGTAATCCGTGAACCATGCGCTATCTTCTGTTGAATGGGGCCCTTTTGTTCAAAGAGTACGACAAACGCAGGACGTAGGACGCAGGACACGCATGAAACAGCAAAGGCATATGGTGAAAACAAAAAGGATAGGGAGAGAACAAAGAGTTGTACTCACCAAGTCTGATATGCTTGAACTTGTTGGGTGTATTGATGGTATTGCTCGGCGTAGAGGGCTGCTGCTGCCTGATCAGCGGCAGGGTCTGACTGAGTAGGATTCGCCATTGAACGAGTGAATGAAAGGATGAAGTGGAAAGTGAAGAGACAGGAAGGAAGGGAATAAAAGGGATGGAATTCACGTACAAAAATGAAGGGATAATAATATCAATTCAATGTTTTGTCCGTAAAAGGCAGAAAGGATGTGTGCGTGTGTTGAGGTTGTTGGGTGGCAGGCAGGCGCAAGAGTTAAGGAGGAGGAGGAGGAGGAGGGTCGAGGGTCAGTCCAAGGTTGGGTGAGATCGGGATGTAGACGTGTAGAAAGGCGAGCCCGGTTGTCTGTCTGTCTGTCTGTCTGTATTTGCGTGAGCTTTATCGAAAAGAGATAAAGTGAAAGAGAAGACGAGGGAATGTCAGACAAAGAAGACAAAGGGAGGTAGAAAAACAAGTGATGGGGGTGACGGTGAGGGTGAAAGAGAGAGGAGAGACGCACGATTGGAGGTTTGCTTCGTTTACAGACGAAGAAAGAAGAAACAAAGAGAGATCGATAACGAGTGTATGATGTCCTGATGAGAGAGAGAGAGATGGAGGGTGAAGAAGAGGAACAAAAGGGCTAGGCTGTCTCTCTCTATTCATATCACTCGCTCACTTGGACCAGTGTCCGATGTGGCTTAGAGCTAAATGAGTGACTGCTGTTCATTTTTTTTTCTATTGTCCGCTGTTGGTTGGTGGCCACACTTGTTGTTCTTCCTTCTTCACTTCTCGGACAAAGGAAATGGCGACTCATTCACTCTGGAGGCAATGCACCTCCTCAGGAACATACCACCTGATCACTCACTCTAAGAGTAGAGTTACTTCCCATTGGAAACCATCCGCATTCCTCAAATCCCATATCGCCGCCTATTCTTCCTTCCGCTCAGAAAACAACAACAGCTCTTCTCCTCGGAGACCTCGGACTTTTGACTCGACCAGTCACAGGAATAAGCCCGTAACCGTCAACCCTCATCTGGACACAGCACACCTCTCCAACTCTGCACCGCCAGTCCGGGACTGGGACAAGAAGAACCTCATCGGACTTTCCCTCGATCAGTTGAAGGAGGAACTCAAGTCGATTTCCGGAGTGAAGTCATACACCGCTGGACAGATCTGGAGATTCCTTTATCAACGAGGAGTGACCAGCATCGATGACATGCTCAATATCCCAAAGTCGATCAAAGATGAGCTGAATGAAAACTATACTATCAACTATGGCCGTGTCGTGGTATGTCCCTCATGAACGTACAATATGCAGACACTTTGATTAGACCAAATGGATCTTATTTAACCAACATGTTTGCCAATTCACCTACTTCTAGTCGGATCATGTGTCGCCAACAGACGGGACAAGGAAGTTGCTTGTTGGATTCAAGGACCCTAAGGCAATGGTCGAGTCCGTCTTCATCCCGATGAACGGTCCAAGAGGAACACAGTGCATCAGCAGTCAAGTTGGATGCTCCTTGGCATGCACATTCTGTCACACAGGAACCCAAAAGTTGCTCAGGAACCTGACTGCAGGCGAGATCGTCAGCCAGTACATGATCCCAGCCAAGGACTATGGCGATCTCCCTCTTGTCAAGAATGCTCAGCGGAATGTCAGCAACATTGTGTTTATGGGTCAAGGCGAGCCGTTGTACAACTGGAGGTATGGATATGTCCCGATCTTCGTTATCACATTTAGATGTATCTCGGAGAACAGAGGTATCTCATCGCACGTCGCTTCTTTCGTTTTCGATCATTAGGAATGTCAAGCAGGCTATTGAAATCTTGACAGACAAGGACGGGATCGGAATGCCCAAGAGCAAGATTACAGTCTCAACCTCTGGAGTGGCGCCTGGACTTGCAAAGTTGGCTGAGCTCGGAGGGGTCAGTCTTGCCATCTCGCTTCATGCCACCAACGACAACCTTCGCGACGAGATCGTCCCCATCAACAAGTATGTTGGTTGGATCGTCACATGCACTGACTCTGCTCACGACTGGCATGAAAGAATGGAGTGCGCTTGTACTGACCATATTCACGTTCTGGCTATTACTGTAGAACATTCCCTATCAAGGTCCTCATGGAAGCATGCGCGGATTATGCTAAAAAGATGGAGAGCTGCAATCGCGACAGTCAGCGAATCACCTTTGAGTATGTAACCCACGAAAAATTGGTTTCTTCGTATACGACAATACCATGTGATAACTGCCCTTGTAAGGAATGTAACAGCTAACTTCTTCGGCCTCCATTGTTCTCATACCCTCCGCGCCCATATAGATATGTCATGCTGAAGGATGTCAACGACAGCTTCCAAGAGGCACGAGCCCTTGCAGACTTGCTCCAAGACATTCCCTCACACGTCAACTTGATCCCTTTCAACCCTTGGCCCGGCAGCCAGTATGTTAGCTCGCCTCGAGATCACATCGTCGGCTTCTCGCGTATCATCGAGAACTTGGGAGTTCCTACCACGATCCGCTGGCCACGAGGACTCGATGTCATGGGCGCCTGCGGTCAGTTAAAGACCACCTATGACCAAGAAAAGCTGACGCAGTGATCGTATTAGTTCTTCTTTTCGTGTAGCATCCATGTAGTTTTGTGTAACAATAACATTCTTACTTTCTGTCGTGAACAGCGAGTTGCTTTGTTTGTGAGCGGAGAAGCTAGCGTTTGATTATGTACGACTCTGTTGTGAAAGAGTGGAGAGGTCCATCCCTTGCAGAAAAGGCCGTTCACTAGCTTTAAAACGAATATCACTTGTCTGTCTATTTGTATGTAAAGAAAAAGGGTGCTTGCTGTTCATACGCATCGCCATGCAGGACGAACCAATGGCAATTAACTGGTCCCATCCATCACTAATAAAAAATCATTCTCCGGTGTTTACTACCAATGCACTTTTTACTTCTTCGCCCTCACTTTTCTTTCTCTTTTCTTTCTCTTTTCTCATCCTATCAATAGCACTACTCTGCATCCTCCCCTCCCATTCTCTTCCCCCATCATAGACTCTGCTCTCACCAACCTCGTCCTCGGTGCACCGCCACTCCACCTCCTCTCACCTCACGTATCAACATCCTCTTCTTCGTCCCCATACCACCACCACAAACTCGCCTTTTCGGACAAGCAAGACCCCCATCAACACGCTACCACCATGGCCGCAAGAAGGAGTCTCAAGAAACGCAGCGTCGGCACCAGCAGCAACAACAATGTCCGCCCGCTCTACAACCTACCAGTTCTACCAGAAGACATGGATGGGTTCAAAAATTGTCTCCACTCTTGTGTCACCTACACCCAGGAACTGTTTCCCGAAGCAAGGGTGCCATACCTTCGGATCCGCCAGATGAGGATAAAGACATGACATGGCATACTCTGTGTCCGGTGGCGAGTTTTGTATGTTTGCATAGCTGGAGGCTGAAGGGTATTGATTGGACTAAGTGGATGGGTGCTGTGGATGAGAGTCTTGTTCAGTCTGGCGGAGCCATCGTTGCGGCCAAGGCCTCATCGCGCCACCAATAATAAACGCATTCTTAATCGTGAAAATTACTGAATTTTGTGATTAGCGTTTTATTTGATGCTTGCCATGAAGAACTGACGATAGAGACAAGTGTTCTCAGACGAAGACACACCTACAATGCCTTCTCATCCTTCTTATCACCACCATCATCACCATCCACATCCGTCCGCCGTACTTTCGACTCCGGCTGCCCCCTTACACCATCATCATCACCATCCAACACCCTACCAACGACCTCAACCTCCTGGTTCAGCGTCCCCTCCCGTTTCCGCTTCTTGTACTCCTGCGCCTTGAAATACCACCAATTAGCACCATCCCGTTCCATCTCGGCTTTATTGGTCCTCATCTTGCGGTGCATCTTGGACCGCAAGTGTTGTTCCCAGCTCGTCGGGCCATGGATGATTATTGGTGCTGGGAGTTGTTGTTCTTCTGTTAAGGTGGTAGTGGTAGAACCCGCTGGTTGAGCATACTTTTCGTGCATGATTCTTTGCATGCTTGTGCAGATGTCGCACTCTTTCTTTTCCCACGATTCTAATGCCGACACCGCACTATTTGTTTGTATCACAGAAGATATGAAATCAAGAATGGTATCAGTCTGCCTTTCCCGGACGAATGAACAATTTCAAGAGGAGCTGTGGGAACGAGATGCAAATCCTTACTCAAGATCTCGCTGGGCGGCGAGCATTTCTTTGGCATATTGGTTCAAACCCTCGGCGTCCGGAAGACTTTCGCCTGCAAAGAAATCTATCAAGTCATAACAGAAAAATCGCAGGATGTCAACATCGCTCAACTTGATCAATATCCATTCGTCTGAGCGTGCAAGCAAATGATCCACGTTCGTACTTTTGGCGATTTTGACGGCGACATTGCCAACGTTTTCCTTCCATGTGTCCAGCGCTATGTCAACGTAAGTAGAACAAAAGGTCGGTGTTTGAGCTAAAGCTATACTTCACATTCAAGCCACCCTATGGCAGCAATACATAAAGAGCAGGTCAGCGCAACTTACAGGTAGCGTCTAGGAGATAGATCTTGACCTCCTTCTCGCGGCAGAGTGGGAGCAGCTTGTTGCGGATCCAAAGAACTTGCCGCTTTGCGTATTGCCTTGTCCTCGTCTTCATCGTCTCTGTGCACTCTGATTTCAGCTTTTCCAGCTCTTCTGTGTCTACAAAGTGACAAAAGGTCAGGCAATTGTAGTCAGTGAGGGTCGTTGGCACGGGTTTATTCATTTCGTTTTGAAATTGTCTAGTCTTACCTGTTGGTTGATTATCCTTGATCGCCTCCTCGACTGCAGTAAAGTATGGGTCAAACTCTTTGTAGCCTATAGTAAATGAAAGTGGTTATCCGCAACCGTTAGCAACTGTGAAGTATCATCTCCGTATCATGCAAAGTAGCCAATGATACTGCTGATCCATTTGCATACCAATTGCCTGCCAGATTCCGCGCTCATAGTCCGTGTTTGGTCCTACGCTCTTTCTCATTCCTTGAATCTCTTCGAAAAGACCACCCTATCAAGCAGAAGTGATTAAGTACGGCAGGTTAGATACACCTTCGACTCGGTCGATATTACTCAGTTCATCATGAGTTTTATCCGCACGAATATCGCTTGTACCTTGACCATTGTATCAACTCTTGCGTCTAGACGAGCATTTAGTACATCTGGAGCGGAATAAACCCAGAATATGCATGTTGGCATTCTACAGAAGGCATGTCCACTTGAGAGGTTAGCGAATGGTGATCCCGAGTTCCATTGTACCTTCTACTGCGATAGGCAATGTCGGGTCCTTACCGAAGTCTTTCACTGCCTGGCAGAGCATGCTGCTTCTTGATCAGATCGCTCTGACATTCGCCTGTCTCAAAGAAAACCTAAGAGGTATATCCACCGTACAGAGGCAGACTCATGTAATTAGCATGCAGTCTCAACGGAATCTTTGCTTCACAGCAGATCCAGTCAAGTAGACATCCAAGGCCGTACCTGTAGTGAGCGAGTGATTTTCCGCCGGTCGTTCTCATGCCACTTGTTAGCCATGATCGGATCGACCTCCTGCAGCTTCTTGTACAACGTCGCAGTATCTGAGTCGCGTAAAAACTTTTCGTTTGTGTACGATTCTTTCTGTTGTTGCGTTTCTGATAGTGCCCCGACATTCTTTTTCGTGTCCAGCAAAGTGTCGCGCCAAAGGAGGGATTGGATGTAGTAGTGTGTTCCTCCGACTACGACCGGCATATGCTTCCGTTCATGGATCTTTTCAATCTATCAGATAAGTGATGAAACAATTGATCAACAGTCTGAGGTAATGATCAGATACGACTGATTTGATTAGTAAATGTTCAACGATTGATAGACTCGATAAGTGACGCGTACCAGACCTAGGGCGTCGGCTTTGAAGTCCAATACAGAGTATTCCTGGTCCATGGGCAAAAAGTCCATAAGGTGGTGCACAACACCTTCGCGTTCGTCCATGGGCATCTTGTTGGTGATGATATCCATTCCCTGATAGACCTATTTTGCGGAGCAAATCAAGAAAAATGCCGTCAGGCAAAAAAATAAATGAGCTTGGACCCTCTTCCCATGTGTTTCTTTGCCTGCAGCCCTTTTATTGCTGTTGTCGTCAAAGGGCTAAATACCTGGAGGGCGTCTCCATTGATGACCTCTCCGTCGAGTTCCTTGGAAAGCTGGATCGATAGGTTGGACTTCCCGACACCGGTGGTGCCAATGACAGCTATCACGCCTGGATCCATAGTTCTGCTGAGGGAGCTGTAAAAGTGCCGGTTGGTCCTAGAAGTCTCTATCGTGAACGGTGATAATAATTCCGTCCGAACAGAGTAGTGTCGTGATGCAGGCAGAGAGGTGTTTTCGAAGTAGGATGACAGGTGCGTGTTGTTGTAGTTGTTGAATCGTGTTTTCAGTGTCTGATGTGCTCGTGCTGCGAATGTCAGCCAACGACGCATGAGTTCTCTTGCTCTCCTTGCTTGTGTGTGTGAGAGCTGAACTCAAGTTCTCCGCGTGGCTGTCAAGAACATTTGTGACACAAGGCAAAAGTAAGTCGATAGATGACCTACCAGTGTACCCCCTAATTTCTTCGGTGACGTCATTTTGACGCTCATTGTCCTGGGCATGCCAAAGTTGACCATTTGAACCTCATGACACCTGTCCTTCACTCCTCCCACCCTCCCCGCTCTCCTTTTCCCCCTTCCTCACACCATTAGTGAACTTACCCTCTTCACTCTCCCAAACAACTCTCACCCGTCAGGAAGGATCACTCACGCACCAGCAACAGGCAACAAGCAACAAGCAACAACCCTCCACTCTACCAACTTTTACAACAAAAGACGACTGAACGTCACCAACTCGTAGCCATGGCCGAGTCCACCTTCTTCCGTTCGGAAGAAATGTCGCTGATCCAGCTGTACATCCCAGCTGAGGTCGCCCAACCCACCGTCTCCGAGCTGGGAGAATTAGGACTTGTTCAGTTTCGCGATGTAAGGAACTAGGTGATTTTATGACTATGAGAGAGTGCTTATGTGAGCAAAAGCACAAAGCCTACCCTTTTTTTTTTTTCTTGCTAACACCCTGACTGCCGTTGCATCCCCTTTTTTTTGTGTGTGTCGTGTGGTCTTTGATATGTAGCTCAACCCAGACGTCAATGCCTTCCAGCGTGCCTTCGTTGGCGAGATTAGACGCTTCGATGAAATGGAAAGACAGCTTCGTAAGTTTCCAAATCCCTTCTGCTCAATGTGGTACTTGCTTTGACACCAGTGTCTTGCAAAGGGCGCACGCATGAACACGCGCACTTTTGTTTGTGCCTGAATATAGTCAGCTGATACCGTGTGCCATTTCCCTTTTGCCCCTCTATCTCCTTTACCTCACAGGTTTCTTCACCACGCAGATTGAAAAGGCAGAAATCCCTGTCCGTACGAACCTCTCCAATGCGTACAGCTCGCGCGCCCGTTCGCGTCAGGAACTCGACGATCTCGAGGAGCGCCTCTCCGAGCACGAAAACCGTCTTCTCCAGATGAACAACTCGCACGAAACCATGCAGCGTCGTTACTTGGAGCTGACTGAGCTCAAGCACGTCCTTCGTGAGACATCTGACTTTTTCCATGAGGTAATCATGTCTTCTGCGTAGTTTTACTATGATGAAAATCGCGACGCGTTCAAATAACAGTTAACTGACAAGGATTACTGTATTGTCATACAATTCTCTCTAGGCTGCGTCGCACCAGACTGAGATCCGCAACTCGTTCGATGAGCCCAGCGCCCCTCTTTTGGACGACTTGGAGTCTGGCCCTTCGCAGGAGGCTCAGGGTGCTGGTCTACAGCTCGGCAATGTCACAGGTGTCATTCCCCGTAGCAAGATGCAGACCTTTGAACGCATCCTTTGGAGATCCCTCCGCGGCAACTTGTACATGAACACTGCCGAGATCGACGAGCCCGTCATCGATCCTACGACTGATGTTGTTGTCGAGAAAAACGTCTTCATTATCTTTGCCCATGGTCGCGAGATCTTGGCCAAGATCAAGAAGATTGCAGAGTCTCTTGGCGCAACCCTCTACCCCATTGACTCGTCCCACGAACGTCGTCGTGAGGCCCTTTTCGATGTTGTCCGCCACATCGAAGAGTTCAACTCTGTCTTGGTCAACACCACCCAGACCCGTCGCCAGGAGTTGATGCGCATCTCGGAGAACTTGGTCGCATGGATGATTATTGTCAAGAAGGAAAAGGCGACCTACCACACCATGAACCATTTCAACTACGACATTAACCGCAAGTGCCTAATCGCTGAGGGTTGGTGCCCTACCAACGAGATCAATACCATCCAGACTGCTCTCCGCGGTGTGACTGAGCGCTCTGGCTCCATGGTGCCCTCGATCTTAAACGAGCTCAAGACCCACAAGGAGCCCCCAACCTTCCACAAAACTAACAAGTTCACTGTTGGATTCCAGGGCATTGTCGATGCTTATGGTATGGCCAAGTACCGTGAGGTCAACCCCGGTCTCTTTACTATTATTTCGTTCCCCTTCCTCTTCGCCGTCATGTTCGGTGATGTCGGTCACGGTATTATTGTTCTTCTCGTCGGAATTTATCTCTGCATGAACGAGCGCAAGCTTGCTCAAGTCGACGGAGAGGTAAGCACAGATACATCGTAACTTGTTCAGCTATTGTCGCCGAGTTTTGCCTGATGTATCTAACGCGTTGCATTTACGTACCGTCTGTATCTTGCTTAATGCTGATAGATGTTCCAAATGGTCTTTGGCGGTCGTTACATTGTTCTTCTCATGGGAGCTTTCTCACTCTTTACAGGAATGATGTACAACGATATCTTCTCTCGCGCCATGCCCTTCTTCCAGTCTGGGTGGGACTTCCATGTCCCTGACGACTACCCTGGCAAGACTGTGATTGTCGCTGAGCCCAACGGCCATACTTATCCCTTCGGTATCGATTACGCTTGGCACGGAACCGACAACTACCTCCTCTTCACCAACTCGTACAAGATGAAGATGTCGGTCATTCTGGGAGTCATCCACATGTCGTTCGGT
This sequence comes from Linnemannia hyalina, assembly GCA_019671135.1. Classification (NCBI taxonomy): domain Eukaryota; kingdom Fungi; phylum Mortierellomycota; class Mortierellomycetes; order Mortierellales; family Mortierellaceae; genus Linnemannia; species Linnemannia hyalina. The sequence continues at coordinate 356,294 of JAHRHY010000008.1, read as the reverse complement.
ATCTGCATGGTCTACTACAACGCCAAGTTCTACCGCAAGCCCATTGATATCATTGCAGGTTTCATTCCTCAGATGATCTTTATGCAGTCTTTGTTCGGATACTTGACGCTGATGATCCTCTACAAGTGGACTGTAAACTGGTTCGAGACCGATGCTGCTGGTCATGCCGTCCGCAACTCTCCCCCCAGTTTGCTTAACACTATGATTTATATGTTCCTCAGCCCTGGATCTGTCGCCGACGAGGATCGTCTCTACCCTGGACAGGTAAACTATCTCGAGAATACATTACAACGGAAAGCCGTCCACAACACCACACATGTTCTAACAACATCTCTTTTGTTTTCTTCCTTTCCAATTAGGCGTTTGTGCAAGGATTGTTGGTGCTGATCGCATTCATCTGCATTCCCTGGATGTTGTTTGTTAAGCCATACTATCTCAAGTGGGAGCACGGCAAGGCCCGCGCCATGGGTTACCATCAGCCCTCGGAGCACAATGTCCGTGTCAGTACTGACAGTACCCGCTCGGAGGAGGCCGCTGGAGCTGTTGTTGCTGAGGAGGTTGAGGGCGAGGAGGAGTTTGAGTTCTCGGAGGAGTTTATCCACCAGGTTATTCACACGATCGATTTCTGCCTGAGTTGTATCTCCAACACGGCTTCGTACTTGCGTCTTTGGGCCCTGTCTCTTGCTCACGCGCAGCTGTCGGAGGTTCTGTGGGGCATGACCTTGGGCGTCGCCTGGGGATTCACGGGAACCCTTGGCGCGATTATGACGGTTGCGATGTTCTCCGTCTGGTTCTTCTTGTCTATCTTCATTCTCGTCGGCATGGAGGGTCTCTCTGCCTTCTTGCACGCCCTCCGTCTCCACTGGGTTGAGTTCAACAGCAAGTTCTACATCGTAAGTGCCATTTTTTTTATCTTTCATCGGGTTTGCTGCTTGTTGTAATGGTGTCAGAGAGCTAATATGTTTTTTTTTTTTTTTTTTTTTTTTTTTTTTCGTGTGGCGTTTTGTCATATATTAGGGTACTGGTTATGCTTTCCAGCCTTTCTCGTTCGCCACCGTGCTCTCGGAGAAGGAGACCGTTTAAATCTCAGGATTCATGAAACCATTCTCCCAACCCCCCCAAAAAAAAATGAGCTGGATCTTACATGTCATAGTAGTCCAGCGAGGAATACACATTTAACCGAACGTCGTTCTTTTTTTTTTTTGCCCGCGATGATTGGATCGCCTGGTTCGTTGCGGGGTGATAGAAAAGGAGCATATGGTGTGGGACGGCAATATAGAACGATGGGCTTTTGTCTACCCACACTTGTTATTATCTATTCTAAAATAAATGTTTCTTATGAGTGATGATGATTACGATAAACACAAGGGCATTCTGTTCCGTGCTTCTGTCTTTGTTTGTTTGTATGCTCTGTTCGTCTGGTGTGGAGCAATGTTGTGGAGAGGGGTTATGGTTTAGTAGTCAGATAGATATATTGTCGGATAGATGTATTGGGGAGAACTCCACTCGCAACGGTTTGGAGACGAAAGACAAAGAGAGTTAGAGAGAGAGAGAGAGAGAGAGAGAGCTTCTGCCTGTCAGTCTGCTCACTCTGCTTTTCCTTGCTTTGAGGTGCGAGAAGGAAACAAAACAAAACAGAGAGATGGCTGTTCTGTTTGGTTGGTTTCGATCGTCGAGCAGACGGATAAAAAGTTAATTATTTGCAAGTATCATTTTCACGAGCATGTTCCTCCTCGTCTTTGTTGTTGTCGTCTTGCGCTCATCATTGGAGTGCATGACGGTGAACCGTAATTACCATCATGAGGCGCCAGATGGACTATAAACAAAAAACACTAGCTCTCATACTCGCCTGTCTCCTTCTCCTCCTCCTGTGTATCTGTTCTGTCCTGGCTTGGGGAAGGACTCTGTTGGAATAGGAAGAAAAGAGAAGAGGCGGAGGAAGAAGAAGAGGAGGAGAAGGTGTTGGGGACTGACTGATTGGATTAGAACCATGGTCTGCATGTACTCCTTTGTCTTCTCCTCTTTTTTCATGTTCTGGACCTTTTTCTATTCCCCATACTCTCTACTCTCACCTATCTTGCTTGAGGTGATGACACCCTCTTGGTGCATTCTTGTTTTGGTGCTTTTCTCCTTTTTCCTCCATCTCTTCCTTCTCCCTCTAATACACGGGAAGGACAAAAGTTGACCATAAGAGCAAGTAGATAGGATGCACAAAGAAAGGAATTGAGCAGGAGGGATGCTTTTCTCTCTCTGTCTCTCTCTCCCTCTCTCTCTTTCCTCCTTGCACTTGCTTTCACGGTCACTGTGCCTTATCATAGAAAATGGACGTCAAAGATAATTCCTACCTAGACGATAAGACAAAGAAAGAGCGGAGCAAATAAATAATTTTGCAAAATGATAAGCTCAGGCGCGAAGATAACTGCCTACCCATTTCTACCATGTTTTCCTACACACTACCACCCTTCTCACTAATGTTCACCGCCACTCCCTATCTCTCTCTCTACTCTTCTTTAGCCGGGTTTTGTATGTTATCGGTCGTACTCTCATCCCACCCCTGTCATCTACGGGATTCTAGTTATTTGATTGGTGTGACAGAACACTAGAAAGAAGGAAGAGTCGAAAACGGGACGGGGGAATTGTTGGGAGATGTGTAGGGTACAGTTACTGTTACTGTACCGGCACATTTACAGTACCGGTAGTGTGTCCTCCTTGGCGGATCAATCCCAATCCGCTTCAGCTCTCGCCTCGCTCACTACTCCCCATTTCTCATTCTAGACTTTTTTTTTTTTTTTTTGTTTCTATTTTTTATTGCAGCTGCACCAGTAGTGAGGCGTAGAAAACGAACTATGTAAGTTTTGACGTACTGTACTCTCACAAAAGAGGCATCGTTTTTATCGTTTTTTATTTTTCTGTTTGAGAATAACAGAGGTTGCTTTCATTTAAGGAGCCATTCAATCGACTAAGGCAGTTGGAAAAAAGCACTCCTGAGTGAGAAGGGAAGAAGAGAGGAAGGCTCATGTTCATTCTATGTAAGACTATTTGCCTGGAGAGGAATATCGAGAGGTGAAAAGTAGAGAGTGCCCTGATCAAGGTCACCGAGCCATCTTTCGGTGGGCACCCATTAGGGAACTCTTAGTGCCAGTCATTCAATGGTCAAGCAGAGCACGGTAGCCTGCTAAGGTAGTCGACGAGGTGATGAATATTGTCTACGGACTCGCTATCCACCTCTGAAATGTGTCCACATGTTGGATGTATCATCCATAATTAGTGAGGTGCAAGAAACGTATCTTAGTCTCATTGACAGTTCCTTTTCATACTCCTCAATCCTCATATCTCATATCGTCAGCGTTATCATCGCTCACGTTTGTGCCTGAATGGCCCTTGAAATGGGAGGAAGTAACATGTCGAGAGCCATATCAGCATCCATTTTGTTTGTTATTATGGCTGAAGTGGAAGAAGTAGCTATCATTTTCGATGTCAGCGACACAAACACATTATTCATAGAGAAAAAAATCCAAGACGCAATGATAACGAGGATAAGGAGGCACCAAGAGAGCGCAATCGAGGCAGGTAAAGAAGGGACAGACGGCAATTGTCCAAGAAAAGACGAAAAAAAAGTAGTGCAGAAAATAAATGATAACGCTAGAGCAAGTGGAGAATGAAGCGGAGGTGATTTTTTGAAATGCTATCATGGGCAAGATAACACCTCCACCCCCCCTTGGGTCTTATCTTCAAGCCTTGAGCGAGATGAATAAAAGTAGAGGGCCAACCCTCCTTTTGTTCACTCGTTGTTTTTTTTCTTCATCCTCTCCCTTCTCTTTGACATCCATGGTTATGTTTTTTTTCTTTGTTTGCGTTTGCGTTTGTTGTTTGTTGTCATTTTGGCAAGACAGAAATGCCAAATGGTTGCACAAAAAAACAAACAAAAAACAAAGAACGTAAACAAACCACCCCCCCCACGCACTCAACCTCTGCCCTGAATCCTGTCCCCGGACACGAGCACCATCCTATCTCCATCCTCCCCCTCTCCTCCACCTACATCTTTCTCGTATCATCAACAAAAAAAAATAGGTTTGTTACATGGTTTGTACAACTTTTTGGGTTATAGGAAGGAATGAAAGAACGAGGCCGATCAGGCTTTGTTTATTTGTTTTTCTTTAAGTGTAATAAGCTACCGTGGTGGCAGGTTTGGCGAGCCGAGTCAAAAAGGATGGAGATGGACAACCCACGTTCTAAGAGGGGACAAGAGAGGATGGGTGATTGGAACGGTCACTGAACACAGCACAGTACACACTAGGACTATCACTTCTCTTTCTTTTCCATGCAATTGATCCACCTCGGTCCCCTGCCACTGAAAGTTCAATCAACAAACGATCAATAGTAATAGAGAAAGAGAGAGAGGGGATGGGCTGTCAGAAGGGAGCCGGTTCGGTGATTTTTCCCTGCGTATGTTCGGTTATTCCCTTGCTGGCCACAAACCTTCATCCACTTCACCCTTGGACTATCGAAAAAAAAAGAGTTCAGTTCTACTTCGTCAACATTCATTACTTTTCCACTCAAACATTCCCCTCAACACTCCTTCCATTTACACAGTGCAGCCAACTCTCTTTCTCTTATCAAGCAGTTGTGTCTATGTTCTGCATCTTCATTCATTTTGGGAAGGCAATTCGGCTAAAACCATATCTGTCCAAGAGAGATGATAACATGGAGTGTCATAATTGTGCAGTACTTGTGTACATTGCGCACGATACGATAATGGATAATCAACAACAACAACAACAACAACAACAATAACAACAACAACAATAAATCAAATCAATTTATGAGCCAACCAGCCTAGCTTCGTGATGGGAACAACGATTGGAAAACTCTGTTTGCAGGTCCGTCCCCTCTTACACTTCTTCAAAGAAAAACAATCTGAGTCTGTCTCTCATTTGTTCACGGATACAAGATTTCAGGGCTACTTATTTTTTATTGTTGACATTCAACATCACCTTCACTCAGACTTTGTTCGTTATCTCTTCTTCCTCTTAATTCTTCACGAGCATCTTGTGCAACCACAGTAATGGGACAGTTTGAACAACGACAACAGTGAAGAGAGAGAGGAGTTGAACCAAAATTGGGCTCGAGTCCGACCTTAGGAACAAGACGAGCGAGATTATGCGAATACTTGCCCTTGAATACCTACCCCTTCCTTCTCACACTTCATCTTCACCCCTGGCCCTCGTTCTATCTTTTTTTTCTTTTTATGTCCATTCCGCGTATGGGTTTTTTTTAAAGTACCTGAGACCGACAGTTTGGGCGTATGGGCCCATTCCCTCGTCCTTGTTTCCCACCCACTCTTGTCCCTTATCCCATTCCCTCGTTTTCTCACTATCTAGTGAGCAGTAGTCATTTTGTTCGTTTGTATTTTCTCCCATGAGATAAGTCAAAAAATTGGGGGGTAACGAGTCGGTTCAACAAAAAGATAAACCCTACTCTTCATTCACTGGTCCACTGTGTCAGCCAAACAGAGAAGGATCTACCTCGGGCTGAGTATGCACTCTTATCTCTCTACCTCTTCGTTCGTTCCAATTGACCAAAAGGAGAAAAAAAGAGGCTGGGGGAGAGAACTCTCTTACGTGCCTGAGATACAGGGCACAATCGAAGGAAAAGAGAGAGAGAGGGGGGGGGGTTAGTGATTTGGCGGCACAGAACCTGTTTTGTTTTGCTTGAAACTTTGGTTGTTTTTCTCTATCTCTACCCACATTTAATCCCTTTAGCTTTCTATCCTTCTCGTCGGTTTTTTGTTGTCGATGTTGTTTACTATCAAGAAAAATGGTGGGGGGGTGGATTTCGCACGAATGGTCATTCCTAGAACCGATTTTCTAGGACACCTCCTAATGCTAGGTCACCTTGACATTGTTTGATTTTCTCATTGACAAATCATGGATGAATTAGCCTGCCGTGCCGAAAAAGGGGTTAAGCCATAATTCAAAAAGCCACCCGCCCTTGGCTTAACAATCATCTTGCTGGAGTTCGAAGATGGGTGGCTCTTTGGTTGACGAACTGGTTTATTGGTTGACTGGCTGGCAGATGGAGTAACATCCATTCAAAAGCCTGGTTTCCTTGAGCCGAAAGAGTTTTTGTGGTTCAAAAACATGGTTGACTGGTTGAATAGCTGGCGGATGGAGTGGATGATACTCTATTCAAAAGCTACAACGCCATTTTCGATCATCACTCCCTCAACCGTCTTCGATCACTTGACCTCGTCCTTGGTGAAGCTTGTTTTCTGTTGCTTTTTTTTTGCTATTTGTTTGTATTTGTGTTGATCGGTGGGTAGTTTGTGATGGCCAAGAAAGCGGACCATACAAGCACAAGCATGCATATTTCTTTTTCCGCTTGTTTTCACTCCCTCCTTCTTTCAATACAAGAGGAGAGGCGTATTTTTTCTTGTCCATTTACAATGCTCGGCAGTGGTGAGTTGGTTTCGTAGTGTACATGCAGCTCCAGGTTAGACTAAAAAGCAGGTCAGGTCATGCTTTCACTTCTCTCTGTGAAATTCTCGCCTTACTCGCCTTTTGCTCTTTGCTGTATTATGCAACGAAGGATACAAAGCAATATTCATGCTCGGTCAAGGTCAACATTGGAGTCCAGCTGGGAAAATAAAAAAAATAAAACACATGGAGGCCGTCAACTCACATACACTTGTGTCTGAAGAAGGAAGTTCCGAGAGGTACATCCTTATTTTTCGGTGCATTTTGGAGCATCCAGGCACCGGCATGCAAAATAAAACTAACATGCTTTTTTGTTTTGTTACTCAGCAAGACCCAAATATGGTTGCGGGGGCACAAGAGAAGAAGAACATGCTCTTGTCTTCTGGTTCAGTCGTCTGACTGAACTAAGGAGAGAAAAAAAGAAATGAACCCCCGAAAGAAAGACCTCGCATACTAACGAGTTAGTGGCATGAGGAGAATAAGAGGGCGAAAGCGAGAGAGCGGATACGAAATAAAAAAAACGTACCGATACTGTACACGGAACAAAAGGAACCCAGAGTCTCTTCATTGTCTTTTGTCGCATGGAGCTGCAATGTCACTGGTCAAGAGTCGATGCCATTGATACTTGCAAAGTGTATCGCTGCTTGAAATAACGCAACACAACAGTCAGGTACATCCATTGCTAGTGTCCAAGTTTTAGCCCCAGATATGAATTGTAACAAGTATTCACCTCACCTCACCATCGTCTCACCCCGCCTTTCAACCTCCTCTCATCGTTGTAGCTGAACCTAGAACCAATTGCTTCTGGCGTTGTTTTTAGTTCTTCATCTCTTGTTTCTTTACCCCAACAAGAACACTTCTTCATCTCCTTTCTGGTTTCCAGCAATTGGTTGAAGGGGAATTGTTTGGAAGCAAAAATGTGTGCGTGTGTTGTTAGAGAATAAAGGGCTTATCGTTATCACTACCTAGAAATGTTTGTTTACTTTCCGCTGTTGTGTGTGTGTGTGTGTGTGTGTGTGTGTCCGTGGCCTTATTTTGACGTACTCATCCCTGTCCCTGCCTTGTTTGTATCTGTTGTTGTTGTCCACACTCCTCTCTCCTCCTGTCAGCTTACAGGACATAATAAAACAAGAATACTAAATAATATTTTTTTATATTGTAACTCGATTGCGAGTGTCGGCGAACTCTATTTTCTAGTCGACAAGATCGTTTCAGCCAATCAGCGCACGATAGACCTTTTTGATTGGACATCTCCACCCACACGGTGACACAAACCAAGCGACCATAACCTCTATAATATCAAAAAGTCTTACATTTAATCTTTTCAAGGTCAGAGAGTGAAAGTGGAGGGATGTGTCCGTGGGTTGGGGGTTGGGGTTGAAGTTCTTTTTGTTTGCCGAGTAGTGCTGTTAGTAACTGTCAGTGTTTCTCCAACAAACAGCCAGCGAGGGGCAGTGCTTCAAGAACTGTCAATAAGAAAAGATAACAACTGATTGTTGTAGAGGGCGTCAACAGAAATCAGAGTGCGTATTTTCCTAATCCCTTCTAAAACCACCACAACAACAACATAAACAAAAAAACACAAGATACGACAAACAAAAGAAAAGGTAGTGCGAGCGGGTTACATGCTATCGGGCTTGTGGAAATGGACACAACACAAGACAAAATAAAGTTGAATTTTTTGTGTTCCCTTGAAACGATTGACAAAATGTTGCTAGCCCTCACTAAGGATTGAGAAAAGAGGGTGAGAGGGTATATCGTCCATGCCCACAAGGGAGCATTAGAGTGTTGTCGATTTTGTTGACATGCTTTGTTTACTCGTTGGAAATGGTTATCTCCAACTATCTGATTGAGACAAAAAATGAAAGGGAGGAGAGACAGGAAGAGGAGGATGCATAGTCATTTGGACATGATCAACCTGTCTCTTCTTTTCGTTCTAGAGCGCAATTCATGCCATGACCATCATCACGGCCCAAAACAGTTAACAAACAAACAATATTAACCAGGATAAGAAAGAACCTTTTGCTGTTGTTTGTCAACAAAAGATAAACCTATTTCAGCACCATCCTTTCCTTTTCTTTCCTAGGAGGGATTTGGCAAATATGCATTAGTTGGGAATCAAGAAAGAAAAGGAGCCAGCAGCTCAAGTCGCTCTCAGTGACGGATAATCATCGGAATAAAGTCTCCTCGGCTGGTTGATTTATGATTTGTCTCCCACATCGGACATTTCTTTTTTTTTTTTTTTTTCTTTGTGCAAACCATCGCCCCACACGTCTCTCCACAGTAGGGGCGAAGAAGTAATAATTGTAGAGGGGAGGAGATCTCGTTGGTTACATTGGGATGTTCCACGGCCGCGTGCACGTAATGTGGTGAATCGACCCAATGAGAAGTCCTCTTGGCTTGGCTAACTAGCGCTAAGAAGATAACGATTGCCCAATTTGTTGACCCAGGGCTTCTTGGATGGTCATCCCCCCCTTAAATATGCCCAATTAGAAAACGTTCATTTCGGTACTTGTAACAGTACATGGTTGGGGTAGAAGGAAGGAAGGAGGGGAGAAGGGTTTAGAGATTGCGTGGAGAAATACGCTCTGAATGAGACTTGATAAGGATGTTTTTCGTTTCTTTGGTTGTGATCAATAAGGGCTCGAGAACGTGTATAGATCGGACTCGCAAAAACTTGTGAGAGAAGCAAGGAAAAGGAAGATGCATGGTTTGACAACCTGGAATGAAGGCAAGGGTCTTTCATGCAAAGTTAGCGATGGTTCTTTTTTCTTGTTCTGAGCATTTGCCAAAGATACAAGCACGTCCTCCCCACACATACATTCACGAAAAAGAACAACGTCAATAAAGAAAAACAAAGCTATCTCTCCGCGCCATCATGTCGCGCTTCAAAATCCCCAAAAGATCCTCCTCCACAATGCCTCTCTCCTTTATTCAAAGTTTTGTTTTCTTCTTCCTCCACATGCGTAAGTACCTACAAGTGATATCTACATTGAGGGGGAGTAGCAGCATAGAAAACCAAATTGGATTTTTGTGTTTGTGTTTGTGTTTGTGTTTGTGTTTGTGTTTGTGTTTGTGTTCATCTTTGTGAGATAAGCAAGAACAACACACCAGCCTTTTGCCTCTTCTCTTTCCCTCTCCTCTCCTTTGCCTGTGTGTTGGTGTGCTTCGCCGAGAAGCAGACGAAGTGGGACTGCTATTTAATCTTTGTTTATGTTTACTGATAACGTGTTAGTGGCGTGTAGATTAGCTTTCACTCTCTCAAACTCTAACTTGACCCAGGTCCACGGACAAAACAAAACAACAACAGCTAACTGGCCTGACCGAAAAATGTACCATTGGCAATGCAAATGGGTTGACAATCTCAAGGGACAAATGAGGGAGAGGCTGCCCCTATCGTTCATTCGTTGGGGAAAGAGGAAGAACAATGGTCTTGGGTGCAGTTGGACCCTGATGATTGCAATCGGCACTAGTCCAACAGGGGAAAGAAACTCATCCGTCCTTTTTTTTTTTCTTTTCTCCGCACAAGAAAGAACAAGCATTCAGGTGTACAGCTTGTTCTTACTTTGTGAGAAGCAAGAGGTAACCAGTTCAGGGTTCATTCTCCTCCTTTTCTTCAAAGGGAGAACTACGCACCTGAAAATAAAGGGTCAATTTGACCCGGATGGTTCAAATGAGGAGCTGAAGGAGACCCTGCCGTGGATAATATTTTACCGTGCTCGGTTGAACATTCCTTTTTCCCCCCCACCTCCCCTCCCCCCACAGAAACAAGATGAAAACCTGTGTAAAATGAAACCCTGAAGAATGAATACTTTTGCAATTGAATTGATTCGAGTGAGATGTCAATGCCACTAGAAAACCCTAATCAAATAAAAAAAGAGCAGTTTGAGTTCACCCAACTTGAATACACTTTCCTCCTCCCTCATTTTGCATGTCAAGGTTAGTTCCAGCGCAAGTGTGCATGGAAACGGTTGTCCCTTTTGTCGTTTCCTTTCTTTATGCGTGTGGAGGGAGGTAGTATTTATTCATTTAGTTATTCATTCATGCTTGTTTGAATTAGAAAAAAATGAAGTATTCTGTCATTGGTATCTGACCCTCTTTCTCTCCTTTCCTTCGCCCCTTTGACATGTCCATGTCACTCCTTTTTTAGCCTCATTCCCCTTTTGGTGCAATACTCTCTCCACTGCTCTCTTTCCCTTCCTTTTCGCTTACCTCTCCACGGATCCCAAAAGAGAAAACACCAACCTTCTTCACACTCGCCCATCTTCTTTTCTTGAACCGACTTTTCTATAAAAGACGGCGTTTCCCCGCAACTCTTTTCTTGCTCTTCACTGTTCTCTACAGCCATCTCCTCTACCACCTACCTTCCTCTTCCTCTACTTCCTCTTCGCTTTGTACATTTCTCTTTCACTCCCCCCCCTTCCTTCTGTATATTTTCTCTACTACCACTCTTAATTTAATACTCCCCACCATCCCTTCTCGTCCTTGAACACTTCAACCATGTCCAAGTACTCCCTTTTGAACAACGTCTATTTCTTGGGCGGTTTCGCCACCATGGGCGGGTAAGCAACCTTTTACATTTTCATCCCTGCTACTGTCTGCTGAAGAAATGAAATCTATCCTCTACAATGTATGATCGATCGATCGATTTTTTTCCTAACCTTCCAACCCCTCCTTTTTTTCCCATGCTTATAGTATGCTCTTTGGTTTCGATATCTCGTCCATGTCTGGAGTCGTCGGTACTGAACGTTACCAGAAATACTTCAACTACCCCTCGTCCTCCCTCCAGGGTGGTATCGTCGCCGCCATGGCCGCCGGTTCCTTCTTTGGTGCTCTCCTCGCCGGTCCCCTCGGTGACAAGATCTCTCGTAAGCGCACCATCATGCTCGCCGCGACCATCTGGATTGTCGGATCCATCATCCAGTGCGCTGCCCAGAGCACTTCTATGCTCATTGTCGGCCGTATCATCAACGGTGTCGCTGTCGGTTTGGCTTCCATGATGGTTCCCGTCTACCAGTCCGAGATTGCCCCCAAGAACATCCGTGGTCGTATCGTCTCCCTCCAGCAGTGGGCCATCACCTGGGGTATCTTGATCCAATACTTCATCCAGTACGGTTGCTCCTTCATTGAATCCGATGCCGCCTTCCGTATCCCCTGGGGTATCCAGGTCGTCCCCGGTATCATCCTCCTTGCTGGAATTTCCATCTTCCCTTACTCTCCCCGTTGGTTGGCTGATCAGGGCCGTGCAGAGGAAGCTCTCGAGGTCCTTGCCAACCTCCGCGCCAACGGTGACAAGAACCACCCCGAAGTCCAGGCTGAGTTCAAGGAGATCCAGGATGCCATCACCTTTGACCGCACCCTCGCCGCCCGCTCGTACTCTGAACTCTTCCAGGCCCCCAACTCCCGCCGTGTTTTCCTCGGAATTACCCTCCAGTCCTGGTCTCAGTTGACTGGTATGAACGTCGCCATGTACTACATCGTCTTCATCTTCCAGGGTGCCGGAATCACCGGTCAGAATGCCAACCTCCAAGCCTCTTCCATCCAGTACGTCCTCAACGTCCTCATGACCATCCCCGCCATCCTCTTCATCGACCGCTGGGGTCGTCGTCCCGTTCTCCTCATCGGCTCCACCTTCATGGCTCTCTGGCTCTTCCTCATCGGTGGTCTCATGGGCAAGTACGGATCTCCCCTCGCAACCGACGGCAACGCAACCACCAACTGGGCCATCCAGGACAACGACTCTGCCTCCCACGCCGTCATCGCCTGCTCCTACCTCTTCGTCTGCTCCTTCGCCATCTCCTGGGGTCCCGTTTCCTGGACCTACCCCGCTGAGATCTTCCCCCTCCGCATCCGTTCCAAGGCCGTCTCCCTCGCCACCGCCTCCAACTGGGCCTTCAACTTTGCTCTCGCCTACGCTGTCCCCCCACTTCTCGAGTCGATCCAGTACCGCACCTACTTCATCTTTGGTGGCTTCTGTGTCGCCATGACCATCCACATCTTCTTCATGTTCCCCGAGACCAAGGGCCGCACCCTGGAAGAGATGGACCAGATCTTCAACTCGGATGTTCCCATCTTCAAGGCCTGGGAGGCTTCCAAGATCCCCACTGCCCCCCGTATCGACTACGACATTGAGCAGAAGTCTGAGGCCATTGAGGAGAAGAAGTAAATTTATCAAACAAGTATTTGTACTTTCAGGAACAAAACAAACTGTCCAACAAGACAGGGGCGATCCTGTCTTTTTTTATTGTTGGTTTTCTTCTCATCTTTATCTACTTGGATGTAACCAGCTTCAATACCCACTTAGCAAACTTTTATCTATTGCAATAATAAAAAACGCACCTTAAAAAAAAATCCTTACATGATGGTCACAATACAGAAAGCGGGGTAGTCGCATTGAAAAAATGGGGAGTTTAATAAGGGTAATCGCATGGGTAAAACAAGAACAAGGTGCTTGCAAAGACTAGTCGAAACAAGGGAAGGGTAAATGAGTTGCGATAGTTGCGAGGTATAGGTGTGGAAGAGCGCAGGAAAATAGACGAGAGCGAAAAGAGTTTGTAGGCACGTCAAGCAACATTGAACAGCACATCGTGGGAAAAGCAAAATTAGCAAAAGAGAAAAAGAGATAAAGGTGTCTGAGCGCAAAGCCCGAGTTACACCAAATGTCCCTTACAGGAGATAGACGGAGGAACGTGTGTTTAGCCAAACACAGATTGGAGCATCTGGTGAAGCGTCGCGCAGCTAGACTGTAGCTTCATTGTACCATAGCGGAGTTGATTTGAGTGGCGCTGGTCCAGTTGCTCCAAATACTCCTGCAACTGCGTCAAGACACTCTGCCTGGCGCCGTCTCGCTCCCGGCCATCGATCGTCAGACAGGTTCCCTCATCGGATAATGCACGGCCATCAGCACGGATTTTGCTCGCGGTATCTTTCAATCGGTGAGCGTCCATTCTGTCCAGTAGGTCGACTCGATCGGAATGATATTGTTCGATCGCAATGAGAATGTCGTTCCCTCCTTTGATCGCCTTTTGTACCTCCTCTAACGAAACAACATGAACAAAAAAATTGAAGTCAGCACTGACATCGATTATAAAGTTCGGAACCAGAGCCAACAAAAAACATCAAACGCGTCGTGTAGTAGGTTACCTTTCAGTTTCATCTGCACAGACGGATGCTGGATGCCCAGAGGATTAGCAAGACCAAGCGTGTCGGATCGGCTCGAGTGGTGCACCGGTGTCAAGACATTATATGGCGGAGAGTCGAACACGTCGTTACGTCCAACCAGAGAGGCTGTTTGGACCGGCTGTTGGAGATAGAGCTGCAGCTGAATGCAGCAGTCCATAAACGAGTTCATGCATCCCGTGAGCTCTCTGTTTGCCTTGATTGTCGTTGCTTGGGGGTTTATATCGCCTGCATGTGACGGCATCGACAACGGTCCCTTCTTGTCGACCGGTGGGCGCGGAGGGCTCTGCGTCTGGGAGACAGGACCAAGTCCTGGTCTTGCAATGGCCCCACCTCCTGGAGCAGCATGCTCGTCGTCGTATGTACTCTCAGGCAGGAGCGGAGTGTTGTCGCTAGTGGACCCTGAACGCTCACTGGTCAATACCTGATCTCGCTTGCGCTTCCGTCCAGCTTCTGAACGCTCGCCTGAAGATGAATCGCGGCTGGCATCTGATTGTTGAGGCGAAATCTTGGAGTCCGACTCGTCATAAGCAGTCGTCGCGAAAGGGGGCGACTCTGAGAGTTGCTTGACATGAGCCTTGGTCGGAGGTGTGGTGCGTTCCTGGTCGCGGCCATCGTGCACATTAGGCTCGTCACACTGGGTGGCTTCTTCCTCCTCCTTGATAACGCCCATGTATGCGTCGTCAGGCTTAGGCTGCTGGAACTCGCGAGCAGGGAGTTGACCAAAGTCGTGGATATGCCCCAAAGCCGCAGATATCGGTCGCAGGGTCTTGGTCATCGAGTGAACAAGCGCGTCGCAGTTCATGAAGAGTCTCGGCAGTTTCACGTTCATGATATCTCTGAGTTGACGTTCGATATCGATGTTGTACTGACGGACCAGCAGATCCATTTCCGTCCGCGGCTCATCCGAGAGGGGGCTGAGTGTCACAGACGAGGGGGTGGTACTCGACGAAGATGACGATGTCGATCCAGGATATGCAGTTCTTTTACGACTAAGGGGCGTTGGGATTTTAGAGACAGGTATCTGTGGGCTGGACGAGGACTGATCGTCAGATGAGCCTGCGGTCTTGACAAAAGACAGACGCGATGGTCTGATGAGGGCCAAGTTCTTGCCACTGTATTGATGTCGGGGGCATTTCCCGCCTGTGACGACAGGGTGTACGACCCGAGGAGCAGCAGAGCTTGACGAGCTTGATCCAACGTCCATGTGTGAATCTGATTCGTCGGTAACATGACCCTCTGCGGCGGACTGATCAGACGGATCGGAGTGAGACCGATGAGGCCATGGCGACACATTCTGCGAGTCCCACTGAGACGAAGCGAGGGTGGACGAGGACGAAGGCGAGATCACCGAGCTTAGTGGTGTCGGCTCGCGAGTTCTCGGGTTAGGCTTGGCAAAGGACACCTGTGGCAAGGAAGAGTGCATCGCGAACAAGGAGCCGTCGTGCACTGTGTGGTCAGGCTGGGTAGCGGAGCTCACGTGGCGAGGGTTGACCGTCGTTGAAATAGTCTGTTGCAGCTGCGAGGTTGAAGTGGGGTTCTGCTGCACGTCAGCGAAGTGTCCTGTGGCGAAGGAAGAGGTAAGTGAAGGTGAGGTCTGAAGGTAGTCGTGCTGTTGCTGATAAGGTGGGTCGCTGTAGTTGCTCTCTGTCAATAGGTTCTGACTGAAGAGAGGGTGGGGTCGACCGGCCTTTGGGTTGGTTCGACGCTGGTGCAGGAGAGAGGTTGTGGGCGAGACGATGATGGACGGGTCCCAGCGGGGAGTTGGTGGTCGCTGCTTCTTGTCTTTGGCTGACCACATAGATGAAAAGAGAGCGAGTGGTGTGTGTGTGTCAGCAAAGGGTAAAGAAAAGTGGTGGCGTCTGTTGTTTGTGAGTTTGTTTGTGTGAGGGTGGAGTGCAGAGTGTTTGTATGAGGTGAGGAGGTTTCGAGTAGAGTTGTTGCGTAGAGTGTGTTGGTGTGAAGACGAAGTAGGAGTGAGGCGAGTGTTGGTGAAGCGAAGGAAGGGAAAGAAGGGGAGAACAAGAGAAAGAGAGAAAAGAAATGAAAAGAGTTAAAATCGAATCTGAACGAATCACATCACACGCCACCAAAATATGATGCTATATGTCGGCAAATACAAACAACACGGGTGTCATTCCACGAGTCAGTCGGGCGTGAATCAACGGTGCCTGCCTCCTGTAAGCTGCTAACAACCACTTGCTGCCTCGTGACCGTTCGATACATATATTATCGCCAGGCACCCTTTCACACTCTCTGCCCTGGCGAAAGCCGCATCCGTGCTGGCAACCTCTGTGCCTTTTTCGTGTACTCGAGCTCACACACCTTCACAAAAATTGCGCCGAGCGAGGCTCATTTCCACGTCACAGAGATTACGGGCGAACAGGTTACCGTTCACAGGGGTCGGTTGCAAGACAGGTTCGCTTATCGCGCTGCTCACCTTTTTTTCTGTTTCCCTTCTTCTTTTTCCATCAACAAACTCGCCACACACCCACACATGCCTGTAAGAACATTTACTTTCACGTTACAGGAAGACACCTTCACATCAACTGCCTTCAGTGTTCGCGAGATGACACTTTATCCGACAGACAAGAAAACTACCATGGACGAGGAGGATGGCTGGAACTCAAAATAGTTTCAGGAACATCAACAAGAGAAGCGCCATGTGCCAGTTCAGCATGCCTGTGTTGCCAATCAACACTCTCATCCAGGGACTCCTTGGTGAAGCAGGAAAACTATGCTTGAGTGAGTGGCCATTACCTTGAAACTATCCGAGTCAAGAGGATGGCAGCATGGTTGCATGGGCCGAGAGTTTCAGTCCTCTCGCATCTCACAACTCAGGGCGTCAATATAGGGAGCACCCAGAGACTATACATATCCAAGACATCAACTACCAGACAGAAAAGACCAATACAACGCTCTACAGCCTTCAGAACAGGACGGACACATTAGGAATTTTTCCAGTCTCTAAATATCACCAACCCCTGACCGTTGCATCACCATCACCTTTGCTGAACTGTTATTTAGATCAATTTCGTACTACTTGTCAGTCGACAGGGCAAGACACGCCTCGCAAAGTGGTTCACAACAATGAGCCCTAAAGAAAAGACAAAGATCATCAAGGATGTCACCCAGCTCGTTCTTTCAAGGCGGACCAAAATGTGCAACTTTCTAGAATACAAAGGTATGTTGCAATGCCTCAGGAACACAATTTGGAGCGAAGAGACGGGGAGGGAATGCTTAGTCGAGATGGACGAGGAATGTCAACAAACTAATCGCGATTATTTTTTCGATATTATTACGGGTCGATTTTGTTTAGACACCAAGGTCATCTATCGAAGGTACCTACAGGAACAGAAACCCAGTTTTGCTTGTCATGAGAATTCCCGGGCCTAGTCGCTTTCATGCAAAGCTCACACCAATATCCGTTTCTTGTTTGATCGGGAATAGATACGCGAGTTTGTTCTTTATCACAGGAATCGACCCTAACGACAATGAGTTGTTGACTCTCGAGATCATTCATCGCTACGTCGAAGTCCTCGACCGGTACTTTGGAAACGTAAGTTAGCCCTCTCCCCCTTTTACGAACAAGCCATGTCGTTTGTCGCCACGCAACATCAAACGAAAATTCAATCTAACTTGTTTTACTAACCACCACTTCTTCCTTTTCTAACAACAAAAACAAACAGGTATGCGAACTGGATCTGATTTTCAACTTTCATCGTGCATATTTCATCCTAGACGAGCTATTGATTGCAGGCGAGATGCAGGAATCCAGTAAAAAGACGGTCCTCAGAGTCATCACACATCAGGACGCCATGGAAGAAGAGGAGGCCAAGGAGGAGGCAAAGAAATAAACATACGCCGAGGATATACACACTTTTTTTTTCAATCTTAATCGTTATCCTCTCTCGCCTCAACAAACAACTTATGCAGAGACAACTTACAGCCAACTTAAGACGGGATTTGGTATCGCAATAGACTCGATATCAGAGCAATAAATACCCCAAGAACCACAAGGGAGGAGTCACACCTCACATACAACAAAGAGAAACTTGACCGGTAATTATATTGGACGCCTATTATTTTATTTGTACAGGAGGGACGACTTCAGGGACACGAGAAATCATGTTCTGTTCTGAAAGGACTGGATAAAAAGAGGGCATTCCCCTTCTAGGTTCTTGTGAGAAGGCACGGAGAAATGGACCAAGAAAACCGAAGATGGAGAGCATGGCCGACCAAGAAGCAGACTGTATAGGAAGGAGGCTTTTAGGCAAAATGGTAAGAGACAAAGTCGTAGCCCATGAGGACAAAGGTAGGGATGGGGGTGGCCTTGACAGGGACGGAGACGGTCTTGGACTGGGTAGGGTTCATCTTGGCTTGTGAGTTGGGTTTGCTTGAAGGCGAGCTTGGGAGAGGTTGAGTTGGTTGGTTTGATGGTGAGATGAAGAAGGATTGAGGTACGGAAGAGGATGGTTTTATACTCGTTCGAAAATATTGAGCTTGCTTAAAGTATTGTTGTTTTCTTCTTCCTGCACCTTCATCCCTCATCAAAACATCCACCACCATCGCCAAAAGAAAGGGATGTCTCGCGCGGGCGATGGGTAAGGGTGTCAGCGTGATGGTAGTCAATGATGGACGGATGGGCGAGCCGGTTTGCTCAACAACAACAACAACAGTAGTGTCTTAACGGTATAGCGCCATATCCTCGAGTATCTAGAGGAAGAGTTACTAGATGATGTACTAGCTAGGCCGCATGTGCAGATCTTGATAGAAGCAATAAAGATAGTGGATAAACTCCTACGCGGCGGCTTCGGCATAGAACGAACCAGCCATCATGGGTTTACTCGTAGAGTGCATGTCACAGGGAAGCAAGAAAATCGTGTCGGCATAGAATGAGTGATGGTGGTGCGTGTGTGTGTGTGTGTGTGTGTGTGTGTGTGTGTGTGGAAGTAACGGTCAACAGACAGAAGCTAGCGCAATAAACTTTACCGGATCATGGTATGCAACCTGTGAAAGACGGACGCGTAGTAAAAGCGACATGTGTTGTGGTGTGTGTGTGTGTAGTATGGCTCCAAAAGACCTGTCCAGCTGCAAGGAGGGACAAGAAAATTGTTGGTGCTCACAAAAAAAACAATTCGAAAGGTGGATTATGCACCTTTATCAGAAAGATCACAACTGTTGGGGAGTGAGGGAGAGCAAGAGAGGGAGAGCAAGAGAGGGAGAGCAAGAGAGGAAGAAACAGAGGGTTTCCTGTGTTTGGGTTATCTCCAACGTTCTTCGTTCGTTCTTCTACCCCACACCTGCATGTGGCGCTAAGGGACAGTGCATCAGAGAAACACGTCGAGGATCAAAGTTCGAGATCGCGCCTTTCCCCTATTCGCCTAGTCCCAAAAATAATCATCATGGGACATCATCATCATCCTTTGAACTATCACTCCTCCCCGCGTTTTTTCTTTCTTTGAACAATAATATTATTACATTCGGAGGAAACGAAGGAAGAAATCTTAGAGCTTCTTGTAGATACGGACAAAGTGGCGCATGTTCTCGAGTTTGAGAGGGTAGGTGAGACTGGGCGGACACCGGTACCAGGTGGAATCGTCCTGGTACACAACCTCGAGACTCTTGAGGTGGTCCAGTAGCATGTACACCATGTATGTCCGCTCTCCCACTTTCAAGTTCGAGAACGATCCTGCACTATCCACCACCTATTGACGGACATTGAGATAACAACAACATGTCAAGATTAGTACCGCGGAAGAGAAAGATGAAGCAGATCTCGAGAAGTAGATGAACTAGCGACTACCCTGTCAACTTACGAGCATATGGGCGCCAGAGGGCATGGCGGCGACGATCTTAGCGACCAAGAGCATGGTCCGCTTCTTGTCCTGGAACAGCTCGTTCAACACAAACATGAACGTGATCAGATCCGCTTTGGCCACTCTTTCCAACAGCCCCTCGGACAGATCCAGCACATTGCCGACCTCGGTCTCACACTGCAGGCGTTCAGGGCCCAGGACCATCCTTGATCGGACCACGGCCTCCATGGGTTCCAAGATCGGCGACCAGTTGACGTAGTCTTGCATAACGATTGTGACCTGGTGCTTATTGACTTTTGGCTTCTTAGCCTTCGTTTTTGTTGTTGTTGGTACTGGAGTAATTTCTGACGCTTCTGTAGGTGATGATGGATCCTGTGTTGACTCTACTGAAACGGCAAGGTTCTCCATCCCGAGCGTAGTAGTGGTCTCTTCAGCGCCATTGGTGTCCTTGGTATCCTTGGTATCCTTGGCCATCTCCTCCGCCTCTCCCTTTCCGGCCTTGGTCGACACCTTCTTGACCTTCTTAACCTTAACCACAGGATTGGCATGCACCATCGCCGCCGAAATACCCACCAATTCACTCCCAGCGCCCGAACCAATACATAAAATCGTCGAAGGCCCCTCAAGAGTCTTCATCAGGATCGGATGTGCCATAAACAAATGGTAATAGCAGAGCGCGCGACTAGGAGCATATCGTGCACTGTAGACGGGTAAATGTTCGGGGTTCTGGAAGACTGCATCATAGTTCCGGTCAAAGAAGTGGGATTTGATGGTTTGGAGGGTTGTTTCGAAAGAGGGGAGGTTGAAAGCTTCTTGGCAGGACTCTCTGACCACGTTCAGGATGTCTATTATTGAGAGGGGAGAGAAGAGGGTTTGGTGTATGAGGTTGATGTGAAAAGTTGAAGTGAGCAACAGAAATAGGCCAATTGACACGGAGTATGAGCTAAAGGTCGTACGCTGGTCGGGACTGCGGCCAAAGACCTTCCTGGGATCGTTGGCGATGGCGGTGGCCTTCTTCTTGTCTTCCATGGAGGAGTGAATGGTATGGTGGAGTACAAGGTTCGTTGTGAGTGAGGTGCCGTTACAAAAAAAAAGGTGTTAAAACCATTTGGATTATCAGCAGTCACGAAATTAAATTCACTAATAAACAAAAACAAGACCCTTGCTTTTTTTCTTTTTTTTTTTTACGTTGTCCATGCACACTTGAGTACAATACAGGCACAACCTTCATTCATTCATTCCATCGCCAAGCTACTCAAACGAAATACCCAAGACTACAAACTGCGAGTCTGAGCTCATATATCCACCGGGCACTTCAATTGAACCACCCTATCAACAACACCAACAACAACCTACATACAACAGCCTAGAACCATGGCAAGAGGAGGCAAGCGCGGAGGCGGAGGAGGTGGAGGCAGAGGAGGAAGGAGCAGTGGCAAGGGTGGCAGTAGTAAAGATTCCAAAAAGTCATCCGGAAGAGTCTCTGGACGTGGTACCTCCAACCCCTCAGCAGCAGAGACTAAAGCACCCAAGAAGTTTGGACAACTGAGTCGCAAGGAGCGTGACATGATGGAGGAGTATGGAGAGTTGGTTCCCCAGGACTTTGAGGAGGACGAGTCTGACCGCGTTGCGTAAGTGATTGATCGTTTTTGCAGATGGATCTTGTTGGTGTGAATAGGTTTGGCTTTGTTGCTAACTGATATATGGTACGATCTGAATAGTTCGTTCCGCAAGGTGGTCAAGGAGTCGGATCTGGATTATCAGTCAGCATTGAAGAGAGACCGTGAGATGGCTTCGGACGATGAAGTGGAAGAGGACGAATATAAACTGGACCGCCCATCAAAGTTCAACAAACTGTTGGGGATCTTGAAGAAGAGCTCGAAGCGTCAGGATGAGTGGAAGAAGCGCAAGCTTGAGGAGGAGGGTCTTGAGGATGTTGAGGATGATGAGGATGCTGAAGTTGAGGAAGAAGGTACTTTTTTTTGACTTTGAAATTTGACCTTTGGGGGAATCATCTTCTGTGTGCTTTGGAAGAAGGTAATACTAACTGCGCCTTGTCTTTGTTATAGTTGTCACACTCACGGAGGCTGAGAGAAAGGCGTTGATCAAGAAGCATGGCAAAGGATACCTGCAGGCGCTCGATGGTGAAGATGGTGACGAGGATCTTCAGGGTGAGGACATGGAAGGTGAAGAGGCCGGTGAGGCCGAGGAAAACGCCGACGAGGAGGAGGCCGAGGAACTCGCAGAGCAGCAAGAGGAGGACGACGTATCTGACGATTCTGACGAGGAGGAAGTTTACAAAAAGTCAAGTATGTATCTCCGCTGTTGCTGCGTTCAGAAGTGCTGTTGGTGTGAACGACCCTTGATACATGATCGCTAACGGATACATATACTTTTTTGTGTTTCATAGATGACAAGTTCGATCGCCACTTCAGTGATATGGTGACACCACTGTTGGCACCCAAGGTGGCGGTTGTGGAGTTGGCAGGCAACAAGTGGAAGAGCGTCTCGTACGAGGATCCCATTCTTCAGCGCGTAGAAAAGTTTGACACCGACAATGTGGAAGGACAGCAGCGCAAGGACGAAAAGGCCAAGAAGAACAAGCAAATGGATCTGGAATCGCTCAAGATCAAGCAGCGTATCCATTCTCACTGGCCAGAAGTCAACGAATCCGTTCAGGAAGCAGCAGGAAAGTCATCGTCATCAAAGATCTTTACACCCCTGCAGCAGGCACTGGTCGAGCCCATGACGGAATACAAGGACATCCTTTTCACCAACCGCACTCTCCAGAACGCTAAGGAGATCCGCAACCTCTACACTCTGCACGCCCTCAACCACGTCCTCAAGACCCGCGACCGTATCTTAAAGAACTCTGGAAAGCTCCAGCGCCACCAACAGAACCCTGAGGCGTCGGCAATTGTTCCTGAATTCAGGGATCAAGGATTCACTCGTCCCAAGGTGTTAATTATTTTGCCGTTCAAGAACACTGTTGTTGACGTTGTCGAGTCTTTGATCAAGCTTAGTGGATCGACGCAGCAGGACAACAAGAAGCGGTTCTTTGATGAGTTTGGAGCTGAGGACGAGGAAGTTGATCCCAGGGATGCCGACCGTCCAGGTACGTTATTCACAGCGTGTTCATTGTGCTCAGTTGGAACTCGATTACCTCTTGCGTTGGTACTAATTCTTCTACATTTTATTGCGTTCAATATTTCTTAGCTGACTTTTTGGAGACGTTCAGGGGCAACATCGACGATCACTTCCGTGTGGGCATCAAGTTCACACGCAAGACGCTGAAGCTGTACTCTGATTTCTACTCTGCCGACTTGATCCTTGCCTCGCCCCTGGGTCTCAAGACCGTCATTGGAGCTGAGGGCGACAAGAAGCGGGATGTCGATTTCCTCTCATCTATTGAGGTTGTCATTGTTGACCAGACCGACGATATGCTCATGCAGAACTGGGACCACTTGGAGGTAACGCAAGGCTCTTGTTGTGTTTTTGTATGATACTTTTATTTGTCTCATGAATGCTAATTTTACTCTGTTTACCTACAATGTTTAGACGGTGTTTGAACACATGAACATGATCCCCAAGGACCCCCACGGGTGCGACTTCTCCCGCGTCCGCAACTGGTGCCTCGACGGCCGGTCCAAATACGTTCGCCAAACCCTCATGGTCTCCAACTTCATCACCCCCGAAATCAACTCCTTCTTCAAAAAGTTCTCCCGCAACGTCGCCGGTAAAGTCAAAATCACCCAACCTTACCTCGACGGATCCATCGTCGACGTCGTTCCCCTCGTCCAACAAAACTTTAACCGCATCGAAACACGCACCCTCGCCCAGGCGGACGAAGCCCGCTTCCAGTATTTCATCACTCAGACGTTACCTCAGTTGCGTCGGTCGGCTGTGACACAGACTCATACCATGATCTACATCCCCTCGTACTTTGACTTTGTCCGCTTGAGGAACTATTTCTCCGAGAACAAGTACTCCTTTGCCGCCATCTGCGAATACACCTCCAACGCCAACGTTTCCCGTGCCCGTTCCAGTTTCTTCCACGGAGAGGTCTCCTTCCTCCTCTACACCGAGCGTTTCCACTTCTTTAGACGGTACAATATCAGAGGCACCTTCCATCTTGCCTTTTATGGCCTCCCCGACCACCCACAATTCTACCCCGAGATGTTGAATCTCCTCGCGTTGCCTGCGGCAGCAGGGAATGAAAAGTCGAGGTCGAAACATGCGGCTGCTACAGGGTTTGAGGACAGGGCCATGTCGTGTACTGCGCTGTTTACGAAATATGATTTGTTGAAACTCCAGAGGATTGTGGGCACTGAGCGCGCGAATAGTATGTGTAAGCAGGAGGGACGCGATCTCTTTGTCTTTACGTAGATGTTCTTTTTTTTTCTTCTTTACATTAGCTTTTCTCCTGTTTCTGGCATTTGTTCTTCGCATTTTAGTTTTCATAAATAATCTCAACACCGCTTGCTATCCCCAATGTAATCTATTGATAATGCGTACCTTTCAACGGTTTCTCGGCAATGGGTAGGAAGAAGGGGCGTTCGGAACAAGGTTTTTGTTCACGTGTGTGTGTGTGTGTGTGTGTGGCAAGTGTCATCCGTTCGCGGCTAAGGCAAGAAAGGGAAGGGAGGAGGGGTGTTCATTGAGAATAGGAAAATCGGGTCCATGATACGTGACATAATGGGGGGACCCATTCGCTTTGTTAGAATCCAACGTTCTTTACGTCTAATCTAGTATCGACGAAGGGACGTGAGCTCGGGGTAAACCCTCCTCGTACAAAGAACACGCCGAGGCGATACACGCAAAGTAACTACCGCAGGGTCATTCAAAATCGCCACCTTCCCCTTCGATCCTTCATCAATTCCCACCACCATCGCCTCTGACTCTTCTGAACACCCAAGCTGGACTGTGAAATCTGTGAGAGGGAAGTTGGTCGGGGTGGACATCTCGGTGGCGATTAGGACGCGTTCGAGTTGTGGACATGCCTTCATGAATGATGCCACGACACCGTGGGCTAGGATCTTGGTGGAACTGGGGTCTTTGCGTGGTGGAGGCGAGATTGGTATGGGGCGTGAGGATGGTGCTGATAAAGTTGATGTAGGAAGGGCACCGGTGGTGGTGGCGGATGAGTTGTTGGCGGCAGTGCCAGGTGTGTGACGGGGCACGAATCCGCTACGTGGTGGGGGAGGTGGAGGTGGGGGTGGCGCCGCGCCTTCGGTGACGGTACAGACTGGTAATACTGGAGTCAAGACTGCGCTTGGTGTAAAGGCGCTTGAAGACTCCTCGACTTCAGACTCCTCACCTGCCCTACCAGTCCTACTCTTGTTCGCTCTTGAAGGGGGAAGTGTCGGGTACAGGACAAACGGTGAAGCCTCACCAATCGGGTTCTTCAGAAAGACAGGCCGCTTGCACATGATGTTTAGCAACTTCAATCGACCCATCCTGGACCTCGGATACGGCAGAATGTCTCCCTTCTCAACTCGAAGTCCACCCACGCCCGGCGAAGCCATCCACGAAGACCCATCCTTGCTTGGCCCCTTGAACCTCAACTTCTCCTTCACAATCATACTCTGCGAGGTAACATACGCAAAATCCGCATCAACATACTCCTCCAAACTGACAGCTTCCTTCCAACGTCCCATACCCTTGTACCGCTCCCAGGGCAGGTAGCTAATCTTGTCCTCCTGAAACTGGTTCTCCTTGGAGACCAACTCGGGTTCGGGGCTGTGACCCAGGAAGGCTTCAATGTCAGCGGCACGCCAGGGGATCGCCCACCCTTCGAGTTGCAGGACTTCAAGACGCTCCAGTGCGCGGAGACGCTCGTAGAGAGATTCAATGTGCCAGGGGGTACGGAACATGCCGACAGACGTCGACTCTGCCGCCTCTACTGACGCTGATGATCCTTGTGCGTTGTAAGGTTGTTGTTGCTGCCGGTGGAGGTGTGTATGGTGACGATAAGGCGGGAGACGATTTTCGTTAACGATGACGGTGGACGAATGAGTGCTATCCACATACGCAGGTCGACCATCTATAACCCTCCAAGAAAAGTCTAGCGAACGAAGCGTTTTAATACACGCCCACGGTCTCTTGGTGACAGGCTCGACAGCACCTTCTTTTGTCAAAGGCACCGGTGCCGCCTCGGAAGACTCGCCTTCCAAGTTGAACGCCTGGATCTTTTCACTGACCCGCTGCATCTCCATCGTATGAGGGTCATAGTCCTCAAAGACACCCATCGTCAGGTTGAGTTCTGAGGCCGAAAAGTCCCGAAGGTTGGAGCAGGTCATCAAGACATGGCGAATAGACTGGTCGGTCAGTTTCGGATTCCCATCGACGTTCAAGTACGTCAGTGTAGGCTCCATCAGATCCACCAGTGTCACCAAGTCGCCCTCGAGTAACGATGTCTGGTAGAGGCACAGGGAGGCGAGCTTGTAGGAGCCCTTGGGGAGAAGGCCTGCACTGGCAGGGGTAACCTTGGCTGCCGATGCTGTCATATCCGAGTCCGCCTTGGCTATTGTCGCTCTTTCAGCTTCTGCTGTTGCCTTAGCCTCGGATCCTGTCTGAGAAGTCGACGACGATGATGTTGGGACAACAAAGGTGGCAGAGCTAGTACGCCTAGTCGCAGCAGAGAACATCCTGACCACGTTCCCGTCCAACCTCAAGGTCCGCATCCCGGGCCAACACTTCAAAACTACCTCGATCGACAGCTCGTCCTTGGCACGGTCTTCCCACTCCAAAGGCGTATCAACCGACTGGACGTTCCACTCATCCACATTCAGGTCCATCCTCATATTCGTCAACCTCAAATCGTCAATCTCTGGACAAGCCCTCGCCAGCACCTCCAAATCCATATCCGAGAACCAGACTCTCGCCAAATGCAATCGTCTCAGCGGAGGCTTGTACATCTCAAAGTACTTCAAACTATCCGATGTCCTGAACTTGGGAGCAGCTCCATGAATCGTATCAATCAACTGGGCATGGAGGGTTTGGAAATTATTCTGCTGTTGTCCCTGTGTCAGCAAACGAAACTTCTCATCCGACGACGGCAAGAAATGTGGGGTCGGGATGATATCCAACTCCCGGAGCCCCTGACAAGCCTCGAGTAAAGGCTCAAACTGCAAGAACGACGTCCGTTGACGAGTGCTCCCCCCCCGCTTCCGATTAATCCTCAACTCCAACCGCTTCAGCCCCTTCCCCAAATCCGTCAACCACTCCATCCCCGAAGGCTGATACTCAGTTTTGGACATATCTAGACTCAGACTATGCAATTGACCTCCCTCCCCCGGTTTGGCCGTCCACGGTCCAGCAGCCTTCGATCCATAAAACTGGATCAAATGCTGCACGCCCGCAAAAGTCAGACACCCATACCGCATCCTTAACGACCGGACGTTTGGACACCACCTCTTCAATGTCTCGACATCCTCGAGGGGGTTCTCACTGAACAACGAAGCCTTGTAGAAGTCCAGCTCCTGAACAATATGTCCGTGCTCAACTAGTCGAGGTGTGATCTTAACCATCCCACGCTTAGTGAAATCGGGGTACTGCCATAGTGGGCGGTAGGTGGCTCGGTCCCAGTGATGCGAGACGAAACGGAGGGACAGGAGCTGAGCTGGTGGGACGAGGAAGAGGATGCGTTCGAGGATCTCGAGGATGTTGATGGCTTGGTGGCAGGCGTTTGGTATGAGCGGGAGGGGGTCGTGTCTGTCCATTGCTTCTTGTGTGGGGTGTGCTATGAAGTAAGGCGTCAATTGGAGATACGTTAGTTTCGTGAGAACTGTAAAGTGCACACAGGGACTTGACGCGTGTATGTTTTTTGTTTCACTCACTTGACATGGTGTGCTGAGAACGTGTTTGAAAGAGGATGAATGAGCGTGTAAGGTAATGAGGTTCACGGTGTGAAAGAAGAAAGTGGGGTGAGTGAATGCAAGGTCGTGATGAGGAAAGGTAAGGTGTTAAGAAGGAGAGGAAGAGGAGGAAGAAAAAGAGAAAAAGGAGGAGGCGTAGCTGAGGGAAGAAGAGTCGATAGTGATGGGGTATTTATGCTCCAAATAGAAAGCGCAAAAAGGGTGTTGGTCCAGACCACATCGTCAGGGTCTTCTCTCAGAGTACAGTTGCAGCCTCAGCCTTCAACATGGTTTGCCGCCAGTTTGTGTCGTTTTGCAGCCATCCAAGAGATCTCTTTGACCCCTGTCTAGGCAATTGAACCTTCAATTGGTACTTTTTTCCGACGCTTTTAGCATGCTATGGTCATCAAGCATAGCATCTTTCCCTATTAGAGCCACGCACATGAAACTCTTTGCACACAGTCCAAGTTTAATATTATTATATACAATTTTCTTCCATCTTCCCAGTACCACCAGAGCTCACTCACTCCCACTCCATAGTCTCAGACTTGACCCGGACTTCACCTGTCTCGTTCTCAGGTTGACCTTGGCTAGTCAAAGGAAGAGCCGACGAGGAGGTGGGGCCAGTGTACGGGGCAAATCCTGCGGTTCCGACACCCATTGGGTTACGAGGAGGTGGAACTGTAAACCCATTAAACACGTTGCCGAATCCTGGGAACATCGTGCCGTTGTACGCTCCATAGCCACCAGGGTGAAGGTTGGCCATGGTAACAGGTGGTGGTGCTCCACCAACCATGCTAGGCGTGGCTGCTGATCCAGGTGTGCCTGCTCCGACATAGATGTTCGCCTTCAAGTCCGACTCCAATATCTCTGTCTCCAACTGCCGGATCGTCTCCATCTGCGGCTGCAAGATCCCCTCAGCCTTCTGAAGAAGCACTAACGCCGCCTGTGTCCAGGCCGATTTTTCGCCGTTGTAGATCCATGAATTGTTGACCATAATCTTGAGGTCCGTTAAGAATGCATCCACTGTCCTGTACGCATAGTGATTCTTGTTGGCGTCCCGCATTCCTGACAGGTCTCTTGGTTGCCTGATCACAATATCATAGCCTGGTGCAATCTTGGGCGATACTGGTGCAATGAACGCGTTCGCTTCTTGCATCGAAAGAAGAGTCGCTAGCACAGACTCGATAATGTTGGCCAGCTCCACGTCGGCCTTCTTGCGGCGACCGTACGATTTTGCTGGAGGGTGCAGGTAGTCATAAAAGTCCTCCATGTCGTTGTTCTGCTGACTAGCCGACTCGCTGCGCTTGCGCTTTGGCGGCGTTTCTAATTGCAATTATCAGAATGAAATGCATGTCAGCAATTTGCTTTGCAAACGCACATCCCCGCAGGAACAAATAGACGATAAATTCAATTCAAAAATACTTACGGAGCATCTTGGAGGGTAGTCGGACAACGAGGGCGTCCTTTTCTTCCTTTTCGCGCTCCTTCTCCAAATCAGCGACACGGTCGATCACAGCCTTGGGGAATGAGATCTTGTTGCTGCCAGCTGCAGCAGACTGGGGTGATCCTTGCCTGAAAAACTCTGGGCCAGCTCTAGAATTTGCCAACGAGCTCGGTGTTCCTGGAGGGATCGATCCTGCGCGGAGAGACGCGTGTGGGGGCGACATCATGCTAGCCGCTCCTCCTGATGTCACATACGCGGTTCCTGTCACACCAAGGTTGGGCAATGCTCCTGAAGGATCGACGTACTTGGGGCACTTCTTGTTCGTCTTCATGTGTCCAAGAGCTCCACAGTTACTGCACTGACGCTATTATCGTAAGAATTACAGGCGTAAATGCTTTGTGAGACAGTTGTGCAGGGATCAAAAAGAGCACCTAAAAAACAACACGTAGTTGTGCTATGCAGACTTACCACAACTTTCTTCTTCTTGAGGGCGGCGGTGGCAGGGTTGACAGGGAGCTCGGGTGCAGCAGAGCCAGCCTTGGCTGCAGCACGGGCCATGCGACGCTCCTGGTTCCGGTTCAACCTAGCAAGCTCCTCCATGATGCGTTTCTTCATCCTCTGGTTTTTGGCCTCATCATCAGTTGGTTCCAGGGCCTCCATATTGATAGCGCTCTCTTCGATCTCCTGACGATGACGGATATAGGTGTTCATGACAGCAGGATCACGGATAGTTTCCTCTTTCCAAACAGTCTTGCCGTTGGGTTGGCGAACGAGTCGTTTGATGATCAGATGCTTGTTCCGGGACCCAAAGTTGGCGCTCGTCCGAGAGCTGACACTGCCTGCAACGGAGACATTGTCATCATCCATGTCGTTGGCGCGATCCCGCTCGCGTTCACTATGGTCACGGTAACGGCCGAACAATGATGGGGATGGCGAAACGCGGTTCCGGTCAATCGTCGACAACTCGCGCCTCTGCCGATCATAGTTCTCATCCTCATCATTGTCGTTGTCAGAATCTCCTGCAATCTCATCATCGCCGCCGTCAATCTCCTCAATCTTGCTGAGTGCAGCCCGTTGTGCATTCCAAATACGCGTGATCTCCTCCTTGTAAACCAGCTGCTGCTCAGCGACGTTGTAACGATGTGTGCTCTTGGGAAGCAATTCGATCTGAGCCAGTCTCTCCTCAAGAGACTCTCCTTCTCTCAGGAAAATATCCTTCATACTGATACGGACAAAACTGAATCCTTCTCCGCGACCAGTAGGATCTCCAGCCCCCCAAAGCTTCAACATGGCCTTGCCCTGAGTTGCGTTGATAAAGTTGCGAGTCGTGATCCAGGGTGCCAGCTGCTCCTCGATATCCATGCTCGCCTCGGTATCCTCGTTCGCATTGTCCTCATCTCCCTCTGCAGCCTTGCCGTAACCTGCGTCCAACAAATGTCGCTGTCCGACCAACATACTCTCGTAGAGACAGACCATCTCTGGCGTGACCATCTTCCTGATCTCCTCTTCGCTGGGCAACGGTGCGCCTCCCTTCAATTTCCAGTATCCTGTGTTGTTGCCCTTGCGCTGGTACTCTGCAAACTCCTTCAACCTCTGGCGTATCTGGATCTCGCTGTACTCGGGGTACGCCTTGCAGAGCTTGGTGAATTTGAGTCGACCTTGAGGATCCTTGCGCATGAAACGGAAGGACGAGATTTGGAGGCGGTTCTTGATCATTGTGGTGATCTTGCGCGAGTGTGGTCCTGGGACGTCCTGCACGGGGTATGTTTGACCGACAACGTAGAGGTGTGGGATGTGGCGAATGTAGTATTTGGTTTCGTTCTTGTACGTGGTCCTGATGACAATAAAATCCGTGGACCGAGGTGGCTGCTCAAAGACTGGTGCCCTGATCATGTTGTTGTAAAGTGCGCTCATCGTCTGGCCTGGCTCGACGTTACCAAAGTTGAGGAATGGTGTAGTGTCGGTAACATCCAGGACAAAGGACTCGCCAATCTCGTTCGTAGGCATATGAGTGTCCTCGACTGACTCCTTGCGATAGTAGTTGATCAGGATGCTTCCCATTCCTACGTTTTGAACAATGGCGGGGTGTTCCTCTGAGTACTCGAGCAGAACGAAGTTGGTGTGGTCGCGCAGTGTCAGGTCCTTGGAGCTCCTCATGACTTCTCCCAGTTCCTTCCTCTTCTTATTCTTCTTCTTGCTGCCCTTGACTCGAGAGAATGTGATATCGACGTTGAGCGGGATTTGCAATGAGGGTCGATGGAAGGAGCGGAGCTCTGCCTTTGTCAATTTGTTCTTGTACCAAGGCTTCATCAGCTTGACAGATGGCAAAGCATGCTGGACCACCAGCTGACCAAATGTCTGACGAACTCTGTGAAACCGACCCTCCTTGTGCGCCTCGTAGAACCGATCGTTGGACACGTTGAAGCGGTCGATCCCCAGTTTCCTGTGAGTCTCTGCCTCCGAGGGGTCGTTGACGTTGGTAACTACGCGGTATGCTGGGAATTGAACCTTCCTTCCGCGTTTCACTATTCGTAATTGATAATGGAACGCTAGTGTTAGTGTGCTTCGCCTTTTCATAGTTACACCCTGACACCGCGTCTTGAACCAAGGCAATGCCATACCTCTGAATCCGTCTCCCATGGCCTTATTGTCCATTGAGGTAAGGTCAAACAGCACGTTCACGTCATTCATGTTCAGGCTGATGTGACTGAAGGACTTGTATGGCTTGTTGTCGTCCCAAATAATCGAATCTTCCCAGTCGCCACCGTCAAGATCGTAATTCCTGGACGCAAACAGCTCTGTTGTATCCTTGAGTGTTGGCTTGACCATCGCCGCATCACTTCTACATATAGCAAGATGTAGTTTCTAGGTTAAGAACAGTGAACAGGGATCGATTACGGTAGTTGCTCACATGTCATGGTTACTTACCCATCCATTGCCACGTCTTGTGTAGGAACAACAGAGTCGTCCCAGACAATGCGATCTTCCCATGAATCGAGCTGTACCGAGTAAAAGTCCTTCGCGTCAGGGACCTTCCACTGAAGACTATTAAGCCACTCCTTGTCCAATGATTCCTGTTTCAAAATAGTAACAAAAGTCGTTAGAAAACAGTGGACTTCTAAGGACGTATTCACGCACATGGTTGCAGTCCTGATAACTAACCTCTGAACTGTCGTAATATTCCAGATACCGCTCATTGACCGCCGAAGGATCTTCTGGGAGCTCAAACACCTTTTTATGGTCAAGGTTATGGCTGAATTTTGACGTTGTTGGGAACCCAGCTATGAAAACAAATGTATACAAGTAAATGGGATCAGTATATCGTCCACAGCTACATGTGATTAATCGCCTGTGTAAAAAGGCAAAGCTGCAGTATGAACAAACCTGGCTTGGCGCGCGAGTGTGGGAACCGCTTGGGGCGCTTGGTGTTGAAGAGCTCCGAGAATTTGAGGATCTTTTTTTCTTCAAAAGCAGGATACAGTTTCCGTACGTCGACTGGTTCAACTGCGGTGGGTGTTACTGGCGCAGCGGCACTAGCCCCTGGCAGTCCAGGTAATGATGATGAGGGCAACGGAGGTTTGGACGATCCTACGCCACCTGTCTGCTGCTGCTGTTTGCTCTGCTCTTCCTGAAGGTACAGCTGCTGGCGCTGCAAAAGAGTGAGTGCAGACTGCTGTGACGCCGAAGGCAATGCTGGCATACCGGTCTTGAAAACACCTGCTTTGGACTCTCCTTCAGAATCCTCAGCGTCATAGTCCTCGTCCATAGAATCCAGTCTTGACTTTGTCCGACCTCCTTGACTACCACTCCTCATGGCTGTTGTTGCTGTAGCTCTGACGGCACTGAGACCCTTCTGCAAGTACCGTTGACTGAACATCTCCTGTTCGGTGTTATCGACAGCCAGGTCGTTGATTTCCGAAAAGTCGACTGCGTCCTTGTCGTGCTCAAAAGTTGACTTGATCGTTGAGATGTTGACCTCGCCATCTTCGTCCTCGTCCTCATCGTCATCGTCATCGCCTGCTGCACCTGGCTGTGTCCTGACCTCGTTCTCGTCGACTCCCAGGGTCTTTGCCGAGAAGAGCTGTGTAAGTTGCTCATTGTTCTCCAGACTCTCCAAAGCTTCACGGAATTCCTGGTGCAATAAGGTAATTGTTGATTAATCGACAACCCAAACAAAAAAAAAAATAGAGATTCAACTAACATGTACACAATAGAGGTGGCGTTGATCCATGCGTTTCATGGGGCTTTACCTCTGGCAAGTCCTCGACCTTGCCGGACTTGTCGACGTTTCCAAAGAAGTAGCCGGCTAAAGACATTGTCGATGTTATGTGTTGTGTGGTGAAGGGTATAAGTGTTTGTTTGGGTTTGATTGGCACTCCTGTCCTCTGCTTGCAGTGTCCTGGTGGGTGCAATGGTGGGTGCAATTCCGCGGCCTGAAGGGGAGGGAAAAGGTGCAGGTGTGTTTGGGGCAAAGGGTCAGGCAAGCGCGCTAAACCAGCGAACGACCTCCTCTCTTTTATATGTTTTGAGTCGTAGCAAATGCGATCAAAGGAAGAAATGCCTCCTTGTTTATTTGCTTCAAATTATAGGTGCGGTGATGGCGTGGGACTCGTCGGCGTTTCGCCACATATACCAAGAAGCAATGCTTCGATACGGGCGCCAGATCTCGGCCATCCTTTCCATATCACCACAGCTCATCTCACCCTTCTTCGCACTCCCCTTGCCCTTGGCTCCACCCTTCTTGGCCATGCCGTCCTCCAAGCTCTCAACAATCGTGCCCCAAACTCCGTTCTTGTAATCCCTCCTGAAGTGCTTCTCCATACCCTTACGAATTCCCAAGTCCAACGTCGGCAAGACATCCAAACGCTCGAGCGTGTTCATCATGAACATGTCAACCGTCCATGGTCCAATCCCTCGAACACAAAGCAACTGGGCTGCCAGCTCATCATCTGTGAGAGCCTGAAGCGTAGCCTTGTCGCTTGCAAATGTGATCTTGCCCTCGACGAAATGACGCGCAAGGTCTTGGATGTAGGAGGCTTTGCGTTCAGAGAGTCCACAGTTACGCAATTGGTCCATGGAGGTCGCCAAGAGTTGCTCAGGAGTAGGGAATCGCTTGTCACCACTATCGAGGGAGTCCAGGGTGACATCGGGGATGTAATAAGAGACAAACTTGAAAATGATTGCCCGCGCGGCCTTCCAGTGCACCTGCTGTCCAACAATGGTGCGCGACAGTACTCTACAATGGAGCAGCACAATGAAAGTATGTGAGCAAGAGGATGACGTTTCATGGGTTGTCAATCGCAAAAGGAGCAAGAACAAGACACCTTTGTTTACCGAAAGTAGTTGGTGTCGTGGTCAGTGTAGATGGTGTAAGGATACTTGGCAATGAGAGGCGCAAGGGCGGGGTCGACTTTGCACAGATACTCCAGCGCTTCTCGAGCATATTCAGGTACGTGAAGTGGTCTCTTTGCCCATGGGTTCTCTTCGGGGGCTTTAGGCTTGGTTTCTTTGGCCTTGGTCACCTTGACTTTCGACGTGTTGATGGAAGCGACTGCCATACTATTGACAGTCATCTCGATGTCTGGTGAAGAACGAGCCGTTAACTTTCGAGAGCGAGCCTTGACCGTTGTTGTCTGTGTACTTCCGCGGGTATCATTTTTGACGACAATGATTGAGCTCTGAGTAAGTGTGAAGAATGAGAATGAATATAGGCGTGAGTTGGGGAGTAGACAGGGGCGCGAGGTACACATGGAAGTGGTGCATGGTCAAATAAAAATATTCCAGGTTTACAAAACCCACCTGGGCTTTGGCGACCTTGGTCTGGATGGTCTCGACAACAGCAGCTTTCTGTAGGAGCAATGAATAAAAGTAGGTTATCGTTAGAGCAACGAATAAGTTCCCCTTCAATCGAAGCGATAGTCATGCAATTGACTTACAGTGACAACCGAACGAGCAATTGCCCTGAAAATGAGCGGATTGGTGGCGTTAATGATCCATTGACAAGATGTTAAAGATTGAAACGACGCTTGACAGCGCAGCTGAACGCATAGACTACCTTGACTTTGTGTGCTTGAACACTGAAGTGAGAATCGGCTTTGGTGTCGTTGCAGTCGAGACTGCGAGGGCGAGAGTTTTTCTCCTTGTCTGCATGGCGGTTGTGAATGAGGGCGGTTGAGGTAGAAAGGAACAAGGAGGTCAAGAGAGATGTCGAACGAAGTTGACCTCCTGTTCAAGTCAGGAACAATTATTGAGTCCGTCTCAATGCAGCCTTTGCGATAATTTGTCGGTGATGAAGATGCCAACGGTTAAATCGCCCTTAACCATACCATTTAAGCCAACGCTTTGATTGATTGTCCCCCCTGTCCGTTTCTGACTGGCTGCTACCACGACAGACAGACAGACAGACAGAGACCCCATCATCGTTCACACTTTCTCGCCCGTGCATCCTTCTTTGTTCACATCCTTTTATCCTCCCTTCCCTCACACCATTTTTTGTACCCTCTCCTTCCTCCTTCCCTCCTCCAGCCTTCTTCACTCTTCATCCCCTCGACATCATGGCAAAGTTCAAGTCCCTACTGCTGGTCACACTCCTGGCCTCGCTCTCCACAGCCATCGCAGAGTCATGGAAGGTCCAGGACATCAACCTCATTATCGCCGCTCCTGGAGGCAACAAGAAGGCCGAGCACAAGTAAGGCCTCCCTCTTCTCTGCTCAAGCGTCAGCTTTTACAGGCAACTTGGTCATTCAGGGCAGGCGACAATGCGCACTTCATCAGCTTTTTTGTTCACGCGTAACAGAACAAACGCGAGTCAGCAGGAGACAGGACTTTTATACAGGATTCAAACGACGCGTCTTTGATCCAACAGATATCCAACGGCAATTGTACAAACATTCACCGATTACACCAATTGAATCCACATTAACTCAATTGAACATATTCGTGGTTAACAATAGGTTGGAATACCCAAATGCTGTCCAGGACCTTACAGCCGACTCAACAGACGTGTTCAAATTCTCATTCAAGATCGACAACAAGGAAAAGCCTCACCAGGCTATGGTCGTCTTCCAGAGTCAGGATGAGTTCCAGGACGAGATCATGGTCGCTGCCTCGGTCAAGTCTTCAGGAAAGGGCCGCTTCGACCTCGTAAGGACCAATCTATTATCGACTCACACCATGGACAATTCCTTCTCGGACAAGGATCACCCCCCTGACTGACCGTTGTTGTGATCCAAACTGAATTCTTGTCATCATAGAACTTCAACAAGGCTGACGCCAAATTCAAGTATGGAACACGCAAGTACGCAATGACTTTCTTGGTCGGTGGACCCAAGATCGAGGAGCCTTACAAGTATACCCTTGGCAACATTGAGGTCAAGGGCCCCTCCAACCCCACCACTCGCCCCGCCCGCCTTCACTACCAGGCTCAGCCCGAGATCCACCACCAGTTCCGCCCCGATCAAAAGCTGATCAACACTGCCATCTCGGGACTTTTCACATTCCTCGTCCTCACCCCCTTTGCCGTCCTCTTCTTCTTCGTAAGTGTCACTTTTCGCGCGCAGTGGTTGTGACTTTGTGATTTTGACCTTCTAATTGCTTGCAAGATGAACATTAACGCTTGGTGATATGTTCTTCGAAAAACATGAATAGTGGAGCAAGTTGGACATCAAGTTCGAGCCCTTCCAGGCCATAACCTCAAAGCCCTTCGATCTCATCAACGCCATTGTCTTCTTCGGATCGATTGCAGGAATTGAGTTTGTGTTCTACAGCTACTGGACCCACGTCACCTTGTTCCCTGTTCTCCAGGCCCTCGGCGGTCTCTCCGTCGTTGCCTTTATCTCGGGTCGCTATGTCCTTTCGGCCGTTCAAACCCGTCGACTCCAACGCACTGCTGGATCAGCCAAGAAGGAGTTGTAAATTTGAGAGAAGTATGTTGGTGCGACAGTATCTTTCCTTTAGCAATTGAAACTAGATGATTTCTTTTGGAGGAGTGTGGGGTATTGCCATGTTCAAACTGGACTTTTTGATATATCGCGTCAACACAAGCGCGTAGAATAAAAATTGACCTTCAGATCGCACAAACGTTGAGCTGTTGAGGGAAATGAAAGGCTTGCATCAAATTCCAAGCCACATAACGTTCAGAAGGAAAAAAAAAAAAAAAAAAAAAAAAAAAGGTTCATGTGCAAACACACACACACACCACACCCTTACTTCTCCAACGAATCGGCAGCATCATGACTTCGCCACTGAAGTTCCAAATCAAACAGACCTCAACCAAGTCCACAAGAGCAGGAGAATCGGCGCGCTGTGGAACGCTCGCCCTTTCTCAGTCGACCACTGCAGGAACTGATCAGCAGCATGTCAAGAGGACGATCGAGACCCCCGGGTGTCTGATGTACTCCCTGAAAGGAGCTGTGCCTCATCTCACACCGGACAACCTGCGTCAACAGAGCTTTGGAGGCGTCAACGTGTCCCTCGAGCAGATCTTGTAAGTCGAAGGGAACCCTATCATATGTGATCAATTGATCAGCTAAAATTAATCAATTAGCACTGTTTTGTTAGTTGGCAAAAAAGATCACTGATATGGTTTTTTTTTTTTTTTTTTTTCGTTTGAATCAAAAATTAGGCAAACGGATCAGCCAGGTTCATTCTCAAAGTGGCCCGAAACCTCCCCGATTCCTCAATTCACCGGCTCCAAATTCACGCTCTCAGAATACCTGCGCCTCCAGGACCTTATCACCTTCTGCGACCTCCGGGACTATTCCTACGCAGCAGAGAATTTCCGCCACCCTACAACCCCACCAACCAGGAAACTGGCCTCCAACACGGATAACCACGTGGTCCTCTCGACACCCAAAGGAATCCGTCAATTGACCCTGGACGATTACCTCAAGACGGTTCGTCATTACCGTCCGGATGTGGTTGTGGCTCTGGCGGACACTATTGCAGAGACGACTGCTCCTAATGAGAAGCGAGTTAGGAAGAGTTTGGAGAGATCGCTGAAATGGTTGGATCAGATCTTGTTGGAGAGGGCTGGACAGGATGGTACGATTGGGGATCGGAGGGCGGAGGAGGAGAAGAAGCGGAGGAGGGAGAGGAAGGAGAAGAGGCGGCATGCTACGGCGGCTGCCAAGGCTGCAGGTGAACAGCAGGAACAGGAACAGGAACAGGAACAGGACCAGGAACAAGGAGCAGAGACCTCTAAGGAGAAAGATGAGGAGATCTATATTGAGCCTATTCCTACAGAGCCTTGGACTGATGTTGGGTTGTTTGCGGCTGTGGGAGGAGCGCATTTGGAAGAGTCGAGGATCTGGAGTGCACAGGAGACGGCCAAGAAGGAGGGTGTGGACGGATTTGTGATCGACACACTCTCTCTGAGCGCGTTGGACAAGGATGCGAGGTTGAAGCATGTCCAGACCTCTTTGGATCACTTGCCTGCTGACAAGCCTAGACTGATCTATGGACTTCATGCCCCTGGTAAGAGCGCGTCATTTTCTTGGGATGCCGCATTCGCTTCGATACTGTTCTGTAAACTGACATGGATATCCACATTCAAATTTTATTAGAGGATGTGCTGGAAGCGGTGGCGATGGGCATCGATCTGTTCGACACCTCATACCCATTCCAATTAGCCGAGGATGGCATGGCCTCACTGTACTACTACGGAACCCGCCCCGCAGGTCAGGACAAGAGCAACAGCAAGACTCAGAGAAGCATCAACCTCTGGGATGACGAGCACGGCGACAAGTTTGTACCGATCCTCGAGGGCTGTAGATGCTACGCCTGCAAGGACAACAAACATACCCGTGCCTACATCAACCACCTCTTGAAGACGCACGAGATGTTGGCTACCGTCTTGCTCATGGGGTACGTGGAGTGTCCTCTTGATAAAGCGCCTTCTTGGCTCTGCTCCTGAGAGGGGTAATTTTTCGTGCGGCATGGCTATTAACGAGGTCTTATTTGGCCATTTTTTCCCGTGATATGTAGACACAACATGTACCAGTACTCCCAGTTCTTCATCCTTATCCGCGAATCAATCCAAGACGGTACCCTGCAAGAAAAATCAACTGCCTTCCTCGCAACCTTCGGAAAGGAACCCACCCGCACCCTGGAGAAACACCCCAACCAGATCATTGTCGAAGCTGCCCTCCAGAAACGTAACCAGCGGTTGGAAGGTGCTGAAGAAGGTGTCGTTGGAGTCATCGGTATGGGTGCCAGCACCGTCAACACTCCTAGTCTTGGTGCCGCTGTTGGTGCTCATGCTGAGGATGTTGAGATGGAGGATGGTGAGAGCAAGTCCAAGAAGCGCCATGAGACGGAGGAAGCTGGTGAGGACGGTGGGGCTAAAGATGAGGTTGTGGAGAAGAAGGTTAAGAAGGCCGCTGTTACCAAGTCCTCCTCTTAGCTGTGTAAAAAGTCGTCCGAGAAGGATTGGCGTGTAATAAATGGCCCGTGAGTGTATGTTTTTCATATGCGTATAGTTGTGTTTTCTGCGCGTTTTAATTACGATTAAGAGGCTGGTGGGTTGGAAATTATTAAGCAGGAAGATTTTGTGGTAGTTCTAGAGTACAAGTACTACTGAGACGAAAGGGTGCAGAAGCAAGAGCGCCAGGGGTACTCTCCACAATATCCCGCAGAATCCATCATATTCTGGCAATGGGCTTGGCGGGCCTCTGGTGATGGGCATCCATAGACTGAGGCAGAGTTGTTGTCGTCGTCCGAGCGGCCGATCGTGGGGGCTGTGTCTGTTGTGATTGCTGCGGGGGCGAAGACCGCGAGGAGGGCGTTTGTGAAAATCACGGCTGAGAGGAAGAGTGAGACTGTTTGGAAATCGTTCGGCGCGTGGGGCGCGACAATGATGATGACTTTTGTGCGGATGTGGTAGTGGCTGGGCTGGTTCCTGACATGGCTGTTGTGCTAGTGGTATCGGCGGTAGAGGCAGTAGAAGCGGCGGCGAACTTGTTGAGGTTTTGTTAGGAGCGATGAGATTGTTTGACTTGCTTGGCGGTATTACGATAATGAAGTTGGCGCTAGATCTTGTCGTGTATATGATTTGCTTATGCGATGTCGTTGGGTGTAGTTGTGGTGATGGTGGAATAATTTCAGCTTTTTTGTTTTTGTTGTTGTCGATGAAGATGAAAGGAAAGAAAAGAAAGAAGTGAGGAGAATATAAGAGCGACGGATGAACTTGTGTTCAACCAAGCCTGAACCAGCTTTGTTGTATCTCTTATATGAGGAAATAGAAGTTTGAAAACCGCTTTCGCCCTCCATGGCAATGGCAGTTTAGCCCCAATACTGCTTTTTTGGGTCAAGGTCAACTCAATGACAATGGCAGTTTGTTGGAAACCACTTTTCGGAGAGAGGGCAAATAACTGTTGTGGAAACAGGTCTGACCCGCCCCGCCCCATGTTTTTTTCCTTAAGCTTTTTGTTTGTGCCTTTGCAGAAGGGAATAAGCGGTTGCCGCGAACTTGGATGAAACTGTTATTTGGGGAGCCATATCCACATCTTTTGCCTCCTTCATCTTCCCAACTACAAAGAGAACGAGAGCGAGTGAAAAAGAAAATAATAAAGAGAGGATAGAAAACCAGCTTTGTTGAAAATGAAATTGCGGTGGAAATTGCGGTTTTCTTCAGCAAACCAGTCAAAGAAAAAACCGGTAATCGACACATGTATATATATCCTCAAGTTCTGCAGAAGCCTAGAACTGAGTCTTTCAATAAGGGAGGAGTGCCTTGGATATGCAATAAGGAAGGGTTAGTTGGGAACATTGTATGCCGACTTGTGAGCTGAACAACGACAAGAATGAAGAAGAAGCGGTCGGTAACCTGATTGAAGGGCCAAGAGAAAAACACGGACAGCTTCACACTAGACATTGTGCCTTGCATCTATCACACGGAGGCACCAATAGGGTACAGAGGCGAAAGAGAAGTCAAAGGGAGGATGGAGCGTATAGTTTTTTGGTCGTTACTCTGCAGCCTGCGTCCCTTCCTCTCTCTGTCAGCAAGCCTTTTCCTTCCTCCATGTTAATCCAATTCCATCTCATAATCCTGCTCATCGACATCATTAAACGAAAGCTTATTTATTTTGCACAATGAACGTCTTTCGAGTTAGTTTTCGTTCCCTTTTCCTCTTCACACAGTCGTTGTGGAATTGTAACTCGTGTTCTCTCAAACGAAGCTACCGTTTCCATCCCTCTCCCCAAACGTTGGACTGATCAGAAAAAAGAGGCCCTCAGCACCAAACAGTCGGATGTGTTTTGGTCTCTCTTTGCCGAAGGAGAGAACCTGGGATGGACTTAACACAATACAAGAAAAATGCCGCCCCCCTTTTTCTTCCCACACCACTTTTGTTTCACTGGAAACAAAAAGCTTCGTCAATCTAGATGAGTGGCAAGGTGTCTCCTTGCGTTTAAAGAACAGTAGCAACAACACCTAGATCTATGATGCGAGTTGTCCATCCCTATCGAAGTGCATGCACATGTAGATGAGACTATATTTTCCCTTCTCTCTATTTTTTTCAGTTGTTATTTTACAAAGCACAACGCCATATAAAAAATTTCGAGGAAAGGGAGAGAGGATGGACAATTGTGCAAGTCAGATCCACCTGGGTTATCAAGAGTCATCTCCCCTTCTACCTATTCCAGTCTAGTCCTCCAACCCGGCAGGATAAGGTGACAGATACATGAAAGAAAACTCGAAAAAAAAATGGGGAAGGATTTACATTGGGATGTTCGCTCAAACATACAAACAACACCGACAATCAATGGGGGAACGAGCGAGAGTCTTGTCACCAAACAAGTAAACTTGATTACGGGGTTGAATGTCTCACGACTGCCAGGTAGAGCAAACTTTGATATTCCCCTTTATTTCTTTTTTCCTCTCTCCTTGGCTTTTTTTTTTGTGTGTTGATGCTCGTGGTTGATATTTGTCTTCTCGGTGTTTCCCTCAACATAGCAACAGTTTGAAGCCATGTCTAAAGCCCGAGAAGGGCCAGCACTTATTCTTTCTCGTCTTTCCTAGTACTCACTCTAGCGCGCTAGGTCTTATTCACGCGCGTCGAAATAGGAGGAAACCTCGACCCAGTCAAAGTCCTTCCAGTTCTATTTATACAATCAACGAAAGTATTCTCTCCCTTAGATCCAGCAGGAAAAAAAATCAACAAACTGGGTTTTCTGCATGCACGGAAATAGTTTATTCTCTTTACTCGTCTCCTTCTTGCTTGTGTTGCTTTGATTGTATTGTATGACCAGTATTGCTCTTTTAGATTGACTAAAATAAAAGGTAGCATGAGAAGTTGGGGAATGGTAAGCATTTTCTTTATGACAAGAAAGCAGTATGTTGGGAAGTCCGTGTTCTCTTCGGTTCTAGGTTATTGTAATTCCCACCGTATATTACGCGTAGTTCTACAAACACAAAGAGGGCAAAGAACACAATAGGCGTAACTGACTGGGTCAAAGGTCTCAACAAAGGCAAGAACCCACCAATGAAAGGCGTCCCGCCATAGGACCGAGACTTCGAACCATAAGTGAGACCACTGATAGCACCGGTGTCGACGAGGATACCGCAGACGATAAACATCATGATGGTGAAAACCTTCAAGACCGACAGCCAATACTCGATCTCCCCATATGCCCTGACTCCTGTCAAACTGATCACTACCATGATGAGAATGATGATGAGAGGAACGACCCAGGAGGGGAAAGACGAAGCCTTGCCAACCTAGAACGCGGTAGTAACGGCTAAGATTCAGGAACAAGACTGGCCAAAAAAGACGCGTGTCTATCAGGTTGAGTATCTTTATCACCAGCCAATCAAAATCACAGAAACAGTCACTGTTTCTTCCGGATGCACGCCCCTAGGAGGAACTCTTACAACCTTCTTTTGGGCATGCCGTGAACTCCCTTTTTTCCTTTCTTCTCTTACATTCATTCCACTACCTCATATATAACAAGCTCAAACAGATGCATGCGATCAGGTCAACACAGGCACCGAATGCCATCAGGAGACTTGTCACCCAAACAGCGACACACAAGAGTCCGCTTCTACTTCCAGTCCATTCCTTACCCCGAGCACTGATCGCCTCGCGCGGCGGTGTCTTCTTGCAGTCCCCTTCTTTCCTTGCCGCAAAGAACGGCTTTTCAACGTCGAGCAAACTTGCGACAGCGGCTACGACTGATCTGCAAGCTGAACTTTTGGAGGGAGTCACATTTGGTAGGGACTCTAGGAAGGGAGTGTGAGGAGCTTCTCTACACAGATCCGTTCGTTGTAATTGATCAACAGATCGCTCACATATCAATATTTTCTTCATACTTTCAATTGAATGTAGGCGACTTCCCTTCACGAACGCACAAGTGTGGACAGTTGAACCAGACCAACGTCGGAGAGCATGTCGTCTTGACAGGATGGGCACAAAACATCAGGTACCACCATCCCTCCTATACAACCACCAACGCGTCACGCTCGCTCATCAATTAAAAGACACCACATAACCACCACCCGCGAAACTAACGTTCGTCCCTCACCTCCGCATTTACGACTTCGCATAGAAAGTTCTCGGACGAACTGATCTTCCTCCCATTAAGAGATTCTTCAGGAACAATCCAACTCGTCCTGAAAGGCTCCAGCAACAACGCATCGACAACAGCAGCACGACAGATTCTTCAGGATTTGACGGCCGAGAGTGTGATCTGGGTCGAGGGCAAGGTCGTGGCACGCGAGGCTAATACGATTAACCGCCAAATGGCTACAGGAGAAATTGAGATTGAGTTGTCCACTGTCCGGATCTTGAATAAGACTCATAAGCCCTTGCCCTTCTTGCCTACCAACCAGGAATTGGTACGCTTCATTCGTCAGGAACTGCTACAAACCTTCCACGATTTGAAGATATGGATCGATTTCTAACTCTCAGCTCGGGATTTGATGTTATCTTGGATAGGTCAATGAGGAAGTGAGGCTGAAGTATAGATGCTTGGACCTTCGTCGGGAGACACTTCAAAAGAACTTGCGTAACCGCTCATTGGCAGCATGGACGATCCGCGACTACCTCGTCCAGAACGGTACGCGCACTCACGGCGAACAAACGACATCACACTGCACACACAACGTCAACCAGAAATGGCATTTCGATCGACATCTTCACTAATTAATTACACCGACTTTTTTGTGCGACTGTAGACTTTGTGGAAGTGGAAACGCCGATGCTGTTCAAGTCAACACCAGAGGGCGCACGAGAGTTTGTGGTACCCACCAGGAACGCTGGGTCCTTCTACGCCCTCCCCCAGAGTCCACAGCAGGTATGCAGGATGTCATTTGGATCGTTGTGGCATTAGGGATGCATTTGGGA
Organism: Linnemannia hyalina; assembly: GCA_019671135.1. Classification (NCBI taxonomy): domain Eukaryota; kingdom Fungi; phylum Mortierellomycota; class Mortierellomycetes; order Mortierellales; family Mortierellaceae; genus Linnemannia; species Linnemannia hyalina. Next base: position 312,176 of record JAHRHY010000008.1, on the reverse strand, counting down.
TTCCAGATATCAATATCATTACTCACTCACGTCTTGGAATTGACAATGCCCAATAGTACAAGCAACTTCTTATGGCAAGTGGAATGGACAGATACTTCCAGATCGCAAAGTGCTTCAGAGACGAGGATCTCCGCGCAGATCGCCAACCCGAGTTCACACAGGTACATCAATCATTCTGCCATCAGCACGTTATCTGTTTGAAATAGTTCATATCTGACTGAGCGTTCTTTTTCCCCCTTCTTCCCTTCCTTTCATACTAGATCGATCTGGAAGTATCATTTGGGTCAGCCCGGGACATCCAGAACCTAGTTGAAGGCCTCGTCCGCTCAGTATGGAGAAAACTCAAATCTGTCGAACTCTTTGACGGAAAGGAGTTCCCTCGGATGAACTACCAAGTCGCCATGTCCAAGTATGGGTCCGACAAACCCGACACTCGATTCGGTCTGGAGATTCAACATGTTACGGATATTACGGGAGATAATATTGTCGAGGGTATTGTTTTGAAGGCAGATATGAAGTTGTCGGGATCCGAGCTCAAGAAACTCGCTCAGCTTGACAATAAGGTAAGCCTTCCCCCCTCCTCTATTTGTCACGCGTGTTATGCTCAAACCTCATTTTGTCCCAGTAATACTAGGTCATGACATTAACTTTATGGTTATTGTGGTATATTTGTATACTAGATGTTACCAGTGGTCAAGGTCACGGAAAAGAATATCGACACATGGATGCAAAAGCTGCCATATACGCATGAGATCCAGGGACTTGTGGATGTACCTGCTGTGAATTCTAAAGTCGGCATTCAGATCGGGGACACCATCATTTTGAACAAGCGACCTGCCTTCCTCTCCGTGAGTAGCAAGAACGTTTTTCTTCATCTTCTGAGGGCTGGAGATACTTAAATATATTATGAATCTAGGAGGTTAATGTGTGTATGATTCTGGTTGTCGTGTTGATTTAGGGTGGTCAAACGGAACTAGGCAAAGTCCGCCTCGAACTCGCCAACGTCCTCAAGTCCAAAGGTAACCCCCCCCCCCCCCCATCACTCACAACCCTCGTTTTCTGTCTTTTTCCGAAGAGTCTTCACAATTGAACCCTAAACACCTATTCTCCCTCCTATTACGTCCTCATCCTCCCTAGGCTTGATGGAGATCCCAGCATCACAGTACAACTTCCTCTGGGTAGAAGGCTTCCCGCTCTTCTCCCCACCCGAACAAATCCTCTCGACCGATCAACAATCCCGTGGCGTCCGTTTCCAAGCTACCCACCACCCCTTCACCGCCCCCCACCCCGACGACTTGCACCTCTTGCAAACTGCGCCTGAGAAGGTCCGCGGACAGCATTATGATTTGGTGTTGAATGGTGTCGAGATTGGAGGTGGGTCTATCCGTATCCATTCACCCAAATTGCAGACTTATGTCTTTGACCACGTCCTCAAGGTAAACTTTTTTTTATTACTATGAACTCTTTAACCAAGAACAGATCTGGCTGGCAGCGACGCCTATGTTCCAACCTTATTAACTTACTACTACTCCTACACACACTCGAAACACAATAGATGTCAGAACAAGAAAGCTCAAGATTTGCACACTTAATCGATGCACTCTCCTTCGGATGCCCCCCACACGGAGGGCTCGCCCTAGGATTCGATAGACTGATGGCCATCTTGTGCGAGACCCCCTCGATTCGGGACGTGATCGCGTTCCCGAAGTCGGCTTCGGGTCGTGATTTGGTCGTTGGGAGTCCCTCGGCGTTGACGGACCAGCAGTTGAACGAGTACAAGATCCGTGTTGTGTAATCCGTGTTTTATCATTGCATAGAAGGGGAAGTGGTAGAGGCATCATTTTTTTTTTCGTACATAATAAGACTGGCATTTTTTTAGAATTATACAATGACGAATGGTGGGTTCTTTGAAAGGGGCGAGTTGAAGAATTTGGTCAACACGCCTCCAACTGCCACGAATTATTTATTCAATACTTTTGGTTGTTGACGTTGATGGGTGTCGTTGATTGCCGCTTACTCATCCGTCAGGCCGAAAGTCTCATCCTGAACGCCTCAGTCGCCCGAGTCGTCCGAACCCGGCATCTCCAAAAACACCAACTAGTAGTCAGAAGGATCGTCATCAAACTCGGCATCATCCTCTCCACCAGCAGGCGCACTAATGATACTCTCATCATACACATCCTCATAAGCCTGCTGCATCCGGTTAATCTCCTCCGGCGTCAACGTCAACGCCTCAGCCTCCTTCGCCGCAGCCTTGACTCCCGAGCGTCCATTACCCTTGCCCTTTCCATGCAACGCTTTCGTCTCTCCACCACCAACATCAGCACCAACCGCCATTCCAAGCTCATTATCGTCCTGGTCACCCTCATAATCATCCTCATCATTATCATCGCCATCGTTATCCGTCACGTCCAAGTCCGTCACATCCTTATGCTTCTTTGGTCCATTTCCATTTTCATTTCCTGGTGCTCCAGTTCCAGGTGCTCCAGTTCCAGGCGCTCCAGTTCCAGGTGCGGCAGGTAATGTAGCGGGTCCGGGTCCACCAGTGAGATGTTGCTCAGGGAAGCAGATCTGGTGGCATGTATCGAAATCGATCACACATTGGGACATGCTGATCGATTCCAGTAGACAGTTTTCCTCTGTCTTCAGGCATTTATTGATGCATGCTTCTTGTTCTGCGGCTATTTTTTTTTTTATGCAGGGGGAAGGTGGGGGGAAAGGAAGGAACGGTTAGTGACTTTGTTGATAGGACGGTTAACCGTTGTGAATAGTCGGTGTGAAGGGATGTTTTTATGTGTTTTGAATTGGACGCACAAATATGGAACAAGCATCGGATAATGGATTAAGAGAAGGTGTGTGTGTGCTGTACGTGGTGGGCGCAAAGAACAATTCGCATGGTATATTGTCGGGTGTACGAATAGCGTATCAATCCGCTAATCGCTCTTCCTGTGAGAAATAAGTAGGTGGGTGGGTGGGTGGTATGGTGGGCCCTTGTGAGCAGGATAAAAAATGTGTATCCCGTGTGAGGTGGGTGGGGTGGTGGGTCACTGCGCTGTCCATCCGTCAGTCTGTACAGCCTATAAAGTGGTTGTTGTCGTAGCCACGTTTAAAAAACAGTAGCGCATGGCTTCCTTCTCTGCATCCTCTTTTTTTTTTTTTACTCCTGCTTTTGTGGTTGTCTGTGAAGTGTTGATGTCCTGTGGTTGTAGGCATTGCAAGAAAGGCAAGAAAGGCAAGAGAAGGAAGCGCGGAAGAAAGGGAAGTTTGCGGGGCGTAGTAGCGGTGATGCATGTATGTCGGTGGTTGTTACGGTGCGGATGTGTGAGTGTAAAAATAGACTGTGCTGAGTGTGCTGGGCGGGTCGGTGGGATAGTATTTCGTTGAGAAAAGGATTGAGGTCTTTGCTATTATTGCTGATGTTTCTTGTTGTTATTGTCCTTACTCTCCTCCTGGGGTGCGGGTGCTGCCGAGGCGAGGAAGGCAAAGGCCAACGTGAGGGTGAGCGAAACGGTTGTCAGGCGCATCGTATATAATGTGTTGTAGTTGTTGTGTAAATGAAATGGGTTTTATGTTTGATGGAAGAGAGAAGTGAGAAAAGGAATAAGAAACCGCTCGCGAAGAAAAATGAAGAAGGTGTGGGCGCAACTTTTGCTGAATGCAAGAAGAGCATGGCCAATGTCTTCCTTCACGTGAGGAATTGGCGTTGACTGGTGGATAGAAAAAAACACTCACAATGACAACGACATGGTATCATGGGGCAATTGATTGATGTTTTGATGTTAATATTATTGGAAAGGGACACGCTGCCTCACACGTTGGCATATAATACAAAAAAGAACCTGCTTCAAAACTAAGCCAACGGTTGCAGATGCAACACTTCTAATATCTATCTATTCTACGGCTTAGAACATGGCGAGGACACCGGCAACGGCAGCAACGGCAGCAGCAACACCGCCCATCGACATGACAGCAGCAGCCTGACCAGCATTGCCCTTATCATTCTTGCCGCTGCTAGTACCGTTCGAAGCAGCAGTCGTGTTGCTGTCAACAGGCTTGAAGCTAGCTCCCAAGGTAACCTGGCAAGAGCTCTTGTACTGGAACGACAGGTCATCCTTATACTTGTCACTGGTCAACTTCTGATCAAAGTTCAGAAGGTAAGGGGAGGGGGTCTTGGTATAATAATTGGAGAAGATGTTGGCGACCTGCTGGTTGCAAGTAGTGCAGAAGGCGGTGGCGTTGGTGTCCTTGGCGGAGAGCATGGGGGTGACGTATTGAAGGTATCCGTAGAGGTCGTCCTCGTTAGGGTTGGCGTTGGGGAACTGGGCACGGGCAATCATCTCGTTAATCGAGTCGATCACGCAGGTCGTGTTCTTGCTGCTCTGCAAACAGATCGCCTCGCGTTGTGGGGGGGACATGTACCTGTTAGAAAGAGTGGCGTGAAATGAGGTTTATATTAATATTAAATTTCACAAACGGAAAACGGACATTTGTGCGACCAAATGAGCCGTATTGTTTTCTTATTGCCTTTTCTCGTTGTGTTTGGGACAAGTGGAGTCAGTGAAGTGAGAGCAACAACAACAATGGTAAACAAAAGCAAGGCGAGAAAACGCCTGGTTCATTCAACCAGGGGGTAAAAAAAAGGCGAAAGGGACAGAAACGAAGAAAGAAGGAATAGCCAAGCAACAACTATAGCCTCCACCCTTCCTTTCAAAAACAGCAAGAAAAGATACTTACCACATGTACATGTCAGTGCCAAGGTCAGCCTGGTTGGCAGCAACCATATCAGCAGCACAGTTGGTGTTAATATCCTTATAGACACCAGCATACTGGTCGGAGGTGCAGGCAGGGGTGGCACAGTAATCCGCAATGGCCTTCTGGAGCTTGGGGGTATCGTGGTCGTTGGCGTGGGTGAGGGCGGGGAAGCCGAGGGTGGTGTAGACTCTGCATTTGGCGAGGGGGTTGGTGGGGGCGCCGAGGGCGCCGAGGTAGGTTGTGCATTGGGGCGAGAGGGCAGCTTGGGCCGAAGAGATGGCGGTGGCTCCGAGGGCGATGACGGCGACGGTTGTTGTGAACTTCATGTTTGTCTTTGTGTGTGTGGTTGTGTGAAGGGGGAGAAGGGGATTAGGGTATGTGTGAGTGAGGGTGAGAAGAGAGCGAAAGGTGCGAGGGTTGTGGGAGGAGTGGAGAGTAAAGAAGATGAAAAGGAGAGAAAGAGTGGAAAGAAATACGAAAGAGAAGGAGTGCCAGGGGAACAAGGAAGTAACCAAACCAGGAACAACAATGATGGCGAGGTGTCGGATTAAGGTTCATATCACTTCACTCGGTGAGAGCACTCATCAATCAAAAAAGAAAGTCTCAAGTAAAATTTCATAAATAGACTCCTGGGGAAGATCACTTCCTCACAGAGACACAGAGAGACAGACAGAGGTTCAATTACGTCGTGGCTTGGTTGGGTACTCCAAACCACCTTCCTTCTCCTTGGCAATGACCAAGGCATATGGATGACAAGCATGGGGGATGACTTGGGGAAAAGTAAAACGGTGGTAGAACACCGATCAGCCATTCGCCTGTTATTTTTACTTTTACAACCAACCCAGGCATGGGGGATTTCTATCTTCCTCCACTGGCAGAAATGGGTTGGGCGCTGTGCAGAATCAAGCCGCGCCCTCTTTCCCTCGAGCATGATGATGACAGGCGGCTGTGGGCAAGGCTGACTGCCATTCAAATACACCGAAAGGAATGCACTAGTGGCGTATGTGTTCCTGACCCACATACACAATCCCATACCAGACCTCGGAGATTCCTGGCTAGTGCCACACATTACCGCTGTTGCTCCTTTTTTTAGCTTCTAGCCATTCCTGTCCAGAGGGCGAGAAACGAAGTTAGGAAGGGAAGGAGGCAGGGTAATGGTAGAAAAATGGCTATGTGAGGCGACAGAGTCGAAGAACAACAAAAATCATGCACCCAGCCTTGGGAAGAGGAAGAGCCATCTACAGAACATGACTACCCCTTTTACTCTTCCTCTCACGTCAGAACGACGACTGAAACTTGTAGTGGCCCAAAAGGTGTATTTTTTTTTTTCATTCCTCTTACACACCTTTCACTCGCATCCCCCTCCCAAAACACCTCTTCATGTCTGGACAAGCAAGCAAGCGAGCGGGTTGGCTTGGAAAGCTCACAGAAATAAATCATGGAAAAAATATATGCGAGCCCATTCTCTCCTCCTTCCGCCATCATATGCCCTCATGTCACTTGAGATGGCAAGAGGCAGAAAGGAGGAAAAGAAAAAATGGATAACTGGTGCTTGTGCAGGCTGAAGAGGAAGAAACAACTCCAAACTATTTTCTACCAATGGACCAATGCGCATTTATGTATGTGTCGCAGGAAAAATGAACAGCCCATCTTGGCCAAAGGCTGTCGATGAGGACAAAGTGTAGTACATTAGGGATATGGTAGGATCCAAGGTAAATTAAGGATAGATAGGTGTAACGAAAAAACTACGAACGTGTGTTTGGAAGCAAAGAGACAAAGTGGCAGGGTGGCTTAGGCGTCGAGCTCCTGCTTAGAGACCGCAATTGTCACCTCAGGGACCTCCATCTTGGTATCCTCCAGAGGAATATCCTCCAGTTCGGTCTTATCTCCTCCCCCTACAGCCTTCACATCGTGGACGTGTCCATTACCAGCAAGACTAGCCTCCTCATCAGCCACAGCAGCATTGTTTTGTTGCTGGTTCTTCTCGAAGGCGCCAGTTCCGTCCTGGGCAGCAACGACGGCGCGACGACCCTTCAAGGCTGAATCACGACCCTGGTGGATGTATTTCTGAAGGACGAAGAGAAGGGCAAAGACGGCGAGGAGACCAATGTACCATCCGGCCGCGACAGGACCCTTGGACCAGTCCAAGAACCCGTACAGCCATTCTCCACGACTAGTTTGTTCACATTGGGAGGAAAAAGGATGATGAGCGAGAGAGGGGAGGGAAGGGGATGGAAGTTAACTGTTAATGTCAGCATGATTTGTTTTTAAGCATCCGATGTGGTACAAAGGCAGGCAAGACAAGAAACTTCAACCCATCAGAGCACCAAAATGAAAAACCAGATCTAACTTACGCTGCAAAGTATACCCAAGCAAGGAGCATATACAAGATAATCATCAACAGAGGACCCAAGATAGCGATCCAGGGCAACTCCATCCGATTAAACACTATCTCGATCAAAATACAGGCAAGGTCTGCACCATGATGAGAGAAGTCGACGTATTTGTTGAGGGTGTCCATGGTGTTGTTGGGGTCAAAGAGCATGCCCCAGTAAATGGCGGGGACGACGATGTGGAAGACGACGACGGAGGCGTAGAGGAGTGAGAGGGCTGAGGTGAGGAACCAGTGCTGGTTTGTAAGTGAGGAGAGGGTTTTGGTTCTCACGTAATTGTGTGAGTGGTATGCTGCCGTCTATTGATCATGGGTTTGGATTGAGAGGGTGTAGTAGGGGTGTGGTGTCAGGGTCGTTGATCCTTTGTTTTGAACTGATTGTGTGTGCCTGAAAAAAATGATGTCTCCAATCAGCTATCAATCGTTGGTTGACAACTTTGCTGCAAGTATCGTTACCAAATAGTAAGCAGTGAGACCCATGTTACTGAGGTTGGTGAAAGTAGTCGGGACCATATAAAAGACCTCATCCCTCGCAGAGACATAGAGCGTCGCAATAAACACGGCCACAAGATGCAATGCCACAATCGCACGGATGATTAACAAAGTGCGGGCATCGACAATATTGGACGATACTATGCGAGATAGGTCCAGGGTGTCGTATTTCAGGAACTTGCGAAGCCCTGTTGGTTGTGGTGTTGTCATTGTTGTTGTTCTTGTTGTCGGAGGAGGAGGAGGAGGAAGGGAAGGATGTGAGGGAGGAGTGGTGGAAAGGGAGAGGAGGGTGCAAAGGTATGAGGTGGTGAGGGTGGTAAGAGGAAGGAAGTGATGAGTGGTTGGTGTCCTTGTTGAGGAGGAGCGACTGTTGGAGAAGTGAAGGAGAGGGGAAGGAAGGGGGAATGGTGAGTCGGAGGTTGTGAGTGAGGGTGCCGAGAAAAGGAGAGAGGGACGGAAGCAGGGAGGAAGGGTCTGAGGAGTGGCGAAAGGAGAGGACAGGTCGCCAAAGGACCAAAAAAGGGGGGAGGATGGGCGAAGTGTGAAGGAAGGAAAGAAGGAGGAATAAAGGAAGGAGGGAAGTTGGGACGGAAGAAAGAACAAAGGAAACGGAAAGGAAGAAGGAAAAGGAAGGACGAAAAGGACACCAGCGGACTCACACCCCCATGTGTAAAAAATGAAGGAAAAGAACACTCATGAGGTGAGATCTCGATGCTCTCTCTTGTTTTTTCTTTGCAATTGAGTGGAAAGGGGAGAAGAGAGAGGATCTGAACTCAAATGCATTTTTGCGTTTTAAGGTACGCCAGCAGGATGAGTGTCAACACTACCAAGCACAAAATTAACTGCAAAGAATAGATTCTTGCTTGAATGAGAGGATGAGATAGAAGGAAATAATAATATGAACATGGAGGGTGGACGCCGACAGGATGCATCACTAGTCTTGATTTTGCAGCTATTATAGACGCTCATGGTACTGTATGCAGTGGATGAATTGATTGACGGAAGACGACATGAGAGGCGGGAAAAGGACGGAAAGTGGGAGCGAGTGAGCATTTGTTTACCCTATTGTGCGCTGATTCAGCAACGTTGGGTCGAAGAAAGGATGTCCGTTGTACAAAGAAATCAAAATGGATGGGAATTCGATGGTGACACTGGGGATCGAAACATCGGGACTCGTCACTCATGAATCATCAGAAATGAAAAACAGAACCGAGCTAACCAACTCAATCCCACTTTCATCCTCTCTTCCTCCTTCACTGGAATGTTCACTTGCTTTTTACACTTCCCTTGGCTCCTATTTCCTTCCGAATCGTTATTTAGTCGATCCCCAGTCTCGTAACGGAACAAAGTCGTGAGCCATCGGAGGGAGTCCTTCTCAGCACAACATAACTAGATAACTGGCTGACTTGATGTGGAATGAAAACAATGTCTATCCGTTTCTCTTTTCTTGTTCCAGATCGCATAGATTCCCCGATGGTTCTTTTCTGTCACTGTCATCACTATCTTCATCATTATACTCACCCTCTTGTGAGAGAGAACTTTTTGTTTCGCATGGGAAGTACGTACATAAGATCAACACCACCAGCCAGGAACCGTGGAACATTTATCCTTCCTTCTTTTGTCTATTCCTTCGCTACACCTTTCAACACAACCCATTTTGCTAATGCCATATGAGTTGGGGCATTAAGAAACGTGGGACGATGCCATGCACAAAACCGGTAATGAAAATAATATTGTAGGGGATGCTCACTCCGTTCATTTTAGAAGAGAGGCTTCTATCTATCCCGTGTCCTGCTCACAAAAAAACTCCAATCCAAGGACCCGGCACTAGAACACCACCACTACCACCATCATCATCGATCTCACAAAAAGGAGCGACAACGAAGAAATAGAAGAGGGAACTGAAAAACAAAGAAAGGTGAGGGAACTGAAAAACAAAGAATGGTGAGGGTGAAAAAAAAAAGTGGATACTTTGAAGATCGTATTCGTACTCACAGATATCAAACGCTCCATCTCCCTGGAAAGTAAGACTCCACTAATCCCCAAAGAGTTACCAAAGTGACGCCCTATCTACTTGAGCCAACAGGTGAAAGGCGAAGGGCTGAGTAAGGTCGACAATCAGGATTGAAAGAGAGAGAGTGGGTACATTTGTTCAGGTACCACACTTCAATCTCTTTCACCGCGACCCGATGTTTTTGACGATGTACCTCTCCATTAGTACCCTCCTTTGTCTTTCATTATGCATGACTGTATTTACGACCACGAACTCGCCACCGTGCATGTTTTAATGTCTGGGGCATGCATGTAAAAGACAGTTCAAATGACATGATTAAAACTTGTACGATTGCGGTGAGCTTGACCTAGTTAGCGTAGTATTCTCCGAGTTTTAGTATCCCGATACCAAGAGCGGGTCGAGATGAGAGAGGTCGGCTAATAAACACTTCAATTTCCAATGCATGGGGCGGGGTGGCCTTCATGCTTTTTTTTTAACAAACATATTGGACGAAATTGACTACATTACGTATCACGTATCACGATAAAAACAAATGGAGAGCGACGTTGGATGGATGGGCAAGGAGTAAACAAACACGTTGGACGGAAAACAATAGAAAATAGAAAACAAGGGGGAGACATCTCGAGAAAGAAATAATTGGAGATACTCGTTTGTTCATCTGGAAAGAAGAAAAAGGAGAAACTGCTGTCCATGTTTGGGCAAGATCTTGGACCATTCATTCTTTTCATTCGCAATCTCGCACGGTTGAGTTTGTGTTGTGGAGAAATCCATTTTTCCCTGGTGAGTGTTCATCCGAGCACAAAGCCAAAGGAGAAATAAACCAAAAGGTAAGATGACATGGCGCCCGAAGCTTTAACCCTTCCTAACCTACGTACCAACCATAAAAAAACCAGAAAAAAAACAAGGGGTGAAAGGCGACAAGCAAAAAAACAAGCGGATAAAGCGAACACCCGTCCGTTTGTTCATTTCATCTCCGTTGTTTGTGCTCAAGGTGGGTGAATGAAGGTTCGACAGACAAAAAGCGACAAATTCTGATGTGGTTTCATAGATGGTCATAATTGCTGACAACATCATGTGGTGTAAACAGACAAACAGACGGACGGACGGACATCGTTGTCGCTTTTTTGGCACCCTAGATTTTTCTAAAGGTATTCATAGAGTTCAATGCCGGCGGGCAGGCACAACCAACAAAGCCAACAAAGCAAACAATGGCGAGAAAAAGAAAGGGGAAGGGGAATTCCACTGAGAAGAAAACTAAGGCGGACAGGGATGAATGGTGACGGATGCAGCGAGAAGTGGAGGGAAAGAAAAGCAGTAGATCAAGAAGGAGGGACAAATATCGCCAATGTGCCCTTTTTAGCCTCTTCTCTCATCGCAATCTTCCCCTGAAAGCATGGGTGTGAGTCTGCCCCTATCCTTCTTCACTGGGTCCAGTCAGGTCAGTCATCATAAACGTGGCCCACGAAAAAATAGCACACCCCAACCCAAACCCAAACGGATGGAAACTTGAAATACAAAAAATGCACCGGTCGTGCGAGCGAGGAATAGACACTAACCAGCCTTAACTCACACAGAGATGGTTGAAAACAACAGCAAAATAACCTAAAGGTGGGTGGATGGTTGAATCTATCCCACTAAAATGCTCACACCCTTCTCTCCTCGCCTTCTTTTTTTCTTCGTCTTCATTCATCCCATGTTTTAATGGCGCTCTCGTGCGTGCGTGTTCGCGAAGGACGGATGGGGCAACCGATTTGGCGTCAAATGGGGATGGAAGAATCGAGAGTAAGGCTGCCATATTGGTTAATTGAGAACGTTTTGCACCCAGCGACAGCGGGTTGTTGAGTTGTGTTGTTTCTCTCGCTCAAGTATCAAAGGCTCCTTTGGGTCGACTGTCGTTGAAACTTTTTTCCCTGGGAGGAAGTAGACTATGTTTGTTCACGAAGAGGTGAAGTAAAGTGTGTAGGTCGTAAGCGTGTTGTTTTCTTTGCCCGACTTGGTGATGATAAAGCGGTGGTTGTCTGTCTTTTAAAACTCCTTTGCTGATGATAACGACAACAACAAGAAAAAGCAAGCAAAGCAAGAGTGGAGGGTGCGCCCTTGTTTTTTTATGTTCATTTCACACCGAAGCGACAAGGCGACTGTGGATGATGTTTGATGCCCCGTCGCTTTTGGTATTGAGTTGAACCAAGGTCAAAAATAAACAGAGGGAAGGGGATGAATTGAATTGTCTCTGTTCACATTCATTCGCTTACTCATTTCTGGAAGAGCAAGAAGACAGGGAAGAAGATGTGCGAAGAAGCGAGAGTTGAGTTGAGTTGCTGATGGTTTGACAAACACCGACGGACCGATAGACATTCAACAACAACAACAACAACAACAACAACAACAACAACAACAACAACAACTACAGCAACATCAACAACAACAACAACAGCAACAAGAACAAAATATGGTGATAGGTCTGTCTCACCCGTTTGATAATTTAAATTTCTATATATCTGACAGTGCGTTACTCTGTTACACGGTAAGCGACCGTTGTGCGACTCGCTGTCTCTCTCTCACTCTCTTTCTCTCCTTCAACTGTCCCCAACCATCACCCATCATACATTCCCTCATTCTCATTCTCATTCACTTTCCTTTTCCTCTAGAACCCTTTTCTTCCTTTTCTTCCTTTTCTTCCCTTCTTCCTTCTTTTTTTTTTTTTTTAACTTCTGTCTTCTTATCTCCTTCGTTGTTCACGCCCATCCACCATTTCACTTGGCCTTTTTTTCTTTCTTTTCACTACTTTAATTATTCTTTATTTTTGTTCATGTCCCACTTTTCACCTTCAACCATCCTTTAATCCCTCCTACTCTTTCCTTCACAGCAGAGTTCCCTCCTCTTCATCTTTTTCGTCTGTCAATACAATCAACAACAACAACCGTTGGCCTCGCACCCTCTTCATCGCCAACATACAACATCTCCATCTTCATCCTCGACCTCAACTCCTTCCTTTACTCTTCCTCCCTTCTTTCGCTGATCCAGTCAGGGGCCAATCAATTATAACTCCTTTTCCAATTGCCCCTCTCATACCCTCTCCTCCTTTGAACGACTCACGCCCTTCAACCTCATTCCAACCGGACAACCACAAACCACACTCACCCTACACGACACTACTCGATTCCTCATAATTTTCTCAGCCAGCACTGACACCTACGAGCAAACCGTTGGGTCTGTTTCTCATTCAACCAACCGACCAACAAAAGCTTTCACTTGAGCCAGGTGCGACTTTCAACACCATCCTCCCATCAAACATGACGGGACAGCAACAACAATACTACCGGAGACCGGTCTCCTTAACGAGCATACGATCTGCACCCTCATCCCTCTCACAGTTCATTCTCCTCGCTTTCCTCGCCTTTACCTGTCTCAGCTCAGACACCTCGTACTTTTTCAAACATAACACTATACCCGGTGCAGATGCAGCTCTGGCGATCCGAGTCAATGCGACGATGGAACCCGTCAATTTCAGGTCGTGGGACCCTTTCCAGGGTGAGACTGAACATTACACGCTCTCGGGTCTTCTGATGATGGGAGTTGTGATGCCCGACTGTACCATCCAGGTCAACCCGGTTGTCGGGCCTAGTGGTCAGCTTATCCTCAATGCTGTCGATCCTGCCAATCCCATCGTCGATTCCATTATTGTCCTTCGTTATGACTGGCTCGACAACTGCGCTACCTTTGACGATGTAAGTTCCCTGTTTCTTGATGTCTTTGGTGGTTGCTAAGCTACCTTCTTGCACGAGTTGTTTCATTTTATTTCTTGGTGCCTCTTTTGCTATTCCTACGGGTATATTTCACCCGTTTTTGTTACAAACATACATGCACCTCGCTTCATCAAGTGATTTATTTGTCGAGTCTCCCTCCTTTTCTCTCCACTGTCTCTCTCTCTCTCACTTCGCTCTCTCTTTGTCTATCCCGAATTCAAATGTACCTCTCCATGCATCATGCATCTAGTCCCTGCCAGCATGCAGCTGTTTGTCTTCGTCGTTATCCTCTGTTTTGTTTACCATTCTCTTCCTTATCCAATCTCTTTTTGTCACACATTGCTCATGTCATCCCCTCTCCTCCCTCTACACACTTTCTTTTCCTCTCCCCTCTGTTGGCTGGGCTGGAAGTTGAGAAGATGAAGAAGAAAAGAGGGAAGCTCAAATTAAAATAATGCAGGACTCAATTTGCCATTTCATCCTTTCCAGTCCCTGCTCCATCGTTGCACAAACAACAAAATTTTCTCCCTCCTTCACACACCCCCGATTTCACTATGGATTCTCATTCTGCTCATGTATACACATAACGGTGCAACCTGACCCCCCACGCAGATCTTAACTGAAAGAGGGAAGAAGAAAAGAGCAATAACAGAACAGAGAAGGAAGGAAGGAAGAGGGGAGTCTAGACTCTAGTGCTGAACACTATTACTCTAACCACCCCCTAGAATGACCAAACTTTTTTTTCATTCTCCACTTGCCTTCTCTATGAGAGCCGGGCGTGTATGGATTGGCGACAGACAACAATGGAAGGCAAACATAAAAAAATAGTGAGCACTTTGCTTTGAGAAAAGAGAGTTACGCAGCTCCTTGTCTTTCATGATTAAGCGCTGTTGATGAATAAGAGGCTGGGGAAGGAGTGGCGTTTGGTGGCTTGAACACGAAGTTAGCAGGGGGTTTCTTCAACAAGTAGCTTTTTTTAGTTTCTTACTCACCATTTGTTCACTACACACAATGGCTCATACGAAAGAGTGAGCATCTCTTCAAGCGTGCACCGCGTCATATCGCTCTCGTTCTTAAAGGCTTAGTTTCTCCACCCATGAGCAGACGGTGCCAGTCTTAATTGGACACCTTCATTTCCATCCCTCGCCTACCTGGCAGCCCATCGATGTGAAACCCCTACAATATACATATTCTAACCACATAAACTCCATTTTTACCTCCATCGAAATACCATCGGGCACACAAACATGATTAGATCTTTGACAGATTACCAACCCTCAACGACCGTCTCAAGACCCTCGCCCTCCCCAAGGTCGGCGCCGTGATCATGGACGGCGACGCCGCCAGTATGGAGGATTTCGGATCCCCCTTCAACCAACTGGCTAACGCCAATTACTGGAATAACAAGGCCCACCTCAACATCTCCTACGCCGGGTCCGACTCCGTCCTCTCCATGGCCGCCCTCCTCTCTGCCAATGGACACACCCTCCTGGCGACTGTTGAGCAGGACCAGGGGCCTTGGAACCATATGTGGCGATCAGTTGGGTTTAATATTCTGATTCGCGGGTTGGACGTCTTGACGGGGATTGTGTTCGCGTATGGGATCTGGGTGATGGTGTTTATCATCAAGGCTGACAAGCACGATAGTCAGCATTTCCGGAGGTATATGATTCTTATCCCTGGATGCTTTTATTTGCCGCTTTCGATTGCCTTTGCGCCCTATAAGGTTACGGTCCCTTGGAGGAATGCCCTCTACTACGTCTCGTTGCTGTTTCCGTTCATCTCCCTGGGGCTCCAGATGATCATGTGGAGTAAGTTGATCTACCGGATCAATCGCAAGAAGACCAACAAGTTTTTCTCGTACTACTCCTACTTCAGCATCTTCATCCCCGTCTTTTCATCCTTCATGGATGGCCTTGGATGGTTGATCCCTTCGGTTCCGATCATCCGTATCATTGGCGAACGTGGCTTCTCCTATCTTACCCCCGCGGTTATCCTCCTTCAGGCTTGTCTTATTTTCTACTACGCCATCACCTTCTTCAAGTCCCTCAAAGGCGTCGCCGTCTCCCAGACCACCCGTACGGCTCTCGTCAAGATCACCGTCCTCAACCTCGCCATGATCTCCTTCTTCATCCTCATGTTCCTCTCCCGTATCATCTCCCTCCTGGGGTTGAACATGAAGTCCCGCGCCGCGTATATCACAGAGTTGACCATCTTCCGCTTCTCGTTCGTCTTCTTCTACGCCGCCTGCTTCCGCACCCTTTCCATCCGTCAGCCAAGCGGATCTACCGTCGACTCCAAGGGTAACAACTCCACCTCCGGCGCCGGCGCTGACGGCGGAAAGTCCCATAGCAAGAACGTCACTGTCTATCCCATGGACAACCTCCCTTCCTCCTCCCACAACGGTAACCGCAGCCAAACCGGATCCAAGAGCCCGACCGGGGAGGACCGCCCAAGCATGCACTACAACCTCCACCTCTCCAACCACGCCTCAAAAGGCTTCACCATCTCCGACCCAAACTCCTTATCTTCCGCGCACTCTTCAAACATCATCCCCGGCCCCCGTCTAACCCACGGGTATTCCCAATCGCAACACCAGCTCTTGGATTCCGGCCGTGAGTCTTCAGAGTACGTCGTGCCCGACCCGTACAAGTTTAACGAGTTTGGTAACCACTCGGCCACCCAGCAGTTCAATCACTCCTATACCAGTCCCAATCTTACAAAGGAGGCCGACCACGCGGCGATGGGTGGATTATCCCTATCCCCTCGTCTCGGAGGCGCTACACCAGTCCGCGGGTTGCAGTCTGTGAGCCCGAGCCCGGCGACATTGGAGGACGACATGGGGTACGGTCACTCGAATGATGAGGATAAGGATAGCGTCTATGGCAGCCACCGTACGATGCATGGCAATGGTGGACAGAAGTATAATGGTGGGAATGGAGGGAGGGTTGTTGGAGGGTTGGGAAGGAACTCTGAGGGGTATGCTCGGTTTGATATCTCGGACGAGGAACGGGCTGCGCGCGCCGTTTAACTAGATAGCTTGTTCTTAAAATAATATCCTTCTTCCCCCCTAAAAACATAATAACATACATAACTTAATCATTACAAAAACCGGTGCAAGTTTTTTTAGACAATTATGTTTATGACGAGTAAGAAAATTGCAAAATGAACAAAAAGAAGGAATAAAAAAGAAACAAGATCGACTGATTTATCGGCCACGGCCACGACCCTTCCAGCTTGCCTCACTATCCGCCAACCCCCTCCGTCCGCCTCCATGACCACCATGTCCATTTCGCTCCAAAGGCTCCTTCAACCCAAGTCGTCCCGCAAACCGATCCGCCATCATTCCTCCTCCTCCACCACCGCCACCACCACCGCCTAATCTTCCATCCCTACGACGTCGATCCCGTCGTCTATCATCTCCACCTCTCCTAATTGGTCCACCACCACCACCTCCTCCTCCTCCTTGATTCCGTCCCTGACGTCCCGTAAACAGGGCATGTTCTCGTCCTGCACCAGCACCTGCAGGTGCAGGTCTTACTGCACTCCTATCGACAATCGAAATGTCAAGATAGTCACCGATCACAAACCGGATCGAGCTCAATGTCTTTTCCAATGCTGTCGATTTCTTTCCAGCAGCCGCCGTCGCTGTTGCTTGTGCTGTTGCTGCTGTGATGGCTGTTACAAGAGCAGAAGCCGCAGCGGCGGCAGAATCCTTGCTCTTGCGAATATCCTTCGTGAACAGCCCATCTCCTGGTCCTGCTCCTTCTCCCTTCTCCCCCTCCTCCCCCTCAATATCCATCTTCACATCTCCCACTTCCGCTGCTCCCGTTCCTGCTGAAGCTTCGACAACATCCTCCGGGACCAAAGTATCAACAAGCAACACTGTCCCAATATCCCTCCCGACATAAAGGCCTCTCGTCATATCCAAATAAATATGTCGGAAATGCAATTCGCCTCCTGTTTCTGCGGCACCGGGGTTATCGAGGAGGAGGTCGGGGATAGCCTGTTGGACTAGCGTAGCAATCTCGCCCATGGTGGCGTTCTTCCATGTGTAGAGTTGGAGTTCTGAGGATTTAGGGGGCAGGGATGTTGGTTTGTATTGGTCCACTCTATTGATTAGGGGCAAGAGACGGGGAAGGGAAAGAGGGAATGGGTTAGTGGGTTGTTTTCTTTGTTGTTTTGCTTGAGTTGGCTGGGTAAAGCCAAATGATATGAGATCAGCATAGTTGTTCGTACCTGTGGTGCTCGCCCTGTTTGTAGAACATCTTTAGCAAGAAGGGACACAACTATTCAGAAAGACAACAGTAAAAAAAGGACGCAGGTTGTTAGTAACTCGTGTCATGCAAACTTTGAACAGATCGCCTGTTTAAAGAGTACACGAATGCAATGTCATTGTACCTTCTCGCGGTCGATGATAGGTACAGTTGGCGTGGCAATTGTTGTTGTGGTTGATGCCGGTGCATTCGTGGCAGGTGCAATTATAGTCGTGGCTACGGCAGGGGTAATGTCCATGGCAGTGGTTGGCTCTAGTGCTGGTGCTGGTTCTGTTGGTGGCGCGATGGCCGTCGTTTCTGGCTCTGGCGACATTGTTGGTTGAGTGAAAGGGAAAGAGACCAACGCGACTGAAGGCGGGTCATGGTGTGTGTAGGTGTGTAGTATAAGAGCTTGCACCAAATTGGAAAACCTTTACGTCATCGATCTCGTGATCTCGTGATCTAAAGGAAAAGGTATTTGATAAAGTGCGCCTTTTTCTTGCTCACCTCTCTCTTCAACCTTCCCCCATTCCACTCTCCCACTTACCTCTTTGATACATTCTTTTCTCCGTCTTTGATACATCCATTTCTTCCTCTTTGATACATCCTTTTCTTCCGAACAAATAAAGCGTACTACGAACAACAACAACAAGACCCAGTCTCCTCGCTTTACTCTCTACTTAATCAGCCATCCGTCTCGTTTGAGCTATCGCACCTGAACAGCTCACCAACATAGAGCCACACCAACTACAATAACTACAACAACAGCGCCCAAGAACAAGAGCGGACAACATATCCACAACAATGGCTTCTTCACAATACTTGGACAACGATAACAACGACTTCTACCCAAACATGCGCATAGAGCTCGGCGCCTCCTCCTTCTCACCCTTCCTTTCCACCCCTTCCTCACACTATGACCTCTCCTCGATGACATGCTCTTCTTCCTCTATCAACTCTCCAGCCGGATGGCCAGAATACTATTACCCAATCGAATTGCGCCGCAGCAGTAACTCGTCGTCCAAGTACTTCAAGTGGGTGCGCCCCATTGCCCGACCCGGTCGACACAGCAGCCCCGACGATGACGGCGATATTGACGAGGATGGCACTGACGACTCGTTTTTAGAAGCGGAGTACCCTGTGTTGTCGACGATGGATTACAGTGCGCCAGAGTACGACTCTCTTTTTGTTGGGCCGTATGCGACTGAGCAGCAGCAGCAGCAGCAGCAAGGCTTTCGGTCGCCAAAGACGAAATTTTTCAAGTGGGCTCGGCCAGGACGACAACATGGCGGCGATGACAGCGATGATGATGAAGAGAGGACGGATATGGACTACGAGGATGATGATGATGAGACGGTCATGTCCAACGGTGAGGACGAGTACTTCTCGGACGCCTGCTCGTACACGTCGGCATACCCCAGGGAGGCAGGTGCAGGAACAGACTATGAAGAGGGCATCAGTAGCGGTGACGAGCATTCGATGTCGATGATAGGTCTCAAGCGCCTTTAAAGTCGACGACCTCCTCTTGACCAAGCAGACAAACACAAAAAAATGGCAACGAACGATCAGCATCGGACTATTGCGGTATGAACATCAATCGAAATCCACAGACCCGCCATCCACCACTATACTAACATTGCAGCCAGATGACTACAAGAGAGGATCAGGATCACATCATTGCTACTACGCCAAGAGCTCCTATGCACATTTTCAAGGGAATCACCACTCGGACGACAAGGCGTGCACTTGGTACTCGGATATCCAGCTCGTGCCAAGTTGGGATCTTGGTTGGTTCTCGAATCTGTTGATACCGCGATGGAAATATTCGATGGGTCTAGTATGTGCATGGAGCTGAACAGGGATGATGCGGATGAGAATAATGATAAGGTCGTCTCTCTCGGTTGCGGTATCGCGTTACAAGAAGGGTAGTGGTCTCCCAGGTTTGGTTTTCAGTCTATGCTTCCCCGTTCGGTATTCCTTTCGGCAAGATCTCCTGAGTGTCCTGTCTTGTTTCTCGCGTCTTTCTGCTCTCGGTTTCCCTTTCTCTGTTCTTTTCTTTTCTCTTCTTTTCTTTTCTCTTCTTTTCTTTTCTTTTCTTTGGATGCTGGCTCTTCCCATTTGTATATTTTGCTAATATCAACTCAATAAACTCGGCTGTACCAAACATAGAAACGCAGTAGCATTGGTATAACCTGCTGTTCTTTTGTCGTGAATATTTTATTCTTCGTTATCCATTGGCCTACCGTGTACCACTAATCCTTTCTTCTTGTGTTTTTAGCGCTGTTCTTTCTTTGCTTTTTGTATTTCATCTTGGACACTAGGAAAAAAAATCCCTAACCATATTAAATATTGCACGCTGAACAACAGCACTTGAGAGTATTGCAAATGGGGTGTGGCGACCCACTTAGGTGCAGGTGCTTTTCCAAGCGATATATAATTATTTTCTTCAGTTGGACCTGTACATGACTCCTCCTTCCTTCTCTCATTCCAAAAGGCTCGACTCAACTTCATGCAACCATCATTGCAGCATGAATCTATGGTGATATTGTAGATCTCCATAAACTTTCTGACGAATGGCTCATCTAGGACAGTGGCTACTTATCCTGAGATGATGAACAACGACAAATGGGAGGGGGGGGGGAGGGGGGTTTCGAGGTTCAAATGTGATTTATGCAAAAACAGAATTTGCTGCAGTGTCTCATTTATTTAGAAGAACGTTACTTCAGCTGCTTTGTCGACTTTTGATATATATTTTTTGGCCCACTCTACCAGACCTCATGTACTCGCTTGAGGCCTTTTACACTATCGAGCAAGTCCATCACTCCATCAGGCACAAAATCCCGCATATTGCTCCCATCAATCATCATAAGCTGCATCAATGGCATGTCGCCATCCTTGAAGACTTGGTTATGATCCGTTCTAATCTAAGACTCTAAATCCCAAACATCGCCACTATTCCAGCCCTCGCGCGGCGTCTTGATAATCGCAGGGTGGTCGTAGATCAGGCTCAGGTACTTTCCACCAGGGCAGTACGTGGCCAATTTCGGTAGATAAGCCTTGAGCCTGGTCTCGTATGCTGCCAGTCGAGCTTTCTCCACGTCTCCTGGAAAGATATCGCCAAGGGGTTTGTTATGGACAAACACAGGGTAGAGCTGATCATCGATTCGCAGCACAAAGACGATATCCGGACCTGACGGAGGCGGCTCTGGATAGTAAAAGGGTGATACCATGGAATCGCCTCTTCTCGAGCCATGCTTGTAGTTCACCTCAAAAAAATCACCCATGGTGAAGGTCTCCATGCTTACATATCCCGACTTATAATCGTCCCATCCGACGATCGTTGCTGGGTGCTCGAAAAAAAAACACCTGGGACAGGAGACAGGCTCGAACTGTGGGACAAAGGTCTTGAGTTTCTTCATAGGCCGGTGCTTGGCAGCATTGGGGATCGAGAACAGTTCTTGCTTGAGCTGTTTCTTGTGAAAGGCATAGATCAGGTCATAGGGCACGTGATGCTCAAAGATCTCCCAATCAGATCGTGGATCCTCTAAGTCTTTGTACTGCTCCGTGAAGTGTTTGTAGAACTCATCGTCCTCTTCCCAGATGAAGTTGTAGGCGGCCTGGAATACGAATGGCTCGTCAATAACCGTGCTGATCATCTTCCCAGCTGCTGCCTTGCCATAAGTAATGCAGAGACGGCCGAGAGCGCTCTCGACCAGGATCGGCTCCTCTCCTCGCATGCTCCATGGTAGTCCCAGTGAGGCTCGATAAACAACAATCTGCTTGAGGACGTGCTTGAGTTCGACGGTATCCGCGTACTTGGTTGGTTGGGTCCTTGGCGACTTTGTTGAGCATCCTTTTGATATCCGAACAAATATTCCCGCTCATTGGCAATCGCTCGGGATAGCGTACCAGTGCGCTGAGTCTACGTTTGATAGCCTCACGCCAGTACGATGTGGATCCTTCGACGATGATATCCTCGACACTGACGAGGCCCAGGAACTCATTCCTGCTATCTCGGGCAAACACTTCTTCTTCCCCCCTGACAACCCAGATGATGATACCATATCGCTCAAGGATCTCCTTTTTGACAAGAATTCCCTCCAGCAAGAACGGAGGGACAGGCTGGCCTTGTCGCAATGAGTTGGTGTTGACATGGGCGTCCATGAAGCCCTCTATCGAGATGTGTTCGTGAAAGATCCCGCGCTGAAGTGCCTGCTCATCCAGACCAATAATCACCGCATTGCCAGCGAGTTTCGCACACTGAGAGGTAATCAAGAGTTCGTGTGGCTAGTACGAGAAAGTACGAGCCTCGAAAACCTCGGTAAAGACGCTCATCATCATCAACTCCCATGCGTATCCGTGCGCCTGAGCCCTATCCGACTGTTGGACCCACGATTCCATAGTCTTCATGGAGTGTTAGAAACGAAGGAGATGAACATACAGAAGTAGTTGAGCTTGATATGCTTTAATACGCCACCATTTCCAACCCAAAATAACCCTTAAATTCTCTATAGTGGAACACTTTAAGCTTTGCGAACTGGGATGGTTCAGGTCACCTTTAATTGTAGTGATCTGCGACTGCATAGTATCGAGCATAATTCTCCCCTTTGTTGCTGACGCCATGGCTAACAATCGGCTGTCACGGCTGGGTGAAACTGGCCGACAAGCCTTTCGTTATCGCTTGGATCACCTCCGGTGGCAAAAAAGTCTATCCAACGCTTGTCTCGAACCCTCTGTCGACAATAGACACCGCAGTCCAGCCATATAGGCCTCAATAGATTCATGTCCAGTCGAGCCAGGAAACTCCATGTATTTCGAACCCATTCTTGCCAGTAAGAGATCTGGTCGACTTGTTGAACGATCCAGAGCTTCTCGCCCAATTCAGCGTGTAAATGCCGAGTCCAGTGCCAGATGTCATGAGCGTCAGATTGATTTCTGAGATGTTTCGAAAACCCCACAGGATAGGAGACAGCGGCGGCCGGTCGGGTTCTCCTGGAGACATCGAGCTGAAGTGGCCGTTCCACCTATCGCCAAGGATCTGCGCCTCGTCATGGACGACCAGTAGTTTGCCACTTTCGCTGAATTAGGGAAGGCCACCCTTTTTTCCGTGCTCCTCAAGTAGGTCTCTTGTCGCTTGGAACCCTCTTTGGACAGCCGCCACAAGAACGGACTCTGTCAAGGGGGTTTGATACTGAGCGAAAATCGGCAAAAGACACTCAAATAGCTGTGCAAAAATGTCGTTGAAGAAGACGTGGGAACAAGTCTGAAGGATGGTCCACCTGGCACTGGTAAAGGTCTGGTGGCTTCCCGAGATTGTCAAACAGTGCTGAAGAATCTTGAGCCGAGACAGCAAGAGCAGGTATGTGATGGTCCTCGCTAGGCGGTTATTAGCCTTCCGATCCGGCTGTAGACGCGTCCCAATGTCGGACATGAGGGCGGTAATGTCGACCGATCCCAAGTCGTTCGCAGCAGCGTTGAAATAGAAACCCCAACGAGGCGTGTCTTGTCTGTGTTGCAGAAAGAAAGCGAAATGTGTGTAATGAGCAGAGAGAGAGTGAGTGAGCGTTTGAATGAAAGAATGAATGAGAGTGATGGAGGAGAATAGTTATGTGCGGTCGAGACACTCAAGATAATTGGATGGAGCCGGTCTCGAAGCTTGTAAAACAACTCCTGGATAGCTGTCTCCGGTATCAAGGTATGAAGCATTACCCTGTCGTCCTCGCTCATCGCTTCTCCGAGATCGTTGATGTACATAGAAACTTGGTCCTCCGTTTCCCAACATGGAAAGTCGACGATTCGGCGATCGATTTGATCCAGGTTGCCTCCAATCCCACCAGAGGTCGCCAAGGCTTCGAGTTCGTCTGCACCAATGCCTGCGCCACAAGTCACCACACAGTAGTCTCTCAAGTTTCCCGAAATGCTCCTGAGCCCATGAATGATAGGAGAAAGGAGCGATCTCAGATCACTGGGGTCCGCGTGCGACACGAAACAATCCCTCCCATAATCGCTCAGGGCCTGCGCTGAGTTAAGGACGACGAGAAGCTTGTTTGTAGGAGAATCGGAGGTGAACGAGGAGAGCTGGTCTTGAACCTGATGAAATCGATCCTGCAATAGATGCTCTAAGCTGGCGAAAGGAATACATGGCATCTGATTGTGGCAGGCGTGTAGTATAGCGTTGAAAACGACGTTAAAGACATCCGGCACAGTGGCGTCAAAGACTCCCGGACAAACTTGGAGTAACATCCACCGATCACAGGTAAATGTATCACGGCGACCGAAACTCAGGCAGTATCGTAGGACCATAAGGCGTGATATAAGAAGGCAGCCTGTAATCGCCATAATGTTGAGGCCATTCTGCACCTTGTCGGAGGAGAAATATCGTGTCGGCATATCCAGTGCTGATTCGAACAAAGTGGCGACATCCCTTGAACCTTTATCCGCCCGACTGCCATTCAGATAGAACCCCCAGTTCTGCGCAAGCATTTCCACGACAGCTCGCGTCTTTCCGCAGCCACTCACGCCGAAGAAGGTGATGAGATCGTTGTTTGGTATTCCATGATCGTTTTTAGGGCTGCCTCTGAGGGGGGTGCCTTTGTCGTCCGATGTGGTCGCTTCGGGTGCAAAAGGTCCAGAGCAGGCCGGATTGTAGCCTCACGGTAAGACCTCGACCGAACCAAGATTTTGGTAGACCCTTAACACACCAATTTGCATCAGGGATGGAAAGGTCGCCCTTCACGAACGAACGAAGGAAGCGTGAAATCGAAGTGTCTGCATGGAAGACATCCTTCTCGAGTCGTTCTAAAAACGTGTTGACTAACAATGAGCGCAAGGCATTGGCAGCAAATTCATATCCGCAATGGGAGCGCACATTTGAAAGGATATTCCACCCACTTACAAGTTTCTCTTGCCTGCTTTGACGCAGAGAGAGGAGGAGTGGAGTCTCGGGTAAGGACAGGTGCACGGGCTATGTCAGTACAATAGAATACGTATATGTAGATGAGGTTAGTACAATGTCAACAAGTTGTCAATGAAGGAGAGCAAAACGCGTGTGCATTACTTCGAAGAAGGCGCTGAATGATGTCGTAGATCGTTTCCTTGGGTGGTGCCTTCGGAAAGACATTGGAAAGACATTGGAAATATCGTCTGTTGGGTCAATTTCTGTTGTGGAGTCAATCTCGTTCAAGACGATGGGCTTGTGCTTGTTGGCGGGCACAACGGGATCGTTAGTCTCCTTAGTCTTGATAGGGACTGTGTCGCTTGAGGGAATCTCGACAAGAAGCGCGTTGGAGGTACCCTCTCCATCCACGAGACATTGCAGTGTCGGAGGGTTGTCGGCCATGGCGCTGTGAAGTATCAGTGAACATGAGGTGGAGAAGGCTGGAAGGTACGGGATGTAGAGAAGGCGAGGGTTGAGTGAGGAAAAAAAGCGAAAAGTATGAAAGAAAGGGTGGGCTTAAAAAAAAAAGGAAGGGATTAAAAGGGCGTGGGAACGAAAATAGAGCCGAACAGAGCCAAAGGCGCTGGAGGATTAAAAAGGAATCGGGTGGAGGGTAAGGTAGCAAAAGAAAGGCTAAAGAGTGTGGTGGCAAAATAATCAATCAGTTCCTATCTGAATGTATCCTTCCTCCTTTTCCTGCACAAACATGACATTTCAATGCAATGCAATGCACCTCCGCGTCCGAAAGGTATAACATTTGTGCATGCTCCTGCTATCCTGATAGCCCACTAGAAAACACAATGACCTAATAGAACGCATGTCCTCACAAACACGTTGTCCGCACACTTTCTATCTCCCTGTACAGTGCTGCACCTCTGTTGCAATTTCACCTATGTCTCCCTTCCTGGTTTCTTGTACCTTTTCTTTGTCCCTTTTGTGATAGTCTATCGCCGCCAATGCCAAGCGCGTAGCTAATAGTGGCGAAGATGATCATCGGGTTATCGCATGAGGGTGAGACTAATAATCGTAATATGTTGTTTTATGATGAGTGTTAATGAGTGAGAAGCATGTTGTTTATTCCCTCCTAGTACCTGAGCAGCTTTTATGTGCCTAAGCAGGGTCAAGAGCGTGGAAAAAGGATGAAAAAAGTGAAGGAAGTGCTCTAGTAATAAGAGAACTCTTTTCAGTGAATGGGAGAAAAAACGGGAAACCCCTGGTGGTCGTCTAAGGAAAACGTTCATAAGGAACTATGCGTGCAAAAACCTTAGTTTGTTCTCCCTTAAGGAGGGGTTCAGGTGCTTCAGGGATACGTGAGGGCTTAAAACCCCGTCGCAGTCTGTCCTTCAGTGACCTAGTATCCCTGCGGTTGCTTGAAGGCATTCATTATTTTTTCAATTGCTTTTTTGTCAAGGAGTCGTTTTAATCTTTCAACCTTTTGCATCTTTTTCTTGATGACATGAGGATTGAAATCGCTGATGCGATCGTAACATGCCGTCACAGTCGCTTGAGAATCGAAGTTCCTAAAGGGGATCTCGGAGTTATGCTGTTCGTCATAGCCTTCCCACTTGACAATGTAAGACTCCACCTCAGCGTCTCGATGGATGAGGACCTTCTCGATCTCATGATGATCGTCCTGCGTCCTGATCGGTCTCAGAGTCGATAGCCTGGGTGACGAGCTTCATTTGTTCTGGAGCATAGTTACGAGCTCATACTCGGTTCATGGCATCTCGATGAACATATGAGCCGCGGGTGGTTTGTGACCATCACAAGAGAACCTGACGGGAACTTGACAAGGCGATGGGTTCTGTTAAACTTCGCGATCATGTCTTTTTGGGTTTGGGCACTTTTTTCAGACACCGCTGGGAATACCAGTTCTGTCAAGTACTTCAGTCGTTCTTCTAATTGCTCATCTGTGAGAATGCCAGACTCTGCAGATGAAAAATCAGTGATGCCTGAAAATGGACCTTCAAAGAAGAGTGAAAAAGGGGTTGAACTGTGTAGATGTGCAACACGAGTGTTGAGTTGCAATTGAGTCATTGGGAGATGAATATCCCAGAGAGTTGATCCGCCCTCGATGTCCCTCTTCAATAAGTCTTTGAACGCTCAAACATGCCGTTCAGCAACGCTATTGGCTCGAGGGTGATATGGAGTAATGGGTTGGTCAACGTTCATGATGGACACCAAGTGATGAATGATCCCATTCACAAATACAGAACCATTGTCGCCCTAAATGATCTTGGGGAAGCCAACAGAACAAAATGGTTTGAACAATATCGGTACAATAGTAGCTGCTAATTTATCTTTCATTGGCTCGAGGAAAACGAAGCGCT
This sequence comes from Linnemannia hyalina, assembly GCA_019671135.1. Classification (NCBI taxonomy): domain Eukaryota; kingdom Fungi; phylum Mortierellomycota; class Mortierellomycetes; order Mortierellales; family Mortierellaceae; genus Linnemannia; species Linnemannia hyalina. The sequence goes on along the minus strand of JAHRHY010000008.1, from coordinate 285,257 downwards.
TGCATACGTCTGCAACTACCAGCGCGAACATATTGCTGCTTTCACTCATTTCGAACTGAGCAGTGGAAAATGCTATCTGCTCAAAGGGGAGCTCAGGGTGGATTGCTTTGAGAGGGTGATATCCCTTTCTCGCAATATTATAGTGTTGGCATACTGACCATTGGTTGACCCATTGGAAGCATGCTTTTTTTTTTTTTTTGGCCATTCCAATCCCCGCAGGTGTAACGCTTTGGCCATGGCATTTACACCAAGACGACCAAATTTACGTGTCTTTCTTTCTTGATCAGCGGATTAAATGACGTGAGTATAAGCAGCGGCTATATTAATTGGTATGTTACCCAACTGATTACTCAACAGCGATGGATGCGCAGGGGCGAGGGTTGATGAGGGGTCAGCGCTGTCGACTGGTCTGCGCAAACCATTTCTTGCCGGTACAGCTGCTACTTTGTTGGATCCTGTATGTACAAACAAGGTCATAAATGAGAATGGTCTCTCGCCAATTGAATATGATGGCAGGGAGCTCGTTCTGTTGATGGATGTACGTTAGAGATCGGTGCTGCGACATTTATTTTTTTCGCCAACTCGTTTGCATGGAAAATAATAGGGAGGAACGAGGAATGGGGTACATCTGTGAAACCGAAAATATCGTAGAGCAAGCTTCAAGACAAGAGCAACCTAATCAGAGTCCACGCGGGAGTCTTCGTTTTCATCCTCGTACCGACGATGCTTTGTCACAGGCTCGTCCTTTTGATCATCGCTGCCTTGGCCCATGTCAGTCTGGTCCAATTGTCGCTTGATTCCCTTAAGCAAATCCAGTGCCTGCATATGGTTTTGGGGGAAGAGGTCGTGTATGTTGTTCTTGTCAATCCTCAGCGAAATGCACTGGGGTGTGTCTCCTTCGGTGGACCGGATTCGCTCGCTTCGTCTGACCTCCGGAAATGAGCCCTCAACGCCTGCAAGCTCGGCCGGATAAGCAATAACAATGCCAAGTAACCGCTTAGGATAACCGGTACAATACCTCTGAAGCATCGCCTCTTGAAGATGGCCCTGGACCGCGCCAGCTTTGACCGTTGAAAACGCAATCTGAGTTTCTAGTTTTGTCATCTTGTGTCGCATCTTCAATTGGACGAAAACGGGACAGTAGCCATGGTTGTCGAGATGAAGAACAAATGCAACGTCGGGTCCTGACGGCGTTTCAGCAGGTTGGTAAAACGGCGGAACTGGCTTCCCATCCTTGCGTGAACCGTTGCGGACATGAGCCTCCAGAAACGCATCCAGTGACATAGTTTTAACGTCGATCCCAAGGGTGATGTGGCTGTCATATCCAGCAATTTCAGCCTTGCCATCCAGAATGGGATCGTACGACTTCGTCCCCTCCGGAACCAGACCTGTGTAGGATAGGATTTTGTCGTGGAAAACGTGTGCCAGGCTAGGCAACACTGCCTTTTCCCATTGGTGTCCATGCACTGACGCATTTGATCCCGAACCGAGCAACGTACAGATCGCACTGTGAAATTTCGGGTCATGTCGACGGAAGTAGTTCACGGCAGCAAGCAGTGCAAAGGGTTCATCGAGGACCGTCACCGCGTGTTTGCCGAAATTAAGGATCCTCCCGACAGAAGCTTCCACCAGTATTGCCTCCTCCCTATTGAGAAGTAAAGGGCGCCCGTGCAGGAAGTGCTGCAACACAAAGCCCTGGAGGATGGTTCGTATGTTTTGATAGTTTGCGTACCGCGACTCGAAATTGTGAACTCTGCGAACCATTTGCGATATGTCGAAGGCGATGTTTCCTTTGCCGTAATACTCGGTCTCCGTTGATGACAAAGTATCCTCCGTTTCCTTAATCGCCTGTCTCCAATCGATCTCGTCATTGCTGGGCATGATCATACGCTCTAATTAAATATTGAATAATTCATTAAATATTGATTAACCAGCCAGCACAACTTATGCTTTCACCATCTTCCGCTTCTTCTTTTCCTCTCTTTCCAACTTGTGACAACAATGAACATTCGGCCTTGCTTACCGATAGCGGAGACAATGGGTCTAAAACGTCCACGCAAGCGTGCAAAGAGCTCTGGTATCGATTCGACCGGCACACGAGTGTCGAAGACGATTCTGGCTTCGGCATTGGGCAGCGAACGACGCACAAGATCTCGGTAGTGTTGGACTTGTTCGAGCGACTCCCAGCCTTGGAAATCGGTAAATGGTCCAAGCAGCTTGCTGTAACCTTTAGGACCAGGAGCCGAGTCTTCGAGCCAATTCATATTGAAAACGCTGAGGCCAGTCCCACAAGGTACTATGGAAAAGTGTCCATTGTCGCGAGCGATCTGGTAGAACCCGTGAACCAAGGGGGAGAGGATCGGTCGCATAGAGTCGTTACCTGAGGCAGCGGCGACTTGCCCCTCAGATTTCGGATATACTTGTTGAGAGAGAAACTTCCCAAAGTCCATCTTGCCAAGATTTTGCGCCTCGTCGACCACTAGAAGGATTTTGTAGTTGGTGCCCTGGGAGGGCGTGTTGAAGGTCAGGTCCAGAAGGCGTAGGCGGAGTTTAGAGAAACGGACTCGAACAAAGCTGCTCATAAGAGTAATGTCGATGGACTGAAGGTAGATCGTATCCGCAAACAACGTGAACAGCGAGTCAAACAGGTCCTCGAAACCCAACGTGCGGAAGCAAACTTGTAATAGCATCCAGTGTTTGCACGTAAATGTTGTTCGTTCGCGCTCCGCGATATCGAGACAGTGTTGTAAAATGGCAAGACGGCTGAGAACAAGAGCTAACGCCAGGATGTGAACATGGGTGTTGCTTTCCATGTCACAATGTCGGTATCGTTTCCTTTGTTGGACCAATCGAAGAAAGCTAACAAGATCTTCAGAACCCCAATCCGTGCTTCTTCCATTGAAATAGAAGCCCCAGTTCATGCAGAGCATCTCGATTGCAGTCCTCGTTTTCCCACACCCAGAAACGCCAAAGAGCGGTAACACGGGAATTGCTCGTCCACGAAGCTTCTCGAGCGCCCTATCAGCAGTACTGGGAGGATCCTGTGTCCCGGGAGATTCTGGTAGGTTTAGGAACAAGAGACTGGGGTTGTTCGTTTCCCTGTCTGCACGGGGAAGAACAAAGGGTAGGCCGCCGAGTGATCCTCCTGTTGTCGGAACGTTCGCACCACCTTTAACAAACTGGACGAGGCTTGTGTAATTGTTCGAATCAGGCGCAAAGAAGGTGTCCTCAATCTGCACAACAAGTTCTTGCCATTTCTCATCTATTTGAATGGAAGCACAGTTCGAGCATCGGTACGTGATCAGCAGATGCTGGGCTTCAATTAGCAGATTCAATGTTCCTTCGTTGAATAACATCCACGAAGGATAATAAACTTTCTATTGGGCTACAATTCAATGACAGTACGATTGACATACCTGACGGCGGTGTACCAGGACGAGATTCGTTTGAAAAAATAGGTGCTTGCACTATGTCAGTACAATGCGATAAGGGTACGTAGATGAGGTAAGTACAATGAACAAATTTGCCTACAAATTATCAACGGAGAGCAAAACGCGTGTGCATTACCTTGAGGAGGGCGCTCGACGATGATGTGGATCGTTTTCTTGGGTGGCGTTTCTTTAAAGACATCGGAGAGTTCTCTTGTCGCTCTGAGTTTCTTCTTCTCAGACCCAGGCACAGAGTCGAGCACAATGGTAACGTCGTCGTCGCCGTCGTCGTCATCTTTGATTGAGACTTTCCAGAGGATAAGATCCTTGGCATCAACTCCAGTGAACGTGTCAGGAGTCTTGGCCCTGATGCGATCCTTGAGGCCATCGACTGTCTTACTGGGGTCAATCTCGACAGAGAAGGCGTTCAATGTGGATTCCCCATCAACAAGACAGAACAGGGTAAGGTCGTCGGCCATGGTACTGCGAAGTATCAGTGGATATGAGGTTGGGAAGGCAGGAAAGTAAAGGATATGGAGACGTTGAGGGTGAAAGTAAAAAAGCGAAAAGGATGAAAGAAGGTGTAAGTTGAAAAAGGAAAGAAGGAAGGGGTTAAGAGGGCGTGGGAACGGTGGTAAGGGAGTGGGTAAGGGTGATGAAAGGGTAGCCATCACAATCAGTTCCTAAATGGCCAGGAAATAAATGTCACTACCACGCTCAGAGTCGTCATACTTTTTTTCTCGCAGCCTTTTGCGTTAGCACCACCACCACCCCCTTTCCTCTTTCACAGTAATTGTATCCCCTCGCTCTCTTTGTCGTTGTTGTTCTCATTGATCTCCGCTCTTTTTTCCCTTGCAACTCTGTACTTTATTTCTCTTTTTTCTCTTTTACATACCATAGTTCTCTCTGACGCCACCAATCTTATTCACCGCCACCAACCCGCGCATTCTTTCTCTGTTAACATGGGTCGACTTGGCCAACGAACTCTCGACAAGTCGGGTATTTCTTGGAAGTGGTATACTCATTGACGCTTATGGCGATGTAATCGTTTCAGTACCTTCAAGAAACAATAGCCTTGCTACACAGCGCCTACCTTCAAGTCAAAGGCGTTAATGAGAGCCATGCAGAGCGAAAATGCCGGGGAATAAACTGATTGTGTCGAATGAGTTCCTTGTGCCGATTTTCAACGTATTATTATTGGCTTTTTGCTTTCATCCATCTCTCTCTCTCTCGACCATCCTCTCCTACACACACTCAGTTGTCGCCGCTCCTCTCATTGACTCCTCTCACTAACATTCAGTAGCCTGCTAGCGACACAGTGACAAGTCAAACAAGAACGGCTGGATTCAGGAACCTGGAAAACACTAATCAAATCAACCCACAACAGACAAACACATGCAAACAACGACAGAGATGGTGAAGATGCAGGTGACAACGAGACGTCGTTTGAATACACGACCAGTCTCCCCTCCCTCTTCCTCGTTCTCTTCCTCATCTTCTCCCTCTCCCTCTTCTCCCTTGTCGCCATCCTCAGCCTTGACCTTGACCCCTGTCATCACCTAGCCATCGACGACTCAGCGATCGACCTTCTTCAAGTGGGACCGTCCCTCAAGACGCAGAAAGGGTCTAATGTGAACAAGAGTATGCAAAAGAGCTTAAGTTACAGAGGCGCCTGTCAGGATCAACCGCTTGCATAAGATTTGAATATAACGGCCACATTCGATTTTTGTACAATGCCCCTCGCTTTAAAACAACGTTGCAAAGCGACGCTGATTTCTTCTTCACCCTTCTTGACCTCCTTCCTTCCCTTCTTACGTTTGATTGCCACTTTCGACTCTTCTCTAATGCCCACTTCGACTGCAGACCTTTACCGTCGACAGGAATCAGCAACTAACAACAGCCGCTATAGCAACAAAGACCTTTAGCAGTCGCACTCAGCAGGATCCCCTACTTTTAACAAGAGACAAACACAACCAGCATAAAAAGCACGATGGGCAAGAACACAGTCGCCAAGAGACGCTGCCTCGATGAGGGCGTCGTCTCCCCTCCTTCTTCGGTCTCACTCGAGCCTTCGTCTTCTTCTTCTTCCTCGTCTTCGACTCCATCACCCTCGTCCTCCCCATCACCAACCTACAAGATCATTAGCTCTCCCGTCACCCGTGCCACAAGTGGACCAAACGTGGGGTTGGTCGATACAACGCCGACGACACAGATACCAACAACGACTCCACGGACATGGACAGTGACAGTGAGGGATACGAGTCCGATGTCAGTTCGAGTTCGTGCGATTCGGGGACAGGCAAGCGAGCTCGCGAAGGAGAGAGTGATGACGACCAAGACACAGACGATGAGCGCTCAGCCTCGCCTACGACTTTGTGCTTGCGGACTTTGACGCTTGCGACTTGAAGACACCTGTCTACTCGACTGCTCAGACCCCTGGAACTGCGATCAGGATGTTAAACAATGTCGCCCTCGGAGGCGGATCGCTCGTCTCGCCTGTATCACCCGCCTGTTCAATTGATCTTGAGCCATTCCGCATGCTCTCCAACTACAAGGGATACAAGAAGGCACTCTACCATATCTCGGAGATGGCTACGTTCGAGGAGGACATGGAATATGTGAAGCATAACGAACCACTCGACAAGTTTTTGGCTCGTATGGAGAAGAGGGCTGCTTGTGAGACAGACCCTGAGGACGAGGACATCAATAGCGGACCTGCTTTTGCTGCGACTCGCGCAGTTGCTTACCCCGAGTCCGAGTCTGAGGACGAGCACAGTGTTAGAAACCGAGGTGATTTGGCTTCCAAGGTGTTTGTTACTACTATTGCTGCTGCCAAGTACCACAAGCAGAGACAAGACTACGAGGATGGAAATACCACCCCCAAGGCATTTGGTGCAGGCAGGGTCTCGGATCAGGAGTTAAGCGTGGATGCTGATGACTTTGAGCACTACAACAACAACAACAACAACAACAACAACAACAACAACAACAACAACAACAACAGCTATGATGACTCGCGACGATGACAACAGAGACTGGGGATTTTACAGCGACAGCTGTCAGGAAACTGTTCGCGGCTACGGCTCAGGAGACGACGAAGACGAGCAGGATCTCGACTACGACCACGAGGATTCATTTGGGCGCAACTACAAGGCCGCTGATAGCGCTAACGACTTAGGTCACAGCTACGAGGATGAAGATGGCGACCACGAAGATGGATACGCAGATCACCGGAACGACGACAAGGATTCCTTTGAACATTATGACGAGGTCGCTGACGGCGCCCATGCCTCGGGACTCCATTACGAGGACGAATTGATCGATTCGACTAATCTTCAAGTTTCGGCCTGGCCTGTACTACTAACCCTTCCTTTCTCATGTACTATATAAATGCTTGCGTCTTACTTGTTCCTTTCACGGCCACAAAAAAAATGGGAGGGGGATATAACCCTCCAAAACTTATTAAAGCATTGGAACAGACAACCAGACTTGTAATGTATGCAAACATGTGTCAATGGCGGGAACAAAATGCAAGGGTTGAAGCGTGTGAATTGACGTTGTTTTACTCCTCAACTTGTTCCTTTGTCAATTGTGTTGTTATTGTTTGTTGACGAAACAAAAGATAAGGGATTTTGTACCTCACCTCGATTTTCCTTTGCCCTTACTCCTGCGCATTTTCCTACTCCCCCCCCTAGCATTTTCTATTTTGATCGTTTTGATTTTCCTGGGATGAACGCTCTCAAGAAGGGTGCTTATCAAACACAAACACACACCTAACGACCAGACTAAAGTTGACAAAATATGAGCCCACCTGTGCCCTGCAACTTGTGCACCCATGCGACACACAATCCATGTGTGACGGAAAACCAAAAACGCGGCCAACCAAAAGATAAAAATGGCCCGAAATTGAATAGCGAAAGGACATTGAAAAAGAAGCGCATTGACAAAAAGGCAGAAGCGAGTCCAGGTGTAGAGAGAGAGAGAGAGAGAGAGAGAGAGAGAGAATGTCGATAAACTAATTTTAATATTGAAAAGTACATTGAAGGTATATGTGCAAAGTATGAGGGTTGAGTGTGATGAATGAAAGGGATAGAAGCGGTGGAGAAGGATTTAGGCATCGAACTCATGCTTGCCCTCCTTGAAGTCATGTCCCTCAGTAACGGCAGCAGGCTCATCCGAATGGTCCTGGATCCTAGTCGTCAACAAGATGGCGCCGGGGATAGATGCGACCAAGAGGGCAAAGCAGATGATCAACTCGGTCATGAAAGGGGTACCCACAGCGTTGATTCTCCACGAGATAGCAGCGCCGGAGGACTGGATGCACTTGTAGAAACCGGCGTAACGCGAGAGGACGGTAACATCGTTGGAGAGGGCACCCATCAACCAGTAGCAGTATGTCTGCCAGGCAGCATCGTTAAGACCGTAGAAAATGTAGAGGAAAAGGGGACCGACGTAGGAAGCACCTTCCTTGAAGTCGTGGTTACCCTTGGGGTCGGTGATCTTGTAACCCCTCTGGAAGAAGATGCCTCCGATCCAGGTGGCGACGAAGCAGCAGGTGATGATGGCCAATCCCCAGAACGAGCGGGTCTTGCGGTTGACGCCCTGGTAGTCGAGGACACGGGCAAAGGTCCAGGAGCCCATGATCTGCGAACCCCAGTAGAGGATGTTGTTAAGGGACTGGGTGCGGGTGGAGAAGTAGGCGCCGTTGACGGTCGAGAACTGGTAGGAGTAGAACCAGTTGGAGGAGAGGAACATGGGGATGAGGACGATCATGCGCCAATCAAGGAAGAGCTTCATGACAGCAATGACCTCGCCAGTCCAGGTGGGGAAGGCTTGGATCTGGATCTTGTCGCCGTTGGAGTGGGTGACCATGGTAGGGGGGCAGAGCGAGAGGGCAATGAGGGTTCCGACGGCCATGAGTGAGATGAAGACAATGTAGGTGGAATCTCCGAGCGACTGGGCCTCGACGACGTTATAGTTGATCGCAAAGGCGATGACGGATCCAAGAACAGCACCTGCATTGAAGATGGCCCAGAAGTATCCAATAAACTTGCCCTTGTCGTGCTCACGGGGGTAAGCCATCATAATGGCTCCCTGGGCAGTCCAGAGCATACCAGCTCCCACACCAAGGATACCACCGGCCGCAATGGTGAAGGCACCGTTCTGGGTATGGTTATAGCAGAGGAGGGAACCGGCGTAGAGGACGTAGGCGGCACAGCCGATGAAGATGGTCCACTTGGGTCCGAGCTTGTTGTGGATGGCACCGGCGAGGAGACCAAAGATGGCGAAGCAGGTATAAAGAGCGACGTTTGCGTTCTGGCCGACCTTGGAGTCGAGTTGACCACCGCCTCCGAGGGAGTTGAGGGCGTTGAACATTCCAGGGCAGCAGAAGCAGATGAAGCCGACGGCAATCACCTGAGCCAATGGCGAGGTCCAGCGGAAACCCATTGTGATGTGTTTGTGTAAGAGTGTGAGTTAGGGTAGGGGTGGGTGAGAATGGTGGGTAGGAAGAAGAAAAAGAAGAGAGTATGGAGGGGATGAAGAGAATAGAAGAGGAAGAGGAGGAAGAGGAGGAAGTAGGAGGAAGAAAGGGGAGGTTGTTGTGGATGTGATTGATCAGATGAGATGGGGAACAAGAAGAAGAAAAGAGAAGAAAGTGAGGGAGATGCGACCCCCTTTTTATAATCCCAGGGGAATCCGACTTGGGATGATAGTACTCTGACTTCATCACTAAAAGGGGATCTCGCCCCGGGGTGGAGAGGGTGGGACTCTAGTTCAGTAGTCTAAACGAGAAGGAAAAGGGTATCATTTAGTGCTGAGAGTAAATGAGACCAAGGGAAGGGAAGGGGGGTCCACTGAGGTTTGAGGGATTGATGAAAGGGAAGGATTGGAGTTCCGATCATCATCACTGGATGATGGGGTTGGATAGATGAAACATACCCTGTCGCAAAAGGGCTACTTGGGTTCATGGAGCTCTTTAAAGTTAACTTAAGATGCAAGATGCAGTATCTAAAGTTCATCTCGCCCTCATCTATATTCATCCTTCATTCAATTCACTACATTACTCAAGAAAAAGAGGGAATGAGGGAGAAAAAGAGGGAATGAGGGAGAAAAAGGTGGAGAGTCCGTTACTCATCCTTCACCCACCCACTTCTCTACCTCACACACGAATACACCTCCTTCAGCTCTCTCACTTCTTGTCCTCTCGTTCTCTTGGTAAGGAACATTCTCTCATACAACCCTCATCGCCGAGTTGTGCGATACAGACATCTGCATGAGATGGATCGTCAGTGAGAGAACCAGGTTGTGTATCGTTATCTTGTGTGTTGTGTGTTGTGTGTTTCTGCGATCCATTTGGACATGAATAAACCAAAACAACGTTTCTTTGACAATGCACTATACCACACACATAAATCTCCTTTTTGTTTTATGTGGAGGAGAGAGTAAGAAAGAAGTTGTAAGACCTTGATAATGGGGGAAAGATCATCTCGTTGCTGTGAAGGGGGGTTGGGGTAAGTACTGGAGTCCTCGTCGTATTGAACAAACAAAACGGCAGATTGGAGCTGAACAAAACGCAAATCAAGTTTTGAACATAAACTATAACAAGAATACAAAGGACAAAAGGGCGAATGCTGAATAAGAGGCAAGAGGGCAGATGCAGTAGTCTGCAAGTTGAAAACAAACAGCAAGGAAGTCGCAGGTTAGAGGACAGCTTTTGATGTGTATTAAGAGATAAAATAAGGAACTAATAACTAAATAGGTAAGGAGGACACAAAAGAATAAAGGTCTGTCGAAATAGGTTTGAAAATAGGGGGTGGAAGGAATGCTAACTACTACTGCTACTACGCTTCTACGCCGCTTTTCCCATCATCGTCCGTCGCTTAGGCTGTTGTTGCAGGCTACTTGGCGCATCGCATCCTGAAGGAGACTTAAGCCTGGATCTCGTGCTTTTCGTCCAACTTGGACTCGTGATGCTCGATGTGGACGGCCTCCTCGGAGTGCTCCTCAAGACGGTTGGCGAGGACGAACGCCCCGGGGATGGAAGCGCCCAAAAGGGCAAAGCAGATGATCAACTCGGTCATGAAGGGAACCTTGAGGGCGTTGATCCTCCAGGAGATGGCACCACCAGACGACTGGATGCACTTGTAGAAGCCAGAGTAACGCGAGAGGACGGTGACATCGTTGGAGAGGGCACCCATCAACCAGTAGCAGTATGTCTGCCAGGCAGCATCGCCCAATCCGTAGAAGATGTACAAGAACAATGGTCCGATATAAATGCTACCCTCGGAGAAGTCGTGGTTGCCTGCGGGATCGTTGATGGTGTAGGTCTTTTGGAAGAAGATACCACCTACCCAAGTGATGATGAAGAAAACAGAGATGATCGCAAGACCCCAGAGACCACGAGTGCGACGAGGGACGCCCTGGAAATCGAGGACGCGACCGAAACCATAGGAACCGACAATCTGAGCACCCCAGTAGAGGATATTGTTGAGCGACTGGGTGCGGATCGAGAACCACCCCTGGACGGTGGCGAACTGGTAGGCGTAGAACCAGTTGGACGACAAGAACATGGGGATCAGGACGACCATGCGCCAATCAAGGAAGAGCTTCAAGGTAGCAATGACCTCGCCAGTCCAGGTGGGGAACTCTTGGATCCTGATCTTGTCACCGTTGTTACGTACGATCTTGCTAGGGGCAGCGAGGGTGAGACCGATGAAAGTGCCGAGGGCCATGATGCACATGAAGGCAATGTAAATCGAGTCGGCGAGGGGACCGGTCGAGGTTGACTTGAAGTTGATGACAAGAGGGATGATGGATCCAACGACTCCTCCGGCGTTGAAAGTGGCCCAGAAGTATCCAATGTAACGTCCCTTCTCCTGCTCACTGGGGTAGGCCATCATGATCGCACCTTGGGCGGTCCAGAGCATGGCAGCGCCGACACCGAGGAGGGCACCAGCGATGATAGAGAACCAGCCAGTCTTGTGGTGGTTGTAGGAGAGGAAAGATCCGGCGTAGAGGCAGTAGGTACTGCAACCAATGAAAATAGTCCACTTGGGTCCGATTTTGTTGTGGATGGCTCCGGCGAGGAGTCCAAAGAGGGCAAAACAAGTGTTCAGGGCAACGTTGGCGTTCTGACCGATCTTGGAGTCGACCTGACCACCGGCACCGAGAGAGTTTAGGGCATTGTACATGCCGGGGCAGCAGAAGCAGATGAGACCCACGGCGAGCACCTGGGCCAAAGGAGAGTTCCAGCGGAAACCCATTGTTATTTCTTTTTGAAGGAGAGGTGGAGGTGGGAGAAGGGGGAGAGGCGTTGAGGTAGGAGAGAGGCGAGGAGATAGGAGAGAGGAGATGATTGATCAGAGTCGATGAGGAGAAAATAAAACGAAGGGGGATGGGATCCCTTTTATAGTTCTTCTTGGTGCAATGGTTGAACTTGCAAGATCGGGATAGACTATGCAGATGGATGTGGAAAAGGATCGCACACTGAATGAGAAGGAAGGAAAGGGGTTGCCTGACAGGATGGTTGTTGCACAAGAAAGAAAATAAAGAGGTTTGGATACTTCGCGATGAAGGACAGAGACAAACGATCGAAGGACAGACTAGAAGGAAATTGAATGAGACGAGGAGAAGAGCCTCGTTGGGAGGAGATGATGGGACATGATCAAACATTGGATAACGCATCCTTATGCATCCTTCCCTTAGACCTTCTGTCGACTGTTGAGTTGGATTATAGTTTTTTTCTTTTTGGCGCCCACTTTACTCTTCTTCAAGCTAAAACTAGGCCGGCATTGAAGACAAGAAAGAAGGGGAGGGAAAGGGTAGCGGTGCATCATTTTGGGCGCAGTGGATGAAAAGAAGAAAAACAAACAAAAAAGAACGGAGATGGTGTATGATTGGTGACGAGGATCGATCATCCATCACATACACACACACTTCGTTCACACTCTGTCTGGTCTGTCTGTCAGTCTGTCTCCTCCATCCTCTCACTCTTCACAATCTTGCTCCCTTTTTTCTCATCCTCATTGCACAATAAGTTCGTGACTCTGCTTTCATTGCGTGTACTTCCCCTGCCCCTGTCCCACTCGGGTTTTGATTGTACGACAATCGAAGGGGTGTTGTGGATGTTCCTTATGGAGGAGTGGGAACAGAAGATGATATGCACTGCCTCACGACCACTAACAAAAAATATGCAAAACAACAACAATAAATAACCCAAATGGCAGGCAGAAAAAGGAAAGAGGGGCGAGCTCCGTGGTCATTATTTGTCGCTTGGCAAACATTGACCACGATGTGGGATAGGGCATAGGAGTCGAGAAAAGTGATCTTGAGATCGATAAGAACTTTAAATCGTGGGCGTACATGCAGTTTTTTTTAAAAACAAAACAAAGCAATCGACGACGTGTGTTTGTCCCACACGCGAGACACACACAGGAGAAAGAGGAAGAGGGCGGCCTTGTTGCTCCAATGCGGGACTAACCGACATACAAACACAAAACACAAAGAAAGAAAAAAAAGGACGGGCAACTAGTGGTTCGATGGTCCTGATGAGGAAAAGATGCCAAGAAAAGCGCTCTCGGCTATCTTTCCTTTTCCTTTTGATTTTGTTTTCTCTGTGCTGTTGCTGCATGCAAGCAAAGAAGGAAATCAGGACAAATAATGCACACGGATAACAATTCGGGCGTGAGGCAGTGCACTCGCAAAAAAAACGGTGATGGATGGATTGATGGATGGATGGAGGTTGTAGTCTAACTTAAGCTAACATTTAGCAAGAGGGTAGGCAATTGGACAGCCGAGAGGGACGTATCAGATATGATATCTGGTACACCTCATAGACAGGTGGCACTCGTGTACTCTAGGGCAGTACTACTAATACTAATAAGTGATGGTGCCTGACTAAACTGATCAGTTATTATTGAAACTTAAAGTGATCCATTCATCACCATTCATTCTTCTATTGATTCCTTGCCATCATTCCCTCCTCCAATCCAAACGTGCTCATTTACAATCAAAACCACCCTTCATCACCCCTATCCTCATCCCCCACAACCCACCATTTTCATCCATCCAACCCGCGCCGCCCTCTCTCCTCCTTTTTCTTGATTCTCCCCTTTGCTTAGTCTCCTTACCTTTCTTCTTCCCCTCATACCAACGCATGTTTATGCGATTATCCCAACCTTGTCTCCTTCGATTGTGCATGTGCAACGAAAACAATGTACTTTTGGTTTTCGGCTAGATCCGCTAACATTCGGCAACGAGATGAGCACATCTCCTCCTCCTTTCTTTCCTTTCCCTTTGGATCTTTCCTCCCGTCCTTTCCTCCATTTAATTTATATCTCGTTATCTCGGACCAACAAATGAGCCAACATAACCACGCAACGGGAAAAGAATAGGGAGTCAGCCACCTCTCCCTGCATTGATAGTGGCCTTCGTTCATGCAAGATAACAACTAGTTTCGTTCAATAGCGAAAAGCGACAGTTTACCCTCCTCTCCTCTTCCCTTCTTTGCCTCTTTCCCTCTTCATATCTTCCCATTTGTCTTCCTTGTTCATTCTTCGTTTGATCTAGAGTCTAGCCTGTCAGAATCGTTTCTTTTCACAATCACCTCCCCTCCCTCCCCCTCGGAACGATCTGCCGTTTTCCATTTGATTTTCTATTTTGTTTGGGTTTTATGATATATTGCTTACGATCTATGCTCTCAACCAACCAATTCCTCTTCCCCCCAACTCTTCTTTTTCCTAGGGTAGACTACAGTACATGTTATTTTTGTTTTTGTTTATATGCACGGAACTAGCACTCATCCACTCAATCATTCATTGCTGGATATGAAAAGGTTGAAGGTGAATTGGGCTCGCCTTTGGCTTGCAAACTATAGTCACGACTACTCACAGCAAAAGCAACGTATAATAAAAGCAACGTGTCCAATGAATACCATTGAACAATCAGAGAGAAAAAGAGAGAAGGAAAGAAGTCTCCATCTATTCCGGGGTCAATTGAATTGTACCTCTCTTCTGATAGTCATCTCCCCCCTTTCCTTTTTTTTCTCCGTCCGTCTTCTTTTCTCCACTCATAGTTCTAGCCCTTCGTCTTTCCTTTTTCGTCTTGACCCATCACACACACTCACACGATCCTTCTTACCCCAGAGACCAACAGATGATGACCTGCGGTAGGTCCGGTTTCATAGACATCACACTCTCCCTCTAACCTAAACCCACCTCCCATTCTTCCTTCACTCACGACACCTCAACCTGTGGCCATTGTGTCAACCCCAGAAAACACAAAACAACCTTCCTTTCCTCTTTTGCCCTCTCCTCCAAGGGTGCCCCCTTTTAGCACCAATCCTATGCTTGTCCTCATGACTTTCGAGCCCACACACTGGTCTGGATCTTGGTGTCACCACGAAACTACCAGATATTGTATCTTTTCCATCTAGAGTTCATGTCATTTGGCACTTGTCATTGTTTACCCTTTTGCGCGTTTAGTAATATTTTTCTTCATCATCTCCCTTTCCATCCACTCAGTGGCCTCCCTTTTCAACTCTCACCCTCCAACCGACAACTGCCAACCGCCAAAAGAGAAAACGAGAAAAGTCCATTTTTCTGCTTGTCGCAGAACCTGTATTTGGTTTGCATGACCATCTCTAACAGCCCAAAAGAAGTTGCAAAGTTAACTTAACTTCAAATCCTCACCCACAAAAACGACTGGATGAAAAAATACCCACTTATTTTGACTCTTCTGTTCTCGTTCCCCGACAATGAGTTCCACGGATGCCCCTGGCTGGGTTTTTTTACTCACTGTTTTTAGGCTGCCCTCTCCCTCCTTCCCCCGTTTCTCACTTTCTTATTTTCCTCTTTCCGAACACCGAGCTCGCACTCCGTCGCACATTTCCACGGACTATGCCCAAAACTAGTGCGAAATGTGTGAGTGGGTGAGAGAAGCTTGATTGGGACTCAGAAATAGGAGTGGAAGGGAGAGGAGTAAGGAATGAGAATCCATGGGATGGAGCAGGTTTATGTGGAGGAAGGGTCACGCTTGTGGGAAGTTAGATGTGAGTGCGTGAATAAAGTGAGTGAGGAGAATGGGAATGCAAAGACATGAGAGTAGAGACAAGATATAGTACGCACATGCCAACTGCACATATGTTTGTTGACCGTATGAGGGTGCTGTAGGTGTGTAGTTGTGTCCTAGGAAATGAGTGGCGCTCTACAGCCATGCAAGAACAAAGTGGACATTAAGAGCGAGGAAAGAGGACGAAGCTTTGCCTTTCTGCGATGTGGGACAAGTGTGTAACACCCCTGGGGCCTATTGGGGGTCGAACCTCAACAGCTTAGGTAGGATAATTCATTAAGGGCATTCCAATTACGCTGAGTGCTGCGCTAATACTGGTCAACGTCAAGTCTTCCCATGACAACGACCGAGTTTTTCCTTCTTCCATCAACCTTCGACATTTCTCATCACCCGCGTCGTTCGTTGCCTGATCATTCAGGGCCTCCTCTTTCTCATGCAGCTTCAAGACTTTACCATCCGCAATGTAAGTCCTCTGTCCGTCCATCACTTTTGCCTAGTGCCTCTATTGTCAATGAAACAGTGGTCTCTCTCTTTCCCTGCCGACTCGAGGAACCTGGTTTTACCCATGGTTCCACAAGCAGAATAGTTCCCTCTGAAGCTGCATTGGCACAACCATAACCAACACACTCCCTTCCTTCCCTCATTTTCTAACTCGTTCACCTCTTCCTTTCTCTTCACTCTTTCCCCTTGTCAACCCAATTCAATCCATTTAGACTCGCCCGGAGGAAGTGGACGAATTCATCGATATCCTAGAAGAGGCTGCAGAATGGCTCCATTCCAACAATATCAAGCAATGGCCTCTAGGGATGTTCAGGAACCCCGCCTCCCGCGCCAGCATGCTTACCGGAATCGCCAACAACCAATACTTCACCATCGACTATCACTCACCTTCTTCAGGAAAAGGAACAGGAGTAGGGGAAGCTAAAACGGAGATCGCAGGATTGTTTGTCACAAACTACGACGACTCCTTTGACGAACTCCTCTGGAAAGAGTATCTACTCACCCGCGGCCACGACTGGAAAGACGCCCTATACCTCCACCGCCTTGTCCTCAAGACCCCCTACCAAGGCGTTGGGCTGACCCCTAAAATCGTCGAGTTTGTTGAAGGAAAAGTTCAAGAATCGGGTCGACATTTCTTGAGGTTGGATTGTTTAGCGGGGAATGAGCGGTTACGGAAGTTTTATAGGACGAGGTGTCGCGGGGTGGGGAAGGGCGGGCTGGAGGAGTTGGAGACGGTTTGGAACCCGGATCTGGGGATGGAGTTTGCGAGGTTTGAGCGCCAGGTCGTTCCCCTCTAAGTTTTTTTTTTTTTTGTCTTTTTTTGCACAAAGGATTAAACGTCAACGCAATTGAACATAGACGATGGATCTTATGGATATATGGAGTCTTTTTCAGATCAAGCAAACGGATGAACAAATGGCGGAATAACTCCCCCTGGTTGGGAGCGTGAGAAAACAGATAAGCATTGGGAGTCATGGACGTCCATACCAGCGGGATAGGTCAACAGGTGCAGTTCTCAGGGACAGAAGTTGAGCATTGAATGAGTCACTGCGCTTTATTTCTCCGCCCTATTTTACACTGGTCGGACGACTTTCTCTTTTGCTTCTCTTTCCAACCAAACAAACAAGCGACTCCAAGGAACTCTTCAGAAACCAACTACTACTACTTACTACCGGGCATGACTACAGCAACGGCGACTTCACCTCATCAGGACGAATTCCTCATCAGGAATGTAAGTCTTCATCACTCGCCCTCATTCAGCATTGGAAAGGAACTCGATCACTCTAACACTTCTCCCCTCCTTCAGGCAATCCCAAACTACAGCATCGAATCTAACTCCCCCCCCCCCCCCCCCCCAATTCCCCATTTTATCCTCTCTCATAGACAAACCCTGAGGAAATAGAGGAATACATAAACATCCTAGAACGAGCCGCAGAATGGATGGAATCCCAAAACCTCTCCCAATGGATCCCAGGAACATTCCGCAAACCCGACGCCCGCGCCCACATCTCCTCCGCAATCGCCTCCCAGACCTCCTTCGTCGTCATCCACCAACCCTCCTCGACAATCGCCGCAATCTTTGCACTCAATTCCGAAGACCCCTTTGACCACATGCTTTGGTCCCCGCTGTTGGGAGAGGACGGGTGGAAGGATGCGTTGTATGTCCATCGGTTGGTGGTCGAAAAGGCCTTCCAGGGAAAGGGGATTGTCCCCAAAGTCTTGAAGTTTACGGAGGAATTGATTCCGAAGCAGGGGAAGGTGTATTTGAGGTTGGATTGTAGGGGGAACAACCCAGGGTTGAGGAAATTTTATCGGGAGAAGTGCCGTGGGTTTGTGGTGGATCCTGAGGATGGGTATGAGGGAAGGGTGAAGGGGTTGGAAGAACGGGGGACGTATACCAATCCTGCGACTGGGATCAATTATGCGCGTTTTGAGCGGCGGATCGTCGTCTAGGGCCATTCTTTTCTTGTGGCTAGCCCCAATGGGTTTTTTTAGATAACTGTAATAATACATCTGCTCAATCCAATGTGTTGTTCAAAGTCCTCTTTTGTCTGTTCCAATGTGGTATTTTTTATTATTTTTTTCGTGGCCGGAAAAGAAACAAAGCAAGACGCAAGCATTTATACAGTACATAAGGAAGGGTTAGTAATGCAGGCCGGGCCGAAACTTGAAGTTTAGTCAAATCGACCAATAAACACAATGGATAGAGTGGAGAGGGGAGGATTCAGAGATGAGCAAGTGAGGCAGGGTGCGGGCGATGATCCTTAGACCAAACTCTTGACCGCAATGTGAGGAGAAGCAGTTCCAGGCGAGGCAACCCACGTCACATCAGCAGAAGAGGCGTTAGTAGCGTCAAAGTCCTTGTCATCCTTGTAATTGAAATAATCGTCTTCGTCCTCGTAGTGGAGTCCCGAGGCAGTGGCGCCGTCAGGAGCCTCATCGTAATGTTCAAAGGAATCCTTGTCGTCGTTCCGGTGATCTGCGTATCCATCTTCGTGGTCGCCATCTTCATCCTCGTAGCTGTGACCTGAGTCGTTAGCGCTATCAGCGGCCTTGTAGTTGCGCCCAAATGAATCCTCGTGGTCGTAGTCGAGATCCTGCTCGTCTTCGTCGTCTCCTGAGCCGTAGCCGCGAACAGTTTCCTGACTGTTGTCGCTGTAAAATCCCCAGTCTCTGTTGTCATCGTTGCTGAGATCCTGACCACTGAGCGAGTCATCATAGCTGTTGTTGTTGTTGTTGTTGTTGTTGTTGTAGTGCTCAAAGTCATCAGCATCCACGCTTAACTCCTGATCCGGGACCCTGCCAGCACCAAATGCCTTGGGAGTGGTATTTCCATCCCCGTAGTCCTGTCTCTGCTTGTGGTAATTGGCAGTAACAATAGCAGTAACAAACACCTTGGAAGCCAAATCACCTCGGTTTCTAACACTGTGCTCGTCCTCAGACTCGGACTCGGGGTAAGCAACTGCGCGAGTCGCAGCAAAAGCAGGTCCGCTATTGATGTCCTCGTCCTCAGGGTCTGTCTCACAAGCAGCCCTCTTCTCCACACGAGCCAAAAACTTGTCGAGTGGTTCGTTATGCTTCACATATTCCATGTCCTCCTCGAACGTAGCCATCTCCGAGATATGGTAGAGTGCCTTCTTGTATCCCTTGTAGTTGGAGAGCATGCGGAATGGCTCAAGATCAATTGAACAGGCGGGTGATGCAGGCGAGACGAGCGATCCGCCTCCGAGGGCGACATTATTTAACATCCTGATCGCAGCTCCAGGGGTCTGAGCAGTCGAGTAGACAGGTGTCTTCAAGTCGCAAGCGTCAAAGTCCGCCAGCACCAAAGTCGTAGGCGAGGCTGAGCGCTCATCGTCTGTGTCTTGGTCGTCATCACTCTCTCCTTCGCGAGCTCGCTTGCCTGTCCCCGACTCGCACGAACTCGAACTGACATCGGACTCGTATCCCTCACTGTCACTGTCCATGTCCGTGGAGTCATTGTTGGTATCTGTGTCGTCGGCGTTGTATCGACCAACTCCACGTTTGGTCCACTTGTGGCACGGGTGACGGGAGAGCTAATGATCTTGTAGGTTGGTGATGGGGAGGACGAGGGTGATGGAGTCGAAGACGAAAAAGAAGAAGAAGACGAAGGCTCGAGTGAGACCGAAGAAGGAGGGGAGACGACGCCCTCATCGAGGCAGCGTCTCTTGGCGACTGTGTTTTTGCCCATCGTGCTTTTTATGCTGGTTGTTGTGTGTTTGTCTCTTGTTAAAGTAGGGGATCCTGTTGATTGCGACTGTTAAAGGTCTTTGTTGCTATAGCGGCTGTTGTTAGTTGCTGATTCCTGTCGACGGTAAAGGTCTGCAGTCGAAGTGGGCATTAGAGAAGAGTCGAAAGTGGCAATCAAACGTAAGAAGGGAAGGAAGGAGGTCAAGAAGGGTGAAGAAGAAATCAGCGTCGCTTTGCAACGTTGTTTTAAAGCGAGGGGCATTGTACAAAAATCGAATGTGGCCGTTATATTCAAATCTTATGCAAGCGGTTGATCCTGACAGGCGCCTCTGTAACTTAAGCTCTTTTGCATACTCTTGTTCACATTAGACCCTTTCTGCGTCTTGAGGGACGGTCCCACTTGAAGAAGGTCGATCGCTGAGTCGTCGATGGCTAGGTGATGACAGGGGTCAAGGTCAAGGCTGAGGATGGCGACAAGGGAGAAGAGGGAGAGGGAGAAGATGAGGAAGAGAACGAGGAAGAGGGAGGGGAGACTGGTCGTGTATTCAAACGACGTCTCGTTGTCACCTGCATCTTCACCATCTCTGTCGTTGTTTGCATGTGTTTGTCTGTTGTGGGTTGATTTGATTAGTGTTTTCCAGGTTCCTGAATCCAGCCGTTCTTGTTTGACTTGTCACTGTGTCGCTAGCAGGCTACTGAATGTTAGTGAGAGGAGTCAATGAGAGGAGCGGCGACAACTGAGTGTGTGTAGGAGAGGATGGTCGAGAGAGAGATGGATGAAAGCAAAAAGCTCAGGAGGGGTAAAAATCCACCAATAATAATACGTTGAAAATCGGCACAAGGAACTCATTCGACAATGGGCTCCAAAAAACTTGATGAGGAGATGGGATTTTTGCCGAGTAGAATAATCTTACACTTTTCTATCACCTACACTACTCGAATAACCATTTTCTGTCACATATGCTAGAATTTCACTTTTTATATCACATACACTAGCATAAAGCTTCTACTGTCGCATACGCTATGCAACATCCAATAATACCATTGTTCGTCAGCATGGACACAACGCCCACATTATCGTCACAAGTTTGAGAAGAAGTACCCATATCTCTCTCGGCACGCCATCAAAAACACGATCAGAAAGTTGCAGCAAGAACCCCCCAGAGACTATGACCCCAATACAAGTGGAAACCTTGGAAACTTGCCCTTCCGTCTCTTGCATGTAATGACGCCAGCACCAGCAGCAACACTAGCAGCAACGCCAATAGCACCAACAGCACCAACAACAGCACCAACAGCACCAACAACAGCACGAATAACAGCACCAATAACAGTACCAATAACAGCACCAGTAACAGCAATAATAACAGCAGCTCAAGCAAAAATAGGGACCGGAAGTCGCAAAAGAAGCAAAAGAAGCGTAAGCATAAGGCACCATCAAGACCTTCCCTACTTGCTGATGAAATGGACAAGAATCAACTCGTGCGATCTGCGCAGAAGGGACGCCCCATACGTACTTTTGATACTGGTACCTTCAACGCCAACGCAGTCCTTGCCAAGGAGTTCGACCATAAAGAAGCCTCCAAATTTTTGCCAAGGATCAAGACTTGCCTTAACCAGGTTGTCCATATCGCCTCCAATACGATACGACTATGCTAGCGAGCTGTCGGTTAATTCGTCGAGAAAATATCCTCTGGAGCCATCGACACCAGTGATCGGTATCTACTCCACAAAATATGTCCTCGTGTCAGCAACCAGGATGTGGTCGATGGCGGTGATAGTGCGGCAGCACTGGAGCAAGATGAGTTGGATGAGCCGGATGTTGGGATGACTCGAACGGTCAAGGCGACAACATCACGAAGAACAAGAGTCAAACTTATGAAGGAAAACTGAAGACGAGAAAGAAGGTGGTCGTTGACCCGTTTATTGAGCACACTAATTTATAGCGAATTATTCGTCAAGTAAAAACTAACCCTTTATTTCATCACAAGGAGCGCGCTCAATTTCTTGAGCCACTCTTGATAGCCATCCACAACAGCAAGATTCCTTCTCTCTCCAAGAATGGAGTGGAACTGCAACGGTGGATAAACCAGAGGAAGGACAAACCTGTCAAGGACGACCAAACCATCTTCTCTACCGAAAATGACCTACCAGCTCGACATGGACCAAATGGCAGTATCATGGGGTACGTCCACCAGCTGGAGGATGTCGAGCTCGTTCTTTTGGCATTCTATTCTAATGTGATCTTGAAAAAGAACCAATGGAACGGCAGGAAAGCCCGCGATGAAGAGTCCAGATTGATGGCAATTCGCTTGCTCGCAATGATCAATGGAACCCTTGGCCAACGACGAGACTCCAAGAACAATGTCATTATCGGCATTGGACTAGGACACTTTACAACTAAAAGCGAGTTGGCCTGCCTTCATACATAATTTCGCCAGTACTTCGTGTAGTTGGTAAGTTGGCGAATAGATTGTGTGTTGCTGCAACTATGGGTTTTCAAGCAACATTAGTAACATTGAGTGAAATTACCCATTTTTTAATTTTCTTATAGTTGAAATCGTATGGACGACTTACATGCAGCGCGATCTCATGGCGGCCTTCGATATGTACAATTTGGTCCAGAACTACTTCCTGCATCAACAACACCCACTTTATCTTCAGCCTGTTGATGAAGATGGACACTACCCGTGGATGGAGGAGGACAGCAACCCGACAAGCCCTGCGGACGATCGAGCTCTTAAGAGGGAGGCCCCTACGGATAGGATCGATCCCTGTCCTGCCAACAAGGGTGCATAGTCTACACCTTTTTTCATAAACTAGAATGTGTATTAGCAAATGCATTGGTCGAGTTGAGGACCGGGAGGGTTTTTGATTACTCGCATCCGTGACGTGATTATAGCGCCCATTGTCTTGGAACCTCGTTCAACTTGCCACCATCTTTTTGCCGTTTACAAGTCTTCCCCACTGCAAAACACGTTCGTTCTCTACTCCATCGCTCTCTCCCTCCTTCTCAATTCCATCGCTCTCTCCCTCCTTCTCTTTCTCACCTCGGTCTCTGCGCTGTCCAGCTGATCTGGTCAATTCTATTAGTCTCACCCCCAAGCGATAACGCGATGATCATGTTCGCCATCGTTAGCTACGCGATTGGCATTGGCGGCGATAGAGTCTATCACAAGAGGGACGAAGAAAAGGCACAACAAACCAGGAAGGGAGATATAGGTGAAATTGCAGTACTATACAGGGAGATAGAAAGTGTGTGAGTAACGTGTTTGTGTGGGCATGCATTCTGTTAGGTCATTGTGTTTTCTGGTGGGCTGTCAGGAGATCAGGAGCATGCACAAATGTCGTACCATCTTTTCACCTTACAGACACGGAGATGCATTGCACTGCATTGAAATGTCACGTTTGTGCAGGAAATAGAGGAAAAATGCATTCTTTCCGAAAGATACAAAAACACATGTAACACTTTGAATGTTTCATTCCTCTGTCTTATCCCTCGCTTTTTACTACTGGCCGTTGGGTCTTCGCTGCATTCCTTACATCTGCTTATTGCAATGACAAGCACGGGCCAAGAATAAAAACGACTGGACTTGGGTTGTTGTGCTTCTTCTCCGCTCTTTGTTCGTGACTTGATCCTAGGGCGAGGGGATGGATTATATAGGTTAGGATCGAGTCTCTTTATTCCGACCTACCGCGCTGTCCACTCTACTTTCGCTTCTGTTTCATTTCCCCCTTTGACACCGGGTTCTCCATCCGTTGATTTTCATTGTTATTTCTGCTGACGGGATCGTTAATTGCCTTGAGACTAGGAGGCAGTGCACATGGCCTGGGGACTCGATTTGTAATTTCGTTCGTCTTTCGTGCATGCTACGGCGGATAGTTTGTTTACTTGTTGCCTTTTGACGATTTCCAAGAGCGCAACAACAATAAAAAAAAGAATAAAAAAATGCAACAGCCCAAAACTTAAGCGTTTTCATCATCGATTGTGTTCACCTTTCCTCTCCCTATTACTTCGACTCCAGGCATGCGCGCCGCTATTTTCATGCAATTTTCTACCAGACTCGTTTCGCTTTTTTCTTTCTTTGTCTCGAAAATAAACCGTTGTAAAATCACTTCATATCAAGGGACAAGGGCGGATCGAAGATTTCGTTTGAGAGTAAAACAGTTTCGTGGAAAAGGCAGAAGAAAAGCTGTGAGAAAGACAGAGAAGACAAAGGAGAGAGAGTAAGACGAATGAGGAGATATTTGGCAGTGCACATTTAGAAAAGGTGCATCAGTTCCTTGTTTTTGTTTTTGTTGTTTATTTATTTATGAGCCCAATCCCATGGCCGGATTCTTTCTGCTGCCCTTTGCTTTTCAGTCTGTTCAGCACTTCTTCCCCACACACAAGTGTCGCGCAATCAAACAGCTTGACTGGCGTCAATTACCCTTGGTACCAACCATAACGACCACCCGCCATGAACAACCTAATCTCTCAAACAACGCCTTATTTTCCATCCCCACGTTCCCAACATCTTGATAAACAAGAAACAAAGCGAACAAGCAATTGTTGCTTGCAAATAATAAAGAGTCGACAAGGAACGGGAAGAAACAAGATATTGGATTATTATCCTGCCTGCATGTGAGCCCTTTTTCGTTTGTCTGAGAGAAAGAGTCAGAAAATCACGCACACACGCACGCACGTAATCCAGGCACAGGAGCAGGGAACGGAAAGGAGTGTGAAAAATATCGACATGCACAACCAACTGCCAAGCATGGGCATGGCTCACTTTTTAGCGCCGTTTGCCTCTCTCTCATTCCCCTGTCAGACTCGGGAGAACGAAACCTTTTTTAATGTTGTTCCTGTTCATCTCCTAAAGTTTACAGAAGAGAAAGAAAAAACAAAGGAATGGGTCCTTGCCTTTTGGCTTTTACCTTTGCACTGCGTACTTGCTGGCTGTGGTTGGTCGGTGGGTCTGTCGGTCGGACGGAATGGTTGCCCACTTGGGGAGCAGGAGGCAGGGATTGTAATTCACAGAACCAAGGCAGCCTCTTGTCTATGCTTTCTTATTTTCTTCTCTTCTTTTTGTTCATTACTCGAATTCCATTCTCCTTCTAGTCACCCTTTCAAGACTCACTCCACCTCATTTTTATTCCACACATACATACCCAACCCTCTATACCCCTCCCTCTCAATCCCCTCTCTTCACACGAACCAGCGCCTTACACCCTACCTCATCCTTCCATCCTGCACATACACATACACATACACATACTTTCTCTTTTTACTCTCGCTCCTTCACTCACTCATTGGAACAAGCACACTCCAACCCCACCTCTCAAATATGCGAATCACAGCATCCTCACTGATCCTCTCCCTAGTGGTCAGTGTGGCCATCCTCCAATCCTCAACACACTCCCTCCCTGTCCCCGCCTCGCACCCCTCAATCTCACGCGACGATATCCTCGCAGGAATCGTCTCCATCGAACCACCACCCCCACCACGCGGCGGCGACCCCGACTATAAACCCCCTACCAACGCCGGTAGCGGTGGTGCTGCCAAACCACCAGCCACCGGCGGAAACAACGGTGGCTCTGGCGGTTCCACCAAACCTCCATTGAACCCACCCGGCAGACCGATCACTACTCCAGGCAAACCGGGTGGTGGTACTGGTGGCGATCCTGATAAGCACCCTCCTCCTCCAACAACTAAACCTCCAGGCACAGTCCACACCCCCAGCGATGGCGCAGGCAAACTTCACCCTCCTACTACTCCTGGAAAGCCTGGCTCGGGCACCGCGAAACCCAACCCTATCCTGACCCCTGGAAATGGTAAAGGCAACGGTGGTGGCACCATTGAGCTTCCAGGAACCCCCCACCCTCCAGGAGGCGATCCCGACAAACGCCCTCCTCCTTCCACCAAACCTCCTACCCCCGGCACAAGCGACAGCGGCGGAAGACCTGGTATTACTCCCGGTGGTCCCGGTGAGCAAGGTGAAAATGGAAGCGGCAACGGTGGTAGTGGTGCCGGAAACGGTGGTCTGACTCCTGGTGGCGGTGGTATCCCCACCAAACCTAACCCTACTCCCAAGGGTCCTGGTACTGGCGGAGCAGAGTCTGGTGGCGGTGGCGGTGGTTCCGACGAACTCGGCCCTGGCGGAAAGCCCAAAGACACTGGTAATGCTGGTAATGGCGGTGGTTCCGGCGAACCCGGTCCTGGCGGAAAGCCCAAAGACACTGGTAATGCTGGCAATGGCGGTGGTTCCGACGAACTCGGCCCTGATGGAAAGCCCAAAGACACTGGTAACGCCGGCAATGGCGGTGGTTCCGGCGAACTCGGCCCTGATGGAAAGCCCAAAGACACTGGTAATGCTGGTAATGGCGGTGGTTCCGGCGAACCCGGTCCTGGCGGAAAGCCCAAAGACACTGGTAACGCCGGCAATGGCGGTGGTTCCGACGAACTCGGCCCTGATGGAAAGCCCAAAGGTACTGGTAATGCTGGCAATGGCGGTGGTTCCGACGAACTCGGCCCTGATGGAAAGCCCAAAGGTACTGGTAATGCTGGCGGTGGTGGTGGTTCCGGTGAACTCGGCCCTGGCGGAAAGCCCAAAGACACTGGTAATGCTGGTAATGGCGGTGGTTCCGGCGAACCCGGTCCTGGCGGAAAGCCCAAAGACACTGGTAATGCTGGCAATGGCGGTGGTTCCGACGAACTCGGCCCTGATGGAAAGCCCAAAGACACTGGTAACGCCGGCAATGGCGGTGGTTCCGGCGAACTCGGCCCTGATGGAAAGCCCAAAGGTACTGGTAATGCTGGCAATGGCGGTGGTTCCGACGAACTCGGCCCTGATGGAAAGCCCAAAGGTACTGGTAATGCTGGCGGTGGTGGTGGTTCCGGTGAACTCGGCCCTGGCGGAAAGCCCAAAGACACTGGTAACGCTGGTAATGGCGGTGGTTCCGACGAACCCGGTCCTGGCGGAAAGCCCAATGGTACTGGTAATCCTGGTGGTGGCGGTGGTCCCGGCGAACTCGGTCCTGATGGAAAGCCCAAAGGTACTGGTGGCGCCAGTCAGAACCCTGGTGCTGGAAGTGGCGATGACTCTGGTGGTGATGGACTCGGAGGCACTGGTGGTGCCAGTCAGAACCCTGGTGCTGGAAGTGGCGACGACTCTGGTGGTGATGAACTCGGAGGCACTGGTGGTGCCAGTCAGAACCCTGGCGCTGGCAATGGCGGTGGCGATGACTCTGGTGGTGATGAACTCGGAGGCACTGGTGGTGCCAGTCAGAACCCTGGCGCTGGTAATGGCGGTGGCGATGACTCTAGTGGTGATGGACTCGGAGGCACTGGTGGTGCCAGTCAGAACCCTGGCGCTGGCAATGGCGATGGCGATGACTCTGGTGGTGATGAACTCGGAGGTACTGGTGGTGCCAGTCAGAACCCTGGCGCTGGTAATGGCGGTGGCGATGACTCTAGTGGTGATGGACTCGGAGGCACTGGTGGTGCCAGTCAGAACCCTGGCGCTGGCAATGGCGATGGCGATGACTCTGGTGGTGATGAACTCGGAGGTACTGGTGGTGCCAGTCAGAACCCTGGCGCTGGTAATGGCGGTGGCGATGACTCTGGTGGTGATGGACTCGGAGGTACTGGTGGTGCCAGTCAGAACCCTGGCGCTGGTAATGGCGGTGGCGATGGCTCTGGTGGTGATGGACTCGGAGGTACTGGTGGCGCCAGTCAGAACCCTGGTGCTGGAAGTGGCGATGACTCTGGTGGTGATGAACTCGGAGGCACTGGTGGTGCCAGTCAGAACCCTGGCGCTGGCAATGGCGATGGCGATGACTCTGGTGGTGACGGACTCGGAGGCACTGGTGGTGCCAGTCAGAACCCTGGCGCTGGCAATGGCGATGGCGGTGACTCTGGTGGTGATGAACTCGGAGGCACTGGTGGTGCCAGTCAGAACCCTGGCGCTGGCAATGGCGATGGCGATGACTCTGGTGGTGACGGACTCGGAGGCACTGGTGGTGCCAGTCAGAACCCTGGCGCTGGCAATGGCGATGGCGGTGACTCTGGTGGTGATGAACTCGGAGGCACTGGTGGTGCCAGTCAGAACCCTGGCGCTGGCAATGGCGATGGCGATGACTCTGGTGGTGATGAACTCGGAGGCACTGGTGGCGCCAGTCAGAACCCTGGCGCTGGCGATGGCGACGACTCTGGTGACCATGGTGGCGGCGGTGACGATAATGGTGACGACAGCGACGACTCTGGTGATGTCGATGATCAAGATACCGCTTCTCATGTCAGTCTCTCTTCCGTTCCTCCAACCAACTCCAACAACGATGGTGCCGGCCATGACGATGGAGATGACGATGAGGGTGATAATGAGGAGACAGACGTTATCCCTGGTGCCGAGTATATCCACTACTAAACCCTACGGTAGCACGGCAACCCTAATAAGATCACAAAAACAACGAGTAATGCACCTCCACCATACAGTCAGTCGACAACCATTCATTTTTCTTGCAAATAAAAGCACACGAAACTCAATAATAAACAACAATACCAAAAGACTTTTCGCCTCACTCTTCTCTACTTGATTGTTTCTCGTGTTTGTAAAGAGATTCCGTGTAGATGACTTGAATAATGAATGAAAAGAAAGTAAAGTAAAGTAGGCTTGATACCATTTACCATGTCGCTGAGCTTCCTTCTCTTCTTCGAATTGGATTTTGTACACTTTTTACAAGCAGCGGGTCACCTAACAACAGGGTCCATGGTTCTATGGCACTTTTACGTTATTCAAAGTTGTTTCTTACACCGAGAATTTGGTGTTGGATCAACAATCCACCCAAGTGTGTATTGGCATAGTTTGACCTACACCCCCTGTAACGTCAATGTTGCTTTTTAGCAAAGGGATGCCCATACTATGATTTGCGGGGAAAACGTGCTTGCTTGCTTGCTTTTTTCTTCTTCTTCGTCTAGGGTTGCTCTCTCCACATACTACTTGAAAAGATGTTGTTTGTGGGGCCTTTTATTCAATGGTAAGCTCTTCCTGTCGCTCATAGGGTCATGGAGGCTGTTCGTCTTTGAGAAAAGAAAAGTCTGCTAGGAAGAGTTCATCTGGTTCCTTTTGTTACCTCGACGAAACTATTCGAAGGTAGGATGATCAATTGACCGTTGTGTTGGTT
This sequence comes from Linnemannia hyalina, assembly GCA_019671135.1. Lineage (NCBI taxonomy): Eukaryota > Fungi > Mortierellomycota > Mortierellomycetes > Mortierellales > Mortierellaceae > Linnemannia > Linnemannia hyalina. Next base: position 256,386 of record JAHRHY010000008.1, on the reverse strand, counting down.
TGTCTTTGCAAATTCACTGGTCAACCCCTTTATCAGACTCACCTTATTTGAGACAGGGTTCCCATCGATGAAAACGCGTACCCTTGGAAAAAAACCCGTGCATTCAATGTAGAGTAACTATGGGCAACTACCGGTACTTCGATGGTCGGAGAGACACAGGTGTACCATGGGATATCAATCTGAGCCATGCTCGATCCCTCCCCTTCTCTCCTCCCACCCTTATCTCTGTGCAACCCTCATCCAAAAAAAAACGAAAGCAAAGGGAAAGACTGTAAAGTTGTGGGAACGCACAAGCTAGTGCTCTTGTCTCTATCTCTGCAGGGGCCATTCCGATCCTGCGGCCCGGCGCCGTATTCGCTCTAAGTGATTTCACGGCTAGCCTCGAGCAGTCGGGATAAGACCGTACGGTTTTGGGAGTTTGACTTCTGTTGGGGAAGGGGGGGACCATGCTCGATATGTTAGGGTTCCTCGGATCCTATCTCAAGTGTAACATACTCGCTTGATGGCCAACGTTCTTCTCTCCGGAAGCGACGATGACGAGATTCAGTAAACAAAAATGCATCCATTGGTGAAACCTGGCAAATATCTGTTTTCCTGTGGTATCAACCAGGTCGACTGTATCGCGCTATTCGTCCAATGGCTTTGGAGTTGCCAGCGGCAGGAAGCAGTAGCGACGTCAGGGTCTGGGTTGGACGAGATTGGGTTCGACCACTTTGTCCTCACTGGGCATACCGAAAAAGTAAACAGTGTAAGGTTTTCTCCGCGTGGCGACTGGATGGTCACCGAGAGCGACGGTACAACACTACGATTATGGGGATGCGAGTTCAGGAGAGCCAGGACACACGTCCTTAGAGGCCACAAGGATTGGGTCAGAAGCGCGTCTTTCTCTGCCGGGTGGCTTTAGGATTGTACCGGCAAGCAAGGGTGGACACCGTTCGAGTCTGGAAGGTGGTTTACTTGGCGCGTCTCTTGTGCTTACAAGATGAGGACAATAACTGGGTCCGGACAGTATGCTATTCGCCAGACGGCTTTGCTGATTACATCGAGTCACCAGAATATGGACTTTTCTTCTCACTAGTGCACACTTTAAGGCATGACCACATAGAGGGTTGCTTTGAGTTTTCAGCATAACGACTGGATACGGCCATGCAGTCTGGCTCTGGCGCGGTACATCGAATAGGACGTTTAGGAGTAGTCCCTCCCTTTGCGATTTCGCGAATTCTCTGGGGAGGTTGTCGATATTAATTGGAGACCTAGGAGGTTGCGACTGGGATGCAGGCATGGGCCCGTTCGAACGTGGAGTCTGCAACGAGTCGGGGGGGATCTGGTCCGCACAACTCGTTAGGAGCGCTGGGCCTGCAGTTCTCTCTTCTTCTGGAGCTATGATTATTGGTACAAAGGGACTCAGCCCCCTATTAATCGACAGTCGCTCGTGCAGCGCGGTATTAATGATGGATCCTCGTGTTTGGAGTCTAAGGAGTGACCTAGGTACTGTACAGTACTGCTTCATTTTTTTATTGTACACCAGAGTACCTGCCCCAGACAAGAGGAGGTTTTGAACATGACTACAAAAGTCTCGAATGGCTACGTCCGTCCGAAGCAAAGAAGAATGAAAAGACATGGTGCGCGAAATTTATGTTCGGGATGTTCTTCCATTCCCTCCTTCTCCTGGGCTTATTTCTTCCTCATCGTGATACATCGCCTCCTTGTGACCACGATCCATCAAGAGCGCAGCGTTGGACCAACAACCTCAACAGCACCCTTGAATATACCACACTCTCCATCGACACCACCGGTGTTGTGTACGTGCACAACATGTGTGAGATGTTTAGCATCTGCTAGTCGCAGTAGGTGCATGTTTACTCACGTGCTAAGAGGGTTATTTAAGATAGACAGATTCCAAAATAAAGAGGATACGTTTCTGTCCCGCTCACCTCCTTGACACATCCTTTTCTACACTTTTCCCTCACTACTTTATTATCATAACTCCCTTTTTGCTACAACAAACGGATTCCACGCAACGCTTGCAACGGCCTCTGAACATCCACTGACAACAGCAACACAGGGACCAACTGTCAACCTCGCCTGACCAGAGACGCGCTGTCTTGTCGTGACTGCCCAAAGGGGATCCATTTGCCACAAGGAGAGTAGGCGACGCAGTCAACTTCGTTAGTCATGTCCCTCCAATTTGATACCAAGTTTGTCCGACTGAAGATCCTAGTGCATAGACCGAGGAGGCATAAGTACCGAGTACGAGTTGCTGGCCATCCGGTGAGTAGTCCATTGACTGTAGCCTGTCTGATAAACACACTTCTTTCAGAGGTTGGCGAAGGTCTGTTGGGCTCGGGGATCGAAAAAGACGAAGTCGGGGTGAGTCCGATACTAATTCAACCGCAAACTGAGGAGAATACCACGGAACCTCTCGCGTTATATTGATTAGCCGTCTCACTCACCGTTTTGCTTTGATCATTGGTGGCATCAACACGGAGAATGACCCAGTCAGCCTCTGGTGTTCCTGTTTTCGGATCCCACACTCGAATCCTGCTTGTCGAAATCGGGGGGGGGGTGCTGATTGACTCACTCGCACAGGAACTGGATGACCGAATTGGACGGATGAAATGAAAGAAAGGCAAAGGGTAGAAGGAAGTGTAGAGTGTGTAAGGAAAACAACGCTCATTTTTAAGTTCTGCGCCAGATTTGTTTGATTAACCCACAACCAACCACTCGTCCCTCTGAGGTCCGCTACATCAACAGTGCTCGCCCTACCGTCGTATTTCTCCACCCTACCATCGTGCTAAATGCCTTTTTTTTTTTTTTTTGCAGTTTGACGTTTGCATGTTCCTCAGTTGCACCGTTGTAGAATCGATATCAATGTCAGCGACATTGCAAGCAAGTTTGTATGAATATTGAAATTATGATATTTTTGTATGATGAGTAAAAGAAGAAAAAAATGATGAAATGGTGGATATACAGAATCCCACATGTTGTCACATCCATTAGTTAAATCAGACAGTCAGGCAGCTTGACCTTGAGCTTCTTATCAATGGTCATCAAGCCCCAGAAGCCCTCAACAGCAGAGCCGGGCCAGATCTTCCAAGGGGCATCAAAGAACTCAAAGTAATAATAGGGCATGCCGTTCTTGTTGGCCTCGCACAACCAAGTATCAAGGAAGGTTTGAAGGTTGGGGATGGAGGGGACGGATCCCTGTTGGGCGGCGGAGGCGGGGAAGGTGGGCCAGCCCACTTCGGTGATCCAGATGTCGATGGGGGTCGTCCTGTTAGCGTTGACCTTTGGCGTGACGATCTCCTTCAAGTACTTCCAGTACCAATCGGCGGCCTGTTCGATAGGGATGCCGGAGAAGAAAGGGTGGAGGTTGACGCCAGCCCTGTCTTCGTTGCTGGTCAGAGGGTAGGTGTTGGAGCTTTCGAGATCCGACGAGAAGACAGGGAGATCCTTGTGGCCCAGGGCGACGACTTTGGCCTTGACCTCGGCAATGGCGGCTATAAGGAACGCTTCGGACTGGTATTTGTCAAAGAGGACCTCGTTTCCGACCGAGACGCCAAGAAGGTTGTCCCAGGAGTTTGTCTCCATGACCTTGAAGAAATCACCCATCTGGCGGGTGTAGGTCGTGTTGTCCTTGTCGATCCAGATACCGACGACGACCTTGAGGTCGAGCTTCTTGCGCACGATCGAGTTGAGGACGTATTCGAGGACCTTGCAATCAGTTCCGTAGAGACGGACACGGGCGGTGGTTTGGACAAGGAGGGCGAGCTCGTCATCGACACTCTGTTGGGTGTTGTAACAGCCGGGGAGCTGGGCACCGAGAGGCACGTAGGCCATGCCGTAGAAAACCTTCTTGAGGGGGTAGTTGGTGTTGGGCAAGACTGTGCCGTTGGGTCCAACGACTATTCATAGAACACACCAGTTACGAAATAAGGATGTTGCATGTGTGAGTGTCTTTGTCCCACATGGAAAAAGAGACGGAAAAAACAACAAATGGGCGCGATGAAGAGACGGAAGGTGCCAGGGTGTACGCGAGAGTGAGAGTAAATAAGATGCAGGGCTGTTGGCTTTTGCATGATAATTGGGGGTTTTTTGTTGGTGGACGCCCATATGTTATTCTGTGTGTGTGTAGGTTAAAACCACGAATTTCATCAGAGCCATATGCGCTGCTCATAATAATGAACCTTGTGTTTCGAAGGAGGAGAGACGAGAGAGTCGGGCTACAGACAGGACAGTGTCGTTCCAACCCTGGGTTGCTATTCCTGCTTCCTTTGCTCTCACTTGTACGCCGGTTAGTTGGTTGGTTGGTCGTGATGGTTGTGCCTTTTGTCAATATTCAATGGTACTTGCTCACATATCTCTCATGAAAAAGATAATAACATAACGAGGCGCGAAAACACAAAGGGGGAGGAGAGAATGGATCATCAAAGCAATAAGGGAAGTGGCGAAGAGGAGTTATGGCCAAGAAGAATGAATAGTAGCGAAAATGCTTACCAGTAGGGCCGGCAGCGGGAGTACCGCTGTTAACAGTGTTGCCGTTGTTGCTGCTGTTGTTGGATCCACCATTGGCGTTGTTCTTCTTGTAAACAGCAAAATACCAAGCAAGAACACCGGCAACAGCGAGGATAAGGATGACAAGGACAGACCAGGCAATGGTCTTCCATTTGCTCGACTTTTTCTTTTGTTTGTTCAACCAAGGCGAGGCGCCGGAGCCAGCGGCGGCCGCAGCGGCACCATTGGCCTCGGCGTTGCGACGGCGTTCCTCCTGACGCTGTTGTTGAGGAGTCATGCGTTGTTGGAGAGCGTATCCCGAGGCGCTGTCGTAGTCATCAACGTCGACATAGTCGTCCTGGTTATTGTTGTTGTGGTGGTTGTTGCGGTGGGACATGATGGCGGGAGCTATTGCTTCTCTTGTTCACTTTCAAACAACGAAGGCAATAGGAGGTTAGGAAGAAGAACAAAGTTGGGGAGAGATGGAAAGGTGTGAGTGTATGTAAGGTGAATGAGATTCCGATGAGGGCTGGGAGAGAATGAATGAATGGCCGTTGAACTAGGAGTTGTTGTGATCTGGACCGGGGATGACGAAATAGTTGAAAAAGGAGAGGGAGAGAGAGAGAGAGCGCGTGGAGCGTGAGGGGTCGTAAACAAAAGAGGGAGAGGGTGTGGAGCCAGGAAGGAACCAGGGGGGATGGTGTGGAGGAAGGAGAAGAAGGAGAAGAAGGGAAGAGAGGAGGGAAACGCGCAAAGGGAGGAAGTATCTCTTCATTCCTCCCATCCATCTGTCTCATGGTTGTTTTCCAGGTACGCCTCTGAAATAAAAGGCAAAGCACGTTCGCTCCCCTTGTTATTCTTCTTCCAATCAAAACACTAAACACAGCGAAATAGAACAATAATGTTGTTGTTGGCGTAAAATGTGTAAATTACCTCCCTAGGGGTACAGTACCTGTCTGTTCTCGTTTGTTTGCTGCCTGGCTCTTTTCCTTCTTTTTCTCATACCGAATCGTATCGTATCGTATCGTAGGCGTGCTCTCGCCCTTCTCTTCTGCTTTAAGGTTCGTTCAACGAAGATTCAGAAAGAAAAAAGAAAAAAAGTATGTCAACGAAGCGAATAATCTATTCTTAGGCCCATAGAGAACGCGGACATGTCTGTTGTCCCTCCACCCCAATTCGTCAATCGAGGCAGCGCCAGAGCAAGGCGTCTCTCTTCTTGACTGCTGTCTGTTGTGTCTCTGACCCGGGGAATAACAACCCTAGGCGCAATCTGACACCCGGCGTGAACATGACATGTTCAAGCTATTCATATCCTCACATACAATCTGCAGCATGGACCTTCTTGTTGTCATCATTGTCATCCTGCCATGGCAATCGTAGTCTACAACCATAGAGTAATAACCGACCGTTGATCCCTGTTTTTTGAATCAGATAAGTCCAACTGGCGGTGCCAGGATTCTAATTTACCTTCAGCATCAGCATCAGCATCAGCGGGGCTTCAATTGATTGATGATGGACCCTTGTTCTTCCTCCTCTATCCATCAGGGCTTTTCCTCCTCCTCAGCGTTGCTCTCATCTCTTTGTTCTTTTGTTTCTTCACCCACCCTAAGTTTCAAGCTTCTTTTTCACTAGCAAGTCTAGACATGGGCATATTAAATCCATGGAGACTTTGTATGCATTTCTTCTTCCCATTGTTCCTTGCACGTGTTGGCTAAATCATAAAATGACCAAGCCACTCTCATTGTCTGGACTATGGAGACTCTGGACAGACCCACTTGTTCAAATTTACGCAATTCTCGGTAACGAAGCGACAAAAAGCCTTCTCCTTTTAGCACACCCTTATCATAAACGGACAAATGAACGTTCCCATTATGCACCGTCCACTGACTAAGATTGTATCATATTGGGGCCACGAGGGAGATGAAAGCGAGATGTTCTGGGCCCTTTTCCTTTTTTTCGTCTTCCTTGACGTCCTCTATGCCTCCTTCCCTCCCCTATCTTGGCTTTCCTGCAGGACACACTGATCGCCTCTGCAGGTCCTAAAATGTTTGTTTCCCTCTCCGTCTCTCTTGTGGATATTCACTTCAGAAGAAGTAAAAGATGATAGGGAAGTTGTGGAAGGGTGGAATAGAAGAGAGGCGTGTTTGTCGCGGAAAGGAAGAGGAGAGTGGTTGCGCACCCAGGGGTGATCTAATATGCATCATAGTCAATGAGGAAGAACTGACCAAAAAAAAAAAAAAAAAAAACGTATTGTTATTATTATTCTCGGCCATTTTTTGTTCTTTCGTTTTCGCGAATTGTCTTTGAGAAAGGGGGCGGATTGGCTGGGACTGCGTAGGCGCACATGTATTTCTGGGGAAAATAGATGAGAGAGGGGGCGGCGATGGCGTATTAAGGCGCTGTCACCTTCTCGACGGCAACCAATTGGACATTAGTCAAGGTCGTAATTGTGCGGAGAGGGTGCAGGTGGAGGAAGTGTATAGGCTGTTTTTGTATTTCTTTCTCATTGGGCGTGGGCAGTCAAGGGGCACCAATCCAGTGCGACAAAGAGAGAGGGGATGATGACGAGAAGTGTAAGTTGCATAACCTTTCGGGTTGTAGATGTTGGGTATTAGTACGGAAATGCGAAATGAAATGCAAGGGCCGCTTCTTTTTTGTTTTGGGTCTAGGAAGAGGACGGAACCGGAAGGGGAATCGACGGGAGGAGAAAGAAGACAGTATTGATATCTACTGACTACTGTTGTGAAGGCAATGGAAGAGGAGACAGAAAGATATAATAATCCTCGCCGAGAAAAGAGACAAGAGACAAGAGACAAGAGACAAGAGACAAGAGACAAGAGACAAGAGACAAGCGACAAGAGACAAGCGACAAGCGACAAGAGAAGGCGACAAGACAAGAGACAGCGCAAAGGAGAGTGTGAACGCGGCCACAGCCGACCAAGAAGACCACCCCAACTCTGTACCCAACACCAATAGGGTGGACAAACAAACAACTCGATATGTACGAGCGAGAAGTATGAATGAATGAATTGCCTCATCTCCTCGCTCTTCTCCCTTGTAATAACCTTAGTCTGTCTGTCTGAATGGCCTCGACCAGGGCCCTATTTTTGCTCTCTGTCAGATCCCCGCACTTTCCCATTATTCATTTCTACACTTCATCCTTCCTCTTCTCTCCTCTTCTTCTTCTCTTTCAAGCAGACCCTTGTCCGTCTCCTTATTGCTCTTCTTCTTCTTCTTCTTCTTCTTCTTCTTCTTCTTCTCTTCTTATTCCTCTTATTCTCCTCTACCCACCACCAACTACCTTCAACTACCACCACCTCCAACACTCCCCCTTCATTAACTTTGCTCTCTCGCATTCACAATGAACCTGCCTTCCCCAGACGATCAGCTGGACATGCATGGCCCCAGGGCCAAGCTGCCCTTTGAGCAGATCCCTCCCCAGTCCCGCGCAGGCGTCAAGTCCTCGCATGAATCGGTTGAACAGGATCGGGCCTTGATTGGATCCAACGGTATCATCACCAGTGGAGGGACCTCCTCGAACGAACCCTCAGCAACAGGGGACCTTCAGGCCTCCCTGGTCTCGCCTAGGCCCTCCTCTGTTACTTCTCTCTCGGGCCAAAAGAGACCAGACCACTGGGGAGGTGGTCCCCAAGACCCCTCTTCCTCCCCCTCCGCCTTCGGGGAGGGCGCTCTTGGAAAGGAGAAGGCACTCGATCAAGAGGAGCAGCAGCAACACCTGCACCAGACGGACACCAACCAATCGACGTCATTGTGGTCTCGTTTCGCCTGGCCCTGGTCTCGATCTGACCTTGACCAACAGCGCAGAACCAATGGGGATCATCCTTCTTCTCTTCCCCATCACACCACTTCCAACGTTACCCCCACTCCACAGATGCACCAAAGGACAAACTCATCAACCTCCAGCAACAGTCCCCATGACATTGCCCACAACCAGACCAGACCCCTGAACACCCAGGTCAACACCAACCCCCTGGGCTTTGGTACCTTTGCCGCTGCCTCCGCAACCGCCGACAGGGATCAGCACCACCCCAAGCAGACTCGCTTCCAAAGCTTCTGCACTTCCTTCAAACGCTTCCTTGGCTTTGTCGGTCCTGGCTACAGTAAGTCTTATGTGCTTGTTGACTCAATTCTGACAACTTCCCACCACAGTCGTTTTCCCTTTGTTTGTTATCTGTGCACCTCCTTTTCTTCTTATTCCCATGCATTCACAATCCATTCTTCCATCCAACACTCGTCATTCCTCTATCCACCCACTTTCGCCTTCACTCCCTCGTCATTCTCTACCTTTTCCACCTTCACTCCTCCCAAGCTTCTACTTCCTCACCTCCCTGGGGGAGTGCGTGTGTGGCAATTGGGTGGGACTTGAGATTCCAATAGGGTTCTCTCCTATTCGTCCCGCTCTCATTTTATTTGTCGTTTGTCACTTTTTTTTTCATTCGCACTTAATTTAAACATTCCACATGTTCCAACCAATTCACACCCACACACGACACCCTGAAGGCCCTCACTCAAACGTCAATATACTTCACTTGTTCAGAAACGACAGCATGAAGGACACTCACCTTGCTCAACAAACAAAACAAACAATTGGATAACGGGTGATGGTTATTCAGTCAAAGAGCGGAGAAAGAAGACCAAGTTCAACGTCCTGGGCCGCAGCTCTGACATTTTACGTCTGCATGAGGACTGCACCTCCATCTGGACCCTCGATACATCGCTGATGATCTTCAGAAAAGAAAAAGGGAGATATCGGATCTGGTGCAATTGAACAAAAAAAAGAGGAATGAACTTGACACGCACACAAATGCCAAACCATACTAACAATTATGATCAATTCCATCTAACAATCTAAATAAATAGTTGTGAGTGTCGGATACATGGATCCAGGCAACTGGGCGACAGATCTGGCTGGAGGATCCAGCTACGGATACATGCTGCTCTTTGTCATTCTCATGTCGAACCTGATGGCCGTTGTCCTCCAGGGTCTCGCTGTCAAATTGGGAGTTGTCTCTGGTCTGGGTACGTATCTCTTTTCTTACTCTTGTGGCACAATAGCTCATTGTGGGACAGGTTATTGTGTTTTGTGTGTGTGTGTGTCGTTCGTCTCGTTTCGTTTCACTGAAGGCGAAATATATGCGTGATGTTTGAGGGTTGAATTAATTCTTGTTGGGTTTGGTTGTGGCCAAGGTGATGGTCGCAAGGGACATGGGTGATTCAGCGACAGGAACAGGAAGTAGCAGGAAGTAAACAGGAGTGCAATGGATAGGCGACCATAGGCAGACAGGAGAGAAAAGATACGTGGGCGAATGAGGAGGATGGTACATGCTGGGCTGAACAATGTTGTTCCTGTTCAGGTACGAAAATAAAGAGGGACTAAAGATGGGAAGAGTCGGAACGAGAATAAAAAAACCTCCAGCCAAGTGTCTAGATAGTTTTATCCCACGCCCTTACTCACACTTTTCCTCTTTTACGCCCTGGCTGATACATAGATTTGGCGCAGGCCTGTAGAAAGTTCACGCCCAAGTATGTCAACTGGGTGCTGTATGTGTTGGCGGAGCTGGCGATTATTGCATGCGACTTGGCAGAAGTCATTGGAAGTGCGATCGCCCTCAACCTACTGTTCAAGATCCCCCTCGCCTGGGGCGTTGTCATCACTGCGGCGGACGTCCTGATCATCCTGCTTGCCTTTCGAGACGACCAGTCGGTCAAGTCGCGCAGAATCTTTGAGGCGTTGGTCATCATCTTGGTCTCGTCCGTCGGCATCTGCTTCACGGCTTTGATTGTCTACTCGGAGCCTGTTGCCAAGGACGTGCTGAGAGGATTCTTGCCAGATACCAAGATCCTGACTGAGACTGAGGCCTTGTTCTTGTCGATCGGAATCATTGGAGCCACCGTCATGCCTCACAACCTGTACCTGCATTCGAGCATTGTCAAGCTCAGGACCAGCCGCACGTTGACAGAGTTGGCGAGCAGCCAGGCATCGATGTCGTCGACCTCGGATCTGATGACGGTCGACCAGAGACAGGTCATGGTCGACGAGGACAAGGGCTCGGTTTCGTTGAAGCACTCGACCATTCGTTCAATTCTGCGATACACATTCTGGGATTCAACTGTGGCGTTGACCTTTGCGCTGTATGTCAACTCTGCAATTCTGATTGTTGCCGCTGCGACGTTCAAGTACAAGTACCCCGACGTCGACAACACGGGCCTGGCGGATTTCTTTTCGGCTTTTGAACTTCTTGGAGAATACCTTGGTCGTGCTGCAGGATATCTCTTTGCGGTGGCGTTGTTGATGGCTGGACAGTCTTCGACCTTGACGGCTACTTTGGCAGGACAGATCATCATGGAGGGTTTCTTGGGTACTTCGTATTTGAAGCCCTGGGTCCGTCGGTTGATGACGCGTTGCTTGGCGATCATCCCTGCGCTCGCGATTGTGTTGATCAAGGGTCAGGAGGGACTGTCAAGTCTGCTGTTGGCCAGTCAGGTCGCATTGAGTGTCCAGCTTCCTTTTGCGGTGATCCCATTGGTGGTCTTTACTAGTATGGGCCGATGCATGACCATCCCTGTTCAGGACAACTCGGACAAGCCTGGCGATATGAGCTACGGGCGCGGATTCGGCAAGGATATCAAGGAGTCCTTGACCGAGGACGGCGGCAATGCCCCCGCTTCGCCTGACGAGGAGTACCATGTGCAGTCGAATAATGGAGTGGGAACTGGAGTCTTGTCGCCTTCGTCGACCATGGTTGGAAAGCCATTTGTTGGCACCGATGCTGGTCAACAGCAGCAGCAGCCCCAGCTATTGTTGCATAACTTTGCCAATGCTTGGTGGTTGATAGGCATTGCAGGACTTATTAGTATTGTCCTTTTGGGACTCAACTTTTACCTCCTCGTTCAGACCATTCGTGGCGAGTAGAATGTTTGGCAGTTCTTTTTTTACTTTTGTCAATTTGTAGATCCTAGAGATTTCTGACATCTAGAAAAAAGACGTTTCATTTTTTTTCACATTCGCCTTTTGATACACTGGTTCAATGCCAGTTGAATAAAAAATCATTGTGTCTTCCTCTTATTTCTTTCACTTGTTCAATTAATAGTGTTTTTTTTTCTTTTTCTTTCTTTCCCCCTTTTGTTTGACGCAAAAACCACTCTCACCTCCACGATAGTCAATTCAACCCCTGGTTTAAACAAACCCAGACTTCCAAAGACAGGAGAAAACTGTCGTTTTTTTTTTTTTTTTTTTTTTTTTTTTTTTCTCTGACGATTCCCTATCTCTCCGTTCAACTAGTTAGTGATGAAAGGTATGTTGAAAGAAAAGACCAAGGATCAATGAAATCAGTTCTTGACAATACTCACCACACGCCGACACGATGAAATCCAGATAACAGCAAGACCATCTTACCCTCCCTACCTCACTCTCGCTCCTCATAGTCTCTCTGTGGGTTCCAGATCGCGAACAGGACCACAGGAGGACGTGCTGACCCCGTGGCGGGGGAAGGAGGAGGAGGAGGAGGAGGGGGGGGGGGGGATCCTGCAGTATCTCATCCCAGAGGAGAAAGGGGGCGATAATGTCCCTGGTTATAAGTAGAACGGATGTAATAGTAAGAGTTGAGAGTCTCTCACTTGCGCTAGATTCTTTTTTCCATCCATCCTTTTCACGTCTCAACCCCCCCCCCCCCTCATCAATTACGTCTATTATTTCTCCCTTCAACGTACAGTCTGACAGGTCCTCCAGACGATGATGATTAGTCGAACAGTGAGCATATCAGAAGGGAGAGACTTGCGGAAAGGGCGAGGCTGGGACCGGGACCGACGCAAAGACGTAAGCGAGGGGACGGGGGGGACGGATTAAAACATAGTTTCGCGAAGTCTATGGAGTGGTGAAGTGGAAGGTTGGTAGGTCTACCCTGTCGGCGTCAATTAGTCTGTGGAGGGTTGGAAACAATAGGGAGGGGTGCGATGGGTTTGTTTTTAGGCACATGGAGAGACTGATGTGATGTGCAGGCCATTTTTAACTGTTTCAAAACAAAAGCAATCATTTCAGGAACAAGAACAAGTGTTCAAAATGTGGATGGAGGGGGTGTTGGTGTACCTTTCGAGACCTTGGCGACGGCCGGCGAGATGAGTGAATAGAAGAAGATGAAAGGCTGTAGTGTGGTGAGTTGGAGGAGGGAGCGAAGAAGGGCGAAAAAAAAATGGTCGCTGAAGAAAGAAAAAAAAATGAGATGAAAGGAAGGAACTGTGGACACCTTTCTTCATATTTTGCTGGCAGTAAAGGGACGTGCGCTATTTTACCACATTACCAGCAGCCAACAAAAACCACGACAACTTTACTCTCTTTTTCTGGGCGAATCGGTCGGTGGTTGCAAGGATGGATCCCAAAGAAGAGAAAAAATAATAACGATCGCTTTGGTAGCTCCAACCAATGCAAATAGCCTCGTGCCATGGCGAATCGACTGTGTTCAAGCCAAGACGGTAGAGAACCAACGCAAGAATGACCTTACTTGAAGGAGTACGCACCCCCCTCAACAGTCTCAGTGCTCACAGTTATCTCTCTCAGCTCTGCCAACTCTTCCACTTTCGAAACTACCGCCTCTGTGTCCATTCAAACTAGGCGCCACCGCATAACCTCCTCCTCCTCCTCCTCCTCCTCCATGCCCAACAGTAGACTTTCTGACCCTTGTCACCATCAATCCCCCCCCCAGTTCGTACACACGCAACATTCAAACTATCCACGATCTGGTCCCGCTCACGAAGTAAAAAGTCTTTTGGAGTAATGGATACCTAACAACGATGCCCTTGCTCCACCATGTCCTTCGTTATGACGATCGCATAATTATATCAACCTCTCAGTCATAACAAGACAAAATGCGGGGTTGTTTTATTCGATAATTCGTGTGAACTCATACCAGGAGCGCTCAGGTCGGACCGGGTCAGAGCAACTGACCATTAGTTCACAGCTCAGTAAATCCCATAGAGTTGGTGTCTTATGCGCAAAGCCTCCTTCGTTGACAGAGACTCCAGCGTTGGTTTTGGCTCTGGCGTCAACAGCTTGTGTTTGACAACAACGTCACAATCCTTCGGAGATATGAACGCCTCGATAACTCCAGATTGCAAGAAAGCGATCCGCAAGCAGGCCTGGAACTGTTCCTTCTCGTATCCCGCGGCCGTTGCCTCGACCGACTCCATTAACTCCCAGGGCCGCGTATAGGACTGCAACCAGTCATACTCCTTGTGGAGCACCGCCGCATACAACTTCATCGCCGGCAGACTTTGTGACATGGATCCTTCCTGGAGGAAATGCAACAGGAACATGATTTCGTGAGGTGTGAATGGACCAGGCGTGTCGGTGTAGTTGGAGAGAGTCCACTTCCCGACCAGACTTTCGAAATACATTCGGCCCGAGCCCTCCATCTTAACGGATCCTTCGAATGGCAGTTGGGTGGAAGAGATCTCTAAAGTTGTCTTGCCCATGGTAGGAGTGAGTTGGTGGTTGTGGTTGTGACGGAATGGGTGTCGGTGGAGGAGGGGAAGAGAAGAGAAGAGAAAATACAACAACCATCCTCTGCAGCCAGTCAGTCATGATCTCTCAAGCTTTTCACGTGCCCGCATAATAGTTATTCTCTCTGCTTTCTGCACGGTCCATGCAAATCATGATGCGACCTATCGTAAGCCTACGACTCTGAGCGCGCTCAATCTATTTGTCATCTCTTCTTCGCTAGTCGCTAGGATAGTCAGCGCCTTTCTTTCATCTATCAGCGTGCCTAGGGTACTCCTTGAATAGACCATTCGAGGCTCATCTGCTGTGACCACACTCTCTTTGTGCGGATAAGTGTGGTGAAGTTGTGCATAAGAAAGAGAGCAAAACACTCGGACCACAGCATTGTCAGGGACATCCAATTGGTTTCATAATCTTCGCTCTCGACTTTTCCTGCATTTCCAGGCACACGTTTTTTTATTTTTAGAGCTTCTCTTTATCCTTCTAGGCACGCAGTCATGGACCCGAGGGCAACGTTCAACGAACAATTGTCGCAACACCGGGGATCGGATCTGGACTCTTGGTTTAACTCGAGATGCGGTGTACGAATGCGCACCTGCATGTATTCCATCTACGCTATGCAATGAAACGCGACGACGTAAAAAGTAGTAGATGTTAGGGATGAAGAATATTAGATGGGTCCGATCTTGTTTGCACAGTTCTCTTTTCTTCTCGATCACAACTGGAGTCCTGTCACCTCTGCATGGCTCCCTTCCTTTGTTTCCCTTTCACCCCTCCCTCCCATTTTCATCTTGTTTGTGTTGTGTCCCTGTTCTGCTGGTCTGTGCCAATTGAGCATCTCCGCTATCCCTATTTTGTTGATTTCTTGCCGTCGCCCCCTTTTGAGCACCTTGCCCCTTGCATCTGTTTTGTATTGAATATCAGGTGTCTTGTCCTGTTTGCTTGGCTACCTGTCAACTCCAAAAGGGTCTGGTTTCTTCATTTCTGTCACTGCTTGAGCGCACAAGGGGGGGGGAGGGGGGGTTAGCTTGGGAGATAGGGGTATGGGTACAGAGATGATGAGCTTGTTCGGGGTTCGCCGATAACTGCAATTTGCTTAAATACGAACGGTTTTCCCTCTCGTTTTTCAACTCCAGTCCCTCTACTCACTACTCTTTCACTCTCTCTCTCTCTCTCTCTCTCTCTTCTTCTTCTGCCAATAGCCATACGAAAACACAGCCCCACACCACCTCCAAAAATGGTTCGAACAATCTCTCAATTCCTTTGTCCCCAGACAACCTACTTCCTCACTCTCATCATAACTCTCCTGTGCCTGTCAACAATCATCCTCCATCCAGCAACCGGCATCCCGATCCCCGTCAACCTCATCCGTCGCCAATCGCTCCTCAGTCCCACCCTCTCCCTGCCGCCTCACTACCGCCGTCTCGATACCAAGACGCAAGAACCCGTAGCCGAGGCAGGAGTCGTGATCGCTCCAAACGTCTCAATTCGCAAAGTGGAAGTGGAAGCTGAGGCCGAGGCGGTGGAGGAGAATGCGAAGAGAGGGTTGTCCCGGACCCCTGGCAGCAGTCGTCCCGGAAGTGGGACGTACTATCCTGGAGGGCCCTATGGTCGTCGCGACGCTGACGATGCCTCGTCGTAAAAATGAAGGGCATTAGTTAAATATAGCATGAAGAAAAAAAAAAAGAATAAACGTCGGTAATGAACAGGCTGCGAGCCTGTTATTTTGACTTAATTGCCTTCCAGTTGTTGTTCAGTGAGCCCCCCCCCTCACCCCTGCCTTTACCCTGCGTTGCCATTCGATAGACGGGGAAATTCAATTGCTGAGTGCAGTGAGTTGGAGAGGAGACATGGAAGGGATATGCGGACCGGTTGTCGGGTGAATTGAAATCCCTTGTTTGTTAAACAAATAAACATCGTATGCCCAACTGTCCATGTGCGGATGTGTTGTTGAACGTATGAAAAAAGGGGAATTGGCGAATGGTTCAATTACCTGTTGATCCTGCCCCATTGAACCAAGGAGAAGAATATATAAAAAAGGAGGGGAAGGTGGAGCAGGTGCAAAGGCAAAAAAAGAAGAGTCTCGAAGGAACGAAAGGCAAGGAAGAGAAAGGTGCACAGTCGTGACACCGAGGGGAAGAACAAAGACCCTTTTTATGATGTGATCGATTGGTTGTCCGCATACATGGAGTGCGAATGGCTTCTTTTTATGGACCACTTTGACCCTTTGTTTGTTCAAGCACCTCTCTTTCCCTTTCTTCTTCTTCCTCTTTATCTTTTTTTGTTTGCATTCACCATCAACTACACTCCTCTTAATCACATAATGCCACCCCCATGAACATACAACGCCTACAACACAGACTGTCTAATGGCATGGTCCTCCTCACCCAACGACATCGAAGGACTCATGCCTCGTCACTTCCTCTCCTCTCCCTCCTCCTCTTCCTCTTCCTCTCTCTTCTCCTCCTCTCCACCTCACCCTCCTTCGTCAACGCAGCAACAGCAACGACCGACTCACTCACGCTACCTCTTTCCACAAAACAACACGCAACAAAAACCTCCTCCACTCTACTCCCAACCCCAACCCCAACACTCATAATCCCAGAGCAATGCCAAGCCTGCTACGGCCCCAATAACACATCAGGCATGACTTGTTTCAAAAACACTCAATGTGTTCCCCTCCGATACCTCTGCGATTCTCTCTCTTCCCCCACCTGCTCCTCCTCCCCCACCACTTCCTCCAGCGGCGATGGGGATGATGGTGACGGCGATAACGATAACGACGGCGGGAGTGCGAGTGTGCCGATCCTGTGTCAGAACCAGCTTTGTAACCCACAGAACTATCCACCACTGCCGTTCCAGTACTCGGGGCGTATCGATCAGACTTATTGTCTTGATGGTACCTTCTATTCCCTCTACAGCGGATTATCTTCAAAATCATCAGGATCGAGCACGCCAAAGTATACGGCATCGTGTGTGGAGGAATCCATGACGGATGACAGTGGAGGAAGCGACGACGATTGTGAGGGACCCTGGGAGTATTTTGCGATCGGGGCTTGTTTCCTAAAGACCTGTGGACCAGATATGGATTGTGTCCCCCCCTTTTCCTGTCAGCTCTTCAATTCTTCCGTCCCCGGCGTCAGCACCAGCGCCAACGGAGGAGCTGATCAAGGGTATGGGATCTGTGTGGATCCGAATGGATCCTCGTCTTCGTCCGGTGGGAAGAAAGGAGGAATTGATGGTGGATCCTCAACACCAAAGTACTCTGCACGAGAGTATCTGTTACAAGGACTGTTGATTGGGCTTTGTACGCTGGCTTTGGGCGTTGGGTTGGGGGTTGGGTTCTGGAGGTATAAGCGGAGGAGGCAGTCCCGGAGCGACCATTTGCAGCCGCACCAGGAGCATCGTAGGAGGAGGACTTCTTCCTCTCATGGACGTGGCGATCATAGTCGGAGCCATAGCAGGAGCAGCAGGAACATAGGCTATCAACACGAAGACGGGCAGGAAGAATTGGGCGCCGAGTCGATGCCACCACCTCCTCCCCTTCAACCGCTCAACAACTCTGGCTCCTCTTTTATTTCAAACTCATCAACCAAGAAGAGACCTCCAAAATGGCACTCCTTCCTCCTCTGTGGCCCATGTTTCGGTCGGCGACGCACCACAAGTCGAAGAGTGGACGGATCAAGAGCCATGCACTCCTCCTCCTTCTCCCTAAACCGCCTCTCCTCCCTCGAACTCGACCATCAACACAATCGAACAGGACGGAGGAGAGGAGACTCCCGGGCAGGAGAGAGCATAGAGACAGAAACCGACAGCCAGGACGACTCCTCAATCCACTACCACCCTCACGGCCGCAACCCCCAGCCCCGCTGGCGATGGGGTCAAACTAATAACGCCAACACCAACAATGGCGACAACAACCCAATGATGATGATCATGCTCCCTCGTCCCCCTCCTCCCACCGCTACCACCGGAATCGGAGGAGCAGTCATATCGGCGTCCACAAGAGTAGGCCTGACGGTTGTGCTTCCGGAATTCGAGCCCCCGCCCATGTACCATCGACAGGACGATGAATATGGACCTAATCTACCGACTTATGGCGATATCAGCAACAGTAATAGTAACGTTGACGCCACGGAGGTGTTGGGAACGCACCAGGAGCATTTGCAGGAACAAGGACAGACGGAATCACCACTACCACTGCCACCACCGCCAGTACCACTTCTCTCGTCTACTGCCGCTGTTGCGGATCCAGAACCAGGACAGGATCAAGAGTCTTCCTCTTTGGAAGAGGTCAGGGTCCCTACCGTCTCGTCCACGCCAACACGTCCTACCCCGCCACTCCCACTCTCACAACCTCCATCAGAACTAGATTCAAATCAGCAGCAGCTGTAGAACGACCGCTCCACACACCTCATCACAATATCCACCCCTTGTAATTATTCTCCTTACACATCCCCTTCCTTGTACCACCATTCTTTACTACTCTACTATTCCTCCAACCTAATCATGTCATTTGTCGCCTTTCATTAAAAATAAAATATTAGAAAAACAAACAACACAATAGCATTGCAAAAAAGAGAATTGAGTGTTGATATATATATTAAAGGACTTGTTATTCTATGCAAAGGAAGGGAACAAAACGCGCTAACTGCTATGATAAATAGGAAACAACAACGCAAGAAGAAAAAAAAAACATAACCAAACAGCGACGGATGGACGTCAGTTCAAGCGTTGCCGCCAGTAGGGTCGGTAAAAACGATGGACGAGGCCAGGAGCCGAGATATCCTGCCAGTACCATTGACGGATCCCTGATGATTTGACGCCGACGAGTGGTGTGAGGGCGGCGTTGAAGGACTGGACAGGTTGATGGACGACGTGAACGCTGAAGATATCCTCCTGTTTGGTTTTTGTTGTTGCTCTTGTTGTTTCTGTGGCGGCGGTGGTTGTGTTGCGTCTGCGGTTGTAGTACTATACGGTTGATGATCTTGTGCGTATCCACAGCCAAAGACAACAGACGACTGCAGCGCTTTGGAAGTAGCAGGGTAAGCATGGCTGGGTATATAAGAAGTAGTGGTATTCGCCTGATGCTGCTGCTGTCGCCGTTCCTGTCGTTCTTGCTGCTGTTGAGAATGTTCTTGTTGTTGCTGCTGTTGGACAGACGATTGCGATTGCTGATTCGTCCCCGTCAGAGAACTCCTTCCAGAAGTAGCGAGGAAGGTATCGTCATCAACCTTGATGGTCTCCCCGACATCGAGCAGATTGAAGCCCTCAAATACCGCAAATTGGTTTGGTTGTGGGAGATGCCGTTCCAGCTGGAAGTGCTTGTTCAGGAACTGGTATAATTTGGGGCTTGGACGGTCGTATGCGATCTGACAAGGGTCAATATCCTCCACCTATGGATGGTAAAAAAAGTGTAGTGGTATAAAAAAGAGTGGTTTTTTTTAGCCAGTTAGTGGATCTGATCCCATCCAATAAAGGGTCCGCAATGGATGAGAGCACCCATAAAAAAAAGCAAAAGGCAACCAGGGAAAAAGAAACCACATGATGAAACATACCTTGAGCATGTAGTCAAAGAGTAGTTTGCCGAATCCGCGACGCTGGCAGGACTTGTCGACATAAAAGTCTAGCACACAACAAACTTCCTGCTCATGCAATGTTCCCGATTTGTCCTATTGGGTTTAGGAAAATAAGAGTGAGCATTGGATCATGCAATTTGCGATATCATAGCCTTGCTTCCATCCCGCTCCCATCTTCAACACCATCTCATATTCTTTGCCCCTTCCTTCTTTCCTTGCCAACTCCCTTTCCTCTTGCTGATTGATTTCTTCTTCTCATGCTCCTTCGATTTGTTCTCTGTCCCTTCTTTCCTTCATCTTTCGTTGCATTTATTCCCCGACCTTTTCTTTCTTGTCATGTCCCAAGGGTGTCCCTTTTTTTTCCTTCCCCCTTTCTTTCCCTGGAAAAAGAAGAGAAAGTTGCACGCATGGCATGCAGCATGTGCGAATTGCATTGCGGGATGGTATGGTAACAAAATTGAGGGTAACGGGAAAACCTCCTCTCTCATGCTCTGTCCAAATGCCATGCTGCAGAAAAATGCATGTAGGTCTGTCGGAACAAAGAGAAAAGACAAACACTAATGACAAAAATACGAAAAGTGCGACACGCATGTGGAGGGTTGCATAGCTTACCACGATGAATAGCTTTTTTTCGCCCATTTTTAGCATTCCTGCGACATAGACTCCCTTCTCCTCGCTCCGGGTCCTCGGACTCCTTCTCTGCGAAGACTCCTCTTCCTGTTGAGACGACAAAGTCGGACTAGACGACAGGGGCGACAGATCGGGGTTGCTGCTGGTCCTCCTATAGGTTCCATTGCTGTAATTGTTGTTTCCAGATGCTGATGATGACATGGATCCGTTCCTGTCGACGATGCTCTTGCGGATAGACTCTTGCATCAGAGGCGATCCGATCTCGAGTTGGTCCAGCCATTGGTCCTCGCCACTGTCGAGTCCTGTCCTCAGGATGTACACACGCTGTGTTGGGTTCTTTGCCAGCCTCAATCGCTGTGTAATCGAAGTCGGCAACTCTTGAGCCTAATATGTAACATTGTCATAGGGTAGAAAGGTAAAAAAAAGGAGTGTGAGTATACATCTCGTGGGGGTTTTTTTCTTCGTTTCGTTGTTTTTGAATTTAACACGAGGTAAATGACAAGTTTGTAGGACACCAGCCATTGCTTCTTTCGCCAGCCATTAACAGCGCACAATCGCGCCGGCTGCGTGGGTGTATATTATCATCAACTGCAACAAAAGGGTTACCTTGGCAGAGGCTTCTCCAAGAGCATCAACGATAGCTCCAAGGCGCTCCTGATCCGACAGGTGTGACGAAGCACTTGTGTTACTGCCGTTGGTGGCGTAACCAGGGTAGTTGCTTGGGTGGTCATAACTGCTGCTGGTGATGGACGACGAGGAGAAGGATGAGCTTGCCGAGTTGTTGACATAGCTGTTGTTGCTATTGCCATTGGTGTTCCTGGAGGAGATGCCGATGGAGACGGAGGAGACGAAACCGGGCTGGAACTGCGGGCCGTGATGACTGTTCTCGAGGGCTGCGAATGTTGAGGCGGGGACGAGGGTGATGGGCAATGGCAGCAATGGGATCAGCGGGAAGTCAAAGTCCATCTTTTGGTTCTTCTTATTGCTTTCTTAGTATGGAGTGAGGTGTGGTGGCAAAGAGTGTCGAATGTGAAAGGAAAGGATACGAAAGAAAGAAGGCGCTTAATGGCGAGAGAAGACCTGGTGATGGTTGAGGACGAGTTTCGGTGGATGCATTGACTAAAGGAAGAAGAGGACTTTTGTGTCTTTGTTTCTGTCTGCGAATGTGCGTGAAGGGATGAGGAAGTGAGCAGGGGTAGTATGAGGAAAAGTTGGAGTGAAGAAAGAGAAGAAGGAAGAGAAGAAAGAAAGAAGAGAGAGGAAGATAAAGGGGCAGGAGAAAGGGAACAAGACACGAGGCGAAGGACAGAGAGTGAATACGCACGGAGAGTTAAATTTCCATAGACCATGGCGCCTATACACACGGACAGGCATCGCACACAAGCGTCAAAGACAACAAACAAACAACAAACACAGAACCCAGCTCTGTCCTTTCTCCTCTTTCTTTATGACCACAAGTCATCTGTGTGTCGGTTCTCAATGGCCCCCCTTCGCTCCTTCTTTGCCATGTCTCCTCTTCCTGCTTCCTCTGTTCAAGGCACCGAATAAAAAAAAGCGCCGTGCGCGCTCCTTGACCTCAAGTAAAGCCAAAAAGCGGCCTGGGGCACCATTGATTGGCTACACATCAAATGTCAGTTCGTATGTGCCCAAAGATATCACAGTCACACACCTGTTCCTTCTGAATAACAACACCTTCGGACACTGATCAACGCATCTCATTCACTTTACATCAACAACAATCACACAAACAACCATGTTCGCCGCATCAAGACAACTCGTCGCCCGCACCATCCGCACCTTCTCTACATCCGCTGCCTCACTCGATGGTAACACAAGAAGACAGACGAAGGACTATACAAAGGATATCAAGGGACTTCCGTGCACTGAACCAGGACCGTTTTAGTATCGGGAGAGCAGGAGCACAGGTCACCACTCGTGTAGGCAGGCATTGAGGCAACACGACAGGTGTATCCGTCGTCTCGGGAGTATGATGTTGTTAGGAGTCAAGAGTCCGTCCAACAGAACATTGGCGACTTGATTAGACCCAGAGCACAAGGAGGAAATCATGGCTTTCCGTTTCAAAACTACACCCCAACAGAACGCCACAAAAGCGAAACGGAACCAGGAACCAACATCACATCCTATAGCACACCCTACCCAGGAACTAACGCCATTTTTCTCATACCGGAACCTCTCAACAATATAGCCGCGGCAAGCACAACCGCCACATCCACATCAGCAGCAGCACCAGCAGTATCAGCAACAAAGACGACCTCATTGCCAAGGACATACTTTGTAGAACGCACCAAGGCCGGCCAGCTCCCCGTCTACTCCGAGTTCAAGAACGCCGGCACCCGCCCCCTCACTGTCATCCGCAAGATCCAGGGCAACGCCACTGTAAGCATCGATTTTATTTATTCACGAAAGGAGGAGGTCTTATTGAGAAAAGATTGAGAACTGATTAACTGTTTCCCCTTGTTCTATGTCTCGGTTCAATTGAAATAATAGGCGTTGAAGACAGATTTGTTGGTGACTTACCCAAACGCAGAGGTCCGTGTGAACGAACGCAGCAACCAGGTCATCCTCAAGGGTCTCGTCATGGATGATGTCCGCCAGTGGCTCACCGTCAAGGGCTTCTAAGCCGGGGATCGTCACTTCTCAACTTCTCTAGACTTCCCTTGACTCTCCAACTTACTCTTTGCCTCCATTTTTCATTTTTTTTTCTTCATCTTTACCCACATAAAGTGTAGAGCTACCAAATAAAAGCACACTTCCATAAGACATGTATCTCAAAGTCAATGAAAAAGAAAGATATAGTTGCAAAGCTGCAACTAATAGAAAACACTCACCAGTCCTCCTCCTTTCCTCCCTCAAAGCAGCGGCTCATAAGCGGTAGCAGTAACTTCAACAAGCATATCCCCATATTGATACTCCACCTTAGAAAACCGCCTGTACGCCATACTCGCAACCAACGTCCTCATAAACTGACTCTGAGCTATCGCAATACCTTGCTTCTTATCCCACCCGACCATAATCGCCTTCGTACTCTTAAACATTCGGAAACTTGTAGATCGATTCGCGGTTGCCCAGTTTGGAACCGTGGGTTCTGGATGGGTGTCAGGGGGGGGGGGGGGGGGGAGGGGTTGATGGTCACGTTTGCGGCCCGACGTGTGTCGAGGTTGACCCTGTAGAATGTCGTTTCGACCGATGCTTCCTTTCCGTCCAAAGGGGTGCGGGAAGGGCTTGTCGGACCCATCACCATTCATATCCCTCCCGACCTTCAAATCCGCCAATGTCACCTAATCCGGGAACCCCCACCAACGCATTTCATCCACCTCGAATCCCTCACCGCCGCACCCAGATGGGGCCCTCCAAATCATAATATTGCAACGGCAAGGACCCGCCAACCTTATATCCAAACATCGCCAGGAAGATGAATTGAGGGGCGAAGATAAATGGGGGTACACACACACCCAAAAAAAACCCCCCTTTGCACCCTCACTTTCTGTGTTCCTATCCTTCCTTCTGACACCATCTCTCTTCCTTGTTGCACCAGTGCTTGATTTTTCACTCACGGTGAAAATGATAGATTATTGTGCATAGCTCCATGTCTCACCTCACATAGCAAGGGTCAAACAAGGAATACCAAAGACAACAGAACATCAGAACATCACAACATCAAAGTCATTTTGGCCTTTCTCTTCTTACCGACAGCTTCTTTCCTTACAAAAGACAAACAAGAGAGTGAATCGCGAATGAAAACCGCTGCAGAAAGAAAGACTGAGGGGCAAGGATAGGGAAGGAGGAAGTGCAAAAGGAAAAAAAAAAAAAAAAAAAAAGAGTACCTTGTACTATCCATGACGCTGGAACCCCTGGCTCCCCCTAACAAGGGGCACCTTAGTTTTTTGACTGCAAAAATCATTTGAGTTTTTGGTGTTAGTCACCTTCTGTACTAAACCTGATAGAAATAGCAACATATCTTGGACTGGTGGTTACTTTTGAGAGTTTCGCACGATGTAGATGGTGCCTTGTGGGAAACCGAAGAACACTGAAGCGAGCGCGGTTGTGTAAGTAATTGCATCCAAAAAAAAAAAAAAAAAAAAAAAAGATCGCGTCAACGCGTCGCGTTTGATCAATGAGGGAAGAATGACACGTCTATCTATCTTTCTCATGTTGGATGCCA
This sequence comes from Linnemannia hyalina, assembly GCA_019671135.1. Classification (NCBI taxonomy): domain Eukaryota; kingdom Fungi; phylum Mortierellomycota; class Mortierellomycetes; order Mortierellales; family Mortierellaceae; genus Linnemannia; species Linnemannia hyalina. The sequence goes on along the minus strand of JAHRHY010000008.1, from coordinate 231,986 downwards.
AGTTGCCAAGCGGTTTCCATCAGTGCACATCATACTTGGAACACAACTTCACTTGTTTCTTTCCTTGCTTTCTTTATTTACGACAGCACCAACTTCTTCTCTCACTCCTTTTCCTCACCATCCTATCCTACAAAAAACCAACATCCCTGACCCTCTCAGATGTCCCCAAAACTGAAGATGTTCTCAAAGAACAAAATCAAGAACAAGAACACCACCAACAACACTAGCAACCACCGCAAGTCCACATCTACCCAATCAACTTCAGCCTCCTCAACCACCACCTCCCACCCTTCAACCTACACTTCAACCACCTCCCCTTCTCATTCTACAACCTTCCCCAAAACCTACACCCACAACCCCGCCCCCACATTCCACCACCGCTACCTTTCCCAGCCACCCGAAGGAGTTGAAAGATTGGGGATGTGGGGGTGTTTGGTCGTAGGGGCGTTGCCGGTATGGTGCGTGGTTGTGGTTGTGGGGATGGTATGTGCTGGGTGCTTTATCGTTACTGGTTTTGTACTTCTTCTCATCCAGGTTGGTTTGGTTGGTAGACGATAACGATGGAAATAAAAAAATGATATGCCTGGCGTGAAAGGTGTGTAATTACTGAATGACTTTTTTCTTCCTTCTCACAATCTTTTTTTGGTGCTTTCTTCTGCGGAAAACTTGTGGATATAGATGTCGTGTCTGGCGTTCATGAGTTGTGTGTTGGCACCTGTGGGCGTGTTGACAGCCCTGGTTGTTGGTCTGCCGCCCCTCGTCTTCTACGAGATCTACACCTCCTGCTCCTTCCTCTTCTCCCTCTTCTGAAACGATGGACAAGCACGCACACGCGCACGACTCGACAAACCACGAGCTGATAAATGAGAAAGCGAACCTACAGCAAAAAAGGAATCGGCGTTGCAATCGCGCAACTTTTCTGTAGCACGTTACACAGCAGTTTTGCATTACTCCTTCTCAGACCCATAGTCCAAAAAAACTCATTTTTCAATAGCATAACGACATCATGGCAAGCGAGAAGCCATATCGTGTTTAGTACCTGTTTGGATGTTGTGTTATTCAAGTCATTTTGCTTGCTATGAAAGTACTTTTGAAAAAAAAAAAAAAGAAAAAAAATGAACAAAGAAAAGAAAAAGAGAAAGAAAAAAAAAAAGAAAAAAAAAAGGAAGGGTGTCGCTCAGACAACGATGAAAAACAGTTATGCTACAAGTGTACGTGGAGAATTGGTGGTTTTTTGTTGTATTGGAAGAATGGTGTACAGGAAAGAGTGAGAGAGATGCAAGGGAAAGAAACGCTAATGAAATGAAAAGAAAAGCCAGACGAAAAACAAGAGAGAAGAATAATAATAATACAGCAATAGAAAACGAAAAAGGAAAAGAAAAGTGAGCCTATGCGGGAGTGGTGGGATAGTAGGCGGAGAGACCGTTGGTCGAGGCGGCGAGGGCCTTGCTCTGGGCAAAGACACGTTTGGCAGCCTGGGTCGACATGGCGTACAACGACAAGTTGTCCAAAGGAGCCCAGAATCGGGGATCAATTTCGTAGTATGGCGACGATACTGCACTACCACCTGCTGCAGCTGACAAACCTCGCATCTCGACATCCCGGTACTCTGGCACATAAAAGTTGCCTGATGAGCGATGGTGCTGTTGTTGTTGGTGCTGGTAGTGATACTCTCGCGAGGGCGAAGAGAAGTAGGGTGGGGTCCTAGCCGCCGCCGCGGCTGCTGCTGCCGAGTATTCGTAGTGACCTCCCATAGCTGCCGAATGACGATGGTGCTGTTGTTGGCTGGGGAGATAGTACGAAGGTGAGGAACGATAGAACGACTGGCGGTCTTTCTCCTGATCCAACGGGTACATCTTTCCAGCTTGAGATGGAACAGCGCCAATATGGGCAGGCTCACGAGCAATCGACGAGTATCCCGAAATGTCAATGCAATGACTTCCCGAAGCATTGCGATGATGCTGACCACGGTAAGGTGCTGGCATAGTCCCGGTACTGACACGCTGCGAAGGAACCGTGGCTGTAGCCTGGGTCAAATGCTGTTGGTGACGGTTAGAGACCCGGGAAGTCTGCTGGACGGGAGAGTATCCTGCCTGGAACATAGTCGGTGCGCCTGTAGAGAGCTCTCCCATCATATGGACCATCGACGAGCTGGAAGAGACTCGCTTGTGAGAGGGTCCCGAGACTGGTGTCGAAGTGGGGAGGTTCAACTGTGAAGCCGCTCCGGAGCCAGACGATTCGTAACCGGGTGATTGATCCATGATCTCGTCAAATGCAATCGTAGCAGACCGTTTGCGAGGAGCAGGGTGAGAAGGCGCCTCCAGATACCGGGACTGGTGCTGCTGTTGTTGGTAAGAATAGGGAGTGCTACTCGCAGAAGGCGACGACCAGGTTGAGGACGATGGGGCGGATGATCCCTGATACGACCCCATATATGTAGAGGGCTGCTGTTGTTGCCTGATATCCATGGCGAGATGTGGTTGGGTCTGGTAGAACGAAAATGAAGAAGAGGGTGTCGCCGAAGTGGTAGTTGAGTGAGGATGAGTGGTGGTGATGGCTGTCGTAAGGTCTGCGGGAGCCACTCTCTGGAGGTGGTATCCAGACGAATGTCTGTGCTGAACCTGTTTTGCCGAGTTTGTGTATTGGGGGAGGATCGATCCGGTTGCTGCTCCGACAGGTCCTGCTGTTTGTCCTGCTCCGGCTGGTTGACCTGCTGCTGCTCCTCCTCCGGCGGACAGTGATATCGGAGTCTCCGAGCGATAACTGCTTTGATCGATCCCTTGACCTTGTCTTTGGCTAGTAGAACGACCGACACATGCCGATCCGTAGGCTGATCTGCGATCTTGCTGCTGCAGCTGCATAATAGGTGGCGGTGTAGACAATGTCAAATCTCCAGCGACAGTTTCGGGGGTAGGCATGACTGTCTCTGATGAAGTAGTGGGATCCAAGGGGGAGATGGGGGAGAGCGCAGCGACTGTCTGTTGTTGAAAGGCGACAAGGTACTGGGAAGGCATGTAATTACCCGTAAAGTGGGTGAGACTGGCGAGCCACTCTGAGTAGTCGTAGGAGCGGGTGAAGAGCCTGAATCCGATGCCCTGAAGGAACTGAAGTTCGATGTAGTTGACTTCTTTGACGGTGATCCCGGTGATGTTGGCCCAGGTCCTATTGGTGAAGGTGTTGTCATCGAGGAACTTGTTGGCGAGGATCAGGGCTCCAGTAAAGAGCCGGAACTCGGAGCCTTCTCCGGTGGAGGGTGTCTTGTTGTTTTCCTTGAGATTGACCATCAGTTGCTGAATGTACTTGAGTGAGAGGAGGATGACCGAAGGCGACAGCAAGGTGGCAGAGAGGACATCGAGGCAGAACTTGCGAAACATTGGCCTTGGCTGGACGATATCCGACTCTGACAGAATTCTCCGATGAGTCCTGGTGCTGGAGCTACTCTGTTGAGGATGGTCGTAAGGATGGTTGTGCTGTGTGTTCCAAGAGGTTGATGGTGCTGATCCCGATGATAACAATGGTGATCCGCTCCCAGTGGAAGCTGCGTGGATAGAGCGATAAGAAGAAGAGTCTGTCAAAGTACAGATCTCACATGGACACGACAGTGAAGTTGGATGATGGTGTCTGCTATATCCATTGGGATGGGAAGGCGAGGCGGGGATTGAGGCGGGAGGAGTACAGGTATTCCTGCTGGCGGAGGAGGAGGAGGGAGAACCCTTGTGGCCAAAGAGGAGGTAGCAGACCATGTGGGCTGCAAAGTCAGCAAGCTGTGCTGTTGTCTGTTGCTGTTCCTTTGAGTTCGAGTTCAGATTGTTATTTGAAGTGGTGGAAGCAGGAGGAAGAGGAGCTGAAACGCTATTGTTGTTGTATTGCATATAGTTGTTGCTGTGTTGCGTTGCTGGATCTAATTTCGTGTTGATAACCAGGGGCATCTGTTGTTGGTGGTGGTGAATGTGGTGGTTATTATTATGGTTGAGATGGTGGTGCTGAAAGTGGAGATGGTCTTGAGCAAGACCACGTCGAGAAGAAAAGGCCTTGTGGCTCAGGGACGGCAGGAAAGAGGGGTGGTGGTTGTATGAGGTTGAGAAGGAAGAAGAGTAATATGGTGGCGTTGGATGGTGATGCTGTTGCTGTGAGTTGTGAGGGTGGTGAGAGTAGGGAGAGGGGTAGCACGGGTGCGAATCCATATTGGCTGTGTCGAGGAGTCTGGAAGGCGCCAGTTTAAAGGAGGAGGAGGGAGTAGGAATGGAGGTTGAAGGGAGGAGTGAGGTGGAGCGGAGAAGACGAGAAGGAGGATGGAAGAGAAAAGATGAAGGATGAAGAGATGAAAGATGAAGAGAAGATAAAATGAGAAAGGAAAAAGAGACTCAAAGACAAAGACTGACTGATCAAAAGAAGAAAAAAAAAATATCCCGAGCGAAATGAATTGTTATTCAATTAGACTATGGCACATTCGCATATTCAGGCGGGAAGTGGGAAAAAGGGGAAGGGACTCAAAGCAATCAAAGGCTAACCTTGCGTGGAGAAGGGGAAGAAGAAGAAGAAGAAGACGAAGAAACAAAAAGGAAAAAACGAGCGGGGAGGAAGGGGTAGGAAGGAAGGACGACTCAAGGACGAAGGGTAAATTAAACTCTTTATTGTTGTTGTAATCAGCATTGACATTCATTCATTCATCCATTCATACAACTCGCTTGTCATTCTTTCCATTGTGAATGCATGAAGAAACGATCTCCTGTAATATATGTAGACAATTAAAATGGGCGGGAATGAAAACTAGAAAATGCAAGAGTAGAGAGGGCGCAAGGAAAGGCTAGACAAGGGAACTTGGGTACAGTACACCTTATACAAAAGGTGGGGGGGCCAGCCCAAAGAGAACAAAAAGAAAATAAACACAAAACTCCCTACCCACCGAACAGGGCTCACTCTCCTTCTATCTATCTCTCTGGCTGTCTTCAATGATAATGCATTACTCTCTTAGTCTATGAACTCTGTACTCTTGAACTCTCTTTTCTTATGTTGCTTGGCTCACTTCACTTCACCTCTGCCTCGTTGTTTTTGAATTGTCTGTCTCTCTACAAACTCAGCAAGCCCAGCCCCAAGCCCAGCCAAAAGGTCAGGTCAGGGCCTCATTCAGTCAAAGAGAGCCAGAGACCAAAGAAGAAATGGGAGAGAAAAGAGCCGCCGCCCTATGAAATCAATCTGGCAGAAATGTGACCCGACACACCACTTCTACTACCATTTACTACAACATTACTACAACTGTACACCAGAACCGACAGGAGAAACCAAAACGCTAAGAAAAGATTACGCCTGAACACAAAAGAGAGAGAGAGAGGGAGAGGAGAGGGAGACAATTGGTGAGGCACTTACACAATGCGCAAGGGTCGAAAGGGTTGAAAGGGTTGGAAGGGAGAGAGTGAAAGGGGGGTTCTAGACGGTGGCAAAAAAAGGCGAAAGGTACTTGGCAAGTCCAATTGTGACAAGTGATGGAGACATCGAGTAGGGGAAGGTAAGGAGAAGGAGAGGAGAAGAGGGTTCGTGCAATCACAATGCAAAGCAAGGCAAGGCAGAATAATATTGAATGAATGACAAAAGGGCTACGCCGAATTAGCAAAAGAGACCAGAGAGAGAGAGAGCAAGGATTGGATGGATGTGCGTGTATCCACCCAGTCTCTATAGTTTGTTGTTGTGTTATTGATGATGAATGTTCCGATCCCGATTCCGACAGGCAGACAGACAGACAGACAGACAGACAGAAGACAGACAGATAGACGGACAGACAGACGGATATGACACCTATACGTCTGCTGGATTGGATAAAGAAAAGGGAACTCTCCCTGTCTTTCTTACTTTTCGAGTCAAATTTGAAGGTTGAAAAGGCTGACGAGGTGAAGACTAGGATCAACGTGGCTCCATAATGTATCATGCCCGCAAAACCTCTCTCCAGTCAGCAAACGATCGAAGCAAGTGAGCGCTGCGGTTTTGGAACAATGGAACTGCACCCATAAAAAAAGATCTTACATCAAGCATAAACTCAACTAACAACTCCTCTCTCTTCTCAGTTTCTTTTTTCCATCGACGATGAATGTTCATATATAGGCCGTCCCCCGAGGAGGAGGACGAGGAGGAGGACGAGGAAGAAGAAGAGGAGATGGATATTCATCCGAGTTTGCTCACCGTTGTTTTCCTCTTCCATATGGCTCATATCGACCGTTAGCATCGCTGATTCTATTGTTTGTCTTTTTGTGTTTGCAGTTGTGAATGAGGTACAGAAAACTCGACGGCTATGCCAATTCGCTTGTTGGTCAGTCGTGCATATGATTTCTCTCTTAGTGAATTGACGGGTTTCCCTTTGGACCTCTCCTATTGTTTGTTTGTGTTTACCTCCTTGCCTTGTGCATACCATCCTTTCCATTCCCTCCCCCTTTCCCCATACCAACCTTCCCAAGTGCATGGGAGAAACAAGAAAAGCGTTGGGCTTTGTTCCCTTTCTCGCCTTTTTTCATTCCCCTTCTTTCCCTCTCCAACTCTTGTTCCCTGCATGATGATGACGAGGAGAATGATGCCGTTTTTTTTTCTTTTTTGTTCACGAGATACTTGCCGGCATGAAAAAGAGTTAGAACAAAGGATGAGAGGGTAGGGTAAACAGGCGTCTCTCTCTTTCGCCACTAAAGCAGGAAAGAAACAAATCGAGATCCATATCTCATCCATTCTCTCTTGCAGCGGTACTTTTTTTTTTTCTTCTGTCTATCAGCTTGAGGTTGTTTTTTTCTTCCTCTCATTCTTGCTCATTTCTCTCCTAGGACCAAGCCATGAGAGACTTGACAAATGAGAATAACACAAACAAATAAACAAAGGAGAAGCTGCACCATTCACAACACCTTCTTTCCTCTTTTTTTTTTTTTTTTTTTTTTTTTTTTTATCACTTGTCCTTGTTCGCATTGACTTTTTTAACCCTACCAACTCTTCTTTCCTATCTGCTCTTTCCCCCCTCCCCCAATTCAACCACGTAAAAAGAAAAAGTGCATCAAACCAGCAAGATATATCGAAATGAAATAATAGGGATGTGGGTAATCAAAACCAAGAGATTGAGTGACCCCGACTAGTCAGTCCCCCCTTCCCCCTTCCTTCCCTCTAGATTTATAATTACTTTGGAAACGATTAAAAGGACATGGAAGAACAGACGTGGCGGCCCAATGAATAATATCAAAGCTTCGGCAGTAAATGTGACAACGAAGAACTCAATTCGAAAAGGAAAGGGGAAATATGACAACCGAAGAGGACGGGGTGAATGGATGAGGATGAACAAGCGCAAACCAAAAAAAAACAAAAAAAAAAAAAAAAAAAGGAAAAATACAATTATCAGACAAGGAAGGGATGAAAGCGCGATGATATGTTTTGTAAGAGAAACTACAGGGAGAGGGAGGGTCGAGCGGTTACTTATTCCCCCCCCCACCTCCCTCCCTCCCCATCCAGCTTGTCTCAGTTGCCATTGTCGCATACCGTATGTAGTTCGAAGGATCGAATGTCAAACGAAACTTTGAGCGGACAGGTTATTGCTTTGCTCAATCTTCCTTCTCGAGAGTTTCATGCAATATGATTTTCAAGAGAGAAAGATGCTCCCAACGTTTTTGTTTGATTAAACTGAATTGAAGGTAGAGAAGCAAGAGCAACATTAATGAATGAAGGAAAGTGAAAGTATGTGGATGTGAGGAAAGGAAATAAGATTATATTAACCAGTATAGATGGCTGTAAAGACATATAAAGAGAACTGAAATAAATGGTTTGGCTGATGATAATGAAGAAGAATAAGAAAGAGATAGAAAAATGGTGTGAGAATCAAAGAAAGTGTTGGGGAACAACAGAAGACCTTCAAAAGAAACAAGAGGTCGAAAACGTTTCGCAAAAGGTGCACTGCTTGAGGCTGGGCGGCCACGCCTGATGGGGCGGGGAAAGGTGAGTCTGTTGTGGCAGAGATCAACGGCTGGAGGGCGAGCTGGCGCCAAGGGTCAGGTCGGGCAAGACGGGAGGTGCTGTAGGCGAGGCTGGGTCCTGGCTCCAATCTTGAGTCTTCAAATGCACGAGGGCCAAGGGCTGATGGAACGCATCCTTGATTTGCTCCATTGGGAACCGCTGGTGTTGATGCTGGTGCTGATGCTGTTGCTGCTGTGAAGGTTTCTGGAGCGCAAGATTCTGCGTCTGCATCGTGTCCTGCTCCTGTTGGTACTGCTGCTGTTGAGATCGGTCTTCCTGATGAGCCAAGACGATGGTGCCCGTCACTCCAATGCTTCTAGCGGCTGCGTTGGAGTTGTTGACGATATGCATCCCTGCCTGCTGTTGTCCGAATTGTTGGTACGCTTCGACCTACACCTGCTTGGTCATCGTCTCCGGCGGCTGCTCCGCTGCCACGATCGCCCGATGTGTCAGCATGGAAGACCTCCTTGTCCTCTGCTCCTTGATCATCTCCGGGTAACTCCGGTTGCGCCCAGGGTCTTCTGGTCCTGCTATAGCTGGTTCTTGAGGATGTCGATCTGCTTCTGTAGTACTTTCGACTCCTGGCAGAACTCGTTGTCAACTTCCTTGCGCCCCTCATGAATACCGTTCACGTTGATTCCCTTGCCAGAGCGCTGGATGATCCGGTCGAATTTATGGAGACGCTGCTGTTGGTTCTGCATCTACTCGTTCAGGTGGCGACGGAGGCTTCGTACCTGCCGCTACGTTACAATGAACCCCTGGATGGCATGCTGCTGGGGAATCGGAGTGTTGCCGCACTTCTGTCCTGTGTCGTTGGCGTTGGCGTTTACGGTGATGCCGTTGGGATCGGCCGCTCCAATTGCTCCTGCTCCTGCAGACTCCTTTGTTGGGGGTGATGTACGGCACGCCATACTTCGTTACCAAAGTGCTCGCTCCATCTCCGGAGGGAAGGTTAGTGCTTCCTTCTGCGACCTTTGCTTCGATGAGGCCATCCGATTCATCCTAAAGGTATTCTCCTGCCATGGGCAAGTTCGTGCCAACACTGGTGGAAGTAGATGTAGTAGCAGTAGCAGCGACCTTGGCGATGACAAGGGCGGGCGACTTACAAAGTGGTGTCTCCAAGGTAGAGATGCCTTTGTCGATTCCACACAGCTACGCTTGAGCCTGGGCAACGATGACGGTAGATCCATCGGCAAACATGGTTTCGGGAACTTTCAAGAAGGAGACATCATCGCGCTCCTCGGCCTATGAAAAAAGTGATTAAGAATGGTTCGTCGTTAGAATCCTTTTGTTCGTCAAACATTGCATGCATGATAGATACGACATTAAATAATAAGCGACAGCATTTTGATATGAATATTTACCTTGGCAGTTATGGTGAAGAGAATCTCCCGAGGCGTTTCATTCCATTATCGTGCCCCAGGCGATAGCGACTTAAATAGAGCAATTGTAACAAGTATAATGGCCGTTAGTAGGATTGCTCATCGCTTTTACATGCGTCTTGTCATTGCCTGGCTAGCAACGACAACAGAAAAAAAAGACGGCGTGGTTTTACGTACAGGTGATGCGATTGGAGAAGGAGTATCGGCAATGACCGGGGGGTCTCGTTGGCGACGGTTGTGGGAGAAGGTTTCGACGCCCAAGTCGCGGTCGAGGGGAGGAAGGAGTTGGTCGAATCGGTGTTAATGACGGGACGTACTTGGAGGCGATAAGCGTAGTAAGCATGCACCATGACAGAGTTGTCCACGCCTCCACCTCCTCGGCTTCATGGTCGGAATCCTCCTTGGCTTCGAGATAAGTCTCCTCCGAGTCGTTATCCTGTGGATCTCCTGTTTGGACATGGACTTGGTCAAGATTGACCGCTTCTCCTGGATCGACCGCTTCGTCTTGTAATGGATATGCTGGCGGAGCTTGGTTTTTCGGTATCAAGAGATGCGTATTGTATTTCCAGCAATCATCTCCTCGGGGATGCAAAAGTATGTATTGTAATGGATCATACACAGGATGAATTTCATTGATACTCCTCAAGTACCCATCCCTGCCTTGGATAATAATGTCCCTGCTGTGTCATCTCCTGGAATTAGGATGGCAATCTCATTAGCTGAGGGACGGTCGTACTGGATATTCCTTTACGCACTGCAAACCCGGTTGGACACCTCCGAAATAAATATGTGCAACGGACCAAGCTCATGCACAATTGCCCCTTGTATTCTTGTATTCGATATGTGTACACACCCTCTCAGTACTGGCACGAGATAGAAACCCCGGGTTCGAAGGGAGAGCGGAGGGAGAGTTGCCGGGAGATGGGAAGGCGCTAACTGGGTCTTCCTCCCTTCTAAGGGCCCTAGTGTCGTCTCCAAGAGCTTGGGTTACTTCGTCGATGACTGGGTTTGTCATGTTGTCGCGTTGTTAGTCGTTGTGGGTGTCTCTTATTGTGTTGTAGTCGCTGTTATGGTTGATTAGAGTGGTGGTGAAATGAAAAGGGAGTAGATTTGGTGTATCGCTGTTGAAAGTTTTGTCTCTGCTGATTGTTGTGTTACTGCTGTTGTCGCTGTTGTTGTTGTTGTTATTGCTGGCGACAAAAGAAAACACTGGTGAACCAGCTATGCTGCACGAAAGAGGGAAGAAAAGGTTTATATTTGATATCCATCACGCTCGTCCTATCCTACCATCCTACCATTGTCTGTCTTTGTCTGTTGTGGTGTCTGCTTTCTGCCAGACAGGCTCTCTTTTGGGTTAGGAGACTCGACTTAAGGGGGTGGTCGACGAAGCCACCACATTCGGGTCGCATCATCACGTGATTTACAGAATCAACTTTTTTTTAGTATATGTTTTTTTTTGGTTTTTTTTTGTCAAAATGTCTGCCTCTTATTTCACCATTCTCAATGAGAATTTTCAGGTTTCGTGGAGTTATGCAGCGCGAGAGAGCGACATACAATTGACCGCGGCCAAAGATGGGTTTGGGGGGGGGAGGGAGGTAGAGTCCAACTTGCTGAAGGGTCTGTCACTGAGCCTTTTGGATGGTCATCGCAAAGGCGGGGCCTGATGGGGAACTGCGTCCTGTAGAACTTGATTGGAAAGGCGAGGTCATCGTCGGCGTTGGCTAGAGGAACGCGAGGGATGAGGATGATGTGTCCATGTTTAACGCCAAATCATGATCTCGGGGCCAATCAGTGTGCGTCCTAAGTGTCGAATGATAAGGCGGGTGCCGTAGCACAGACCTTGTGCAGGATGAATGTTTCGAAGAAGGATGATGGGTTGTCCGACCTTGAGTTCAAGCATGTAGGGAGGCAAACCATTGGGCGAACGAGTGTTGAGAAACTCTAGGTTATAATGGCAAGCTTCGGCAGAGTCCTCGTCTGAGATACAGTTCACGAGGTTGTAGATGACAGACGCGCCTGACATCGTTTATGTTGCTAAAGCGTTCATTCGGTCGACTTGGGTGTTGAGGCAAGTTAGGAGGACACGGTCAGCCATAACTTGGGGTGTAGGCGCTGCGGTGTCAAGACCAGGGTGGGTTGTGCGGATGAGCTGCTTTTTGGGGCCGTTGTTGGTGTTGGGCGGGATGGGCTGGAGGAGGAACTAGGTGGGGATTTCGATGTTTTTTTTTTTTTTTTCGTACACAATTTTATTTCTCTGACAAACAGCATAGAGAAGTTATTTGGAAGTAAAAGGGAACTACAGACCAAACTCTTCAGTGCACCATCCACCAGTCGCAGTCCGGTCCAGAACCTGGCTCTGCGCAACAATTGTCGCTGCTCTTCACAGCTTAAACGGAAGAAAATAAAACTAGATACGAATGAAGGGGATTCTTCCCATCCTCTCCATCATTGACAACCTCCTCCTTCCTAACAAACTCTCCAACAAACGCTCGTCAGCAGCGCGTGGGTCCTTGGTCGCCCCAGGGCACCTTCCTTCACAATGTGTGGCTAGCGAAGCGCCACACGGACAGAAACCATCATGCGTGATGTAACCGTATCCTTGACTCCAGTCACCTCGGGGGCCTGTGTACTTGGATGTCTTGTCCTTGGCAGAGATGCCCTGGGTCTGCTCCCACGCGATCGTCGCGGAGCACCGAGGTTTCCAGATCAGCTCCGAGGCCTGCGCCTCCAGGTAGCCAACAAACTTGTGAAGGACTGTCTTGGCGATGGACATTGGGGTCCGGAAGACCGCGGACCATTCAGTCAACATGCTCAAGGGGGTGATGCCGCGGAGGAGATCCGACACATTCCACATGGGATTTCGATGTAATCGTTATGTTGCCCGGAAGTGACAGTAGGCTCGTCCCTCACCGACGCGAAAGAAGAAACTGGATGAACTCCTCATTTTGCGGGTCTTGAGCGACTCTCATATTCTCTGCGAGCCGTAGGGATTCGACGTGGCACCAAAGCTTCGAGAATCTAAGGCTTGCATCCTCGATTTACCTCTGGGAGGCACGCTGGACGACTAGGGTGACTTGGCGAAAGTCTCCTCCAAAGATGACTACCTTGCCTCCGAAAGTTATGTCAACTGCCATGAGATAAATTTCAAAACGTCTGTCAACGGTCTCAAAGGTATAGCGATGAGACATTGGAGCCTCGTTCCAGTAGTTGTTTCGGAGACTTTGAGGGGGATCGAAAATGGAGTGAGCGGTGCAGCTTTCATGCGGCTATTCCTGAGGAGGCGATGGTGATGATTGTTCTGCAGTGACCAAGAACGTGAGCGATTAAGACGTTGTAGAGAAACGACTCTCGGTTCCAGCTAGGCCGTCGATGAAGAAGATATTTTTAGAGGTAGGGCGGCCTTCGATAGCATCCACGATTCTATCAAAGGCGGCTCGTTGACCTAGATTAAAGAGGGCGTGGTTGTTGTTATTTTGGGGGGTGGTGGGGGAGGAAGTGAATGTCGTTGAGGTTGTCAAAGTGTTCTGAAAGATATCGGGAAAGTAGAAACGGAAAAGAAAACAATATGGCGAAGACAGGATCCTTTTAATGATCCTGGCAAGCCACATGTGATAGTCCGTCAATTAAAAAAGACTGCTGCCTAATTGCCGTCTGCAAATAGCCGGTGCAATTCTAGGGATTTGTCAAGGCCAGAGGTTTTGTCCATTTCGATCAGGATCCTATTGATGTCCGCTAGAGCAGCATTTCTGGAGCGAATGGTATCGTGGTCTAAAGGAGGGTCGACTGGAGGTAAGGGAGGGTCGATTGGTAGAGAAAGTAATTAGTGATGGTGCCTGCATAGGGATGGACCTTCTCTTGCCCATTTTGGTTGGCTACTTCTCGAAACATCTCAAAATCGTGAATTTTCTTCCGATGGATGACGATGAGAGTATATGACTTCCGACGATACACTCATTGCTGACGGGCTCCCATCTGGCCTGATCTCGGAAATAACAGAGATGTCGACAAATCCGTGTTTTGCTAGGTGTTCCTTCAAACTGGGGCTTAGATAATACCCTCGACCTTACTGTGCGACTTTGACAGATGGAATCCACTGGCGAAGGACTTGATACTTCTGAATTTTCCAGTACTGTCAAAAGCGTCATCTACTCTCCAGATGGTCAATTTATCTTCACAAAGAGCGACGATGGCTCTATTCGACAATACGGGGCAAGCACGGGTATCCTCGATCATGTTGTTACAGGCGGAGCTCGAGAAGGCAAATGTGTCGCGCATTCACCAGACGGTCTCCGAGTCGCTGCAGCAGGAGAATGTAATGACGTGAAAGTCTGGGAGGTTGAGGCGGAGATGATCGAGTTTGCTATCCAAGACCATGCGGCGCCTGTGAATGCTGTAGTGTTCTCACCTTGTGGCGGTTGGATTGCCGCGGGCAATGGTGACAAAAAATTGCATTATGGGATGCTCATTCAGGCAATTTGGATCGGGTTCTTACTGGGCACACGGGCCGCGTCTCCTGCTTAGTATCTTTGTCAAAATGTCTACGGGCGGCGAATATGGGACCGCTCGGAACTGAAGAGTGGACAGCGGATCGTATAGGATGCTTATGAACGATCGAGGCCGATGGTGTGTGTCGATCGCTCAGCCTTCCAATGCCCTGCATTTCGTGTCATGCCAAAGGCCCCCTCCCGTTTGGATTCTGGACAGAAGCATCAAAAATATTTATTGGCAAACGATGCACATTTGGGACGAGCAGCTACAATGCAGTTTGGTCCAAGATAGTAATATCGACTGCTTTGCGATTTCTCATTGCGGCCAATGGATCTCAACGGGCCTTGGCAGATCGGTGCATCTGTGGAGGGCTGCATCGAAGGTCAAGATATTGAGAGGTGCTGTAGTGGTTCGGGACTTTATTGAAAGCGTTCAGAGTGTTACCTGGAGGCCCCAAACGTTGGAATTTTTTGTTGGTTGAGATGGTGGTTCAGTATCAGCACGACGTCTGCAAAAGGGGTTGCAAGATTCGTCAGTGCAACTGGTTTGGAACCATGCCCTTCCTGTCCTTGTAGCCACGGGAATCAAGCTGACCGGTTGTATCGACCTCAGTCCTTATCAACGGCAGCTGCTTTTGCAGCGCGGTGCTGTCAACTAGCCCTCCTCCTCTTTCTTAGACAACGCAAATGACCAGCGCATGAGACCGATGGTGGCCAGACTGATAACACCGCTTTGCTTGTCTTCTTGAATGTGGCCTTCCATCTCTCCTGACTGGTGTTATTTTAAGGTAAAGATGCCCGTCCGTGACGACACATCAATTTTATCCAATTAAAAGTGGAGTCCAAGTGTTTCTCGTCAGTAAGTAAGTCCAGACGACCCTTGTTGCTTTGTGGGACGCGTTCAAGAGATCTAGGTGTGCTCTTCCTCCAACTCCTTGATGACCATGCTGCCTCTCCTTTCCATAATATCCATGCGCCTCAAACCCAGCAGGGTGTCGATGACTGCTCGGCCAGCCATCCGAGTATCGCTCTGCTCGCCTGGGCACCGCTGTTCTCTATGTTCTGCTACGGCTCGTCCGCAAAGCACTCGTCCTCTCGGAGTTTCCCCCCATGCTGTTGGTGGTGCTGTTCTCCTCCTCCCACCTGATGGTCCTCTCGCCGCATGGCTTCCATAACTGCCCCCTGGCTTCCTTCTCGACATATCGACAAAAGAGACGGCCCACGTTCAGGGTAATGCTCTCTGCTGCGTCCTTGAACACCTTGCTCCACTGCGTAGCTAGGGCTTTCGGCACTAGACCTCGGTAGATGTGGCTGACTGTCCACGCGCTCGGGGTGTGTCGTTCCGGTTCCTCCACCTATTCCTCGCCTGGCCGCTTGATCGCCTGCCACAGCGCCTTGCGGAGCTTGCTGGTTCTTGGTATCTTCCATATAGTCTCGGGGGGTGACTTTTTCCTGGCTTGAGCTGCTTCTGTCGCTGTTTGTTGAACAGTCCTGTGGCGATCTCTTCCCATCCATCGACTTGGTCGATGGCATCCTCCCACAGCTCCTCCTGCATCTTCCTGCTCTTGGAACACGTCCAGATGTGCTCGTTATCCTCCGTCTCTAGACTAAACACTCGGCATAAGTCGTCCTTGTACAGATCTGGACGCCTGGCGCGTAAGACGTCCATGGTAGGCAACATTCCGTGGACCTTCTTTGTCCTATGACTGCGTAGGCGTGAGTCCTGCTGTGAATTGAAAAAGTTGTTGACTAGTTTGTTGCTGTGTATGTTTGAAAGGGTGCCAAGCCAGTCTGTGCCCACATAGTCTTGAATCGATCTCTTGGTCCTACTGAGTGCCCTCACTCTTGGTGCCAGCGTCTGGTGGTCTGTATCTTGAGCACCTATCTCGTGTCCTAATCGAGGATCACGCCTGCCATCGTCGCAGAGTGTTTGATGTCGTCTTGGGCGGTTCTGTCCACCTTCTATGCCGCTCCGCCTTATGCTTGCGTCTTCATTGCTGCTATATCCGCCTTTCTGTTCCATTCGTTTCCACTGTGGCCCTTGACTCACTCGACTGCGCGGTCACCGCGCGTAATCGCACCTCGGGTTTTCTCTTACCGACACTCGTTTTCGATTGACAATGACCTCTCTGAACTGTTTCACCACCGTTTGGTTGTCGAGTCGGATATAGAGGTCTAGGTCCTGTTGTGTTGCGATGAAACCTGCGATCAATCCCATTAGTTCCGCTTTCCGAATCCCCCGTCTACTCCTCCTCAACGACCGCAAAGGCTATGGCGCACGTCTTCTCCCCCTTATACACCATCGAAC
Source organism: Linnemannia hyalina (assembly GCA_019671135.1). Taxonomy (NCBI): domain Eukaryota; kingdom Fungi; phylum Mortierellomycota; class Mortierellomycetes; order Mortierellales; family Mortierellaceae; genus Linnemannia; species Linnemannia hyalina. The sequence continues at coordinate 215,838 of JAHRHY010000008.1, read as the reverse complement.
CATCGGAGTAGATATGTCTCAGTTCAGGCCTAGACTTATTCCTGCAGCTCTCGATGGACTCCTGTGGCTCTGGGTCCATGATAAGTGGCTGTACTTGTGTGTTGGTGCGTTGTGAGTTGGTGCGTTGTGAGTTGGTGCGTTGTGTGTTGTTTGTTGTATGCTATTGTTGGTGTGTGCTATTGTTGGCGTGTGCTATTGTTGGTGTTGTTTCTACTGACTGTTGCCATGTACGCGCGCTTTCCTGTTCTCAAAATGCCAGGCCAATGACATTTTCTCCCCCTCCCTCTCCTCCCCTCTCTTATCTCTTGGTAAAGAAATGAAAGAGCGTAGGGTTTTGCGCACTGTATCGTTGACAACCATCGACAGTTTATTTTTAACTTTCAAAAAAAAAGTAGAAACGCTGTCAGGTCCCTGCATTAATTAGTGACTTTTCGACCCTGAATGGGCTGTACTTCGTCTATTTTTTTCTCTTTGTTTTCCTCGTACGCGTTCATTTACTGCATGCCCCTTTTGTCATTGCATAAACGAGTGCCGTTTATTTTTCGCACGGATCATACTTTGAACCTTTTCATTTTATTTTTATTTTATTTTATTGCATCTATACCCCGTTACAAATGAAGTGGAAGGAGCCCCAGCGGATGCCCGCAGATGCAGTAAACTCACTCGTATTCAATGGTATGGCTGTCTGCTTGCATCTATACCATTGACTTCACATGTGAACCCACTGTATATTTTTAAATGCCATAGGTACGTCTCTGTACGCATTTTGCATAGCCTTTGATGAGAGGGCAAACAAGAGACATGCATAGCCGTGTCTAGTCAACCAATTGACTTTCGTTGTTATGAATAACCAACAAGTTGACCCTTGTCTGTCTTACTCTTTTCTTTTGTTCTAAGAAGGCCGTCAAGGAGCGACGATAGGAAAGTGGTCGCAGAAACAAAGAGTGTTGAGTAGATAGAGTCAAGAGATTGCATTCACTGAGAGAAAAAAGACGACAGGTTGGCGTAAATGAGGAATCCATTGCTCAGCTGTCGTGCATGCTGTTCAGTCGCGTTCTTTGTGTAAAATACAAAAAAAGAAAAAAAACCAGCAAACAACGTTTCGCATATGAGCCCGATGTGAATTGTTCATGTCCAGTTGACCACAACTGCCTATTCATCTTCAATGGAACAAGGCGTAGGCATGAATTGGAATTGGCATGTTCTTACTGTTGGCCTCTTGCGGACACACCATCGACTGCTATTCACTGTTTGAGACAGCCTGCAAAACTATCCATCCTATCCCGAGTGCGTAGATATAGGTCCTGCCACTTTTTACTAACCCTTCCCACCGCCACGACCAGCCTGGACTCCTTCTTCTTTATCCATAGTCGAACTAATTTTCGGCCAATCGAGGTATAAAAGGAGGCACCCTCGCTCGTGTTTTTTCTTGTTCCTCAGTCAATTCTTCTCTCTCTACTCCCTTGCCACTATCTCAACTCTTTTCAACACAACAAACATGAAGTTCTCATCCTCGTCCATTGTCCTGTCTCTTCTGGTCAGCTTGACCCTCCTCCAATCCACCTTCTCCGTCCCCGTCGTCGAGCCATCCGCCTCCTCGCTTGAGGCTCGCGCCGTCGAACCTGTCGACGCCCTCGCCGTCGAACCTGTCGACGCCCTCGCCGGTTCCGCCGATCCCGCCGACTCCGCCGATTCCGCTGATTCCGCCGATTCCGCTGATTCCGCCGATTCCGCCGATCCCGCCGATTACCCCTACCCCAGGCGGCCCCCACATTACCCCTACCCCAGGCCCCCACACTGGCCCCCATACTACCCCCACCCCAGGCCCCCACACTGGCCCCCACGCTACCCCCCACGCTACCCCCACCCCAGGCCCCCACACTGGCCCCCACACTGGCCCCCACACGGCCCATACGGAAAGGGGTCTGATCCCTTGAAGCCTCGCGCTCTTGAGGACGATGCCGAGGAGAAGTACTTGGCTGCTGCTCCTGAACAAACCGGGCCCCCCCACGGCAATCCACCCTACGGCAGACCCCCCTACCGCAGACCCCCCCACCGCAGACCTCCCCACCGCAGACCTCCCCACCGCAGACCTCCCCACCGCAGACCTCCCCACCGCAGACCCCCCCACCGCAGGCCCCCACATGGCAGGCCTTAGTCCAAGCCCAAGCACTAAGAAGGTGCACGCTGGTTTCAGTCGTTTCCACCTAGGCCTCTTCCTCTTTATGAATAGCAATCCTATATTTTAGTCAATGAAGAATCTTCGATGTATTCAATGAAGAATCTTCCATGAAGTCAATGACGAATAAATATAACAAAGAAGTAACACAATGCAAGGACTATATGCATGGCGACGGTTGGGGAGCGAGGAGGTTTGTGTTTCGTTGTGTTGTTTTTCTTTGTTCTTTGCGGAAGGAATGTATCACACAGGTGTCTAGCCCTGTGGCCCTGTGCGATGTATGGTGGGTGTGCAACATGTACATGTACATGTGTGTTGTTAAGCTGCGAAGTCGCAGGTCAATTGGCCTCTAGGTAGGGAGCCCATGGAGTTGCCACCATCAACGTTTTCTCTGTTCGTTCTTGTTCTTTGTCCTGCTCTTGTCTTCACACTTCCCCGCACTCACCTCCTTATCCTTCTTCGCCAATTCGGCTCCACCCCTACTCCTTCTTATTCACCCTAGACCCTACCTACGCCCTGTCCTTCCTAGACCTGTCCTGGGCATACTCACACTTGCATACTTATACCCCGTCCATGCACACACGCACCCCTTTTTTTGTTGACCCACCCTCCTTGAAACGACGACAACGCGATCGGCAAATAGAAAAAAACAAGGAGTGAGGAGAAAGAAAAGTGATCTCATGACAAACAACAACACTCGCCAGCAGCAACCATTGCCCTCTTCCACTGTAACTACCGCTACCTCCACTCGACAACAGCGACAGCGACGATTCATACCATGGACAACAATCGTCTTCACCCTGACACTTGCAGCAACGGCAGTCTGTACTTCCATTACGATTGTGAAGTGTAACAGAGCCTCTCCAGCAACAGTCGATTCCTCGTCTTCCTCAACGGGGCTCATCGGATGCGCGCCCGATGACGACAAGGAGCCCTCTTCTTCTACTTCTTCTTCCACTTTTGAATCAGCCGATTCCCTTCCTTCTTCTCCTTCCTCTCCACTTCCAACTTCTCTCTCTCATTCACTAGCAGCACACAAAGACACCCTTTTGTGCCCTTCCCGCTCTGACAATCCGCCTGAAAGTCTTCCTTCAACAGGACGACCTAATCCCCAAGGGCCATTGTCATCTGACCCATCACGATTCTCAACCAATCGTCCTCATACCCAACTCACACTACAACTGCCACATCAAAGTACCTCAGACGATACCAACGACGACTTTGTAGCTCCTCCTTCGCCGACAATGTCTCCTGTTTCGTCCCTTTCTTCCCGACCCCTTTCTCCTTCTCCTCAACAGGCACAATCTCCCGCCTCTTCTTCCTCTTCTTCTTCTCACCATACCTTCCAACAACATCAACAACAGCAGCCGTCGTTCCCGGAACCAATCGTATTTCAATATGTCCTCTACTACCCAGGCAACCTTCCCCTGGTGATCACTGCAGGACACGGAGGGTCCGCTCTGCCAGGCGAAGTCCTCACCCGCAAGAAGACCCATCGTTTCAGGCGAATCCCCGACCTGGCCACGACCACCGACCCGATCGAGATCTCGTCCTTTGCTGAACCTCTCTACCCTTCTACTTCACAGTCCGATCCCGCAACGGGTGCTGCGATCGCTTCAAATCTGAACAGTAACGAGGAAACAATGCCATGGATGGCTCCGAGGGACCAGACCAAGGGCGGGAATTTTAAAAAGGACCTCAACACCCATTCAATTGCTCTGAACCTGGCCAACGCCATCTCCTGTCTGACCAGCGGGAGCACCATCAGCGGCGGCGGCGTGAATTCTGGACCCGGTGGCGCCATTGTCCCCACAACTGATGGCACTTTTGTCGGAGGCGGACCTTCTAGCAAAGCGGCTTCTTCTTCGGCAACAGCGACAATGACAGCTGACCACGGGACCAACGATATCCCTGCCCGTTGTGAGCAGCAAGGTCCGTGGGGCGATGACGACTCGGACTATCCTTACCCCACTTGGACCTCTCTCACACCTTCGTCCACCCCGACACGTACACCTACTCCCACAGCTTCGTCAGCATTACACCAACAACAGCAAGATTCGACTAGGCGCCATTTTGGCCAACAGGGCCAGAACTACCCTCATGTGGTCGTGTTTCGTATCCCACGTCGGTTTGTCGATGTGAACAGGAACATTACCGGAGGCGAGAACGCCATTGCCGAAGGAGACCCCCATGCAGAGGCAGCCTGGCACGAGTATCACGAGTTGATCGACCACGTCCAAAAGATGGCGCTCCAAAAGACAAACGTCTCTGTCAGTTTGCACCAGGAGCAGGAGCGCGAGCAAAGAAACTCTCGACTGCAAAAACATTGGATGCCTCCACAAGCGCCTACACCTGGACGAGGACTTTTGCTCGACATTCATGGTAACGTGTGAACAAAATACTTGAGTCGAGACTCTTTTTATGCCCCTTTATGCCTTGTTGCACAGAAAAAAAGGCGCCCTGACCACTCACTCGTCGCATAACCGCATAATTGTCACCCCACCTTTCTTATTTCTCCGTCATTGTGAAAAAGGTCATGCGCACGCCACCAACCTCATCGAAATCGGATACTTGCTGAACGGAACCGTCCTGAACATGGACGACGACCTCCTCAATACTTATGGTGCCCGTCTGACAAAGGAGTCCAGTATCCAATCACTCATCAACAAGGTCACCTCATCCTCCTCGCCCTCGACTTCAGGAATCGCTGACTCTGCGACATTTCCACAAGAAGCTCTACCATTCTCAAAGTTGATCCGTGGTGGGAAGACAGAGTCACTGGGAGGGATGTTTCAGGCTCAGGAGTTGAACGCAGTTCCAAGCCCGGACTTCCAGGCACCCTGCCAGGAGTGTGTTTACTTCTTTGGAGGGTACACTATCCAGCGCCACGGGAGCCGCGACCGTACGATTTCAGAACTTGCCAATGGCGGTACTATGGACGCGATTCAATTGGAGTTGCCCAAGATCCTGAGACTGGTCGAGAAGGAGCAGGCCAGAGAAGTAGGGATGAAGCTTGGACGAGCAGTGGTGGAGTTTGCGGCCCAGTATTATGGACTGTTCAGAGAGAGTCCTGCGGTCGCTGCGCGTGAACTGTCTGATACTGTTGTTATGGCCGCTATGGCCAAGGGTGTGTCTTCTCGGTCGGGGTCTTCTACGCCTAGGAGGAGCGGAGCTGCCGGTAGTGGACGCGGTGGCGGGCGTACTGGAGCTGGAGGAAGTACAAGTGGAGGAATGGCAGGACAGGTGGCGCACTCTGCATGGTTGCAGGAGCGACTTGCTCGTGTCCAGCAACATTCGCACAACCGAGCCCAGCAACATTCGCACAACCGAGCCCAGCAACACCAACACCATCACCATCAGCCACAGCATCATCCACAACCGACTGCACAGGCGACTATGTCTGGTGCGTCTACTTCGTCGTCATCGTTTACGATGACAACCGCGTCGGATAGTTGGGATAACCAAAGCGGGGATAGTAACCAGAGTGGCGATAGCGAGATGGAGAATGATCGAGAGAAGCGCGATTCTGTGTCTTCATCTTCCCCAAGGCGCCCAGAGATGAAGCGCCATATTAGTCGACTCTGAGAGTCATGTCTTTTATTAGTTACTCATTTTCAAATACAAGGTTTTCATCATGCTTAGGCCAGCGTTCATTCCTTGCCTGGAATTCCCTACGACACGCAATCCAGCTAGTTCTTGCAATCTTGCTATCGTTTTGATCCCTCCTTCCACATGTACTGAGAGAAGTCTCTTTGATGGGGCATGGTCAGCTGATTCGAGATCCTGGGGTGTGAGAAAATAGCGTGGAGATCGAGGAAAAAAAACAACAACACACATACGAAGCAAACACGGTGAGCTTTTGGATTACGGTGGGAGGGCGAGGCGAGCTGTTTGTGAGATGTATGTTATGCCGCAGCAAGCCATACGATAATAGCATACGGTCCTCCCCCCACAATTAGACACTTGTTGGGATGCCCCAGAGTGAGTATCCAACTCTCCTACCGAACAAATTGCCAATGGCCTGATTAGATCCTTGGTCTCTCGTCAAAGATATGATACGCGAAGACAAAGGGGAGATCGGCTCTGTCGTAATAGTTTTTATTTCCTGCCCGCGTACACAATTGAACAAGGGTAGATTTGTTGGGCACAGTTAACAAAGAAAAGGGTCAGGTGGGCTGAATTCGCCATGGGAGGGAGGGGTCAAGAGATAGGGGAGTGAGGGTTTTGGTTACATGGATGGGCTGGAAAGACTCAACTCTAAAACGATTAAGCAAAAATGTTGGTTAATGCTCGTAAACAGAGGCGCGTCTTGGAGAATGGGAGAGATGGGAGAGAGTAAACAAAGAGGGCGGAGAGGAGGGAATCGTGAGAGGGTGAGCTGATGTGGGCATGCAAGGGTACTTGGAAAAAGAAAAAAAAAAAAAAAGCAACTGTTGGTTTTTGAGTCGATGACAAAACAGCAAAGACGTATAGCGGAAAGCAAAAGGGCCGATAGGAACGGTTTCCGAACAAGGTGACGTTGCCTGTAGCCGCTTGCATGGACATGTCTTCCGAAAGGGGGTGCGTCTGTGAAGAAAAGGACAGGAGTGCGGAGGGAAGAGGAAGCGCGGAAATTCAAAAATAATTTCCGATCTTTTTTTGCTACTGGCTCATTCATTCTTTCACTCGTCCTTTTGTTCTCATACACACTTGCGCACGCGCAGCACACAGAAGATCAAAGAGAAGGAAAGGAATGGCCTGTTTGTGTGTTTGTGTAGCCTTTGTTGAGGTCGATTCACGTAACCTTGCGTCTTTTTATTTGATGATTGTCCATCCGATTCGGAAAGTGAGAAAAGAAAGAGTGTTTGATATAAAAAAAATGTCAACTCGGTGGACTGGGGTTGCACTCACACGATAGGGACTGCAGATATGAGTGCAAGACAAGACACAAATGAGGGATCGACTGATAGACAAAGCCATTGACAAAGGGATCAATGCCGTGCACGGACACAAATTGGGGACATTAAAGGGCATATAAAAGGGAGTCTGATCTGTCCTTACTTTTCTCTTCGTTCCTTTCTTTTCCGCATCATCAATTCACATCCACATCGCATCCTTTGCTATTATTATCTTACGGACAACTTATCCTCTCCCTTCCTCTCTTTCTTTTGTTCACACTCTCACACACAACAAAAAAGTCATGTCGGCACTCTGCCGTAAGTACACATAACCCCAACACTGTCTCTCCTTACTCTTTTACTTTTTACGATCTTCGTTCTCCACAAAGAACAACAACTAACTCACACTTCTCCCTTGTCTTCCTCTCCCTCTACCTTTCATCCGATGCACCCATAGACCCTTCCTCGCTTCGAGGACTCTGCACTTCTTCCTCGTCATTAGCAGGTCGATCAGTCGCCAGGAAGTACCTCTCTACAACAGCAGCAAAGAGACCAATGATGACAACAACACCCTTGTCGCTCACAGGAGGATCCTGGTCAACTTCCTCTACGTCTCATTTCTTGAACCCCTATCAGCAGCAGCAACAGCGTGGTATCCGCTCAGTTGGGAAAACTCAAGGTAACCAACAACAACATGAGGAAGAAAATAAGGGGCATTGTGGGAAGCGAGGGAGTGATAAGTACATTTGTGCAGTGTGTTAGTATCCAATGCAAATACTAATATTACAATATTATGACGCTTGGATGATGAATGATGATAATAGGCCGAGTGATGATCCTGGGATCGGGATGGGGCGGGTTTAAGTTGCTGAGGGACATGGACAAGAATGCCTATCAGGTCGTAGCCGTCTCCCCTCGGTAAGTCCTCTTTTAACAACGTGCTTGTACTACGCTTTGTATTAGTAACCTCATTTATTGCGGGGTCAAAGAGAGAGAAAAGAGAAACAACGTGGTGCATGACGTTTGTTTTACAGTATTGCACCATTGCACCATTCTTGTCAACCTGTTTATGTGTTTTCTACGGAACAAAGAGGGCTTCGTATTGTCTATCTATCTATTTATTACCCCCGACCTGCTCGGAAAGTCCTAGTTTGATACTTGCGCAGCTTGACTACCATTTCACTTCTTGACGTCGAACATAGTCGGGGCTCAAATACTATCTAAACCAACACAAACACCAGTTCCCTGACCCCCTTTCTCGTTCCTTGCACTCTCCCTCCAATAGTAACCATTTCTTGTTCACGCCACTCCTGGCAAGCACATCTGTCGGTACTCTGGAGTTCAGATGCATCACAGAGCCCGTCAGAGGATACACAAGAAACGTGGAGTACCACCAGGCCTGGTGCGACACCGTCAATTTCGAAAAGTCCAAAGTCGACTGCACCCTCAACCTCTCCACCGTCCCCGCAACCCACGTCACCGACCCTGTCACCCATACTCTACAACAAATCACCAGCAACCAAAAGAACCAACTCTCTCTCCACTATGATCACCTCATCATTGCTGTCGGCTCGTACTCCAACACGTTCAATATCCCCGGTGTCAAGGAACATGCCTTCTTCTTGAAAGAAGTCTCGGATGCTCGCAAAATCCGTTCCAGAGTTTTGGAGTGCTTTGAGCGTGCTGAGATGTCGCGCTCAGACGAGGAAAGGAACGGGCTCTTGCATTTCGCTGTCGTCGGTGGTGGACCCACAGGAGTTGAATTCTCGTCCGAGTTGCATGATTTCATCCGTGAGGATTGTTCAAGACTCTTTCCTGGATTAATGAACCATGTCACGCTGGCTGTCTACGACGTCGCGCCTACGATCCTGGCCAGCTTTGACAAGTCGCTGTCCGAGTACTGTATGACAAAGTTCAAGCGGTCGGGGATTGAGGTCCGGACGGGAACCGTGGTGGAGCGGGTCGAGGATGGTAAGTTGGTGTTGAAGGATGGCAAGCAGATCCCCTTTGGATGTTTGGTCTGGTCGACTGGTCTGACTGAGAATCCTATGACGGCTTCGTTGGAGAACAGGGTCTTGAAGTCAAAGTCTAAGAGGATCATGACAGATCCTTACCTCCGCGTTCTTGATAACGAGGGCAAGGTCATTCCTAACGTCTATGCCCTCGGCGACTGCGCTACCATAAAAGGTATGTCGTCTTTTCTTTCTCTTCTTCTGGATGTGCTTCAACACTATCCTAAACAATCGCTAACCTTTTCTCTTTTACTCTACTATGACAAAATAGACCACGAGTTGCCACAAACAGCGCAGGTTGCAAACCAACAAGCAATCTACCTCCGCAAGGCCCTCAACAAACTGGCCAAACAACCCGAGAAATCGTTCGCCGATGTCACCGCTCCCTTCTCGTTCAAGAATTTGGGATCGATGGCCTATATTGGCAACTGGGAGGCCGTGGTGGACATGACAAAGATCAACGAGAACGCCAAGGAGTCCGGTACATTGGCATGGGTGTTCTGGAGGAGTTCGTATTTGACAATGAGTGTGTCGATGAGGAACAAGATGATTATCCCGATGTATTGGTTCATGACTTGGGTGTTTGGACGGGATGTGTCGTCGTTCCAGGAGTATGATCGGAGGAAGCGGCTCATGAACGCAGAGCGCGAGGGTTAGATTCTTGGTTGAGAGGCGTAGAGGTGGAGGTGGAACGGACGTGGCAATGAGTAACGAATTTTTTATTTTATTAGTAACGAACATGCAACAAAACTACAACAAACAATAGAACATGGCATCGCATTTTTCTCATTTGAATAAGCCGAAAACTTACTGTTTATAAAGACGTAGTTTGACTTGCCGATGTTTGTTCATTCATTTTTTTGTTAGAGGGGTTGGTGTCATGTATGCTAGATTCCTTATTACTCCGCTGCCTTTTGCTTCCTTTTGTTTCTCATTTCGTTTCTCTTTCATTCTGTTCCCTTCTTTCATCAACAACTTGTAACGTTGTATCTTGCTAATAACAGGTACGTCATTTGACGCATTGTGAACGAAGACACCTCAAAGAAAGTTCAACCTGACTAGACAAGTCGGCGATCTGCCGTCGGTTTCTTCAAGCACTCGGGAGATATTACGCCAGCGCCCGCTGATGAGGACTTTTTATTGGACCGAATTTCTTTCGCCAACGCCGCTGGGTCCGGAGAGGGGGAGGGCAGCAGCATCAGTAACTCAAATTCAGCGATGGAGACGATGTCTGACCTGGTTTTCTCAGCGCCGTCGATAGATGCGGACGAAATTAACGGCTTTGAGGGTGCTTTGGTGGGATGGGCATGCCGGTCGAAGAGGAGGAGGAGGAAGTCTAGCAGAAGATGAGTTCTTTTGATTTCATTCTTTCAATTAGTACGGATGGCCATAGTGCAATGGAGGAGAGTGTTGAAAGGGAGAGTGATGGTGATTCGGCGGCGTGGATGTTCCCTTAGCCAGTCATCTTGGATTTTGTCGATGTGACCATTCTCTCTGCAACTAGAGCAGCAGCATCAACAGCGTCGACAATAGCAACAACAGCGACAACAGCAACAACAGCGACAACAGCAACAACAGCAATAACAGAGACGACAGGAACACTCTCCGAGACAACCAGGAAAAGATGATCGTGCAGGAGGTCACGGTAACGGTCACGGAGCAGAAGAGAAGCACGCGTTCTTCACAGCCGACTAGGGACTGGGGACGCTTTGGATACATCTTGAGAAGATGGCTTCGCTGGAAGAGGCGACGATCTCGTCGTTCGAGAAGCTGAGTGTGCTCGACAGAACAAAGTCCTAAGGTCTAGAGTCAACGTAAACATGTAGCAATGAATAGATGTATCATAGTTTTTGGTAACATTTTATTGTTTGTATTTATTGATTGATCAAGTAGAAGAACGTGTATTGGTCTCAGGTACCGATTTTCATTCAATGATCTGTGATCTGCGTATGAGACGTGTTGGTGGCACCTGTCTTGATCTAATATCTTTCTTGGATCCTGTAGCACGAGAGAGACTTCCTTCGGCACGTGGAACGTGGTGAAGTGAACAACACCTTCCCACATGGAAACAAACATAACAACCTCGGCGTGTTCTTACAGTGGGAGTTGTTTTTTTGACACATGAATATGAGAATGGTCGGCCTTCACCCCCCACCCCCACAAAACATGTCAGGTACGACCAGGACAGAAGCACCGGGGAAGGATAGGAGAAGAATGCGGCGAAACAAAACAGGGATCGAGACGATGTCACTTTGCATATGTGCACGGGTGTGGATGGAGGAGTCTTTCACTTTGATCAACCCACAGGCCAACAAGTTAACCTTTTTATTCAGGTGCAAAGCAATGAAGTTTTAAAAAAAATGTAGCGTGGTAGTTGTGGGTGGGGGCAAAAGGGCATCGGCACAAGAGAAATGAACGATCACAGCATGTGAATATTATTGATATTCTACGCCACAAAGTGAAAAAAGTTGAGTGCGATCGAATGTGAACCTTATTTTTTGTTGTTATTGTTGTTGTTGTTGATGCCTTCGGATGACATAATTCGGATGGGCATGGTTTGGGCAAAAGAGAGGATCGAGCACTTTTTTTGTGGGTGATAGACTGATGAGGGAGGGGGATCTACCGCAGTATGGAGTATGGGGATGGGAAAGCAGGAGTGAGTTTCGACGCTTATTGCTGTTTGCCTTGTTCCTGAAAAACAAGGCAAAAATCACTCCTCTACCTCCTTGCTTTTCTCAATTGCAATAGCAATTGTAAACTCGGAGAATGTGTTACAGAATGCAGAGAAAGGGTTATAGCATTGTACCTTGTTTCCGCCATGATGACCACGACTAGCGCTGTTCAGTCCCGCTCAAACAAACAACAGAAAATTTGAGCCATCATCCATCATGGTCTTGGCAAGGCACGGCACAAGAACTCAAGGACAGGGACAATAAACAACAAACAACAACCACATCGAATGCAAAGGCGATGCCCATTTTTCAAGTATATTTTCTGGGAGTGCGCGAGTTTCTTTTTTTGCTCCCTCTCTTTCTCTTTCCTTTTTCTTTAACCATTAGCCTTTTCTGTTTTCCTCTCACTGCTTCCTTACTTTTTTTTTTCTCTAACCCTTTTTTTCATTCTCTCACTACTTTACTTTTCTCCAGCACATTTTGTTTGTATTTGAGTAATTCGTAGTCACTTTTTCATACTTTTTTTTTCATCCACAACCAACAGACAACATTTCTTTCTTCCGCCATCTAATCTTGTACAATTTTTTTTTGCAGGTGGGTCCTCTGTCATTTTGTTTTTTGTCAATTGTCAAGATATTATAGCCGGGTATAGATAGGAGAAAAGTGGTGTGGTTCGCTCTAACAGAGAAAGAGAGCAACACAGAGCTGCAAACGCAGGGGATAGGGGACAGGACAGGGGACAACATGCATGAAGGATCTAGCACCCTTACAAAGTATCATCTACATAACGACTGAACCTCCCTACAGGATAGGAGGAGGGGGGCTCTTGGACATTAGGAGAATGTCGAGAAAAAGAGACTTGATCCAACGGAAGAGAAAGGGGGACTCGAACACCTCACACTTTCTTCAGGGCAACGAAAGTGGGTTTTGGTGTTGGGGGTTAAGCAAAAGGTGATCAAGTCTCCATGGTCATTAATTAGATTTTCCCTCTCGGACCCCTCCACCTCGTCCTTGTCGCAAAACCACCATCACTGTGTTCACTTTTGAATCGCGCATCTCCTTCTGATACAAAACGCGAGAGGAGGCATTGCAAAGCAATGAAAAAAAAAAGAGATAGCGAAAAAGAAGTGGCGACATGTTCACGCGGCACGCCTTTTTGTTTGGGGTTTTAGGATGGAGGACAGGGGCAGGGGTGATTTTGTGTTCGAGAGATCGAGGGGAAGAAGGGAGGATAGGGAAGCTGAACAAAAGATCGGTGGCGCCATTGTCATTAAGCATTTCGCCCAAAATTTTTACTTTGGAGTTTGTCATGGTTATGCATGGATGCAGGCATTAGCGTTTTTATAGGATGGGACGGGATGCATGGAACAAACCCGAGGAAGTAACGAGTAAAAAAGGGCAATGGGCCTGCTTTACCTTCTACACTTGTTTTATTCCGAAAAATGTAACAGGACACATATACATACACCCCCTTGCATGCCCCTCCGACACCACTTTCTGCCTCTTCCTTTCCCCTGTCTATAACAACTGTCATTGTCAAACGCATTGTTGCCAAATTTGATTCACAACCCCTCACACCCTGCTCCCTTTTTTTAATTGCTCCCCTGGCTGCGACCCTTACCTTCTTTGTTACAACATCCCCCCATATGGTACAACTATTTATTCTCATATTCAGGAGGCGAGGTGTATGGCTCTCAAGTTCAAGAGTTCCATCTGACCATACACACACACACACACTCACATTACGGATGAACACATATACGAAGCCAAAATGGCGACTGTTTGAAGACCGTCAGAGGTTACTATTGTTGTTATGTTGCAAAACAGGAGCGTGACGAGGAAGGAGGGTTGAAATAATAGACGGAGAGGATTGGATGACCAAGCAAGGAGGAAAAGGGAATCCGTTGTTCTATGCTCGCTCTGGCACAAGACACGAACGCCCACAAAAGAGGAAGAAGGGCAATACGGAGGAAGGAGAAGTGTGAGAGGGTTTTGGTCAGTCGGAGATGTGTGTCCATACTTTTTTTATGGAGGAAGATCAGAGAGAGAAAAAGAAGTATATGAGAGCCATGGTTTCTTTTTTATGCGATCTCTCCTTCTTTCTCTCTCACTGGCTGATGTACCTTAGCCATCCGGCGTAGTTTTTTGTGTGTTTGTGTGTTTTGGTGTCGGAGGTGCGGTCATCCTCGCTGAATATTTTTTGTTATTGGTGTTGTTGTTTGGGCCTGCAACAACGGGGGATGATGCGATAGTCAGTTCCAGAGTTGGGTGGAAAGGGGGTCGGTCAGGAGGGGGTGAAAGTGGGGAAAGAGAAGGAGGATGGGTTGGATGATATGGATGTGATGGGTTTGGATGAGAGCAGAAAGGTTGGTTATTACTCTGAGGCCAAACAAATGACAAGAGCCCTGATTGAGAGTGAAAAAAAAAAAAAAAAAAAAAAAAGACAAAAACAACTGCAGCGACAACAAGAACAACAACCACAGAGTGGTTGTTTAGATAGCAACAACAACAACTAGAAAGGAATGCGAAGAAGGGTGAAGAAGAAGCTATCCCTTCATGAAAGGTGTTCATTCATAGTTGATGGTGGTGGCGATTGTCAAATGTCTTGATGCAATCTAATTGTCACAGTGATGAGTGATAGGTGATGGTGATAGGGCAACGGTCAGTTATTAATTTTATTTTGTCGACTGTGCGCTTTGTTTGTGAACAAGAGAGGTACACACCACCATGTCCGTTGGATGGGCGCACTTCACCCTTCCGAGCAAGTGCCAGCTCATCATAATCATCCTTTTTTCACTTTCGTTTTCATGCAACGATTCACCTGCATGCGAACAGCAGCGAGCAGCTGGCAGCTGCCAAGTGGGTTATTAATAACAGCAATTAATATATTTCTTGCCACTACTTCAAACAACTGAATAGGTCCTACTGTCTCTGTCTCTGCCTGCCCTTGCCTCTGGCTTCACTTGAGTTGCCCCCCTCGCTCGCTTCCCCGACGACCTTTTTTGTTTATTATTATTTTTTTCTTACTCTGTTTTCATTCATCATCCCTCTTTCTTCTTTCACACTTTAACGACCATCCCTCTTTCCCCTCCCCTCCATCCCCATTCCCCCATTCCCCTCCCCCTCTTTAACGATTCCTTCCTTTCTTAACGACATCCTCTTATATACACACCTCTCTTCTCTCTTTCTCTCCCCATCATTCATTCACACTCGACTTAACGACCCAGCCCAGCCTACTACAGGATAACAGCAACAACAACTCCAACATACACTCACTCAACCCATTCACCCTCTGTAACGACAATCACTCTCTCGACATCAAGTAACGACCCATTGATCTGTCAACAATTCAACGACCATAAAAGAAAACGAAAGAAAAAAAAAAGAAGCGGCAAAAAACGAATCCCTCGCTCCCTTTTATATATTTTTTACCAGCACCCTGTCCCTTGTCCCGTCCATCCCAGCATACACACGCACCTTCCCATTCACCCAGTCCCATCGTCTCTCTTCCCGTCCCACTCTCCACCCTCTTTGTGCCTTTTCTTCCCGACGACCTCACCCTTTTTTTCTTGTTGGTCACGGATTAAAAGCCATCACAGTTGATTACGGTAAGAATCGCCCTCTACTCCCTTTCCTCCTTTTCATCCTTCCCGTCCTCCCATCTTTATAACTTCCTTCCTCCACCCATCACCATCCCTATCACCATCCCGTTCGAGTCTGTTTTTTTCTCACTTGCCTTCCCAGTCTGTCATCGTGACCATTGGGCCCATGGGCCAAGTGACTCGATGTGATCTCGGCTGCCCCATTCTCAGTCATTTTTCACTCTCCATCCCGTCGTCTCATACCTTGCTCGCTCGCCTCTCCTCTTCCCCCTACATCACTTCACCTGCCAAGACCCCTGCGTTTCTATTATATCTCTCTCCTTGTCCCGCCCCCAAAGGCGCCGACATCTGCACATCCACCCCCTCTCTACTCAACGACGCACGCCATCCTTTCCTCAACCACATCTGTCGTCTTCTTGTTCTCATGACATTCTTTCCGACACACTCCAAACCCCTGCCTGTGCTTCTCCTCAGATCAACCCTGGGGTTTCCTTGGATACCCTTGTCGCCATAAAAAAAACACACATCGCCTTTCCCGCACCCATCATTTTTTTAAATTCAACAACCATTGGACTCCTCCCAAACCTTGCGGGTCAACAATGGCATGGTTATCGATCATCATCGTGGTTCCTCTCCCTTTTTATATTCTTTGCATGGGCAAGAAAGATTGTCCGACAATTTTCTCTTTCCTGCGCGCAGATGGTAAAGGAGGGGTTGCGGGCAAAATGGCATGGTTTACATGCATGTCTCTATCTCGCCCTTTGCTTTTGCTGCTTTGTTTGTTTTTTTTCATCGCCTCTCAGTGGTCCGCTGTCCAACTCCCCTCACTCTCCCACATCCCCTTCCACACGCATACACATAACGCATACACGCATACGCGAATCGCTCTTTTGTCCGATCAGAACGAAAGAAAAGGTTCTCTTTGTCCCCTTGAAAAAGCAATCCGAAAGAAGAGAAAAACGGGAGAGGAAAAAACAAAACAAAGACCATGATGACCCATTGGGCAGGAGAGTCATGCTGGGTATCAGGAAAAAGAGGCTGTTCACTCACACCACGTGGAGGTCATGGTATCGGGGTCCTTTTCTTTCGTTTTCTTTTTTCTTTGTAATGCTGCTGGTTGCCCAATGCTTCCTTCCCAGATTGGGTTGGATTGGGTTAGGATCTGGCCATTGTGAATGCGATGTTGTGCCTGAAGATTTTTCCTTGTTGTTTTTGTTTTGTTTTCCACACAGTGTATTTTGTTGTTCGATAGCCTCAGCGATGGTTAATTATATGGGTATGGATCCACACCTCGAAAAGAGTCGAGATAGCAAAGTCATGAAGGAGTGCCAAGAGGAAAGACAAGAAAGGTTTCGCGAGGAAGTGCGAGATAGAGAGAAAGAAAAGATGGGCGCCTGAGCATGATATTCCTCCCGTTTCTTTTAATAAGTTTTTTTGCTTCTGGGCTGCCTTGCCTGGTCGTGAAAAAATCGACAGAAGGAGACAGTGAAATACAGATAAAGATTGCACGAGAGACCATTGAACAGCATGGCATTGGCCTAAGGTACCATGGGTACCATTGCCGCTACCCATGGCCCACATATATTATGTTGTTTTTCTTTGTTCTCTTTTCTTGTCTCTTTACCCTACCCAATCCCTTTCACGCCAATTCTCCTGTTTACCCTTCTTCCTCTTTCCCCTCATCGTCTGATCCAACCTTTCCACCCCTTTTTCTTTTCTTTTTTCTTGTTCTCCATCCACACCTTTCTTTTCTTTTTCATCATCACTACATCCTTTTTTCTTTGTTGTTATTATTATTATTGCCTTTTACCCTTTTCTACATCCTCGTTGTTGCTTGCCTTTTTCTGTAAATCTACACATACACTTATACACACACTGTTACCCATACTCTAATCTAATCACTAATCTATTCCTTCTCTTCTTCAATACCCACACCCCTTCTATTCTCACTTCCCACACCTCTCCACGACACTCTCCAACACACCCTTCCACTCTTTCACCATATTCCCTTACTGTTTCCTTCTATCTCGTAACACACACCACTTCCCTTTCTCTCTCTCTCTCTCTCTCACTCTCAATTGACCTCAACTCTTACCCTTCCTTCCCTCCACCTTTCCCTTCACCACAAGCAGATCTATCTATTTGCGGACAACAATCTTCTTTTTCACACCTTTTTTTTTCTCACCCGTTCCTTTTTTACCGAGAGGTTTCTTGCCTGTCCCATCCACCGCTTACTCGCCAATCCGTTCCCCGGCCCAATAACACGCGAAGATGAACAGCCCTACGCCAAGATATACCATTCTGGTCACAATTGTTGAAGGTGAGTTCTTGTAAAACCAATTCGAGGAGAAACAACACTTTGCACGTCCTCCTCGGCGAAAACGTACACACCCGACCCTTTACCACTTCCCGATTGTTTTGGTTATATATGTCTGTTATGGTGTTTTATCTTGTTTACTCACTTCTGCGCACATTCCCCCTGCCCTCTGGACACTTGAAAAAAAAGAAACACACAAACCCACCAATGGACGCTAAACGCGACATCCACACAAAATTATTAACGGTTCATCTATCCCACAAGAAAAGAGAAAAAACACCTCTTCCCACAAACAGAATCAACCTTCTTTTTGCCCTTTCCTTTCTTTTACCATCTTCCTGGCGCTCCTTCTCCTTCATATTTTGGTTCTGGGTCCGTCTCCTTCTCCTTCTCCTTCCTCCCTTGCTCCCTCGCTCTCTTTCTCTCTCTCCTTCTCTCTCTCCTTCTCTCTCTCTTTCCCTCTCTCCTTCCTCTGCCTGACAACAGCCCTTATTTTTATCTCATATCGCAATTGAGAAAAAGGTGTGACACCGCCCATTATTACTGCACCCGATTACAGATCCCGAGAACACTCAATATCTCTCGCTCTCTCTGAGCACCTGGTGGGGACACTTGAGGGACGGCGCAGTGCAGCGCGGTGCGAGAAGAAGGAGAGAAGGAGATGGACAGCATAGGGTTCGATTTCATCTCAGTGCACGTTTCTACCCGATGGAAGAACATAATCAAGAGGATAAACAAAAGCCGCGGAGGAGCAGTAGGGCAGTAACACCCCTTGTTCTGCGGGAAAAAGAGAAAAGGATGAGCGCACTTCTAACTTTCTACATCTCTTTGTCGCACAACATCCATTGATACAACGGGCAGAAAAACCACCACCTTCAAAATGAGTACAAAAATATCCCCACGACACGGCGTGTCGTAAAATGAACACATTGTTTTTGGGTACCTGGGCATTCCATTCTGTTCTATTCCTCTTTGCTCTCTCCACACTACCCCTTCCAGGGTTTGTTCATTTTCGAGCAAACATGCTTCACAACACATTCTCTCCCATCATTTCGTCACTCTATCCTAGAATATATCACTATCCAAACACCAACACGAGAACGCGTCTTTACTCTTTTGTCTCTCACTACCTAATCACTAACCAATCATCGCGCTACCTTGAATTCTTTTCCTTTTTGATCACTTGTGTTGATCTGATAGGTCGCTACTTTCTCCGAGATCCCGATTGCCAGCTCCTCGTCCAATGCCAATTCAATGACGCGCTCTTCATCGAGAACCCAGAGACCAATTCGCATTCATACCCCGAAGTCCTCAGCACCGACCCCGTCGAGCAGACCCCTTACCCCATCTGGGACACCGAGCTCGCCTGGGACCTCGACGCAGAGGTCCTCGATATTCTCCGGATTGAGCATGCCTCGCTCAAACTCAACTGCTTTGCAGTCAACCAAAAGACAAACGAGGAAGAGTCCCTCGGTCACATCATCCTTGACCTCTCCTCCGCCTTTGAACCCGATTCCACAGAGGAGCGCTGGAAACCCCTGACCGGCTCAAACACCGCCGGTTTCCGTGGACTCCAGCCTGAGCTCAAGATTGCCTTTTCAATTGACGATGGCATCTCCGAGATCACCCCTACCATCGACACCCTCCTCACCAGCATCGAGTCCTCCTCTGGATCCGAGGACCTTGACCACGCCGAACAGCACACTGCTCGCTACAGCAAGTCTAACCTTCATCCCCTCCAGGGTCTTGAGGAGGAGGACGAGGAGCAGTACGAAAGTGAGGATCAGGACCGACAGGTGCCCTCCGCCGGCGACAAGTCGTTTTACCACACCCGAGACGACGACGAGGATGACGAGCTCGATGCCCAGGTCCCCGAATTCGATGCGGATGAGGCCATGCAGATGGACATCCCTGTGGATATTGGCGAGGCAATGATCCCTACAGAAGTGAACGATAAGGGCTTCCTCCAACTGGGACTTGGCAGAGACTTTTTTATCTTTACCATCACTATCCAGACCACCCGCAACATTGATCGTCTTGTGGAGCGCTATGCATCGACTCAGAACAAGAGCACAGCTTCGGTTCACCAGGGCCTCTACCTCTACTACAGCTTTTTGGGCAACGATGTCGCCACCCAGTTCTTGAGCAGCACCGCCGAGTCAGGAGCACCCATCGAGGAGATTGCGCTGAGACTGAAGTCGTCGATGGAGTCGATGTACCAGCATTTTAGAGATGGCGAGCAGCTTGTGCTCCATCTCTGCCATGACCAGAACCTGATTGGTATCGCCACTATCCCTCTGGCTGTCATTCTGCTGCACGGAACCGCCAACCTATTCCACGCCAGCCCTCAGTTCTACCCCTTCCAGCCCGCCATTGCCTCTGACGAGTCTGGATCCAAGCAGTCTCCCTCCGACGTTGCCTTTGTTCAAGTCGCCATGCATGTCACCCGTGACTTGAACACCCTCTCGGTTCCAAGCACTCCTGCCATCCGCCGCTCTTCCCAAGGTGCCGCATCCAGGAGGGCCACTCGCCCCGCAGCCATTGAGGTTGACACCTCCCGAAAGGTCAACTCGTCCCACTCTTCGCGGTCCCCCCGTCGCCATGACTACAAGTTTGCGATCGAGCTGAGCTCGTTCAAGTCCCTCTCACGTCACTTGAACAACGTCTCGCTCCGCTACAACTACCGCCCCTTTGGACCAAAGTCCACTCAGCCTCCAGTCAATGTCTCCCGCCTGGTGCCGACCGCCTTGCCCGATGCACGTCGCACCTTCCAGCTCTGCCAGACTCCCGAGGCCCTTCGCAACCAGCTGAAGACGCCCTTGGTGGTCGAGGTCTGGTGCCAACACCCTGAGACTCGTCAGAATGTGTTGCACGCGTCTGGCCAGATCCACTTGATCGATATCCTGGACGAAACCTCCGCCCCTACCTCTGAAGGTCGTGTTCAGCAGATCGAGTCGAGCTGCGTTGTCGTGTTGGAGGATAGCAACAGCCCTGTTGGTGAGATTCAGTTCTCGTGCTCTCTGGAGGACCTTGGCGAGTACTTTGATAGCCAGCAGAGCGAAATTCTGTCGACGACACCCGTTCACTCGATGGAGCTTCATAACCGCCACTCTCGCGTCTTCTCGGAAGACATGGCGAGCAGCGGACCCGAGCCTCAGTACGGATTCCAACCCCGTGGCAGTAATTACGAAGTCGTCTCGCCTGAGCAGGATGATGAGCGTGCACAGCGTGCACAGCGTCAACAGCAGCAAACGCAGCAACAGCAGCAGCAGCAGCAGGAGGTGCCTTCCGCCATCTCTCGCTTTGCCGAGGGTTACAGTGAGAGCGACCGTATGGAGACCCCCACCGGCACCGGAAGGACGAGCCAGCGCCCCACTTCTGTCCGTCTCTCCCAGGTGCGCCACCTCTCCCAGGCTCACCAGAACAGCCACCCTCATCATCACCACCCTTACGGCAAGCCTGCCAGCCCTTCTGGCAAGACTGAGCCTTCTATGGATTTCCAGACTATTCTGAAGCAGCAGTTGGCCAAGCAGGCTGAGCTAAACCGCCAAGTCGAGTACGATCTCCTCCGTCGGTCGCCCATCTCCAGCCTCCCCCACTCTCTCCAACAGACCTTGCAGGCAGAAAAATCGAACGGTCGCCCCAACACTACCTTGGATTCGATCGACAGATCGATGGTTGATGGGTTGTCGGAGGACATGAGCGCACAGCAGGCCAAGCAGAAGATGAAGGACCTCAAGGCGTTGGACTACCAGGTCCAGAAACAGCTGATTGCTTTGGAGTTCCGTGAGCGCAAGCTGTTGAGAGCCGAGGAAGCACTCCAGCGCCAGCAGACCAACTTCCAGAAGGTCCTTGATCGCCACGGATACGCCCAGGGTTCCTTCCAGCACCCCGATCAGCCCTTTGTTCTTCAGACCTCGTCGAACGGTGGTCCCAACAGCAGCTTCAACAATGGTTCCCGCGCCCCCATGGCCGGAAGCACTCCCAGCGCCCAGGACTTTTTCTTGTTGCAGGATCGATTCCGTGCTCTCCAGAGACAGAACCAGTTGATGGAGGCCGAGTTCAACCAGTACCGCCAGGAGCACCCTGCCCACATCAACATGACCAGCGTCAACTCGTTGCACCAGACGATTGCCGAGCTCGAGTCGAACAACAGCAAGTTGATGAACGACATTACTTTTGCCAACAACTACAAGGAGCACTACAAGGCCCTCTGGACCCATTCCCTCCAGGAGATTGCGTCGATGCGCCAGGACTTGCAGATGGGCATGGAGATCAAGATGATGCAGCAATTCAACGAGGTCGATCAGCTCAAGCTGATGGGCATGACCCGCGCCGAGGCTGACCATGGTCAGGACCGGATCATTCTCCGCGGCATCAAGACTGAGCTTGAGATGTTGCAGCATCAGATGCAGCCCTCGTTCCCCGATGACGACATGTCGTGGGAGCAGCCCTTGCAGGAGGTCCCTGGTGTCGGATTCGGACGTCATCAGCCTGGCGACCGTGAGGACGATGAGGAGGATGCAGATGACCAGAGCCAGCGTCAGTATGGCCGTCGCGGTCCTACCCAGTACTCCACCGGACAGCACCAGCAACAGCAGCACCAGCAGCAACAACAGCCACAACACCAGCACCAGTCAAGGCAACAGCCCTCGCAGCAGAACTACCGCTCTGCCGCTGCTGTCGGATCCAGTTACGAGACGTTCCCCACCTCGACCCAGATCTTCCGCGGAGTCCCCAGTGATGGCGTCGTAGCATCAGCAACAAGCAAGTTTCAGTTGAACAACAGCCGGTCGGCTGCGAACCTGTCCTTCCCTACGGATGATGATGAGGAGCAGGAGACGACGCTGGTGGATACCAACATGTTGAGGTCCATCAGTGGCGGTCACCCTCACCACCAACAACAGCCACTGCAGCAGTTTGGACTTCACCAGCAATTGCACCAGAAGCACAGTCAACAACAGCAACAACAACAACACCAGCACCAGAGCACGATTCGTCCCTAAAGTCGTTCTTTTGCTTTGAAGAGAAATGAAGTGTTTCTTCTGTTTTGTTCTTTTTTGCTGTAAAGTTGATATTATTATTGTACCACCACTTGTTGTATACCCTCAGTTCTTTATTCCCATCCTTTAGTTTTTTTTTTTCAGTCTTTACCTATACTTTTTATACTTTTCAATAATATACATGATGGGATATCCTTTGTTACCTCAAAAAAACAAGATGGCTTTGCTCTGTTCAATTGCCAACTGCATGCTGACGTTGTTCTTGAGTTTGTGGTGAATGAATGCGTTTGATGAAAGTATATTTGCGTTGGTGATCAAAGACCGAGTGTTGATATGAGACTGATTGTTGCTCATGGAGGGAAGAAAACAATGAAGAACATGGAAACCTTTGCTTGTCCCTCAAGTCGTTCGATCATTTTTGTTGAAGGGCCTTTTCAGGGGGGTCCCTTGATACTTCGTCACCCATCCCAGAAAAATTATATATTGAAATGCCCCTGCCCTCCCATCGTTTCCTCTTCATCTTTCTTTCCTTCCTTCCTCCCTTTTTGCTCTTGACTTTCAAAAAGACAACTACTGCACAACTCCCTCTTTCATTCCCCTCCTTCACTCTTTGCAACACTTTGTCGCCCAGATCACTCTCCGCCGCTTCTAGCTGAAGAATATGATCATGCTCACCAACAGCTTTAGTCGGGACTACCTTTATAAAAGTAGAAAGCATATCTCAACGTGTGGAATCCAGCCTGAAGTTAAGTAACGAGAAAGAAAGCTGCTCTTTATTTTTTGGTGACAGGAAGATTCTTTTGTGGCCCACCCTGGTAACAGGTTTCTTCGTCAAACAAAAAAGGAGATGAGAACAGCAGGCCTATCTTCAACAAATCCAACTGTTTTTTGACTTGTGAAATCAATACCATCCATGATAAAGGTGACAGCACTCCAGCAGCAAATGTGCGCAATTTTATTTCCAGGCAACTGCATGTTGTTGCTGTGTATTGTTCTTGAGATTGGAAGAAAGAGAGAATCCATATAAAATACGATTAGTCGCTTTTTTTGCATTCGTGGTATCATTGTAGCACCATGCGCGCTTGCGATAATTGGGTTCCCCAAGGCAATTTTTCAAATCGACCTACACCATATAACAAGCCTAGAGTTATTAACTGAATAAAATACACGAATACACGATATGGATGATCTCCGAAGTTGAAATAAACGTACCTAAGCAGCGAAGAGTGTAAGGAGGGCGGCAAGGAGCGCAGGGATCATTGAGACCACGGTGGGAACCACGAGCGATCCAACTTCCTACAAGAGGAATATAACTCTCGCCTGCACAGTAAGTCGCATCTGTGTGCCATTGGGATACACTACTTGGAGAATTGGAGCGACCTCATACCCATCGTCTAGGAAAGCCTTGCCGAACCTTGCGAAGTTTTCCTGAGTCTACCCAATGATTTCTCCGCACAAAACCTCGCAGTCTCGCACTTTGACAACAATATCTGGCCTATTGGGCTTGAGACCTTGGTGATTCTGTACTTTGGAGGGCGTGTTCCGGCTAAAATATAGAGCATAAAGGAGAAAAAATGAATATTGAAGTGAATATACGAGAATATGTCGTCGCATACTGGGCAACATCGCGAGATCTACTCACAAGTGTCGAGAGAATCGAGTATTCGACTTCAGAGTTCCATGAAGAATAGATGCTAGGTAGTTCATCACAAAGGTCGCTTCAGATATGAATATATCCTGCTACATTGGTGCCTGCTCCAACCTACGTAGAAGAATCATAGGTGAAAGAGGAATAGGATTAAGGGCAGGTGACAAAAGCTGAACTCCAATTGCTTTCGAGTACCAACATGGAGACAAACCAATAGAGCCTCGTCGTTACATAAAGACTTACAATGCCTCAAATATATTCCGTAATTGACTATCCAATCCACGCAAAGCTTCGCTGAATTCGTTCCTCTCGTCCATAGCTATAGCGATACGAGGACCATTTAGCATACCCGCATAGCTCTCAAGACTGCAGCGTCATCAAGTAAGGACTCAATAAAGGTCAGTCCTTCAAGCTGCTCCAACATGCTTCTTTTGAAACTCTTGATCATTCTTTGTTGTCGACAGAATAGGTCCTATATTCAGATTTTTTTTGGTGTGTTCGTCCACGTTCTTTGATGCCAGCAGCAATACTTACAGTTTCGTGAGGATCTCCAGCACTTTGTCTCGCATGTCAGTCTCCGGTGGTAGACCCTTGCACTTCATGTATTCGCTGTTAAGTATGCCACGGTCCACGACCAGCTGCTTCTTTAACCTATCAACGCCACGCTTGGCTAGGTAGTCCTCGTACTCTAGAGCAATCGCTGTTGAAGGATGGTTGTTAAACCTTTCAATGACACTCAATGAGTATGCTTGGACGAGCAATTCTTGATGTTGCCCGCTGGCAAAGTGTTCTTGTGCGTTCGCGTACATTGTATTAAGAGCACGACCCTAGAGCAAGATCAAAATCGAAGGAACAACTTTTGACAATTTGTAGAACCATGAAGAACGTTCATGGATGTGGTTGTCTGATTAGTTCGACCTTGAAGGTGTGTTGCACTGACCTAACTTATACGTTGTGATCATAATAGATCACAGACCATTGTGCAAATGACTATCGATATGTGAGATGATGAGGGTTGCGAACAAGGTCAAGCGAGCTGATACAGATCAACAACACCGCGTACCCATGCTGCAATATCAAATGGACATGAGCGTGTGCGCATTTCATTTTGGGGAGGCGAGGAGCTAGTCAGCTGCTGGTTTCTTATTGGGGTAGGAAGATTGTTGGTCTGTCGCACGGTTTTCAATAGCCATTTGGATACATGTTCTTGTTTAATTCAGGACGACAGCGTCCACGATTCAAGGTCATTGTCTTTTAAATGTGGTGATAAGAAAACAGAGCGATAGACAGGCTGAACTCTTTGGTTTGCTCTGCATTTGATGCTCATTTCAAGTATATGTAAGAGAGCTGCGATGAATAGTCCACCCATGGGTTTAAAAAAAATCAAAGACCAGCTTCGCTATCCAACTGAACGACCACGATGAAATAGTCAAACCGCCCCTTTCACTTTGTCTCTTTCAAAAATGCACTACTGTCCGATACTCTGTCCATCCCAAACGTCTCGTTTTTCATCAACGTTAATATTTGTCTCGAGAGCAACATGTGTATGGTCTGTAACGGCGTTTTTTTGTTTTTTTGTCGATGGTCAATTTGCGACGACGCCCTACGACAATGCAGTTTTCACCATTTCAGTTTCAATCACTTCGATACCGTTGCGGCATGGTACGAGCTCCTTTAAAATTGTAATTGAGATGCGTAAAAACGAAGCCGATATTAAGTGCATTAAGACTTTACGTGATTCTCTAACAATATTTGTCTATTAACGATGGTGCGCGTGTGCGAGTGTCAAAAGCGAGGAGACGATTGTGAGGGTGAAAGACGGAGGGATGAAACCCAAGAGGGAGGCACGGCAGACTGATTGATATACGTGTCGCATCAACAGTCAAAGTAAGTTTGACGTGTCGAGTCTCGTTTCTTTTTTTCTTCGTGTCGTTGTTCTTCCCGCGCCTTCACTGCCAGTCAAGTACACTGCCTTCCTTCCCCTTCAACCCACATCCCTTTGCTATGCTCACTCCTTTGGTTATCAATGCAGGTTCATGCTAGTTCATTTATATTTCACTCCAACAACCCTTCTTATGCAACAGTGAAGCGGAAGACAACCTCCTACAGGACAAGATCATCAATTGATGTGTATAACGTACTTTGTCGGGGCCTAATAGCACAATGTGAATGATGTGAGCGGCTTGTAGTTGAAAGAAATTGATAGAATAATGTAATAAGAGAAGCTGGCAAAATAGATCTGTAACTTCGGAAAAAGGATTCGGCCCAAGGAATAGGTGCTGAGGTGAAGGAATTCAACCAAGCGCGGGTAGACGGCGGGAGTAACTATGACTATCTTAGTGTAGCGAAATGTCTCGTCATCTAATTGGTGATGCGCATGAATGGATTAACGAGATTCTCACTGTCCCTATCTACTATTTAGCGAAACCACAACCAAGGGAGCGAGCTTGGCAAAATCAGCGGGGAACGAGGACTCTGTCGAGCTTGACTCTAGTTTGACATTGTGACAACACATACGGGGTGCAGAAAAAACGAGAGGCACCACTACCCGTATTGTTTTTTTTACTTATTTAAATAGTTCAGGTCTCTGTCCACTGCATGTACCATATCATTCTGATGTTTAATTGAGCGACCAGAAAAAAAAAAAAAAAAAGAAAAAAAAAAGACCGTGCACATTATTGTGATGTATGAGATGTGTCCATCACACGTGGTGTCACTGTTTATCGCGCCGTGTTGTGTCTGGAAATAATAGCTTCTTCGCGCCCTGGACGTCTTGATGTCCCCACGACCGCTTCAGGTCATTTGTTGCTCGGTTGCTCCTGTTTCTCATATGTACCTGTGTTTAGAAAGAAGGAAGAAAAAGTCAATATAGATCTCTCAGAATAAATATCAAATACGCTCGTTTTCGACTTGTTACCTTCAACAACTCCAATGTGGGCAACGTCGCTACAAGGGAGGGAACCATTGCCTTGGAGGTTGGAACGGTAAATGTTCCAACCTGCTCCAGCACCATCACGCCTCTCACTTTAATGAACACCCTCATATACGTTCCATGGCTGCCGATAACTTGAACAAGTGGCGCATGGTCGTTTCCGTCGGCAATAAAAGATTTGCCAAATCTCACCAATTTGAATGTATCCCAGAGATTCTTGGCCTTGTTACCCGTCTGCGTAGGGCCAGTAATCTCTCCCCAGAGTACCTCCCGTCCCGACAGCATGGCCCGTATGTCTGGTCGATCGGCTCGAAGGTTCTGCTGCTTCTGTGTAGTGGAGTTTGTGTTTGGACTATGACCACAAAAAGTTAGATTGACATTGGGAAAACCTGTATTTTTTCAGCATCCACATGCATAAGGAACTTACAAGTCGCAGGTAATCCCGTCGCCATCCATATATGCTTGAATGATGGAAGCGACGTACTTGACTGTGAAGGTGCATTCGGATATTGTCCTGTCTTCATCTAGAGGCAGATATTCCAATCTAATAAAACAATTATTATTTTTTTTTCCGTTAAGAACACAACCTTGACTCCTAAACATGTTTATTTATGCCACATCTACTTACAGGGTCTCTAGCATGATTCTCAGTTTCTTGTTTCCAGCCATCGATGGCATCTCAGCCTCATCACCCCTGTCGTTCAGATACAACTATCCAAAGGAAAAAAGTCACTGTAAGGGCCTTGCATATAAAGATCCTAGCGTTACCCACGATTCTATCTGAACTTACCCTGACAGCCTTCATGATCTTGGCATCGTCAATATCGATCTCTGGCAACTCTGGCTTTGGCCCGAGGGCCTTTTCCAATTGCCGTTGTGAAAAGACCTCGAGCATGCGTGTCGTTGGCAAGGTTGGGGCAAAAACGCCGATGACGGCCATGAGATCGGCAATATCCGTTTTTATGATCTCACGAGCGACAAGCGCGTTGATGCAAGATCGTCTGTAGTTCGTGAAGAGGCATGCCAAGCATGCGTCATCGACTTTCCAGTCGCACAGATGACGACTGGACTCTTCAACACTGCGTAATAGCTCCTCACGATCACAATCCAACAGCTGCTCTGACTCTGAAGGATCCGCGGACTCCTCATATGAGGTCGATGGTGCTGATGTTGAGGATGACGATGTAGCGGGAGACGTCTCTAGAGTCGAGCTTCCTTGTCCGGTGACTGTTGAGGTATGTGGCGGCGAGATGGGGGACGTTGTTGATGTGTTGTTATAAGGTGGGCACACTTCAAGATCCGAGAGATGAGTTTCCAGGGATGCCTTCCCTCTCGGTACACATGTCGGGGGTGAGGCCTCGGACATCCTGTTCTCCTGCACGGTAGCAATGGAGCCTAATTTCGGGAAAGAAATAATTAAAATGAGAAATGAATGCAGTAGTCAACAATAGATAGAAAATTTAGGAAGGAACAGCTGTACCTTGGAGTCGCTTGCCAACATCCCGTGTGATAGAAGCGGAAACGTGTTGTGTTTGTTCTATCGCGTCATTGCGAATGTGATCAATATGATCATCCTAAAAGATAAATAAACCGTAGTTAGAACTAAAAAAAATACTCGTTTCTTAATCTTGTCAACATCTGATGTACTTACGAGTTGCGCATCCCGTTTCTCCTCCTTCTGTTTCGTGTCCCAATATTTCTGTCGGGTTTGCTTTGATTCTTCCCATGACACGAGAAGACGCTTGTGCTGGGCTGGATCTTTTTGTTGGACATAAGGTAGGATGATCGATTTCCATTGAAAGACGGCTTCAGGCATTTTGTCCGAAGAGAAAGCACAGAAATCAAAGAAATCGATAGCATCATACTGTCCAAACGAGCGCTGCTCGATGTAGAGCTCACGTTGAGACCGACTCATTGTGCTAGACATAGTTTTCTCAAAAAAAAAATAATTCAGTACCATATAATGTAATCTGTGACAATAGACGGTAGCCATCTTTTTATTGTAAAGCTGGCACGGTGAATGAAAAAAAAAAAAAAAAAGAAAAAAAAAACTGCATCGTCAGAACGTGTTGAAGCCAGGGATGACGTCCCCAGACCAGTAGCTTTACCGCTTGTGCATCCATCTCACCTAAGGTCAACCAGGGTTCCGAATATGCAAGCGGAAATGGCACGAATAACCAAGACTGGAAAGGGTACTTAATCAGGGCGTCCTCAGGCTCCCCGACCAACCCGGCGGAAGAGCATTGTCCTCATTGCTTGACCCTTCGCATGAGCCAATGCCCCGCGTCACAACACGAATCTGTTCTAGGAACATTGAAGCCAGGGATGACGTCCCCAGACCAGTAGCTTTACCGCTTGTGCATCCATCTCACCCAAGGTCAACCAGGGTTCCGAATATGCAAGCGGCAATGGCACGAGTAACCAAGACTGGAAAGGGTACTTAATCAGGGCGTCCTCAGGCTCCCCGACCAACCCGGCGGAAGAGCATTGTCCTCATTGCTTGACCCTTCGCATGAGTCAATGCCCCGCGTCACAATGATCCCATACGATTTTTTTAAGTTATGAATGATATTTACCTCTCTGAAGGGATTACGTGGACGGAGTCAAGGAAGAGATAGAGGAGAAAGAGATCGAGGAAGAGTCGGATGGCGAGCGAGCGTAGGGTGATGGAGATAATAATATGTATATATTTGAAAGAGCGAGGTAAGAAAGCGAGGTAGGAGAAAGCGAGGTAGGAGAAAGCGAGGTAGGAGAAAGCGAAGATTGCGAGGAGAGGCAATGGGAGTTTATTTGACGGAGTGTAGGGAGATGACAAGCGCGTGATATTTGACAGTCACATGAAGAACAATGGGCGCGTAAATTTCGTCACCAAAGTGAGGAATCGTTGCGCCTTCCGGATGGCCCCATGTAGATTAACGGAGATACCTAAATCATTGCGGGCGACATGTACCTTGGTAGATCACTTGAAATGCCTGCAGGATTGAGCGGAGATAGGATATGCAGCAGCGAAGAAATCATGCTCCACAATGTTTTATTGACGAAGAATAACAACTATTGCCGATTTCATGATAAACTGCAACTCAATCGTCCTGAAAATTAGCACGAAACCTCCACTTCTGAGGTGTAAACAGGGCGTGGTCTCGGAACCTCCTCTGGACAGGCGGCGGGGTGGAAGTCGCTATTGCTCGCGTAATTTTCATCTTCTCATGTTCGACATCAAGGAGCTCCTTGGCGAATCACTGAAGCCACGGTAGAATGCGGTAACGACGGACAAGCGAGACACTCTGGATTATCTATGTGGGAGGGTTGAGCCCAAGGTCAACAGTGTGGTGACGACGACGTCGACTATAGTCAGGGGGATCCAAACGACTTGGACACAGAAGGGAAGGGTAACAAACACGTTCATTTCCTTCTGTCTTTCCTGACCTACTTGTACACAAGGAACCTTCCAGTGAAGAACTCGAAATTCGGAAAAACCGTCAACACATTCATCGACTTCTTGGTAGGGCTCCGACATCTATAGAAAACGAAACGAGCTCAACAAAATAATGCTGTTCACGGCGAGCTCTCTGATGCGGTTCGTCGCTGGACAACTCTCGATGGGACTGAAGAGGATATATAAAAATGGCACCCACGTTTTGTTCGCAAGGATACAAGGGCTATTAACAAGAAGGGGTTGAAATTCTTTCCTACAAATTATATAGCTAACGCTTCTTAACTTTTTTAAAATGGGTCAAGGCTTTGAAGGACAAGGGACGACCAGAGGACCATATCGATATCCGGATTCAGGAAAACATCTCAGCTGCGGAAAACTATATCGCCCTCAACGAGCTGATACCCTGCTGCTGGCAGCTCTCTCCCATCACCTCCTTGCAGCAACCGTTTGTGACATTTTCGGAGCTAGAGCTGGCCCGTTTCTTTTGGAAGCGACCTTTGTTAAAGCAGAGACTGGTCGAGCTGACCCTCTCTGACGAAGACAGCACAGTCCCCACATCTATTAGGGATCTCGAGAACTGGATCAGAGGAAGTGAGCCTGGGGTTATCATCAAGAACTTTATCTCCGAGATTGATCCTGTTGGGCTCTCGAACTGTCAAAAGCGCAAGGCTGGTCATCGCGGTGCCATCAAGCTGCTCTCCTTGGATCAGATTCGGAACCATTTGTAGTTGGTTGAGGAGACAAAGCCAAAGGATTATCACCGTAGCGGCTGCATCTCGCAAGGATCAATACGAACGGACGGGTTCCTGGTCCAGATTATGACTTTCAAGTTGCGCGAGAGACAGGACGCTAGGCGCAAAAGACTGGCCGAGGAGGGTATGCCCCCAAGTCTGACTACAACCGTTGCTGGAGTTGACTACTTCCTTCAGGAGATCCGGGGCGTGATCAAGGGCGAGCAAGATATCAAGGAACTTTGGCCTGGAAAGGACGTGGATAGGATGAAGATTTTGACTTTGGATGGAGGGCAGGCATCTGTTGTTGGCGCGTTCGTGCACCTACCCAATGGCTTGACCGAGACTTACAATGGCAAGGAGAAGGCCGAGGAGGGGTCCAGCATGGACGGAATAATCACCATCAACCAGGAATCGACTAGTCTCGCCAGCCAGGGGTCAGCAACTCTGGATCCAGTGCCCGCATCAGCCTCCACCCTCACATCCATCCAAGCTCCAGCAACGGATTCGCTCGTGACCCCATCGAAACCTGCCTACTATAACTTGGCTGTGAAGCAGAAGGCAGTATACCGGCCTACATTTCGCTTTAGAAGGTGGCTCGAGAACGAGAAGATGACTATCCCACAAGGCGAGGAGGAGGAGTCTATTACTTACATTGCAACCCATCTGCCACTCCACCGAGGACCATGCGCAAGCGTTGTTGAGTATATGAGATAGCTGGGGCGGGTCGAGCAACGGCTGGAATGGCTCTATAAGTGATCGCAGAGTAAAAAGGGAAACGATCATCCAGCACTTTCTTTCGTTCCTATCTCACAACCCTTGGTTCCTGCGCACACTATGAACTTCTTGCCCCTCATAACCACCCATGCTTATCCATGGCGCCATGGGTGAATAAAACACCTCACGGAGAGGAGGAATTAATTATCCAAGGGAGGTGTCAGTTTCCAGATGGATCAAGTGTTCATCAGGAGGGAGAGCGATACAGGAGCACCCATGCTTTGTTTTTCTTTTGCACAATGATCCTAAGCGGTCGCGGATTCAATTACATCGGGGAGAGGCTTTATCAAAAAAAAAAAAAAAAAGCACAGGTCAGAATATTTTTAACGCGTTTGCGCCCTTTTTCTTTCACTCGGTCGTTGGGGTACCCCTGTACTCCCGTAGACCGAACACCCCACGAAACGCGTACAGGGATGAACAACGGTGGTTGATCGGTCAGGGTCCTGCAAGAGAAACGTTAGTCTACAGGACTTGAACAAGAAGGAGGAGAGGATAGCGATATATCATTGTAGTTGTTGTTGCATAAAGGGTGGGACTGATGGGGTTGCCGAAAAACCAAAGAAGAAGAGAATGAGAGGGTAATTGTAAACACGCTTTGATTCAAGCGAAGTACTGTACCAAGTAGCGAAAACTTGGGGGTGGTGATGTATGTGTGCAGTACTTGGGAAATTAGGGGGTACCGATTGTAGATGAGCGATAGGACTAAGATTGATTGAGGGTTGCGTAAAAAAGTACGGTTAGTGGTGTACTTTTTCTCCCTTTAGGGTAATCCCGGATGGTAGCAGAGATGAGGCGGGGCTGGGGATGGAGATGGAGATGGGTTCGAGGGGTGATCATCAAAATCGTGTAAGAGAGCATGAGACCCTCTTGATGCACACTCATTTTGTGAGAGAAGTAGCCAAGCCGGCGATTCAAAAATAAAACAAGGTACTCTTTTTGTGAGAAAGGAGCGGAAGAGTTGCCGATATTGGAGTTATTAGGTCGCGTACTCGTAATGTACCTGCAGGAATAATGTCACACCGATAAACATTTCCTCTGTTCACGATCCACCAAAACAGCCCAAGACTAGACGCGCCTGAGTGAAACGTGGATCTGTGTGCACTGTCATAGTGGAGGAAGAGACAGGCACGAGAAATGGAGTCAGAAGAATGGTGGGAAACAACTATTTTTGGCAGTTCTAGTTTCATGAAGTCGAAGAAAGATGTGGCCTGACCTTGACCCTGGCCCTGATTGCGGTTAAGGATTGGTCGTTTGTAGTCTTTTATTGATAAAGCTGACAACGACAGCAATTGAGCATCGCTCTTCTCTCTCTCCCTCTGTATTTCACTTTAACTTTCGATGCATAGGACATTCACGGCGAGAGGAGGGATGTACAGTTGCAAATGTAAGAAAGAGAAACCATTAGAGCCCTGTTCGGTTGTCAATTAGAGAAAAAATAGGGGGAGAGCGTGGGAGCAATGCACCATGAGTGTATGAAACTGTATCAGTGTGGAGCTTTCACAAAGAAAAATGAATCGTAAGGTGTTAGATTAATTTCGTTGACATGAAAGACGTGGGATTGAAGAAGGGATAGAGGGATGGAGAGGGAGGGAATGACGCCGTGTCGGACACACTCGTCTTGTCTTTAGTTAACAGATGGGGTCGACCCTTGGAGAGAAATGCGGGGAGGGAGGGAGGGATGAAGGAATGGTGGGGTTTTCCCGATGGTAAGCGAGCGAGAGAGGGAGAGAAGAAATGGATATCGGACTAGTGCCGACTAAGGTACGATTGCGCAAGAATGCTAATTGAACGAAATTGCTACCTGGAGCGAACGGCCAAACTCTCCCAGTATAGGCGGTGCTTGAGTATGTGCGAACGGTATTGTCTGCTTTCCCGCCTGCAGACAAGATGACACGATCCCTCTCCTTCCTTCCCTCCAGGGCAGGGGCCGCAATGTTGATTTTTATGTTCCTATAAGCTAACGGCTTATTACCTGTATGCGATTGCACTATGAGAGCGTTCAGGGGTAAAATGGAGAGATTATTTGTTTGCGGTTATGTGGTTGCCAGACAGGTACTCTTTTTTGTGGTAGTCGACAGTATGTGAATTTCTCCATGGCGAACTGTGCGGAAATCTAGGTCATGCGAATGTGAGTGTCTGGATTACCAGGGAGCGAGAGAAGGGTAGGGGTAGAAGAGAAGAAGCGACAGAGAGAGATCGAGGAAAAAAAATTAATTTTCGCTCTCAAATGAAATTTCGTCGAATATGTACAGTGCAGAACTGTACACACACCTTACTTACAACATAGGGGTATCACAATACCAAGAACCAAAAGAGTGTTAATCGCCCACAGTTCTTACTTAAATTTTCGACTACTATCCAACACAAGCAAAGACAAAGAATTGAGCCCTTGCTTCACCATGTCTTTCCCTTTGAAAGAACACGGCGTGAGTAGGGGAGAAGCGTTGAGTTCAGGCAGGGTCGATTTGTTTATTTTCTTAGTGTCAATCGAAGACAAACACAAGGGTGGATGTGGCTGGGCCATTCGTTAAGCTTTGCCTTTTCCTGGTTGCATGATTGGCTGTCCGCATGACGCCCTAATTATTAGAATTTGTTTACCAGGGATTGAACTGTTCACCCTTGGTCAAACCGTTGTTTGTTGATTCCTGGAAAGCAAGGAAAAGAACGAAATTATATTCCTTTATTATAAAACAGGGCATAGATATTGAGATGAGGCGAGTACGCAGCAATACAATTACAAAAACAAGGCAAGGACATGTACGTCCCTGGAAATGAGATGTTGGTGAATAAGAGATCGAACTGGGGCGAGTGTCGGGAATGGGAAATGAGTATGTATATTTGGTAATGAGAACACATTGCCAATGCATTGGATGGACAGAGGAATAGAGGGATAGAGGAAAGACAATGAGTAGAGGAAGGACTCTTCCTTCTCTCTTCAAACTGGGTATCATGTCCATCATGCCCTGTTTTACTTATTGAAGGTGACAACAGCATTGTAAAATAGAATACATATGGACAATTCTCTTTCTATTCCGGGTACTGTTTTGTCGCCATACCTTATTCTTTTTTGTGCTCATGCCAAAAAAAACGGCGCGGCAGAGTGAACCATTAGAAGAACCGACCTCAATTCTTTTGGTTGCTTTTTATATAAAAGGCAGGGATTCCCGCCGGTTGTTTTTGTTTCCTCAGACCCTTCTTCGCCTCTCTCCTCACTTGCAACCTTCTCAACTCCCACTTCCAGCTTTTACAGCAACTCAACCCATCGACACCTTACTCACATAGCCACAACATCCAACTCTTCTCCTTTGAAGCCTTACCTCCCCTCCTTCCTCTTACAAGCTTAAACCAACAAAAATGAAGTACCTTTCCCTCCTCGTTGTCGCCGTCTTGGCCTTCGGCTCGACTGCTGACGCCGGCACTTTCATCTCCAACAGCCACAACAAGGCTAACTCCATCCCTGAAAAGTACATCGTCGTTCTCAAGGACTCCAACGCTGTCAATTCGTTCGAGCCCAAATTCAACCAGCTCTCGCGCCGCATCCAGAACGGCCGCAGCCGTGACGGCAAGGCCCCTAAGGCCCCCAAGATCGGCCGCCGCTTCAAGAACATCCCCGGTTTCACCGTCGAGGGTGACCGTGCTGCCCTTGATGAGCTCCTCAAGCTCGACGAGGTCGATTACATCGAGCAGGACTCGATCGTTTCCATCGTCGGCACCCAGCAGTCGCCCCCCTCCTGGGGTCTCCCCCGTGTCTCCCAGCGCGGTCGTGTCGCCCAGGGTACCTCGTACAAGTATGCCAACACTGCTGGAGCTGGTGTGACCGCCTACGTTGTCGATACCGGTATTAACACCGCCCATGCCGACTTTGGCGGCCGTGCCAAGATGGGCAACAACTTTATCCAGGGCTCGCCCAACACCGATGAGAACGGTCACGGTACCCACGTCGCAGGTACCATCGGAGGAAACTCGTACGGTGTTGCCAAGAAGGTCAACCTCGTCGGTGTCAAGGTTCTCAACCGTCAGGGCTCTGGTTCCACCTCTGGAATTGTCGCAGCTCTTGACTGGATCGTCAGCGTCAACAAGGGCAAGAAGGCCGTCGTCAACATGTCTCTTGGTGGTGGTGCCTCCCGCGCCTTGAACGATGCCGTCGGCCGCCTTTACCGTGCCAACATCCCCGTCATTGTCGCCGCCGGTAACGACGAGAACGTCAACGCCTGCTCTGGTTCCCCCTCCGGTGCCCCCCAGGCCCTGACCGTCGGTGCATCGGATATCAACGATAACATTGCCTCCTTCTCGTCCTTCGGCAAGTGCGTCAAGATCTTTGGCCCCGGTGTCCAGATCACCTCTGCCTGGATTGGATCCAAGACTGCCCGCAACACCATCTCCGGAACCTCGATGGCCACCCCCCACGTTGTCGGTGTCGCCGCTTTGTACATTGGCTCTGGTAAGGCCAAGAACGCTGCCCAGGTCTACACCACCCTCCAGTCGACTGCCACCAAGAACGCCGTCAAGGGCCGTCTCCGTGGTGAGGCCAACCTCTTGGTCTTCAACGGCGGTGGAAAGTAAATCTTCCTTCCCCATTGTATTATTTTATAAAAAGGCGAGTGTTCAGTGTTCACCCCCTTTCTCTTTTGTAACATTTTGCCCTTTAGGCATTCCCACATCCAAAATATCAAAAAATCTTCATGTAGCATAGACTGTTCATGCATCCATTACTCACATACAGAATAAAGCAACATACCACATGTTGTTTCATATACAAAAATACTCCTTGCTTTGGTTGTTTCGATATTGATGCTTGTTTACTTGCTTGTTTAATGGTGAATCCTGGGAGCCTCAAGGAAAGCAGGTGTTGAGCCATGTCTGCTCTGCTTGAGCAATATCATTCCGGAGCCAGACATCGTCTAGTGACTTGTTGACTGTCGGTTCTGGCCAAGCCAACTCCTCCTTCTCCTTCTTCCCCCCTCTGTGATCATGACCCTCTGCCAAGTAACATCTTCCCCCCAATCCCAACTGCCGCGCATATATCTCCAACCTCTCCCCTTCCCCTCCTTCTTCACTACTCTTCCCAGAACCGACAAGGGACCGATTGCCAAACTGAACACATCGCCTTGGAAGGTCCTCAACCCAAATCTCCTTGACAGTCTCCCGCTGCGCATTCAAAGCACCTTCTTCAACACTCGTCCGCGTCTCATACCAGTAAACGCCCCGGAAGGGTCGATCGGCCAACATGAACGGGTACCAGGCCTTGTGGTTGATCCGCATGTCCTCCCAGGGGAGCCCATCGATGTCCCACCATCCTGGGGCCATCTCGTCGCTTGCTTGGAATTCTGTTATCCTTTGGGGGGTGGATTCGGCCATGCTGTTCTGTGGTGGCGTTTGTTGAAGTTGCACAGAATCAGAAGTGGGCGCGGGTGAAGGATGAGGAGCAGAGGCTTGTAAAGAATGCGCCTTGTAAACGATCATAACATCTCGATACGCAGCCTCCCTGTCAACACTCTCGGGATTTGACTCAACAACCCACTGAATGGACCCAATTGGGAATAAAGGCGCCTCCAAAAACGCCTCCTCTGCAAGCTCGCGTACTGCCGATTCTGTGATCGTTTCAAGACCCTTTTCGACTTTGCCACCAAATCCGTTCCATTGCCCCAATAACGGACCGCGTTGTTTCTTTCCGAGGAGGAGCTGTTTGGAGAGTAAATGTTGAGTTGATTAGAGATAAATTGCATTTCACGTTTGTTTGTGGGGGTCGCTTGCACGTTGTTGGAATATAGGGGTACCTGGTTGTGTTGGAGGTCGTGGATAAAGATTAGGGTGAATATTTTTCGTATAGGGAGGAAGGTCAGGTCGAATGCGGAATCCGAAGGATCAGTTGTAGTTGTTGTTGGAGACTTCTTGCCATTGCCATCGCAGGGCCGAGATGGTGATCTCTCCTGGTCCTGGTGTCCTTGCGAAGAGGTCATGAATGAGTTCGTTGACGCGTGAGAGTTCAGGAGAAGTGGGCCGAGAAGGAGTAAAGAGAAGAAAAGTAGGGGGCTCTTTCTCTTCGTTCGTTTTTTTTTCTCATGGTTGAGTCAATCCACCCCTTAACTTTTGGTGCGCAGAGGGCCAGAGGCATCGGTCTGATACATCGACAGCAACACAGTAGACATATGTTTACAGCAACGATAGACACGAAAAGGAGGAAGGTAACAATCAGGCGACAATGAAATGGTGAATGTTCAGAAACAGAAGGAACGTCCTTCCCCTTTTATGTAAAGTGGTTAATGATGGTGGTGATGGTGTTGGTTGAAGATATCGTAGAGGTGAGTGGGTGTATGTTGTCGTGTTGTGCAGTATCGTATGGTTCAATTGTAAGAGTACATTCTGGAATTTAAACGGCCTTGGACTGCTGCTGGATCTTCTGGAGATCCATCTCGAGGCCCCAGACGTGGGACTTGAGCTCGAGGTGCTCAATGTTCAAGCCATCGTAGACCTTCTTGACCTCCGACTTGAGCTCGCTCAACTGTTCTACGGTTGCAGTCTTGCTCCTCAAGGTCTTCAACTCGGCCTCGACCGACTCGATCTTCTTGGCGTAATCGCGGACCTATTTGAAAGGTTCCGTGGCAACATAAGAATATATCGTTGTTAAAAAACGGTGATCCTGAAGACACTTGACCTGCCTTTGATTGAAAGTCCCGTATGCGTATGAAAGAGAGAAAGATACCTTGTTGGTGGAGGCCTGCAAGTCCTCGACGCTGTTCAACAACAAGTTGGAGGCAGTCTGGTATTCCTCCAAGAGGTAGTAGTAACCAGCACCGCCGGCAGCAGTGGCGCCAATCAAGAATCCGAGAATACTATTTCGTGTCAAAAAGGGACGTGGATAGGTCAAACCGTTAGGTACTCGTCTGTAACATCCTGTAGCGATTGCGAGTCGCGAGTGCGTGCTCATTGGCCTTTGTAGTATTGAGTAGAGTAAGGTCTTCTGTGATCTCAATTGATGTCTGCCGCGCCTGAAGTGGCGCATTTCTATGATTCTCAGCCCTTGTTCCTGGTATTGACGAACAAGTGCTCAATCGATCGCCTCCTTTTGTGAGTTATATGTTGTCCAGTTGCGGTGTGCCCAGAATGAGGAAAGAAGCAGGTGTTATAGGAAGTGCACAAGCAAGTCGCCAGGAAGTTCACTTCCACGGCCTTGTGTGTGTTCAAAAGGCACAGTATATTTCCTCTGCCTTCCTGTTCCTGAAACGGTCCCGGCGGCACGTCCTCACAGATCCGTCTCGTACGAATCAAGACATAAATCAGTCGTTCCTGAATTCCGATTCGTGCTTGACATAGGTCCTGTGTGCGATCTCTTGTCCCAAGTTCTTGCTAATAGCTTAGCCTGAGAAGGGGTAAAGTGAGTTGTTACTGATGTGTGTGTGAGTCCGAGATTATTACCCTCCACGGAATCCACCGACGGGGCGCTTGTAGTTAACAACGACAGGAGCAGACTCCTCAGCACGCGCCACGGCAGAGCTGGAGAAGTGGCGACGCGAGGCGATGCGCAAGGTGTTGGCGGCGGCGGCTTGCATTATGAAAGTTAAAGAGGAAGAGTGGGGAGGGAGAGAGGAAGGAGAGAAAAGAAGGGGCGTGAAAGTTGAAAGTAGGGGTATGTGATGGAATGAGTAGGGCTGATGATTCACGAGAAAGACGGGATCGGATCCGTTGGAAACGAACGTGTGGCTTAGCTCTCTCCCATTTTCGCACTTTTTCATATGAACAATTGAATGAGTGCATTGGGTGGATAGAAAATATAGGACAGGAGTGTATTGAAAGCAATTGGTGCTGGTTCTTAGTTTGGTGCCTCTTGGAACATTCTATTCTATGCGGTTATGAGAACCAGCTACTTTTTACTCCCGGGTTAATTGACACCCAAGTTCACACCTTTCGCGGCGGTTGTTCCTTTAGGTATCCCATTGTCCCGAGAATTGCACAAGGCTTCCTGTCATCCTGAGTTGTACATGTTGTATCCCAAAGTAAAAAAGAACAAAAATCCTCCTTGTTTCTGATGGGCCATAGGGGAGGTGGGGGTATCAAATGGTCGCAATGATTGAATGGCAAAGTGCGACACGGGTCCTGCCAGTAAGGTGAGGGAATCAAATCGATGGGTGCCTCCTGTTCTCTCTACTTGGCGCCAGCATCTCCGCGGACGGCATTTGAGTTCATGAGGTTGGCGATGTACTGCTGAAGCATCACGTTCTCGTCCCGCTTCTTGTCGTGCTCCTCGTGCACTGTCGCCACGCGCTTCATAAAGTCTATCAATGGCAAGGATAAGACGTGGTGTGAGTTGGAGGGGTATCTTGTTTTCGTGAGATACATTGAGAGAACAGTGCAGTTGCTGTTGCATTGAACTTACCTCGAAGCCCTTCCTGGAGTTCAAGAATCTTGCTGTAGTAGGAGACAGACAGAAGCGATAAGTAGAAGAGTGAAGAAGAAAGAGAGATGGAAAGATGATGAGTTCGGCTTGGCTTCATAAACAGTGGCGTTGTGAAATGTGAAATGTGGTTGGAAAGAGTAAGAACGTTATATTACGATGCAAGGTCCTCGCTTTCGTCCTTGCCGTGGACCATGGGGAATGAGGTTGAGGCGAGGTGGTTCATGGCAACTGTTTCGTCCATTGTATGAGTCCTTGTCCTTGTAGGCTTGAGTGAGTGGAGTGAGTGAGAAAGAGAAGTGACAGAGAAGGAGAACGAGTTATGACGGTGCTCAGCCACACCCTCTGACCCTTGGCCACCTTCTTTCTTTGTGGTCCGCTCAAAGAAAAAAAAAAAAAAAAAAGTCCACGCAAAATAAAAGTCCACACAAACAAACAACAGCATTTGCTTATTCTCGTCCATTTCTTTTCTGTCTTCTCTTTTCTTTTCCTCTCCACTCGTCATCGATTCCCCTTCCTCCTCCATTGAGTCATCCCCTCCTTATATATTATACCTTTGCAACTCAACAACAAAAAAGGTACAGCGAGCACCACCAACAACAACTCGAGAAACAAAGATTCACAACACAACCTTGTTTAGTGGCGCGTACAGGTGAAACAGCCAATCATACACAATAAGAAAAATAATAACAACAGCGTTAACATCATCACAAACCAACATCACTCCACCCATACTAGATTCACGCACATACGCCTACACAAGGAGAAAAGAGACAATAGAAATGAGTGCGTTGCAACGTTTACAGGAGTTCCGCTTCAAGAAGGCTCAGGAGGTTGCAGCAGCTGGAAGCAAGGCTCCCCTGACCGCCGCCTCTCGCCCTAGCCCCGCCACGACCAGCAGCAACAGCAACAGTAACAGCAATAGCAACAGTAGCAGTAGGAGCATCAGCAAGGAACGCGCGCCTACCAAAAGTGCTCCTCACATCATTCCCGGAACGTCCGATATCGAACTCGACAGTGACAGCGAAAGCGACATAGATCTTCGCAAGGGCGTCAATAAGCTCTCGACCTATTCACCTGCCCGCCAAGCATCGCCCAGGCCTGCCTCAGATCGCCCCATGACATCGACCGGAAGGACCAACAGCGCGCTTTCTGGCTCACAGTCCAGCACGCACGCCAGTCAATCAACCCTTCCTTTCAAAAAATTGATCGGATCCTTCCGTTACACAGGCCAAGACGCCGATCCTTCACCATCCCCATCGGATCTCCTGAGCGACCAGGATCTCAGCAGCCCAGGACTGAGCGATAGCGATAGCGACGAGGACAACAATGTCGCCATTAATGGAGGTCGTCACGGCTATACCGACGGGAGCAACGACAGCAACGGTCAAAGCAAGCCCATCAAGCGACAAATTGTCAGCAGCGACGAGGACGATGTTGTAGAGGTCAAACCCCGGAGACGGCTTGTAAAGAAGGGCGACCTAGATAGGGCTTCGACTGCTACCCCAGATGAACACGTTCCTCAACGGCGACGACTGGTCAAGCGTGCTCTTCTCGACTCGGACTCGGACTCGCATTCGCCTGCCGCTAAGTCATCCAAGCCCATTGATATTCTGTCTGACGACGACGATGACGTGGAGGTAGCAAGCACTCTGGACGAGGCGCTGGCAAAGCTGCAGGACAAGTACGCAGAGGCAGATTTTGATGACTTAAAGTCAGCCCTCGACAAGGCTGACGGCGAATACGCCCTGGCTGATGGCATCCTCGCCAGCAAATTCCACAGGCTGTTTGACTTGGAAGGATCGAGTGGTCAACATTCGGCTCAACGTTCATCACATTCCGGCCAACACTCTCAACAAAACCGACTCGACCGGCTGGCGCACAAGCCATCCTCGTTCAAAGCCGTCCCTTTGCCAGTCAAGTCCGCCCCTGCTCCTGTCAGGAAACAGTCCAGATCACCCAAGAGTGAAGAGATGTCCGATTCAGCCGAAGATTCTTATGACGAGGACGGCGGACGCAACAACTACCAGGAACAGTATCGGAAGGAGGAGCGTGCACTTGCGTTCTTCAACGAGGCGACTAGGGCGGAGTTGCAGGAGCTGACCGGATGTTCCAAGACTCAAGCGAACAGTGTCGTTGCCCTGCGGCCTTTCGACACCTTTGACAACCTCTGCGTGTCTCTTCGCAAGCGAAAGATTGGCGAGAAGATTGTCACCAGCTATCTAACAACCACCGATGCCATTCGTGCGGTCGACACGATGCTAAAGTCTGTTGATCAGGTGCGTGAGGACTTGGTCAAAACCTTAAACGTCTGGTGCGGTGGCGAAAACGGCAAGCTGTTCGAGTCAGGATCAAACAGCAACAGCGTGAAGGTCGACAATGCAGACAAGGCGACTGATGAAGATGAGGGGGACGAACCAGGAATGGAGCTTGTGGACGTCGATGTGGACAAGGCTTCGGCGACCAAGGAAGGCAAGGAGGCCATGAGACATTTCATCCGCAAACAGCCCGGCAACATGGCGCATGGATTCCAGCTCAAGGGATACCAGCTGTTGGGAATCAACTGGCTTGCTCTCCTCTGGCGCAAAAAACTCTCGGGAATCCTTGCAGACGAGGTGAGTGTCAATCAGGCTTGCTTTTGGAACAAATAGTAACTATACCTGCATTGACCCGGCCATGGTTGATATTAACAAATGTCCCTGTTTGTACGTGATAGATGGGCCTGGGAAAGACGGCACAGGTTATTGCGTTCCTGGCGCACTTGTTTGAGAATGGGGAGGACGGTCCGTTCTTGATTGTGGTCCCTACATCGACACTCTCCAACTGGCAGCGCGAGTTTGAAAAGTTCTGCCCCGATCTAGATGTCAGATGCTACTACGGAAGTCAGGCGGAGCGGGAGGAGCTTCGATACGAACTCGACCAGGACTCAACCTACCACGTCATTGTCACCACCTACACTATCGCGACGGCCAACGACGATCGCAAGTTCCTCAACCGGCGCAATTTCAAGGGCATCGTTTTGGACGAGGGTCACATGGTCAAGAACTGCACCAGCGCACGATACAAGCAATTGATGTCGATCAAGTCGCCCTTTCGGTTGTTGCTCACAGGAACGCCTCTGCAGAACAATCTCCAGGAGTTGCTGTCGCTGCTGATCTTTATCATGCCCAAGTTTTTTGCGCAGCACGAGGAGGCCTTAAGGACTATGTTCAAGGTCAAGGCCGGTGTCGGTTCGGAGAAGAGTACGCTGCTGTCTAAGGAGCGTATTATCCGTGCCCGCCATTTGCTTGCGCCGTTTGTGCTGAGGAGGAAAAAGATTCATGTGCTCAAGGATCTCCCGGGGAAGATTGAGCATGTCGTTTATTGTGATCTTGGACAGGGCCAGAGAGAACTCTATGACCAGATCATGAAATCCAGTGTATTCCAGGCTGTTTTGGATGAGCCCTCAGATGGGGAACTGGATGTGACTGAGGGGGCCAGGGTCATGTCGGCTCCCAAGAAGGTGGCGGGGGCCGCGAAAAAACCGGCGTCGTCCGAGTTTGCGAACGTGCTGATGCATATGAGGAAGGCAGCAGATCACCCGATGTTGTTCAGGCAGCGATACAAGGATGCCAAGCTTAAGGAAATGGCCAAAGTCATCACTCGGGAGCTTGAATTTTGCGACTCCAACGTTGACTACATCGAGGAAGACATGTCCGTCATGACTGACTTTGAGCTCCACCGCCTCTGCCGACAGTACAAGGTAAACTCCTCGATTTCTTTATCTCATTGGTGTGACACTTGTTGGGGCGGGCTGCTTATAGTGAACTGATTTCTAATATTTGCTTGTTCCCATTGTGGTGATGCAGAGCGTGAACAAATTTGCGTTGCCAGGAGAACCATGGATGGAGGCGGCTAAAGTACAGGAGTTGCAAAGGTTGCTCCCCAGGCTAATTCAGGAGGAAAACTCGAGGGTGTTGCTCTTTTCGCAGTTCACGATGGTGCTGGATATTCTGGAGCCGATCATGAAAACGATGGGTTACAAATACCTGCGGATGGATGGCCAGTCCAAGTTGGACGAGCGTCAGCCGACGATTGATTCCTTCAACGACGATGAGAGCTACAAGATCTTTTTGCTATCGACCAAGGCTGGAGGATTCGGTATCAACTTGACTGGTGCCAATGTCGTCATTATGTACGATATGGACCATAACCCCCACAACGACAAGCAAGCCGAGGATCGC
Source organism: Linnemannia hyalina (assembly GCA_019671135.1). Taxonomy (NCBI): domain Eukaryota; kingdom Fungi; phylum Mortierellomycota; class Mortierellomycetes; order Mortierellales; family Mortierellaceae; genus Linnemannia; species Linnemannia hyalina. The sequence goes on along the minus strand of JAHRHY010000008.1, from coordinate 171,037 downwards.
GCCCATCGTAAGTTTTCTTACTTGTCTTTGCTCCTCCTTCCTTTTTTTCGTTACCCTTGACACATGTTGCGCTGTACCTGACTATGTTGCAAACCATTACGACAAAAAAATAGGTGTCGGACAGACAAGAGAGGTGCACGTTTACAAGTTGATTGCGCGGAACACGGTCGAGGAGCAGATCTACCAGATGGCGAAACTAAAGTTGAAACTTGACCAACACGTCAGTCAGGACGATGCCTCCGCCGGGGCCTCAGCGGACAATGAGGGCTCAGCCTCTTCGGCCTCTGTTGCTGGAATCTTGAGTCTGGTCAAAAAGACCTGGAAGGCTACGCATAATGGCACCATTGATACTACAACAACAACAACCACTCGCATTTAATTTACATATATTTACTGTAGCTCATTCTTTATTTTATTTTATTTTTTGTAACATGATATTTCGCTTTATTTCTTCATTGGTGGAGAGATGGTAAGAGGGGGGCGTGTTTATTAGGTTATAAGGGGGTTGGAAGTATGTCGGGAAAGATATGATATGTATATTATGCTAGCGATAGTGAAACGTTTTGTTCTTCTTCACAATGGAACAGCTCTGGCTGTTGTTGATGCTCCATAGGGAGAAGCTACCATTAAGGATAATGGCTGTTGTGCACCAGAAAAAGAGGCAGAGTAATTACGCTGATGATGTTGAGGAGTATGGACATGTGCGGATAAAGAGGAAGTGGAAGAGGATGACAGCGTTGGCGCAAAGGGTGCTGGTGGGAGGTTATGGATCGACGATGCCGATGACGAAGACACCCCCGGACTCCGGTGCTGCTGGCGCTGACCATCCGCATGTGTCTGCTGCGTATACGCCGGCAGCGTCGTCGCCGTCGTAGTCCCAGACACTTCTGAGATTCCTGAGGAATCCGAGGATGTGGTGCTCGTCGTCGTCGATGTCGCATTAGCGTCCTCTTTCGCCTTCCTGGCAGCCGCCTGGGCCTCGAGGATGGCTAGGGTTCTGTGTAGGGAGGGTTGGAAGAGTGGGGGGACAGTGCCAGAGTCTTGGACGAGAGGGAGGAATGCGGCCTGTGAGCGGTCTGCGGCTGCTTTTGCGAGTCTTGTCTTCCACAAAAAGTCCGGCATATTGCGCGATACGAAGCGGGCCATCGATGCTTTGAACGTCTATCATGAAAAGTTTATGAGGTTAGGTGTGGTGGCGTGCAGGTTAGTAAATGTAATTAGAGAATATGTAAGGAAAAATGGACGACAGGTTGCTGAAATACAGTTCCGAGAAGGGCAAGAACACTTACCCGAGAGTACATGCTAGCCATGTTACGGGACTGGACGAGAGCTGCGCGGGCGGGGGGCAGACGTTCGTCTACGTATTCCTTAAAGATGACATCAAGGCCGGCGATGGTGTTGGTCTCGAGGACGTTGATCCAGTTGGCTAGTGAGACTGCGTCGTATAACGAGCATAGCGCGCCTTCTCCTCCTGCTGGGTGGAACTATTATGGTTAGAGTTTTGATGCGAGAGTGAGTTAGAATGACGTGGTTGAGGTTGGTTGGGGATATGTACGAGCATTGCTTTTTGTGTGTTTTTACCTTGTGGACAGCTGTATTGTCAAAAGAAGCGTTCAAGTCGAAAGAGGGAAACAGAAAAGAGATATTAGGATATGCAAATAAATGATCACGTAGCCGCACATGCACACACAAGGCCTAACCCTACAGACAAACCAACAAAAACAAAAACAATAACAAAACTGCGTACCATTGCCGAGAAGGACGGTTCGCCCACCGTACCAGCTCTCAAACACCTTCTCCTCCAACGTCACCTTTGCAATCTGATCGCGCGGGGTGTTGACGATCAGATCTGCAAGCGTCAGTTTACCATTCCCGCCGGGAATCGGGAAATGCTGCACCTCTCGACACATGGCCTCTGCGAGTCCCGAGCCCCAGTCTGTGCTTCGGAAACTGTCGTTGAGCTCCGAGGTTTCCTTGTTGAGGTATTGCGTTACACTCCAGCAGACTATATTGTCCTTTCCTGTGAACGTCATCCACTATTGTTAGTGAGTATGGTAGAATGAAAGGGTTGGCGTTAGTCGTGATTGCGACAACTTGAAAAAATCACCATTTAGATGGAGTGTAGGATGATGAGAAAACTTACAGAGTAGGGTTTGTTCTGGGCAACAACGTTATTATAACGACACCCAGGCTCACTCAACTCTGGGAACTGCACCGGATCCAACGGGTACGTCTGCGCTGTCAAATTGACACAATCGAACGTAGCCGGCTTCTGATCCGCCACTGACAACTTCCCCTCCTTCTTCAACCGCTCATAAAGATTCTGTCGCACCGCACTATGGGCTCCATCGGCTCCGACCAGAATATCAGACTCGTGTACGGAGCCGTCGGCACATTTGACTTGCACGCCTCCTTCGCCTTGCACGAAGGAGAGGACGCGTTTCCCGCGGAGGATCTTTGCTGGAGGGATGAGTTCTAGAAGGATTTCGTAGAGTGAACTCCGGGGGATAATGAAGCCCTCTGCGCCACTCCTAATTTATTGGAATTGGACACATGGGGAAAGTAAGGTTAACAACGTGGGTGGGCGAAAGAGCGATGGATGGCGGAGGATGAGTACCAAATCACGCGCTTTCCTTTTTGTTATTGCATTTTAACCAAAGCCCACAGTGATGCACTGAAAAAAAAAATAGAACGCGAAACATGGACCCGTATTAATCGGGAAAACAGGAAAACACAAGATCTTTTCCCAACAAATGCGATAACAAGCGATAGAAGCCAGAAGGAAAATCATTACATGGTCGCAAAGTCGGCAAAGTCGAGGACAAAAAGGGGTTTGCGCTTTTCTGAGAAGAGGTCAATGGAGTTGCAGGTTTTGGATTTCTGCTTGACTTCGTCGTAGATGCCCAGTTGGCGGAGCAGGTTTGCGGCCGCGGGCGACAGGAATAATGCCACTCCTATCGTATGTTGAGTGTTGTGTATATGTTGTATGTTGTATGTTGTATGTTGTATGTTGTATGTTCATGTTGAAAGGATAAATTATTTTTGAATGGTGTATCCAATGAAGAGTACATCGTTTCGTTTCGTTGATTGTCAGGGGGAGGTAAGTGAGTGAGGGAAGGGAAGAAGGGAAGGAAGAAGGAGAGCGATATGGTTATTAAGGAGTTCAGAGAGACAAAGCAATTGAAGACGTTTTGCCTTCGTTGTTGATTGCTTGTTTGCTTGACCAAACATGATTGAGGGTGTTCCTGAATTATTGCAATATAATTGATCAATTGAACAATTTGTGATGAGACAAGTGCGATCGTAGGCAAGTGGTGTCCCGTATCATTGATATCACGACTTTTGCAAGGCGAAACGTGGCGTGAACGTGAACGTGGAGGGGCGTAGCGTGTCGTGTCATGTCGCGAAAACAAATAAAAAAATACTACAAAAGGGCGCTGAATGAGGAGTGCATATTGGGTGGGCGGATAAAGAATCGATTAGACGAAATAGGGCTGTCGTAGTTATCTATCCAGAGCGGTAATTACCATTGGTTTTGGCCTCGGTTAGTCGCTCGAGGATAACATAGGTTACATCGATGTGTTCCAGAAGAGCCGCAAGAGCGAGGCCTCCCAGACCTGCGCCCACAATAATTATCGAAGGTGGCGGATCGACCATAGTGTAGTTTTTTTTTGGGGTGTTAAGTGGTGCTATCGGATGTAGCTTGTGTTTGGTGTCGGCTTATCTTATGGCGCACGTGTGAGATATGGAGGCAATGTGAGGCGTGATGGAAGTAAGGAAGGGTGAAGGAAGGTAGTTAGAGGAGACGTGTGTTTAAGACGAGAGCGTGGTAGGTGGATGGTGAGTGAGAAGAGTGAAGAGAGATATAAGAGTGAAGAGAGATAGAGAGGAGTGAACAGAGAAGCTAGATGAAGCTGGTTGTGCTGCCGTTGTTTTTCGTCAAACTTTTTGGTGCTTCGCTCTTGTTGTTTTGTTTTCTTCTTTGTGTTTAGTATAAACGTCGACGTAAAGCGTAAAGTAAAGGAAGGGAGAGAAGGGAAGGAGGAAAAAGGGAAATCAATGAAAGGAAGGAATGAAGGTGAGAATTGGGCGTCGGAATAAAATAATAAGAGGATAGGGGTGTTGGTATGTGAGTGTGGCGGAACGAGGTTTGCGTACCAAGGCTTAGTAGAAAAAAGAAAGATGAATGAATAAAAAGGAATAGGGATGGGTGACGAGATGAAGGATGGAAGCAAGGGAAGGTGATGAGAGAAGAGAAAGGAAAGAGAGAGAGAAGGAAGTAAAAAAAGAGTTGATGGACATGGTCATCACTTTTCTGTGTTCACACATAGCAACAAAAACACATACAAAGGAGTATTCTTGTGCCATTGAATGGGTACCGCATGCATACCATTGGGCGGACAATTATCGATAATGGGACATGGGATGGGTAGTGTTTGTTGTCGAGACAAAAAAAAACTCCGTCCGGGTGTGTATTACCCATCGCTCATTCAGTCCTCTCTCTCACTCCTTCCTGTCACAAACTCATGGTGTATAAAGTAATGCGCCGTTGTATGTGTCTTTCCTTGGATGTCGTTGTTGTTGTTGCTTATTGCTGTTGTTGCTTGTTACTGTTGTTACTGTTGTTGCCTGTTGTTGTATCTTGTGTACAACCATCCCATCCAAACCTACCTGAGAGCGATTCGCAAATTAGTTCAGAAAAAAGAGAAGAGGAGGGACGAGAGGAGAGTAGAGAGTAGAGAGAGAGAGAGAGAGACAGGGACATGGAAGTGAGAGAGTACACAATATGAGCACAACGATGGAGAACAAGGGACAAAGGGGTACAGTAAACGGAGAGGAAGGGAAGGGGAGGAGGAGTGGTGTTCGTTATTGTTTCTTTTCTAATCCAGCCAGAAACAGAGAGGTACCGATCCATGTCTGCGCGCGAAGTGGACTCTTGCTACTCTCATACACGCTCTCATTCTTACAAGAATGAATGAGAAAAAGAGAGCGAGATCCAATGCTGAAATGAAATCGACACAATTGACAATGGGTGCTAAAACAAAGAACAAACAGGTACCCACCGAGGGGTAAAAACAGGCATGCATTGTAATAATGCGCGCCTGTGAGGTAAAGTTGTGCATGTGCAATGTATGCTTCCTTCCATCCAAGGGTCACTTTTTCATTCTAAATCCAAGGTCCAAGACAAAAACAGAGCGGAAGAATTAGAGACAGGTGCAGACAGAGAGAAGCACGACAGAAGCGGATGAATGGGTGGATTGGATTGGATTGGATTGGATGGGCTAGATGGGTTAGATGGGTTAGATGGGTTGGGTTGAAAGTATGCATTTCGTTTGTTTTTTTCTTCTGACGTTGAGAGCACGAAGGAAAACATTGAACAACACTTGCAACACATACAGTACTGTACAACAAAAAAAAACCCGACATAAACAAACAAGCAAGCAAAACAACGAATAGCAGTGAGCAACCGATCTGGCTGCATGTCCCAAAAAAAAACACTCTCCCTGTCTGTTTCTCATTATTTCTTTCTTTCTTTTTTATGCGATTTTTATGAGCAACAAGAGAAAGACTCTATTCTTTGTTATTACCTGTTTGCATTTGAAGGACGATACACTCGATCGATTAGAAGTAGAAGTTTTTACTGCCGAAAAATGAAGGAGCGTAAAACGAGAGCAAAGTACTCGAGGAGAGAACTCAGGGACATGCCACCGCAATCCGAAACCTGTTTTTAGGCGGTGGGTCAGGGCTGACACCGGGCATTAGAAGGCTTTTCCGTTCTTTCACTTAGGTTCTGTTATGAAATGAAAAGTGAAGGAGGGATTGGATGTCCCAAAAAATAAGGGCGCAGAGGTCAAAGGGCACAACTCTCCACTTTCGATTGCAAAAACGAAACAAAAACGGACAAAGGGGACGGGAAGATGGGGATGGATGCATACACAAACAAAGGGAGGGACTTCTGTGGACGGGTTCAAGTGATAACGTCCGCGTCGGGTTATTTTTACACAAACCCCTCCATCGCATCGCTAGCCCATGCTCATGCCATGCCCCTTTTTTTCTTGGTCCTTCTATCAGTTCCGTTCATCCCTACTTCTCATTCTGCCCATCCGCCTTTGACAGCTTCGAAATATTTTTCTTTTCCACAATACAAAAAACCGCCGTCAATGCGCAAATGCATTCAAAAAGTTCCTGTATTATTTTATTACGTCTTTCGGTTTCTCGTTTGTCAGCAATGAACCAACTGTGCGTTAGATGTTGTGATCATTTTTTTTTGTCTAAACAACGGGTGCTGCAGCCTTGACCTTCGCAGCCTCCTTCTCTCGGAGAATCTTTTGGGTCTTGTGGAGCGAGGGTTGGTGGGCAGACTTGACGGTTCCAATGTCCTTGACCAGGGGCAAGAAACTAACCTGAGGTCTGTTTGCGCTAATTTTTGCGAGTGACATACGCCAGAGCCAGTTGGGGATGTGCTTAATCACGAAGCGCGAGATTGCGGCTTTCAGGTCCTGTTGTATCGTGCATGGAATAAGAAGAGGAAAAGAGAAAATCAGTGGATATGCAGGGTATTGCAGGTTTGCGGCCGGGGGCAGGATAATAAAGGCACGAACAGGGCACAGAGTCAGGGTCTCCGGGTCAGCGCACAAAAACACTAGTTCATTTCGCACAATGGAGAACGAGAGCCTTTGTGTTTTTCCTCCTCATCCCCGCCACTGATATTTTTGGTCGCATCGTGTAACATTACGGAAGCGAGATGACAAGCAAACAAGCATGCAAACCAAGAAAAAAAAAAGAGAGATGGTCTGATGTTGGTTGTGGTTTGAGTTCCACCCCTCTCTCTCTTTTCGCAAAAAAATCTCCCGCATCCTGTTGTCCTTGTTGTTTGTTTGTTTGTGTTTAGCATTGTGTACAGTACCTTGTCGGAGAGATTGGACATATTCCTGGCGTGATCAAAGGCCGCAAGCGCATAGGAGTGTCGTTCACGCCTGTATTCCCGGAAGATGGTCTCCAGTTCTTCGACTGTGGGAGTCGCAGGCAGGACGTTGATCCAGTTGGCCAGTGCGATCGCGTCGTGGAATCCTAACAGTGCGCCCTTTTTTGTTTCAGATAAAAAGAACATAGGGGAGGGAAGGTTATGAATGAGATTCGATCGATTGTTTCGTTGTGTCGTTCCGTTAGTGAAAGTAGAAGAGAATGAACGACTTTGCTCTCTTTTCATGGACAGAGCGGGAATGAGCATCAATCAGATTGAGTGTGAGATTGAGAGGAGGAAAAAGAGAAGAGAGCAGGACCTATATTCTCTATTCTTTTCGGCTCTTACCTGGCCACCAGCAGGATGGACCTATTGTATATAGATGGAATGATGAGGCGTAGTAAGGATAGCGTTAGTGGATGTGCATTCGTTTCTGCGATACATCAAGCACAGTCGTCCTGTCATGCATCGTGTCGTTACCTTGTGACAAGCTAGATACCAGAGCAAAACGTTCAGAAAGAAATATAATGCGGTTAGTCCCGTTTTCGCCACACCTTCACATCTACTAGCAAATCATACAACTACCGCTTCCTACGCGTTCTTTACCATCGCCCATGAGGACAGCACGGCCATGATGCCAGGTATCAAAGATCTTCTCCTCCAACATGACCTTGGTCATCTGGTTCTTGGGCGTCGCATCAATCAAGTCTGCCACGGTTAGGGTGCCATTTCCACCGGGGATCGGAAAATCGCGGAAGTCATTGGCCATGGCCTCGGCAGCTTCTTCGCCCCACCCGAGACGACGCAGGTTCTTGTCCGTTGTTGATGTGGTTCCCTTGCGGAGGTAGTGCATCACCGACCAACACATCACATTGTTGGGCGTCGTGATCGTCATCCACTATTAGTGTTATGGAGCATGAGATGAAGAAGAGAGATCGTAAGGCGGTTACTGTTAGTGCTTTCTCATTGTTGACATATCGCTACCCTCAGTGGATGCACAAAGATACTTACAGAGTAGGGCTTGTCGCGAGAGAGGACATTCCAGAACCGCGACTGCTCATCCTTGAGCATCGGGAACTTTTCAGAATCCACGGGAGAAGTATACCCGGCTACACAAACAACACTGAATGGCAGATCCACCGCATCCGACGCCGGCAATTTGTTCTGAGCCTTCAAATCCTCATACAGTGTCTGACGGACTGTACTGTAAGCCCCGTCAGCTCCGACAATTATGTCGGCGGTGTGGACCGATCCATCTGCGAATGTCACCGTGGCGGGCTTGTCCTTCTCTTGGGTCATCGAAACCACCTTCATTCCCATGTGGCATCTTTCGGATGGGATGGCGTTCAACAGGATCTCGTATAGTTGTGTCCTACCAATGATCCTGCCCTCGCATCCACCCCTAATGCCCACATTGTATAAAAAAGAGTTTGACGTTAAATTTTGAGTTTTTGTCAGGCCGTCCCTCTCGTGTCGTCGATTCATATGTTGAAGAGGAAGGGAGAGAGAGTTCCAATTTGACACTGCTGGGATGTTGGGATGACTTACATCTCGCTGTAAGGTGTAAAGTCAACAACAAACTCTTGCTTGCGGTCCTCGCCAAAGTTCTCGATACTGTTGCAAGGCTTTGACCGTGCGACAAAGTCCTCGTAAATTCCTGCCTGCTTCATGTATCCATACAGATCTGGCCCCAAAAATAGTGCCGAGCCTACAAGTAGAGAAATAAATGCGGAGTGAGTGTCTTGCTTACGTTTTTAAAATAGGAGCGAAGTGTATTGAAAGGACATGCCGTAACAAAAGGAGACGGACCAACGGTTCGGGCAACGGGGGCCTTTTCAAAGATGTCAAAGTGGACACCAGCCTTGTGGAGCAATCCTCCCAACGTCAATCCTACGTAGGAAGAACACGAAGAAAAAAGAGAAGGGTCAGTGGATTTGGGTCCCACAGCGCACAACATAAATAGCAAACAAAAGAAAATTGACACACGGCTCAGGAGGATGAAGGATCCCCTTGCTGCCCATCCCTGTGGTGTTAATTTACCTGCAATACCGGCACCAATGATGATGACACGGGGTTTATCGCTGTTGGTAGTTGTTCCTTGTTGAGGCGAGGCAGTGTCGCCAGGGGTGGTTGTCGAATGAGTCGTCATGATGAGAAGAAAGGATGTCGCTCAAAGTAAGTGTCGAGAAGGAATGAGGAATGTAAAAGAGATGTAAGAAGAGGAGGTGGAACAAGGAAAGAGAGCAATCAAAGAAGACGAGAGGGGTCTAGCTTCATTTCTTTTCCCTTCTCTTGTCTTCCGACATGCAAACAGCAAGAACAAGAGCAACATCAAGGACAATAAGAACAATACTAAACCAGCTCCCAGGGTTTGTGTTCTGTAATACAGAACATGGGTTATACCATTGCACAAGTACTCCGCTGCATTTCGAGTGTGAAAAGTGAGCAAAATGGAAAGGGTTCCTCTTTTCTTTTTTAACTTACCGTTGTGTTTTTGTCAGCTTCTCCTTTCTCCTTGTGTCTGTCGGCTGCATTTGTTTGTAAACAGACATGAACACATGGTCATCTCTGCTCTCTCTACGCCCACGGATCGGGAGGGAAAAGTGTGCAGAGGATTATCGTTTATTTATTGTAAAGAATGTTGTTCAATCCCCACAATCGACCTCACATTCCCAAACAATCTCCTCTTTCTAAGCAGAAGCAGCAGGAGGAGCTTCGTTAGCAGCGGCTTCCGCGGCCTCTCTGGCAGCAGCCTGGTCCTTTATCATCTTGGCCGTCTTGACATAACTGTGTTGGTAAGCCGCTTTGACGGTTCCACTGTCTTCAACGTAGGGTAAGAAGGACGCCTGGGGCCTTTGCGCAGAGGTCTTTTTGAGGAACAGCACCCAGAGCCAGTGGGGCATGTTCTTGGAGATATATCTCGTTATCGTCGCCTTCAAGGCCTATTGTGTGTATGATGTATGGACGGATGACGTAGAAAAAAGAGGTTAGATTAGCAATAAGTAACAAATCAGAAAACAATGAAAGGTGAAGAGGTGTACCTTTTCGGAGACGTTGGACATGTTGCGGCCATGATTATAGGCAGCCTTGGCAAAGGGATAACGCTCCTTCTTGTACTCCTTGAAGATGTACTCGGTGTGCTTGACCCGCTTCGAAGGCAGGACATTGATCCAGTTGGCCAACGCGATCGCATCGTGGAATCCAAGGAGTGCTCCCTAGTAGAACCGTTGGAAAAAAATTAAGCTCGTCAGTGGCCAGTGAATCAATTCAGGAACAAGTGTAAAACAACATGCCAGTTGGTTTCAAAAATTGTGAGACAAGGTGATCATCGTCTGGCGATGGTGATGGGTACAGAGGAAGGAGTTTTGATTCGTACCTGGCCACCTGCTGGATGGATCTAATATTTAGAATGAAAGTCGATTGAAATGGGTTAGTATGCTAGAGTAGAAAGAAACTCTGTCTGGACTGTCTGGTCAATGGCATGGAGCAGCAATCAGTTACCTTGTGAACAGCTAATGGAAAACCATGATAATGAAAACGAACAAGTTGAGAATAGGCGCAAAACAGAAGGAGAGCATATCGGATTAGTACACTACCTCATGACTATCCCGCACAACAAAGTAATATTAAACAAATATGCACACCTCATTTACTATTTACGCCAGCCAACAGGGCTCTCGTTGTCCCCCATTCTCACAGACAGCCCAACTTACCGTCTCCGATCAAGACAGTTCGGCAATGGTACCAAGTATCGAAAACCTTTTCCTCCAACATGACCTTGGTCATCTGGGTCTTGGGTGTGCCATCAATGAGATCGGCCAGCGTCAAGGTCCCATCGCCACCGGGGATAGGGAATTCTCGCACCTCGTCACACATCGATCCAACAGCACCCTCGCCCCAATCGGTTGTGCGGAAGTTGTTGTGGACCTTAGTTGATTCCTTGTCGAGGTACAGGAATACGTTCCAACATGCGACGTTGTTCTGGGTTGTGAAATATGCCCACTTTTGGTAAGAGAGGAACGGATAGGAAGTGGGTCCGTTAGTTGTCTTTTTGTTTAGGCATCGAAATCATTAGTCAATATTTTTCCGCCAATTTAGCTTAGTCTTGAAAACTCTACCGAGTAGGGCTTGTCCGTGCCGATGGTATTATAGAAATGACACTGAGGATCCTTCAGTTCTGTAAACTTTTCAGGATCAAGCGGACCAGAGTGTCCAGCAAGACAGACACAACTGAACGGGAGGTCTTTGGCATCCAAAGCCGGCAAGGTCTTGTCCTTCTTCAACTTTTCATACAGATTCTGCCGGACAGCACTGTAGGCGCCATCTGCTCCGACAAGGATATCTCCCTCGAAATCAGATCCGTTGGCAAAGCGGATATGGACTCCGTTCTCGCCTTGGGTCATTGAGAGCATGCGCATGGGCTTGTGGAGCTTCTCTGGCGGTACCTTGCTCAGGAGGATGTTGTAGATAACCGTACGAGGGATCAACCGGCCTTCATATCCTCCCCTGTTTGTTTGAAACGAGAGAAAAAATGGTTATGCAGAATGCGGATGGTTAGAAATATGGTGTTGCTGCTACATGAGCATGCCCACCCCCTGTTTTTCGAAGGAGGACGTTACATTTCTCGGAGGAGATTAAAGTCGATCTTGAACTGTCGCTCTCGATCCTCACCATAGACATCGATGGAGTGACATGGCTTCGACTGTTCAATGATCTCGTCCGCAATCCCAAGCTGGTGGAAGATACTGAACAGATCTGGGCCAAGATACAGCGCCGATCCTTTACACAGAGGTTTAAAAACAAAAACAAGCGAGTGTTAGAATTACATTTTGGAGATGAAAATATCAAATATTGCCATTGTTTTGGTTTGCTCTCTTTTCATTTTTGGTTTGCTATTGGAACACTCACCAACTGTTCTGGAATCAGCAGACTTTTCAAAAATGTCAAAGGGGACACCAGCCTTGTCAAGCAGCAATGCCAGCGTAAGTCCTAATAAAAAACAGCACAAGCGAGAGGGCAAGAATTGGGTTGCAAGGGGTACACAGGTATTAGAAAAACTGATTTTCTTCAAGGTCTGCTGTTGGCGGTGGTGTGGTCGGTTTTTGTCGTTGTTGAAGGAGAAAAGATAACTACCTGCGATTCCCGCGCCAATGATCAGAACATGTGCTTTTCCGGGGGAGTCGTTGTAGACGGTGCAGTCTGGACCGTAGATCACAATGTCGTTCGTCGATTCTGCTGTTGTCGTTGATGCCATTGTGAAGGTTGGTTGGTAGTTGTGAACGAGAAAAAAACGAGCGAGGGAGGTGAGGGAGAAGGGTTGTCGGAGAGGGAGAAGGGTCGTCGGAGGGGAGGGAGGTATATAGAAGGGAGAGGAGAAGGATGGAGTTTGCTGTCTCAAGAGTTTAGAAGTTAGAGTTGTGAAGAAAGATAAAGTTGATGGAGGAGTGAAGAAAAAAGAAGACTGAGCGAGGGCCGAAGGTTGAAGAAACAAGAAACAAGAAAAAAAAGGTTAGGGAATGCAAAAAGAGAATGAACGAAAAAGATATTCACTCACCGCCGTCACCCATGGGACCCTTCTTCTTCCCACCCTCTTATGTTCGCTTTGAAGTGAATATCCCCCCATCTGTCCATCATGGCTTGTTTGTCCTACCCGCTTTAATGCTCTCTCGTCTTGCATGCATACATAAGACGGTGTAGTTTGGAGAACTGAGGGAAGGATGTAAAAGGGTGGGCGAGACTTGCATTGCTGTATTCAACTCTCACAGTAAAGAAGGATGAGAGTGACATTCGAGGATGGGAACTTAGAAGGCGCATCACCTCGTTTACATGATGGAGTTTTTTTTTGCTCCAGCAAAGTAAAGTACCTACAGAACAAAGTTAGATACGAGCGAATACCTTAGAGAGGGTGCGACGATCCTTCACCAAGGGAGCGGCATTTTAATTAAGCCGGACCTCACTCTGTCTTATATCTTTTCAATTGGCGGTGAAAACGGGAGACAAGGCAGATGCTCTAGGCTTTCCTGTGGATGGAGAGGGGCCATTTAAAAACAAAGAGGTACCGTGGGAGAAGTACATTGCGCCTGCTCGCATTGATTTTCATCTATGTTTTCGTTTTCTTGAACGTCGATCTCTCCTGAGATGCATTCATGGTTTATGCCGCTTTGTTCTTGTTCAATAGTCTATTTTTCCTTTGTATGAAAAACAAGCACACCGTGAGGTGCTCAATGTGGATCTAAGGTATATGTTCCAAGGGATAAGAAAATAACAGAGAACTCCTTCTTTATTCAACTTGGTAGGTGGTAGTGTGTAGTGGATCTGGCGGATGAGAAGGTAACTTGTTAAGCATACTTCTCCAACGACAACAGTGTCGACGCCTCAAGCGCTGCCATTTTCTTCGGATCGTCAAGAACGCATTCATCGGCTCAGCGGCACCAACAACAGCGGTGTCTACTCTGTCTGTCTTCACCTTTCCTGATTTTCCTGATACCGCGTCTTCATCCTCGACTCAAAAGAAGAGGAAGCAACGTCATTCAGAAGCGGGAGAGGGTATCAACCCTCCCGTTCACATGGACCATGTCACCACATAACACATGAACAAACACGCGCCAATTTTTTTTCAGTACCTCTCCGCTCGCTTGTGGAGGAGGGAAAAGTCATTCAGACGTGAGCATTGAGAGGCACAACTCTATCTGGATACTGATGTGCTTATGCCGCATTATTGACTTTTGTTGACATATCTGTGCTACCCCCCTTCCCCTGTCAATTTTTTTCTCTCACATCACTCTTGTTATGATGCAGTTGCCTCAGACAGCTGTGAGAGGAATGAATCTTTTGGTGAATCTTTTTTCTGGTTGATCAGTGAGACAGATAAAGTGGTTAGTGATGGTGCCTTGGACATTTACCAGCTAGAAGCCGTCTTGCTTTCGTCTTTTCTGTACTGTTCTGTTTCTGTAGGTGAGCGTGATGTTTATTGTCATCGTTTATCCGTCTCCACGCGACGTGACTGTATCGTTCGGGGAGGAGACATGTCAAAGGTAATTGCCTGTGTACTTCCCTGCAGTATGATTACTTGTGACTTCATTGGCCACCCGCACACGCCGCCTTTTCTATTTGTCTGTCATGGTTTACTGTACCGTACATTCATCTGGCATGCCGCCTTTTTGTGCTCCAAGGCAATTAGTGAGAAGAGAGAGAGAGAGAGGCAAGATGGGTCAATTGACAGGACCGTGTATATCCTGATTGGCAAATTCGCCCTCGTAATGCACCCACGAACATTGGGCATAAAAGGACATACGGTTCCCTCAAAAAAAAGAAAAAATAACATCCACACAACAGCAATCGACACACTTCTTTCATCTCTTCTCACTTCCGTCACATTTTCTCACAAACACACATCACATAATGACCAAGCAGCAGTCTACCTTTGTAGTCAAGTACCTGACGGGCAACGGACGCGTTGGTAAGCAATCAAGGAGACAGATATCTGAGGCACACAACCCTTGCTCATCTTGAGTGCTATAGCCCATACCTAATGTCACCTTCCGCTTTTGCTCTACGCTTATAGGCATCATCCGTCCAATTCTTCACTTGAAGGAAGCTCAGTACACAAACGAGATTGTCACTTTTGAAGACGTTGCCGCTCACCGCGCCGATTATCCCTTTGGTCACATCCCAATGTTGATCGAGACCAAACCCGACGGCACCAAGTTTGAGCTCGGCGAATCTCTTGCCATCGAGGTACATATGCATTGCAGCAAACTATACTTGGTTACAGTTCACCACCCTCTCACTTCCACTGTAGTCGTAACTCTGTTAGTACCTTTGTCGTAATTGCTCCCAACAATAGCAATACCTTGCAGAAAAGTTCGATCTCCTCGGTGCAACGCCCGAAGAAAACGCCATCCAAAAATCCATCGCCCTCAACATCTACTTTGAGATTTACGCCCACTGTTTCGCGGGCAAGATCCCCATCCAAGAAGCCGTCGCCGATCCCAACTCTGAATTCCTCTCCAAGGCTTTGCCACAGTTCTTGGCATGCCATGAACGGTGGTTGAACAAGAACGGGAACAATGGACATTATTTCGGCGACAAGTTAACTTACCCGGATCTTGTGTTGTTGCATTGGTGCAGGATGATGCAGGGGCTGGGTGTCAAGTTGAATGAGAACAGTCCGGTGAAGAAGTTAGAGAATACCTTGAAGGAGATGGAGGAGTGGAAGGGGATGTATGATACCTTCCACCCCTTTGGCTCCGTTTAGAATCTGCCTTCTCATTTCTCCACACCCTCCTCTTTTTCTCACGCTTCTATGCCTTTTCTTTCATGCATGAAAACAGTAACGATTTTTGTATCTGTTGGAGTGCTTTTCTTACAGAGGACCTTGCACATTAAAGTCGACTGTTTATGGTCTAATACAACAGCAAACGCCCACTTGACCTTCTCTTGTCCCAAATGACCGGTCACGAGCCTGCCCTTGTTCTTCATCACTCTCCCATTGTTGCATCGTTCAACTGTAACATCCTTCAGCAATCTTCATTCTACCTCAACACTATGAATTCACAACCTGAAAGCATTCATCTCAATCCCATTGCACACGAGACGGATGAGGGGGATTTAACAGACGAGGAAGACTGGGCTACTCACCGGCCTGCTGCAAACGCGTGCTCTGCTCATGGTGCTGACTGTGATTGCGGAGTTGGTTCCTCTTCCTCCTCGAGCCATATCCCACATGCTGGCGATCCGTCTACTGCGAAGCAGAAATATCGTGCACCATATAGCAGTACAGTATCGGACATGATTCTCCTCCGTGCTATACAAGAGTTCGAACCTTTGATGGCCACCGCCCGCGGCGACAAGAGTAGGAGATGGAAAGAGGTGGCCAGAGCATGTAGAGCGAGAGAGCAGGAGATGCTGGGCACGGGCGCAGGCCTCTATTGGGCAAGTGCAACCGAGGAAAGCGTGCGCAAGCGATGGATTCGCCTCACTCAGAGGCTGGATAATTCGACGGGGTCCACCGAGGACTTGAGCGAGGTGGAAAAGCTGGTCAAGGAAATCCTGGTTAGACCGGAGGCACGGGCACTAAGCAAGACGCTCCATAAGAACGATAGATGATCAGCGCATGTCGAACTACTTGGTCGGAAAACGTGTGGCAGTTACGTCTATGCGTACCAATCCGAGTGAGAGATTATTGAACAGTACGGCCGGCTCGCCAGACGATGCGTTCGAAGAGGATGCTTCCGTTCCAGCATCGTCACTGAGTCCCCTTTCGTCTACATCGACTTCATCGACATCACCTTTACGTTCTTCTGCCAGCCGTGGCTTTACCTCTTTGCTCAACTCGGATGACGCTGTATCGAAGCTCACGGAGAGGCTCGACAGATACAATGAAGAGATGACAGACTGCTTCAACGCAGGCATTGGTCAGCTTCGAGACTCGTTTCGAGACTCAATCCAACAGTTGGTGGATGCGCAGAAGGAGACAACAGCAAAACAGGAAGACTCGTTTCGAGACTCGCTTCGAGACTCAATCCAACAATTGGTGGATGCGCAGAAGGAGACAACAGCAAAACAGGAATCCTGGATAAAGCAGTTGACTGAAATGAACATTATCCTTGCCAACATCATATCCAACAAACCACAATGATATTACTTTTTTCTAATAACTCTGCTTACTTTTTTTATTGTATGCTTTAGCCAAGGAACATGTTAATCACTATATACATTGGGGTTGAGGTATTCTTCAAGATTTAGGGGGTCAACACCAAATTGAATGGATATGTCATTCCCACCATGAAGAATGTTATAAATGTTTGCAAAAAGGACCCCAAGCCGAAAGTAATGTCCTACTCGCCCGTTGAGGATTCTGAGAGATCGGTACCAGGTGACTTGCTGGCATTGGGTGGAAACGTTATTGATTGCTTGCTCCACGGTACAACGGATTGAGTGCAGACGGGCATTATGTCGTCGCATGGCAGCAGGCATGCTGGGACGCGTTACAAATGGGCGAACCGTGTGCACACCTGCCCCATAAGCCGAGTCACCGAGAATCTTGAGCGGGCGTCCATCAGAAGCCCATGCACATCGTTCGAGCCATGTGGGAAGGGTGAGTCGGCAAAGATAGTTGCATCGTTGCAAGTGCCAGCCTGAGGCTGACTAACGTGAACGATAATACCATCAGGAGTGACGAGAACATGGTATCGCAGAACATGGGTCTTACCATAGCCGCTGTACATGGCCCTCTGCTCATAGGTTGGCCTGCACACTTGACGCGACGTGCCATCGATGAAGCCAAATACATCAAGGCTTGTCATGTCACCGCCATGTCCTTGCAACGATCGCACATCAATCGCGTGGACAAAGGCTTGCAGCCTGTTGGGTGTAAGTCGATCCTGATCCCGGTCGAGAATCCGTGACCAGTGATCGTCCAACCACTCGAGCATGCAGGAAAAGATCCTTGTCAAGGCTCCTCTGTCACGGTGAAAAGTGTTTTGCATCCGGCGATAAACGACAGGACTAGTGGTACGATAGAGCAGGATGCAAAGGCCCTCAATCCCTGTGAAAATGTCGTGGCCGTAGGTTTGCATCATGTCTGGGATCTTCAACAATGTCTGTATCCTCCTCAACTCGGTTTTTGTGAACCGTGTCTCCTCCCTGCATTGCCATTCTGACCACTGATCGAGGGTAAACCGAATCCCTTGCCGAGGTCGCCCCATACGCTCGAGTCGTTCGAGTTGCCGTTGTTGGTATAGTATTATATCCTAAAATACAGCTGCGATGAAGAAGTTCAAGTGGATTCATGATACAGAATAGATGCAATAAGAATAGGGGCGAGCAGAAAAGAAGATGAAGAGTGGAATGGGTACGAAGAAAGTAGAGAGTGGAACGGGTGCGCCAAGCTGGCTTCAAGAGATGTTTGTTGAAAGGTTGAAAGAAAGTTACGTCTGTTTACATCATACTATTTATTTACAGAAGGGCTTATGTTTAAAGTACACCCATATCTGCCCAATTCTCAAGCCACAACGGTAGCGGCCAAAATTCGACTTTTCAATTTATCCATGATTGTAGTTAAAATGGCCTATGCGCGCCTTTTTTTTGTGTTTCTGTGTGAGTCAAGACTCTCTTTCTCCCTCCATCACCAACCAACAGCCCACCAGCCAACAACATCGACCAAGATCAATCTTCCAACTAATCAATAAAACCTCGATTCAGCAATGACGGACAAGTGCGTGAAATGCAGCAAGACGGCAGTGGATGTCGGAGCCCCTCTCAAGGTGTGCTCAAAGTGCAAGTCAGTCCGCTACTGCTCACGCGACTGCCAGAAGGACCACTAGAAAATCCACAAGAAGGTTTGCGCCACCAACGCCAACACCGGCGCCACCTTCACTACTTCTTCCGCCCGCAACGAGGGAGAACCCCTGGAGGTTCTTATCGAGAAACCCTTCCACAGACTGAACGACAGGACCTGGCTTCACAACCGGAGCGAGAAGGACGTCCAGAAGCTCCTGATCGACATCTACCGCCTCCGCATGGACGACATCTTTAAGTTTGACCACATGGTCGAGAACGATTCCCTCTACAGCGGTGCACGCGATGGAACCAATGGGTTCAAGAACTTCCTGTCTTTGGTCGAGGGCAAGGCTGGATTGTTGCCGGCGGATTGGAGTGCTGAAAAGAAGGAGGCTGTTATTGCGTTTGGACAGGCAGAGCCTGAGAAGCTGTTGTTTCACAAGGCGGATAAGGAGACGATCATCAACCGGTATGGCAATGCTCAAATGCCGATGCAGATGCGGTTGTTTGGAGAACAGGTGTATGGACGTGGTGTGGGTGGACAGGCGGGTGCGCCGATTATCCAGTTGCAGATGCAGACAGAGACTGGGGCTTTGTATGGCTCGACCATCAACATCAACCCGTACCGCTAAGGAGGAGGGGCTGACAGGGTGTTGCGTCAACTGAAGCACAACAGTCTTTCAAACATCTGACGATTCTGAAGAGTTCAGTTATCAGTTCTGTGGCTTGCAAAAATAGTAGCGCCAAAATAAATGATTCTTCGTTCTTCTACAGTACTTCTCTTCATTCTTTCACCTTACATTAATCAACCAATTCCACCACGCCACACCATGCCAGACAAGTACCATTGCGACTGTGGATTTGACCACGATCAGGACATCTACTACGGCTTCGATTCTGACGACGACATCACCGACGATGACGATGACGATTACTCCGAGGACAACGACGACGAATCTCACTTCAGCTCAGACTCTGATTCAGAACCCGATGAAGTCGACCTCACTCCTCGTTGCGCGCAGTGCCACAAGACCGCAGACCAGACCAAGGAACTTGTCCTCCGGCGATGCATCCAATGCAAGTCTGCTCATTACTGCACTCACAAATGCCAAAAGACCCATTGGATCCACCACAAGGAGTACTGCGACAGCGTCTGGAAAATGACCGAACTCCTCAAGAGTTCCAACTACCCTCTTGACCTGCATGATGATCTCCAGGAGAACCTGGACCGGTTCAAGTTCGAGTGCAAGTCCTGGCCCGTCGTCAAGACTGGTCCCGGTGAACCCCCTGGTCCAACGCCCCCAGCGACTTCAAAGATTCTCTATATGCGGTCCATGGGCGACAAACCTCCAAAGCGCTCACGGCCTCCTAAGTCGACTGTCGCTGCCGCTGCTGCTACTCCCGCTAAACCAGTTACACCTCTTGCCAAAGTAGCCGCTGCCACAACCACAAAGACTGCTACTCCTGCAACTAAGGTTTCTGCTCCTGCTGCCAAAGCAGCTTCTCCTGCTGTCAAGACTGCAACCCCTGCTCCTGCCAAAGCAGCTGCTTCTACCACGACCAAGGCTACCACTACTTCATCCGCCAAGTCGACCACCCCTACAAAACCAGTGAAACCTGTGACGACTGCGATCAAGCCTGTTACTCCAATTGCCAAAGCTACGGCGACTGCTGTCAAACTGACACCTCCATCAAGCAATGGCAACGTCAAGTTTACAACGCCAACAGCCGAGCCTATCAAACTTGGGAAAGACGCTTCTGGAGCACCCGTCATGACCAATTCGTCAAAGTCGCCGTTGTTTGTCAAGGAACCGGGTCAGGAAGTCATATCGAATGGACTAAAAAAGCATATCGACAAGCCATACCACCGTCTCAGCAGCAAGACTTGGCTTCACGACCGGCCGGAAGAGGATGTCTACAAGCTCTTGATCGATTGCTTCCGGATGCGCCAGCACGACGATTTCACGATGGAGGGACTCAAGGACAAGGACGGTTTGTACGGAGGGGCGAACCACAGTCAGGCCGGGTTCAAACGGTTCTTGGTCAAGGCAGAATCACGACAGGACCTATTGCCGAATTGGTGGTTCATGGGCAAGGCTGCGGCCAATTGTCTGCGCATGGGTGGAGGATTGGGTGCAACTGGCACGGAATGGTCTTCCTTGGCTCGGAAGGTCAACAAGGCAGTTATTATTGATCACTATGCAAATCCGGAGATGCCGATGCAGCTGCGGATGCTGGGCGAGCAGATTTATCAGCGAGGACCTGGGGGACAGTCTGGCGCGCAGATGATCAAGCTGAATATGGAGATGGAGACCGAGGGGATGTATGGTATGACTATCGACATGACCCGCCTCACGCCCAAGTAATTCACCTAGCTACTCTTTTATACCCTTTTTTTTATTTTGTAAATAAAGGAGAGAAGAAGGAGAGGTAGCAAGAGAAAGGAAAAAATAGAAAAAAGAAGCCCAAGAGGGGTGCTGCGTTCAAGTTGAAAAGCGAGGTACATGAAACCGATCGACAGTTGATCGCGATTATTCGTGCTGTGGCCATGCGACTGATTGATTTGAAGAGACCTTCGCCGTGCCACTTGGGTGCCATCCTTTGAACGCCCCGCTCGACTTGTTTTTCAGTGGCCAAGTCAGCCGATAAATAAATGCTTGCGACCACGACTGAGACAACAAAGGTTGGCAGTCACCTTTTTTCATTGGAACCCTAAAAAAACCTTCTTTCCCTTCTTTCCCTTCTTTCCCTTCTTTCCCTTCTTTACAAACCGGCCCTTCCTTGTTGCACACTGGCCTTCCCTTCCCTTCCTTTTCATTCTTATTCTCTCTTCATTCTCTCTTCATTCAACCTAAATTTGTCCTTGCCACACGAACCCACGCACCAGTAACCCACTGATCAAGAAGAAGAACAAGGATGGCACCAACGTCAGTATCGCCAAAGTTCGACAAACTCGGATACTGGTCACCCAACACAGCATCTATTGACTGGTGCGAGAACAACTACACAGTCAGCTACTACATCGCTGAGTTCTGGAACACAACCTCCAGCTTCCTCATCGCCGCCATCGCCGCTGCCGGATACATGAACCTGGCCTCGTATCGTGAGCGACGGATGACCCTGTTGATGCAGATATTTTTTGCGACCGGGGTGGGCTCGGTGCTGTTCCATGGGACGTTGAGGCACAAGATGCAGCTGTTGGATGAGTTGCCGATGCTCTATGCGGCTACTGTGGGGATGTTTATCTGTATCGAGACTCGGTTTGGAAAGCAGGGGCAGTGGTTCCCCATTGCTCTTGGCGTTTGGTTAGGTATGTGCTCCTCTCCAGCAAATCTGAGCATCCTTCTGCTTCGCTTCATGTGCCTCGCTAATACACTAGACTTCCTTCGGTAATACCGCCTATTCATTCTCTTTCTTCCTTTCTTCTCACTTTAATTCAATCCCCACACTCAGTGATGACAACGATCATATTCTCGACAACGTCTGGAACGCTCCAGTCTGTCTCCTTCCAGGCAACCTACTCATCCATGGTCCTTACAGGCCTCTACTTCCTTCGGGGATTTCACCGTCAACAACAACGCATCCGACCCAACCTGGATATCTCAAAACTAATCCACCTCTCGTGCTGGACCATGCTGGCCGCAGTGGTGGTGTGGCTGGTGGATTACAACTTGTGTGTGTTTATTAATGGCGTCAGCCAGGAGTCTGTCTTGAAGTGGAACCTGCAGTTGCATGCGTGGTGGCACTTATTGTCGGCGTATGGTGTCTATGGTGAGTTGGTGCTTGTGATGTATTATCATTATGATATTCGCGGGGAGAGGCCGCATGTTTATATGTGGAAGGGCTTCCTCCCTGCGGTTACACTTCTCCAGCCTGTAGGAAAGAAAGGCGATTAAATTGACGTGTCCATATCCCTTCAATTTTTCGCGCGGGATTTCAAAATAAACGATTGCATAAATACCTTTTCTTCCCCTTCCTCCTTTGACACATTATTACAACCAACGCCCTCGCTAAAACAGAATGGAGTTCCCATCAGTCGGCGCTCATTGCGACGCGAGTTCATGCCAATCCCTTGACTTTCTCCCATTCCAATGCACCTTCTGCCAACACACGTTCTGCTCCTCTCACAGACTGCCCGCAGACCATGCCTGCACCAACTGGTCCATGGAATCACATGCAAACTCGGTCCAAGTCTGTCCACTTTGCGAACAGCTTATTCTCACTCCTAAGCAACACGACTCTGCTACTATCGTAACGTATCCTCATATATTCCACGAAGAGAACACAGTGGCTTCAACTGCAACTACAACTTTGTATTAACCGCACATCACATTGTGTTTTGTCATGAAACAACCATTTAGTTGAAGGAACATATCGAAGCAGGGTGCAGCAACAACCTCCACAACCTCCCAAAAGTCCAATCAATCGCCATCCTCTGCGCCCTCCCGAAATGTAACCGCCGCGACAGAGTCGTCCAAACCTGTTCCGATTGCTCCCAGACCTTTTGTCTTCCACACCGTCACCCGCCTGACCACAACTGCCCCAAGATCGAAGAGCGCAAACTGGCAGTGGAAGCTGAAACTGCTAGACGCCAAGAGATCAAGGATACCATTGCACGGAAACTGACTGGATCTACTGCTGGTGCGACAAAAACAACCGCCACGACGGGATCAATGGTGACGCCGGAGGAGAAGCAGATGCAGGCAAAGGTGAAGGCGGAAGCGGCTAAGGCAGCCATTGCGGAGGCAAAAGCCAAAATCGCCGCCAGGACCTCTTCCACCAAATCAGCCGCTGCAACCACTACAACACCTTCAGCTACTACGACTGGCGCAACTGCAACACTAGCTCCACCAAGGGTCAAGAAGGCTTCTCGTGTCGTCACTGTCATGAAAATCAAGAAAACCGCCATGGTAATTAACTCTCCTTTTGTAATAGTGGCCTTTGTGATCGATAATGGATTGAATTGATTGCGACAGGTACATCAATTGACATGAGCGTAACGCGGTTATGTAACCTAGGGCGAGGATAAGATATCCATCAGTTCAAGGCTATATGTATACATCCGATCACCTGTGTTTCCTCAGCTGGACGACAAGTCTGTCTATGTTGACAAGGTACCGCTTCTATCCTCTTTCTTTACTCATGATCAAAGTACATGCCACCATTTTGTGCCTTTATTAATTGTACTATATTTGCCTACATTTGATGGGATTTACTGTAGACTTGGACTGTGGGCCGGTCAATGGACAAGATTGTCGAATGGCTCAAGATCGCCGTGCCTAAGAACGAACCTTTCGATGCCCAAAAGGTAACACGCCGCACTTTGTCCGTCGTCTTTAAAATCGCCTTAATTATTGTCTCTCAGGCATTAACATTGTTATTCTTTTGATACCGAACTAATGTAGAGGTTCAGCATATTTCACGCGAAGGAGTTGGACGATACGCCGACAATGCTCAACATGCAGGATCGGTTACAGCAGATCACGACCGTCGAGAGTGGCGATGTCTTCTTCCTAGCCCCAGCAGATTGGGCATGGTCTACGTAACAAACAATAAGCGTAATATAGCGGGTTTATTCCGTTTTATAGATATTTACAAATGTCTTGTTTCCTCTCCAATGCTGTTCGCGTGTACTATCTCTACGACTACAGTTCGCCCTTGATGACCAAGACGACGGGAACGTGGTCACTGGCACCATAGCACTCCTCCCGGATGACACTCTCAACAAGCCTCTCCTTGTACATCTGCTGATCCGTCACAAAGTAATCCAACCTCCAACCGATTCCCTTGACACGGCACTGGAACCGATACGAAAAGTACGAATACTGACCCTCGGCTTCTACGCCAGTCCCCTGGATCTCTCGGAAAGTGTCGACCAATTCAACTTCCTCGAGGATCTCTGAGAATCCAGCTCGTTCCTCGGGTGTGAATCCGGCACTGGCAGTGTTGGTCGTTGGGTTCCGCAGATCGATCGGCAAGTGACAGACATTCAGGTCTCCTGTCCAGATAATCTGCTTTCCCTTGGACTTCAGATCCAATAACCAGGCCTTCATGGCCTTATCCCACACCATCCTCTCCTTGAGTCGGACAAGGCCCTGGCCGGCATTGGGGACGTAACATCCAAGGATGAAACAGGTTGGGTACTCGAGTGTCACGATACGACCCTTGGTGCAAGCAGGGTCTGGATGTGTAGGCAAACCTGCGGTGACGGCGATAGGCTTGGTCTTGCAGAACATGGCCACTCCGGCGTAACCCTTCTTTTCTTCAAACCCCCACCAGTTGAAGGGGTAGACCTTGGGGTCGACAAGATTGAGGAGGGGTTGTTGCACCTTGTGTTCCTGGATGCAGATCACATCTGCGTCCTCTGCCGTAATGTACGTTTTGAAGCCCTATTTCAGTGTCAGGGATGCAAACATGCGTTAACATCAAAACACAAAAATATTCTCACGCCTATACAGAAGTCAAGATCCATTGCCTGAGAAAACCGAAAAGTACCTTTTTGAGGGAAGAGTTTAGGCCGGAGACGTTCCAGGAGGTGATTTTGACACAACCGTCGGGGGTCTTGGGGAGGACCAGAGTGCCGGGCATGGTCGTGTTGGTATGCGAGTTGGCGCGAATAGGAACCTTTGGTGCTGACTTTTGCTTCTTCAGCGCAGAAGGAGTAGCCGTTTTGGTAGTAGCAGTAGGGGTCTTCTTTTTTTTCTTGGCAGCTCCACCGGCAAAGTCTCCATCCTCCTTGTCTTCAGAACTGGCGGTGTCTTCTTCCTCGCCAGCTTCGTCGTCGTCATGGATAATGCGCTTGACAGACTTGGTGGGTTTCACGGTAGCAGAAGAAGTGACGGAGACTTTCTCGACTGTGATGTTGGTGTTGGAGGCATCAGGCTTTGCGGTGAGTCTTGAAGACAACCTTGTGGAGGACGCGGTTACTCGCTTTGTGGCCATGTTGTGTGTTGCTGTTCTTGATTGTCGATGAGTTACAGAAGGAGTGGCGAATGAGCAGGCACGTGTGGTGGTGGTAGTTGTGACTTGACGGTGTGGTGTCAAGGGTGTCCTGTGTGTGTGAAGAAGAAGACGAGAGGAAGTGGAAAGGGAAGAAAAAGAAGAAGATGAAGAAGAAGAAGGGACTTTCAGTTGTCGTGTTGTTGGTGCGAAGGACAAGTTTAGTGGCAACAACTGACGAACCAGGGACCGCACAATCATATGTTTTTGAATGGAAGAAAGTGTGTGAGAAAGACATTACATTTTCAAGGCTATTCAAAAAAAAGACAGTCCATCAACTGCTTCAGCCACATTCCATTATCCGTTGGGGAACTGTCTTTCAGGAACGTCGTTGGTTGGCCTCATTCTTTCCTCTTTCACTCTCACTCCTCTAAACCTCATTACCTTTTACATTCTACGTACATTCATATACAATGGACTTGCCAGGAAGAACAGAAAGCACCATCAGCAAGGGCGGAAAGGTCCCCGTCACCGTCTTCACCGGCTTTGTCGGCGTCGGCAAGACCGTAAGCGCACTCTCCTCGTCTTTCGATTATTTTTTTAAATTTCTTATCTCTTGATAACACAACTCGAAATGGAAGGTTAACCGTAGGTTATGTCATGAACCCCAATTGTCCTTGATAGACAATCATTCTGTCGTTGATGAACTCGATGCCCAAGGACTACAAGTTCTGTCTCCTCAAGAACGAATTTGGTGATGTCAAAGGTAAACCAACCTTCCATGAGAACCGCCTCACGGACAAGCAACTTCCTTATGCAGCATTTCACCGAAAAATAGGAAAACGTTACACTAGTGACATGAAACATCGTCCCCAATGCCCGAAACACACCGTCTAATATCTTTCCTCGCTATCTCTTCCTTTTAATTGAAACACTAATAGTCGACTCACAGATCGCAAAGCTCAACAACATCGATGTCCAGGAAATGACCAATGGCTGTCTATGCTGTGTCCTCGTCGGGCAGATGAAGGAGGGACTTTTGGAGCTGAGGGAAAAGTACAACCCCGATCGAATCATCATTGAAACCAGTGGATCCGCCTTTCCAGGTAACACATCACCAACTTACTCCTTGCCTGCTTATCATCTGTAACGCTGTCCGCCGAACAACTCATGTTAACAACACATCGTTATCCTGCTGTCGTAAAATAGGCCCGATTGCGTGGCAGATCAGAGAGTTGGCAGACGAAGGATTTGTTCTGGACTCGATCCTGAATGTGGTCGACTGCAAGAACTTTGAGGGATATGCGGACAACTCCTACACCGCCAAACTGCAAGCCCAGTACACCGATCTCGTCCTCTTAACCAAGCACGAAGGCGTAAGCATCACTTCACTTTGGCCAATTTGCGAATCCTATTATTTTCGATGTAGTTGCGTTCAGTGTGCTAAAAGCTAATACTTTCCTCTAAAACAATAGGTGAGCGAAAGGGACATGGATAGGGTGATTGATCGGGTCAACGATCTCAACACTGACGCCCCCAAGGTCCTCGTCAACATCGACCAACCCGTCTCACCCGAACTGATCTTTGGACTCGACACCAAACTTTTCCAACTCCAAGGACCCACAGGACCCAACAACAAGATCTTCCAGGACGAACTCAACCAAAACGGTGACAAGATCCATCACAGGAACGAACTCGATACCATGGAGATCAAGTGCTATGGACCCAAGACCCGCCATCCGGAAAAGGTGCTGAAATTGACTACGTTTGAAAAGTTTCTGGGAACGCTAAGCAAGGAGGATGTCTATCGACTCAAGGGATTCGTGCGACTTTCAGGAGTTACTGGATCGGCTACTGAGACGACGGTCTGTGTGGTCAACCACGCATTCGGCAAATGGACCATCATCCCTGTCCCCGAAAAGGATAACCTTGAGCCTTCAGCTGAAGAAGATGAACCCCACAAGTGCGACCTCGACCACGACCATTCCGAACATACCCATGCTTGCAAAAAGGAGCGTCCTGCGGATCAGGAGCTGCAGATGCATTTTATCTTGATGGGCGAGCTCTGGGGCATTCAACACAAACTCGTCCACGGAAGTGGCGCCACCTACGACAGCGGCGAGGTCTTGTACGAGTTCAAGACGAGTCGCTCTACTTTTGCCTGGGATATGCCATTACCTGCAAACTATACCGATTTTGTCGCCGAGAGATTGGCTTCCAAGTGATAATATCTATTAATAAAAAAGTGCTTTTTTCACGTATGTTTGGAAAGATGATGCAAGGTTGGCGTGCTTTTATTTGATCCGTCCTTAGTTAGAGGTGAAGCATGCCAACACGAAGAGTGTTGTCAAGGTCACATCCAACAAAGAGACCCTCCAGTTCTTCGTTGAAATCGAGCGATAGGATCCCTTGTTCAGCCAACTTGTGAGATCCAAGTTGCTTTGACAGTGTCTTTTCGTCTCCATGCTCGTACCTAAGATGAAAAACGGCAATAAAGTAGATGTGAGCACAAACTTATGGTGTTTTCCTGTGCACTATCAGCGCCAAAAACGAACTAGAGGCACAACTTACAAGTGCATGTAGCCACCGCCATCCGTGACGGCAAAGACGCCAGGTCGCTGGGGGACATGTCGAACTTGCCAAAGCGTACTGTCATCTCCCGACTGAACTGCCACTACTTCTTCCGTCATTGCTGTTGCATTGGACCCTGCGCTTGTACTCGTCGTAGCCTTGAACTGCCCATCAACCAGATCAAAGACGTGCATCGATCCCTCCAAAGTAGTCGCCACCAATGACGAAAATGGACGCGAGCTGGTTCCCTGATGACGCGGACTCAATTCAACCGAGCAGATCCCGTGCTGAAGGTTGGTCTCAAAGACAGCCTGGCCCACCCGCAGGTCCATGACTCGCAAATCACCATTATCGTATCCTGCCACGACCAACATCTCATCGTCGGCTCCTTGTCCTACTCCCATGTTGACACACCAGACATCATGCCCATCGACTTGTTTCTTTAGCGACGCCATCGTCGACAATGGCTTTTCCAAGGCCGTCCCAGCTCCAGATCCAGCAGCTTTATGATCCTGCCGCATATCCCACAACTTAACCGTCCCATCCCGTCCTCCAGTCACAAACTCTGGTCTTCCCGTCCGTGACCCAACACCATCCATACAATTGACAACATCTTCATGCGCTCGGAACATCCACAAAGGAACCTCTGCCCGCGACAGATCCCAAAGCCCAACACGACCCTCGAAGTCTCCCGTCAACAAATGGGGAAGGGTTGAAGACCGAGGACTGGCTCTGAAAGTGCCCGACTTGAATTGAATCTTTTTCTCGGTCTCTGATTGTAGTACCAAACGCGGTTGTTGTTGTTTTGTTGGTGCTGGTGTTGTTGCGGTGGTGGGTTTCTTGATGGTTGAGAGTGATGAGGGGTTAGAGGTGAGGTTGTAGAGTTGAATGATGCCGAATCCAGAATCGTTGGAGCCGAGGGCACATATCCGTGTGGTGCCAGGCACCCAGAGAGCTTGAAAGGCTGTGAAGGGGATCGGCTTTGAGGCGACCTGCGTCACCTTGACTTTCCTGTCTCCCTCTCTGCTGTTCCTGGGGGATCCTGCTGATGCCATGTAGGGTTATTTCTGTCTGTAGTAGAAAGCCGTTGTGTTCGTGTTGAACGTGAAGTAAGCACACACAGAAAAGCAGAAAAGAGATGATGCAAATGCGATCAAAGCATTTGCTGTCACCTGATGAAAATCGTGGGAGACTTTGATATTCTTTGTCGCGTTCAACTTTCGCGTTCAACTTTCGCGTTCCGTGTTCCGAGTTAAAAGATTGGCATTGCTGAATCACACGTATCGCTGCCGGAGGCCAAGGGCTACACCAGTTAAAAATGCGCGATGAGTGGTTCTTGGGATTCAAGGGGCTGAATGTGGTCAAGGAATGACTGATTACAGCAACAGTGAAAGGGAGGACACCAACAACAGCAATTAGGAGAATGCAAAGTTATCAATAGAGGTTAATAACAGTTCGTACAAGCAACTTCAAGGCTATGTGGACACGACCGAGAAACAAAATGGAATCGTTCAAGAGAAGAGGTTACGATGGCTTGGGTCAGATAGAGTTTTGCAAATTCACCCGTAACTCCTTGCTTGTGCGAATTTTTTGTTGTTTTTTTTCACCTGCTTGATTATTGAGAGCACCCACACGTCACATCACATCCCTGTCATCATGCAGCACACATCTTGATGTCCTTATAAAAGTGTGCTCTTGCTGTTTTTTTTTCTTTGTTTATTGATCCACTTACTTCTCTTGAGAAGTTTAAAAATAATAAGGAAGGAGCTACTAAGGGGGGGGGGGGGGGGGGTCGGCACATGAGGGGAGTCAGGGAGAAAAAGAACGTGAAAATGAAGGAGACGGGCAAGTTCCGTGTTGGTGTTCTCCTTCTTGTTCTGCGGACAGTTGTTGGAATGGTCGGGTTTTTTGACAGGACGAGAGGGAGAGGGAGCACCATCCAACACACCATAAGCAAAAAAAAAAGATTTGGATTGTGAGTGCGTGTACTGTCGACGTGCGTGCTCAGGAAGGGGTACGGTATTGGTTCAATGTCGTAGTTTGTGTGATTCTGTACAAGGGGCACTCCACGGTGACAGTTTTATGGCCATCAGCATGCCATGTAATGTGGATTTCACGCAAGATCTATATTATTATTCTTTGAATAACACGAGTGAACCAAAAAAAGCCTATTCAACTAAGCGAAGGCTCATTGTGGCTTGGCATTCTTTTTAAGATGATACCAGCGAAAAGCAAACCTCTTTCTTTAATTCGTCAACCCATTTTCCAACCACACCGCGGACCAACACACTAAACTACTCCTCCTCCAACTCCACTTGACTTCAACAAGATGGCGAGCACTAGTTCGGGAGTATGTGCAGCTAGCCTGAGCTGATCGTCTCAAACGACGAAATATTCATGAACCTACCGACCATAACTGGAGTGAACGCGTCTAACCTGACCTTCCATTATTTGTATAATAGCTCCCTGGACGAAGGCTTTTTGTCAACTGCTTGGGTCCTACTCGACTGCACCACACCTGACCCACTACTCGCATATCTTTCACAGAATACCGTCAACATTGCAGACAGGATACCTATTTCCAACGATAACGTAAACCAGGCGCTCACATTTTTGCGAAAGCAGGACCTTGGACGGCTGAGCTCCATCCTCAACGCCTCGATAGTGCTCTTCTCCTCGAGAAAGAAAGCCCTCTCCTTCATTCAGCCCAACACTCAGCACTGAATCACAGTACTACATGCAGTTGATCGGATCCGCGGAATTTCCGACTTTTACGCACTTCGATCCAGTCGAGGAGCGCAGTTGGATACAGCACCCACGACCATCAGTGAACTCATGATGAGCAGTGAAGTCACGCCCCCTCCCGTCCTCGCCAGCACTGAGATGGACGTACATCCTTTTGACTTGTCCACCACCACCACCACCACAAACCCCTCGACATTGCCACCTCAACAATGCCTACAACAGCCACCATCTTTCTCGCCTCCACATAGTCCTCTTCAATCGACTTAACTCTGCGAGATATGCAATCCGGTAATTCTTCAGTAAAATTCCGGCCAAACAAAGGTAGGGATCAGAAACCGGGTGTTGGAAAACGACACATTGAAGGCGACGATTGCAGCCACGTATTTAATAGAGTATGGTATGTAGCGCAATACTTGAATTGTTGATATGGATGAGATGCTTTTATGAACTGAGGTACTTATTCTTTTTGTAACTTTAAACTATGGTCGTATCCGTTTGAAACGACTAGTCAGGAAAACGTACGACACCGCCAACAACAAGCGGCTATCAGGCGACCAGACTTGTGCGGATGTGTTGGAAACAGCCAGGACCGAATTGAAACGGACAGAGACAGACAAGGCCAGCACACAAGAATGAGTCTGGAAGCAACCGTCTACATTCTGCGCAAGCAGTTCAATATCGACAATCCAGAGGACATGAGCGGAACATGCCTCACACAACGGTTTCGCACAAGAAGGAACGTCAAAAACAATAGCGTCGATATTGTGAAGGAGAGTCTCATGGAGGTTGTGGATGAGAACTTCGACGGCTTCTGGACCGATGCGAGTTTGAGGACTCGCGCTCCTAGCAAGGACGTTGAGACATCGCTTGAAGGACTATTACAGGAGATTGAGATGGAAGATGCGCAACTTGGGGGAGAGGATGGGGGGTTGCCGGGTGGCTACACGGTGGCATCGGCAAGTACAAGAACGAGCAGGGACAAATCTGGCGGAAAAAAGAGCGATGTCCGGGAGTTAACGGCGACTTTGGCGCAGATAACCCGGCCAGATATGATGGAGCAGCTTCCCACGATGGAGCGCATTCTGCGTTCCAAGCAGGACGCGCTTTCGTATTACATGGATGAAGTCTCCATTGTCATGTTCAAAATGACAGTAGAGGTATGTATCTGTATACTGTACTGATGGATGACATTGTTATTGCACTATTGTGTTGATGTGACGTTATTCTTACATTTTGATGGATCGTTTAAACTTTTAAACCATTAAATCTATCATGGGTTGCTCCACACTGAGAGGCGGTTGTTAGACTTGTCACATTCAACATCCGGGATCCGTACTTTGTCGACCAAGCTGTGGTAGAGGCTGGGGTGATAACGGAGGGAATCCTTAGAGAGGTTGCACTTGGCCAACAGAGCAAGGAGCGGCAAGTGGACAGGATCGGTCTGTTGAACCAGGATTTTATCGAATACGTTGCGGCTTGCCTATATGGTAGGGGCTCCAGGAACATGTCTGTGGGATCTTCATCCAGGGTAAAAGAGATAGGAGCGGGGTCCAAAGCGGGAGAGACGGGATCAGTGCATCCATCATGGGACAAGTGCGTCGCAGCGATGCTACCTTCGGTCAAGAACACCATCGGCGGCAGCTCTTCAGCTTCTCCCAACATCAACCCTGAAGTCCGAACACCAGAGGGTATATTTCTAACAGCAAATACTCTGTACAGGGAATACGCCACGAACGTTACTCAGCTGTGGACAGGATCTTTGTACAAGGATCTCAGAGATCGCGTAATCCAGTATCTGTTGAGACTCTGGCTTCGACCGCAGAAAGAGCAACAGTACAGGGATGTCAAGATTGAGCAGGCCAAGGAGAAGGCTTCTGCCGTTGCTGAGGCCAAAGACCTGTTTGACCAGCTGAATGATTCAATCGAGAGATTGCAGGCAGAGACTTGTGGTGAGAGTAGGATCGTGGCCCTGCTGGGCCTTATTGACCTGCATGATCAAAATCGACCTCACAACAACACCGAGTCAGGAAAGAGCCCCAGGATAAAACAATTTCAAGACGACGAAGATGACGATGACTGTGATGCCACAAATCCATCAAGAGCAACAGCACTCGACTTGGATACCGCTTCCACTCCCTTGTGTGTGTGCTAGGCTATGGGCTCCAGGATGGTGGTGGTGTGGTTAGGTGGTGATGTGGTTAGGTGGTGATGTGGTTATGTGGTGATGTGACTAGGTGGTCATGTGATTAGATGGGGCGATGGTTAGATGATGCTAATGATCTAGGATCACAACAGACGATGATGCTGTGACACCTTGATAAGGGTAAGGCTATCCAGGACAACCAGCAAAGATGTCAAGGTAATAGTTCGACTCAGTGATATGTACATGCGAGAAGCGGCAGTAATGTACATATGCCATACGCTAATTAAGCATTTCTTTTCCTCAATTGTTAGACATCGACGGACCTGCCTCGAGTCACTTGATTCCGCTTCAAGTCGTGACGAGGATACTCCTGGAAGACCCTTACATCACCGGCGAGGTGATGACCGATATGGTCGCCGATATACTCCATGACCCCGAGAAATTTACTGGAGAAGAACTGGATGCCGTCGTACACATCGTGAACCAATTGCGACCTTATACACCCAAGAAATGCAAGATCGGTAACAAGGACCTCTTCCCCAAGCACATCCTGACTGTCGGGCCCTTAGCGTTCATTTGCAACTCGTTCTTACGCGCCGCTGGATATCAAGAATTTACCAGAAACTCTGCTCCACCTATTCGACAGGCAGCCTACACGCCTTACCGCTGAGTCCGATGGGTGTCTATGAGTCCGATGGGTGTCTATGAGACCCTTTGCGCTCAAGGTCCAGACCACTACGACATCTATCGGCCTAACGAATCCTTGATCTCCAACGTCAACTCTGTCAACAAAGACGCAGGTTATGTCCTTGGATCTTTTTTTTTTATATTCCCAAGATCCAGACGCTCTGTAGAAGCCATGGGTTGGAATTTGACAACAGGTATATTCTTTGGTCTTCGTTTGCGTTTTGATTGTATTGGTATTGGTGAACATGACATTTCCTCTCTCGATTACCCGTTCTTTAACATCAACGTACATCAAATTTTAATAGATTTGTGCTGGTGGACAAATATACCGTCAGAATTCAGGGCTGGAGAGATCCGACACCCTTTCAACAGCGCATACGAGGAGCACAAGAAGAAGAAAGAACGTCATGGATCTATCAACTTGGAAGACGAAGTGCAACGACTTGGAATTACTCCAGCGCGTGCAAGGAGGAGTTGACGAAACAAGTGTCAGAGTTAACTGGACTGAAGAAGGAGCCTGAGATACACGAACGTCGACAACGAGCGGCAGACAGGCAACACCGTCATCGAAAATCAGAGGTGGTACTGAGCGAGAATGCTCTGGAAAATCGGATTCAAGAATGCTACGAACAGATAACGAACATGGCGGATGAGGTCAAGTTGCTACAGCTACAAGAGACCGTGACAGTGATGGACAATGAGTTGGAGCAGATGAAGGACTTAAACAAGATCGAGCTGGATGGACTCTATGAGGTGCTGAGGAAGACGAGGATCCCTGTGCGGCGCCTGGGAGGGCCGGTTCTCACTCCCCAACAAAAAAATCGATACCCCCGCAAGGAAATGCTCTTTTACAACTCTTATTCACGATACCGGAGCTCCAACAACGACAGTGACGGTGAATCACAGGATACAGCGCGTCCTAACAGCATCCTCATTTTCGCCAATCCAGCCATGCAGGATTTGGTTGAGGCAACGTCGATCAACACAGATGAACTGAACAAAGCTGACAAAGACAGTCAGATCGGATTAAGTGGGACGGACCGGGGCCTATGCAAGATGTCGGCTACTGTCCCCACAAGATAGAGTACTCTCGTATCTTTGAAAACCGATTCGATGTGTTGACAGGTAAACATTGATCTTTTTATGCATGTTCATTTTTCTGGCAAGTCAAATTAAAAAGGTTCATTATTTGATGTTTACACAAAAAAAAAAGTTCACGGGGTGTTCAGATCCTAACACTTGATGCAGTCAAACCTCCCCTAAAGCATAATCCCCTATAGCATATTCATATGCTATTCCCTCTCCTATTGCATATTTTTTTGGGAAAATAAGGTTTGGGTCCATGATCCTGAATCCCCCCTACTACGTTACATGGGTGTAGCACGCCTTCTTAATAGCATAACCTCTCCTATAGCATACTTTTACTTGCAGCCCAAGGATATGCTATAGGGGAGGTTTGACTGTATGCTCAATCTTCTTGAAACCCATTGCAATTTCGGCATCAGCCTGCTCCCCTCTAGAGTTCTCCGTCATACAACCGAGTCAATTCGACTCAAGGGATGGCGCATGCGAGTCATGCCACCAGCATCATATCGCGATCGTTGGACCAGATGGCCTGACGTATCCGTCGTCTTGTACGCGCCATGGACCACCATACATGATGCCACTGTTTGTCGGCACTGCAGGAATCGGCGTCAACTCGAGGATCAAGAGCCATCTTAAATATGGCGGAAAACGTGTAGTAGAACAACACGCTCGAGCAGGAGCCGTTGTGATGGTTGATGAGAGCATGACATCAAATATCTGTATGTTCTGCTTTCTGGAGATGCGATTGGCGCACGCAACTGTCAACGGCAAGTCGGTCAAGGTTCACGGAGCAGTCGAGTGTATCAATCCCTCCTGTGACTCCTTCAAGGCAGGATACACCTAACGAGCGCGCGACTCTAATGTCAGTGTCAACATTGCCCTGTCAGGATTCTGCCAACTGACCTCGGACGATCGACAATCCATCCCCCCTATTCAGGAAAACCGTGCGACCTCAGGTCGCCCCCCAATCACCACCAACCAGCTTGGGTTCTGGTCCCACTCCCATCCCGTTGACTTTGATTGGAAGCTCAAGCGGACTAGCTTGCTATGATTATGGTGAGTTTTATTTCATGTTTTACGTTCTTGAATTGGGGCGCAATTTTAGATTGATTAGTTCATGGACTAATAATGTCAATTCTGAATGGAATAGACAATATTCTACAGGCCCGTGTTTCTGAACTAAAATATCTCTGTAGGTGATGGCTGTTTAAAAAGTGACCTCTTATTGCACAAGAATGTGGTCACCCTTAACTCGTCATCATATCAGACATACGCGGTCACCGTAACGAATTCTCATTCCATGCACGCTCGTTCGTGTATTTATTTCTTCTTGCCCCTTTTCCTTCTTTTCCTTTTCTCTCTTCTCTGTGCTCATCCTTTACTCCTCTCACTCTCTCTACCACATCGATCCATTCAGTTTATACATCTCTTCTCTTCTTCCTTCCTTCCTTCCTTCCTTCCTTCCTTCTCTCGCACACAAACTCCTCCAACTTTCATGGCGTTCCTCCAGGGAATGCCTTCCACATCTTCCCTTGACATCCTCATCGGATGACCGTTATTGATCTCCCCCAATCCAGAGTGATCTGGACTGTTCCACTTTTTTTTATATAATCCACTTTTCCTTTCCCCTTTTTGAGTCGCTTTCAGCACCCAACTATTCCTTTCTTTTTTTTTTTTTTTTTTTTTATTTTTTCAACACACCTTCCTCCAAGCATCAGAACAACTGATATTTAAAAAACGGCCAACAACCCACTATTTCTGCAGCAGCAGTACCTCCTCTGACGCGTCTCTCTTGCCCACTCCCCCTCCACCTCAAACAAAGCTATCCCCCCCCATAAAAAAACACTTTCGCCTATTTCTGCTCTCCGTAGAGCATTTTTTCGGCTTTGTTTCTCTATTTTTTTTTTTGGCTGTTTTTTTATCTTTTGTGGGCTCGAGAGGATTTATTTTTTGGGCCTTGCCTGCGTCCCCAAGGCCCCCTGTGCAACAGGTGTGATTCTACGATTTACAAGGTTAGACTCTTGTTCATTTCGTACTGCTCTATGATTTGCCCGTACACGACCACGCGTCTCAGCCAGTAGCTTGTTTTAACGACAAGTTCGACTCACCCAATCGTTTTTCTTCTTCTTTCTGATATGTCTCCCACCCCGTGTCCTCTTCCACCCTCCTTTTCACCCCTCCACCCCTCACTTGCCAACCTCTCACATTAATATCCCTCATCACAGACACACCGCCGCCTAACGGTAGATCGGTCTCAAAAGGTCATCTAACCCCCGTCTCCTCGTGCTCGAAAGCGTCCTGTGTCCCCGATTTGGAAGATGTCCCTCTTTGGTCTATCTTCTTTTTTTTTTGGTCCGTCTGGCCCGTTTGTCCGCTTTTTTCGGCTTTCTGGCCCGGCGCCGCGCCTGATGTTCACGTCCTCTCCGTCCGTTATCGTCGCACCGACTCCCGTCTGAACGAGGAGCCCGGTCAGAACGATGAAGGAGGGGAATTGGGAAGGCAACAACTCGAGCTCTCCATGTAGTAGTTCTTTTTTTTGTAGGTTTAGTTCTTTTTTTTTTTGTAGGTCAAATTCTTTTTTTTGTCACCTCCCTACACCTCACAAACCTACTTTTGTTAATCTCTTGTAGTAGCATTTTTTTTTTCCTTTTTTTTTTTTTTTTTTTTTTTTTTTTTTTGGTGGGTGGCACATGCTTTCATGACCACCACAAAAAATAATTCGCCCCCCTTCTTGTGCGAAGGTGACCCACTTATTCTTTTTGAACTACCATTTTCCTACCGACTATTTCTCCATTTCCTTTCCCCTGCCGTCTACACATACAATTATATATCCATAGCTTGACCTTTTTTTTTATGTACTTTGAATGACAAATCAGTTCATATTCATATCATTATTTGCTCATTGCGATGTCTTTTTTTTTCCTTTTCTACATGTAAAATAAGAATGTTGAGGAGTGCAGGGTGGCTGCCATCTCTTTCTTAAACACGTCGTCTATGACGTCAAATCTAAACATTTTTTTTAATGTATTGAGCTTGTGTTTCCATTTTTTTTGAGGGACTTTTACCCTCTTGGGCTTAGAGCTTCTCTTCATTGTATTTTGTTGTACATTGAGTCGACCTTGTATTTCCTACTCCTTTTTTTTCCCTCGGCGCCGGCGCGTGTACTTTCTTCCTACCACCGTGATTCGCGCTGGTTCGATTTTTATTGTGTCCCCTACTGGCATTCGAGTTGGTTTATTTTCCTTCGTTCCAGTTCTCCTTTGAAAATTCTACTTCTAATAAATAATATTTTTTCTTTACAAAATGCAAAGTGCATGGAGTGAGCGTGTGCTCGTCAGACTTGGTATGCATTGGTTGCCAGTTGAAAGATCGACGCGTCTTGTTCATTCACCCCCCCTCAAAAAAAAAAAATTCAATCAATCAATCAAACAAAAAAAAATAGCAAGTGCGGAGTAAAATAATTGTTCTATTGGTTGACAATTCTATGTCAACTGATCTAATAAACGGAGGAATTGGTACACTCGACAGTAAGACGAGGCCCAGCAGCCTCCTGGAGGGACCCAATCGCAAACGAGTACGTGGTTCCCAAAGAAATCACCTTCAACTTCGTCATCGTCGCCACAAACGGCACCAACGCAGCCCGACTCGGAAGGTGCGCTTCCGTCATTCCAAAGTACTTCAAACTACCAGCCAACGGCGTTGGCCTGTACTCCGTCTCGTTGATAACCAGGTCTGGATGGTCATAGTCCGCTGTCGCGAGCGAGAACCCTCCCAAAGTCTGTAGGGTACCATTGTTGATATTCCAGGACGTACCCCTCAACTGTAGTTCCTCCAACCGCGACAATTCTGCAATCACAGAGTAGTCGCGTCCAGTCATCCACACGGGGTCTTCGCCATCCTGAACATCCTGTCCATCCTGTTGATCATCGTTGACATCCACATTCCCACGGCGACGATGCGGGGCCGCAATGTTGGACTCGATATGTAACTTGAGGGTGCGGAGACCAGGACAGTGGCGCAGGCAGCGCAGATCGAAAAAGAAGACGAATCGTCCTTGCAGGTCGAGGTATGACAGGTTCGGGACCGACCAGGTGATCTGCATTCGAGGGTACTCCTCCCGGCGGCTGTATCCGTCCTCGAATCCAGAGAGCTCCTCGATGTTGTCCCGAAAGGCGTCCAGAGCATCCTCCAGCGATGGGATCAAGTCGCGAGGCCCTCCGTACAGTCGGATCTTTGTCAATGGTGGCACTGGAAGAAGCGCGAGAGACGCATCGTCAGACTGGGCAGATGATGAGGGAGGCACTGCCGCTGCTGCTGTCGTTGTTGTGTTGACCACATCGTGACCGACCATCCCCTGATCCTGTGCCTCTGCAAGAGCAGGACTATGGGTGACCTGACCACGACGTCTCCGTAACCGGGCCTCGCTCACATAGTCACCAATAGACCTGTTCAGATCGATCGCCCACCGGAAAGCGTTTGCCCCCTGAGTCGACATCCAGATCTCCTCCAACTGCGAGCACCGCCTCAGATACTCCAGAGGCACCTGAACTGATTCCAATCGCCTCGCAATATTGGTCCTAAAGGACTTGAGTCGCTGTTGCGGAATCTGATCCAGCGCTGGCACACCCGCATTCCATGCCGACAGATCCACCACCTCCAAAGGTTCAATCTTGGACAACAGCTGTGCCGGCGTCCATTCGCCATGTGGACCCCTGATGACGAGCTCCTGGAGGACCGGTGGTGGAAGAGGCTCATTGCTGCTGCCGGTGGTAGTTGTAGGGTTGCTGAAATGATCGACAGGCGATTGACGGAAGAGGCGCTGGTGCTCTTGAATAAATATCAACGGGAAATCGGCCTCGGCCGTCGGATTCTGGTTTGAAGCCCACTCGCCCTGTCCTCGCGCATTCCGCCACGATGTCGAGGTATGAGTCGCCGTAATATCCAACTCCAATCGCCGCAACATCCTCAACGATCCCAGTCCAACCCCTTCCTTCCACGAGATCCCCTGCCCGGGCTCATCAAACAAAACGCATCCTAACTGATGTGCGGTCATCGACAGGGTCTGGATTCGACCTGGAGAATGGCCAAACAGGGCCAGGGCCAAGGTCTTGCTGGCATGGGGCGCCGATCCGTAACTGCTCCGGGAAGGGCTCAAGACTTGAAAGGCTCGGAAAAACTTGGGGATCTGTCCTTGATGGGTGTAATGGAAGAGGTAGTCCGTCGTCAAGGGCGACGGGAGTTCTGGCCAATCTGCAGGGCCCTTGAACAGCACGTCACCAGTCAACGGTGTTACTGGTAGTTCTGACGATGACATCGGATCCGCGTCGCCCTTGAGGGAGGAAGAAGGAGTGACCGAGCAGGCGTAGAGGAGACGTATAAGACGCGCAGTGCGCAGGCTCTTGGAGGCGTCGGACCAGGTCCTGTGGTCGGCAATGAGGCGGAAGGGACTTTTGTAGAGAATGGGAATGATCAGGTTGAAGAGCGTTCGACTGCAGAGCGAAAGCTGATGCAGCGTCGAGGGATCGTCCCAGAGGTACTGGAGGATCATCTCTATGCATTCTGGCGGCAGGGTTGGAGCGGCCTTTGGGGATGTTGTTGCAGCATCCATTCTTAGAGAGAGCGGAGAAGTGGTTGAAGTTGGAGTAGGAGAGTAGGTTTTCAGAAAAGGTTAGGGGAAAACGAAGGACAAGAAGGAAGACGGGAAGACGGGAAGAAGACGAAGGATAAAAAGGAGGAGGGGTTGATAATACACGCGTGTCGCTTGTGTGCCCTTCTCCATGAACAAAACCCCTGTAGTGACGCTTTTGGGATTGTTGATGACTAGGGTTGATGTTAAAAAGATTAACTAATCTTATTATCCGGGACGACAACTCTGAACCTACCTCCCTACACCGAGAAGGGCTATATTCTGCTGGATTGAATTGGACAGACTTGCTTTCAAGTTGACGGAGATCAGGAATATCGTTTCGACCAGGCAGGATGTCACTCCCAAGAGTAACAAAGGAGGGCCATCTCGATTCGCTCTATGGCAGTGAGATCCTGAAGAAGCACAAGTAGAACGCTAAGAAGCCTCGAGCAAAGTTGTATAGATTGATCGCCGATCGTTATTGGCGTGGGTCTTGGGAAGTTTTTCCTCCAATATCAGATTATGAGTCCTTCCAGTCGTACTTTGTTCACAACCAAGTGTTTCCTATTATTATTTTTACTCTTTACTTCCTTATTTTTCTGGCCCGGACTCTTGGCTACATCGTCGTTGGCGTCAATGCCCGACTTGTAGAGAGTTCGTTGACAAAGTTGATCTCCGCCGACTGTATTGTTCAGAGTGTCAAAAGTACATGTACTACGACATCATGGCTGGCCACAACATCTGCAATGCCATTCGAGGACACTTACTCGAGCAACAGCGGCCGCTCTACCTCCGGCCCCGGGACAGTGACGGAAACTATCCCTGGATGCAGGACAAGCGCAGTTCTAGGCCACGCCCCGGAGGGTATGGAAGGCAGAAGGGGGTCAAGTCCATCAAACAAGAGAGTAGCATTAACAAGGTTTATTAAACCCTTTTTATGCATAAGCAAAATACATGGGGTTTCAGGAGGGCGGGCGATTAACTAACTTCGGTGACGTAATTCTCGCGCCCCATTGTCCTGTCTTTTCCTTGTGCTCTTGCATTCCTTTTTTGCTCTTTACATTCCTTCGCTTTCACCCACCAGCGCTTCTTTCTCATCATTGCTCTCTCCTAAAAGTCTATTGCTTGTTTTCAATCTGCTTTCTTTTCATCTAAACCTTTGAACCGTTCTCCACGCCCTGCTCTTTTAACATTCTTGAAGTTATGTAGGAAGCAATCGGCCATTTTTTTGATGACCGATAAGGGTTTAAGAGGGAACAAGAGGGAGGAGTATGTTAAGGATGCGGGCTGGATCATCGTTTTTGATTCCCAATGTGCGATGGGCAGGCAAGCGCCTGCTGCAACAGGTTCCCCTGTCTGGGCCTTGGGTCGGGAAACTTGGTTCGAGGTCTGCTTATGCTCTGCATAGCGACCAAGGCTCTCTTGCGAGACGTGTTTCTCTCCTCTCTTCCTTTCTTACTACCTGAAAGATGAAGTAGATGTTGGCTTTGATTCTCAATGTGTGATTTCCAGGCAAGCGCCTGTTCCCCTAGATGGACCTTCAGCCACACTGTCTCGCGTTTTTTTTGTTGTTCTGTGGAGAGAGAGACTAGCTTTTCTCTCTTTTCATTTATTCGATCATTATCATTAGAGGTTTCAAATCGAGGCGTATTTCGAAATACATCAGCCCTCGAGGAAACGTGGATTTCCTTGACGACGCATTTGGTTACACGCCATCAAATGTCAAAGTTTGAAACCCCCTATTATGTCAACCGAGACCAAGCCTACACCGGCTACAAGGAGCTCATTTTGGGCTCGCATATCAAAACTTCTGTTAAACCCGATGTCTGCAGGATTTCGAGTCATGGAAAGCGAACGAGAGCAACGCCAACTTGTTTTGGCTGGGAGGCAGTCAGACCTGGCCGTGCAGAAAGGCAAAAAGATCGCGAGCACAAATCTAAGCGAGGCGACGGCGTCGGATCTTCCCATCACAATCGAGGAGGCGGTCGGTGTAATTTTATCTGCGAAGGCAGCACCAGCCACCATTCTCCTACCGACGTAGTACTGTATGTACTGTGTTTGCACTCTTAGGATGACGGTTTTCCCAGAGCTCGTTCGCTCAGGTCACCGGCTGCTTCGACTGGAATCCAGATCGACAATTCCGACGCCACAAGCAGCAACGAGGACCCGATCATTGGCGTAACCCAAACGAACAACACGTCGGAACTGGGAGTCCATAAAGCCGCCGACCCCAAGTCCCCATCTAGCACATCAACTGCGCCAGTCATTACTCCCTCCTCGCAATCTACTCTTCCTCTCCCTGCTTGCCCTAGATAGACAAGTTCGAGGCAACGCTCTTTGACAGCGTCAACCCAGACGACGGCGACTTCTTTGTCGACGCATACACCCAGCAACGACCCGAGGTTCTGGTGAGTCCCATACTATACACCCTTCAACGCTCACACCTCAGCGGGTTTGCCCCAGATTCTGATCTTTTGAGGCTCTGTCAAGGTGCTGTCGCCCTGGATCCAAAAGTTTGTCGACCAGGCCAGGAAGGATGGTGTCCATGTTGAGGCGATGGTTAAGCCTGACCGATCGCATTGTTAGTTCATAATTGATCAGTCTCAACCGTTGAGGACCGTAACGTAAGGAGGCCGTCGTCACCATTGCCAAGTTTCTGGGCAAATTCTTGTAAAACGATATCTTTTTGTATGTCTGCGTGTTGATAAATAAACAGTCGAGTAGCGGATAAGCAAAGGGCAATGATACAGCTTTGTTGTTTATTATTGCTCTGCTGTGACGGACACTTTGAGAGAAAAAAAAGCAAACTATGCCGCCGTTAAAGACGTGAGGCTGGCCCTCCTGGAAGTTCGCAGTCGAGCCGCCAAGTCCGCCTTCGATGACAATGTAAGCTCATCCTCCAGCAACTTCTGCGCTTCCTGATCTGTCTCTCCATCCTCGAACACCAGTCGCTTGAACTCCAGAACAATCGCCTCCCGATCAGAGTACTCTTTCTCGTCGTCATTGTGTTGCCAGGACATACCATAGTCAGAGTTCAGCTGCCGGATCGAAGGCCCTCCGTCAATCCCGACCGTCCACTCTGTCAATACGTCCGCAACTGTGGTGACCCTTGGGTTGAGCCGGTGTTTGATGGCTTTGTCGCTTAACTCAAAATCAACCCTGGGTGACGCAAGGTCCATAATCCTGAGGAGCTGAATGTCCTTTGCTAAGATCTGACTCTTTCCAGCCGGAGGTTGTGATGAAGGCGATGTGGGCGGCGGTATGCTAGGCGGTGAGGCAGGTGCAGGTATCGATGAGGCTGTTGACAAAGTCGGTGTCGATGGCGCCACCAATTTCGAGGTCGTCACCGGAATTCTCTTTGCGGCAGCGTCGCGCTCTTCGTCCTTGCCTGTTGGATCCTTGCCTTTGGTTTCAGAGCTGTCAGATGTAGTATGGTCCCCTGAAATATTGGCTCCGCCATCTCTGTTATTGCTAGTGTTGTTTTCTTTGTCACTGTCATCGTCCTTGGCCGCGCCACCTTTCTCCTGCTCGCCTATCTCCTTCTTCCCCTTCGCTTCCTTGCCCTCTTTGCCGATATTCTCCTTGTCCTCTGTCGTACTCATCACAAGTTGCTGGTTCGTGGAGGTGAAGGCGGTTATTGGCGGTAATTGCAGCTGAGGTTGCCGAAGTTTTGTTTTTGGTTTTGCTTGCCGTGGCTGTGATTTCGGTGTTGGTGGTCGCAATGGTTGTTGTGATCGAGTGGATTTCAGTTTTGCATCTCTGATCGTCTCAAGCTCGGCCTCCAAGGACTGTTCATACCAGAGACGGACGACCGGGCGGATGTTGGCCTCCAGGGCCGAAACGGCGATGAAATCTGGGTGACCTGGCAGTCTCCAGCTCTTCCTCATCATCTCCCTGTCCTTAGGCATGACCTCAAGGTCGATGTAGTCCTTGAGCTTTAGCGCCGTCACTCGGTCTTTATCACTGTAGGCCATTCTTTTGCACCAATCCTATATAAAAATATAGTGCCATTAGAGTGGGATCATCCCTCTGGTGAGTTACACAATTAAGAGTTT
Organism: Linnemannia hyalina; assembly: GCA_019671135.1. Classification (NCBI taxonomy): domain Eukaryota; kingdom Fungi; phylum Mortierellomycota; class Mortierellomycetes; order Mortierellales; family Mortierellaceae; genus Linnemannia; species Linnemannia hyalina. The sequence continues at coordinate 126,938 of JAHRHY010000008.1, read as the reverse complement.
ACCATAACGCAAAGCATCATGTAACGATTGTTTACCCTCCAGAGATCCGTGCCATGGTCCTCCATGGCCTTGTGCACATCCGATTCATGTGGAGGTCCTTCTTCTGGTAGGGACTGAGAAGGACGGAGTGGTCCACGTTCGCCATCCGTCTCATCCACCTTTGGCTTTCTCAGTGCCGTCGTCCCCGTCACACCTAGGACCCTCCTTGGGCCATCAGAGATGTGCGAAGGCACCCTCGACAAGGGCCTCTTGCGCGATGGTGCTTGTGTGGCAGGGTTTGGCGTTGATGAGGCGTTAGTCGTTCCCCGGGTCTGGGCTGAGGGACGACGCGCAGGTCTTTCCGGCAGAGTCGACAAAAGATGCTCAGGATAAGGAGGCATTTTAGTCAAATCACGACGGGCAGTAGTGGTAGCGGTGTTGTTGCTGCTGTTGCTGCTGTCGTGAATTTGTCCGTACTCGTCCCGCCTACCCCTGACTATCGACCGGGCGGGCTCAAGACGAGTTTGAAAGTCATCAGTATCGGTTTCCTCGTCATCCCGCGCTACCTCGGTGGCCTCATTCGCCAAGGCTCTGCGTGTCCTGTCTTGAATTCCCACTGTGGCACCTGACCCGCCAAGACGATCTCTTTCCCGTGGCTCATCCTTGTCACTTTCGCTGTCGACAATATCGTCCGGGTGCCTATACGGTTTGGAAAGACGTCGTTTCTTGACGACGCGTTCGCCTGCATCCGCGCTCTTCTTTGTGCTTGTTGTCGTCCTTGCCATTATAACTGGAGAGTCGTAGAGGCTGTCACTGTCGTTGTGGTTGCTGGGGTTTAGTTGGTCCTTCCGTTATTATATATTTTGTTGCTGGTTCATCGTAGATGTCAGCAAGCTGAGTCGTATCAGTTTCGTGTTATTGACTTGACCGGATGATGCAAGACTCTTTGACAATGATGACCGGGTTCCCGTAGTGGTAGTTGTTGTTGTAGGATTGACAGTCTTCTTCGGACTCGCCGTTGAAAGTTGCGGTCTTGCCGTTTTATGTTGAGGAAGGTTCTGTCGGCGATGCGTATGGTGCGCTTGATACGTAGGTATATGTGTTGAGTGATCGTGTATATCCTTGTGGTGGTTTTTGTATTGTTCAGATCACACGCTTCGCCCTTTTCTTTAGAGCCTAACCAAAGGACAAAACATGATTTTGGTTAGTCTTAACAATACAAACTCGGAGATCAACGACAAGCACATAAGCAGACACATCCACAAGTTTTGTGGGTGTGAATTACCCTTTCGGTTTGATTCCAGTGGTTCTAGATCAGCTGCAGGGCAGTGTGTGTGTTGTGGTGGGAGTAGATGCACAGGAAAAGGAGCTGCTGGCTTGTAATGGAAAAGGAATGAACGCGTCTAAGTTTGCAGCAAAATGGTGGTGAAAATAATGTATTGCGACACCCTTAAGTCAACAGACCCTTTGACACAGTTATCACACTATCACACACACAACTCGATCGATATCTACATTCCGCGCGCTTCCTTTGCCATCAGCACCCATTGCAACAACACCCAAACCCTCACGTCGCACCAAAACCCAAAACCCCTAAACCCCTACCTCGCTCAGCCGATCCTTAACAAATGTAAAATAATAACCCAAACTTGCGACCGCTGTCATCAACGAAAAACTGTCTGTGGTAAGTATCGTCATGATATTGTCCATACTGTACGTCCCCAGTACAGCGCTTTCCCGCGTCCTTGCGTCTGTTGATGAACTCAACATGATCCTTGGAGGAGATCCCACCGAAACTATTATCGCCGACGTTGATTGCTACTTGCTGTATACCACTGGCATCAAGTGTGGAATCTGGTAGTGCTGGTAACTTGGAAGTCCACTTGGTAGGGTATGCGACGACCACGCTGATGTAGACATTCTCTGGGTCCAAGGGCAAGCAGTAAGACGCCGACGCCTTACTATGTAGAAAAAATATATCGGTTGTGCAACTTGCGGGACGCTCTTCTTTTTCACTATTTCATTTACCACCATTTCCAGACCTTCATCGCCTTTGCCACCGTTCCCACGCCCTTTAATCCTATCTTTCCCTTGTAAGCTCACACTCTCTTTCATCCTTTTCGCCTTTTTTTCCTCCTCCCATATTCCCTACTTTCCAGCCTTCTTCACCTCATTTTCACTGATACGTCTAATACCATGGCCAAAAATGATATGATCCCGTACTGTCTCGTTGAAGGGCAGTCCGTATCGAACGCCTTCTCCGTCATACCCGAACCTTCGGAAACGGTTTATGATCTGAAGGTGCGCATCAGGACCGAGAATCCTGACACGTTCATCGGAGTTGATGCTAAGGATCTTACCCTCTGGCGTGTTCTCATCCCGGCCGGTAATCTGCACTCTGCCATCACATTTGCTGCCCTTGGGGACGACAAGTCTGAGCTAGACAATCCGAGGAAACTCCTCATCGACCTCTTTCCCAAGAGTCCCGATGACAACACGTACATCTTTGTCCGGGGACCCCCTCGAGGTAATGCGCACACGTTTTGCTCTCTTTCATTGACAACTTGTAGGCAAAATTTGTTCATTGTACTTACCTTGCGTATCCTCATCTTATTGTGCAGACATAGTCCAAGCACCTGTCCTGTCAGGTACCTCATTCGTTTTGTCATTGAATTTTAGCTCCAATGATTACGTGCCGATACCCGAAGAGTGGAGCAATACTGACTGTGTTTCCGCATTCAATTAGATGAGGAATGGCAACAACTTGTAGTACAGATTGAGAACGCCTTCTTCGGACCTAATTCCATCAATTGCACAGGCCTCGTCCAGTTCGTTAAAGGTGATGCGAACATTCCGACAACAGGAGGAACACTGGGCGGTCTACCCTTTGTTCGTCCCCGTGCAGGCGGAGAAACGAACCTGCCCAGTCTCTTGTTTCTAAACCTACCAGAATCGGCTGAGACACAGCGCCCTCCCAGTACTGCCGATAGAGCACTGGAAAAGATTCGCGAGCGAGCGATTCCCCTGTTACCGCTCTTCAGTGTCTCTGGATGTGGGAAAACGAGGACGACGATCGAGATGCTCTCCAAGAACTGGGGCTTCTATTTCAACGGAAGCAGCACAGATTTGGGCTCCCGTGATCTCCTCAGCTTTCTTGGCTTTGTTAAACAAAAGCCACGATACCAAAATCGTGATCCAGAAAGCAACATCCACGTTCACATCCTGGCTCTGGCTCTTGCTCTTACTCGTGTCATAATTTTGCACCACTGTCTCGTCATTGCGGAGCGCGAAGGAACGGCATTTACTTGCAAGCACTGGATGCTGCTGCAAGTTGCTTTCCGCACGATGGGTATCGGAGACCTGTTTGCCACGCTGTTCGCATCGATTGCGAAAGAGATCCACCGTCACTCCGTAGGCATCACGACCATGAGCGCCTTCACTCAAGAACGATTCTCCAGTCTTCACCAACGCCTTCTGAACCTCACCTTCAGTACTCCCTCCCAGCGCTTTGGCTACAAGATCCTTTTGGTAATCGATGAAGCCCAAAATCTCAGCAAAGAGGAATTTGGAACCTTCCCTTCCCAACAAACACCTTCGGAAACTGAGCGACGAGCCGGAGCCGACCTCCCTGATGTCTATAAGCACCCGATCTTCTCCCCTTTGGTTCACGGGTTCAGCCAGATCTCTGAAGATGAGAACCTGTTTTGCGTGATACCTTGTGGGACTGGCCTCAGCATTTTCGATTTGAAATGGCTCGAAGACTCGGCTCCTCTTCCCAAAGGTTATAAAAAGCAGCTTGGGCCATTCACCGATTTCCAAGGCTGGGAATCGCTCGAACAGGTCCAAAACTACCGACTTCTTGTGCGTCGCTCGCTACCCAATGACACGGCCAGAATCATCTTCGACACTCGTGTGCCAGTCGAATCGACACCAGAGCTCTTTGCACGCTTGCGTGGACGTTTTAGACCCATTGTCTCCGCCATCGGTAAGCAAGGTCGAATGTTCATTGTTGTCACAAGTTGGAAAGAGAGGAAAAGAAGAAGCGGAAGATGGTGAAAGCATAAGTTGTGCTGGCTGGTTAATCAATATTTAATGAATTATTCAATATTTAATTAGAGCGTATGATCATGCCCAGCAATGACGAGATCGATTGGAGACAGGCGATTAAGGAAACGGAGGATACTTTGTCATCAACGGAGACCGAGTATTACGGCAAAGGAAACATCGCCTTCGACATATCGCAAATGGTTCGCAGAGTTCACAATTTCGAGTCGCGGTACTCAAACTATCAAAACATACGAACCATCCTCCAGGACTTTGTGTTGCAGCACTTCCTGCACGGGCGCCCTTTACTTCTCAATAGGGAGGAGGCAATACTGGTGGAAGCTTCTGTCGGGAGGATCCTTAATTTCGGCAAACACGCGGTGACGGTCCTCGATGAACCCTTTGCACTGCGCGCTGCCGTGAACTACTTCCGTCAACATGACCAAAAATTTCACAGCGCGATCTGTGCGTTGTCCGGTTCGGGATCGAAACCGTCAGTGCATGGACACCAATGGAAACAGGCAGTTTTGCCTAGCCTGGCACACGTTTTCCACGACAGAATCCTTTCTAACACAAGTCTGATTTCGAAGGGGGTGAAGTCCTACGACCCCATTCTGGATGTCAAGGCCAAAATTGCTGGATTCGTCAACCACCTCACCCTGGGGATCGACGTTAAAACAATGTCACTGGATGCGTTTCTGGATGCTCATGTCCACCATGGTTCATGCAAGGATGGGAAGCCAGTTCCGCCGTTTTACCAACCTGCTGAGACGACGTCAGGACCCGATGTTGCGTTTGTTCTTCGTTTTGACAACTGTGGCTACTGTCCCGTTTTCGTCCAATTGAAGATGCGGCACGAAGTGAAAAAAATAGAAGCCCAGAAAGCGTTTTCTACGGTCAAGGATGGCGAGGTCCAAGGTCATTTCCAAGAGGCGATGCTTCAGAGGTATTGTACCGGCTATCCTAAGCAGTACCTTGGCGTTGTTATTGCTTATCCGGCCGAGCTTGGAGGCGTCGAGGGCACATTTCTGGAGGTCAGACGAAGCGAGCGAATCCGGTCCGCCCAAGGAGACAAACCTCAGTGCATTTCACTGAGGATTGACATGAGCAACATACACGGCCTCTTCCCCCAAAACCATATGGAGGCACTGGATTTGCTTAAGGGAATCAAGCGAGAGTTGGACCAGGTCGACGGAGGCCAAGGCAGCGATGATCAAAATGACGAACCTGCGACAAAGCGTCGTCGGTGCGAGGATGAAGACAAAGACTCCCGCGTGGACTCTGACTAGGTTGCTCTTGTCTTGCAGCTTGCTCTACGATATTTCCAGTTTTACAGGTGTGCCCCATTCTCCATTCCTCCCTATCCTTTTCCATGCAATGGAGTTAGCGAAAAGAATAAATGTCGCGAGCAACGTCTCTATTCTCCTTTCTCTTTCCATTCTCCACAATCATCTCTGACCTTAAATAAGAATACTCTAGAATGTGATCTTATTTTTTATCGCCATCCGCCAAGATCTAGGGCTTCTGGCGGAGCCGCCACTTTTCCTTTTCCTTCACGTTGACGAATTCCAGAAGATCTTTAACCATCGCTGGGAAGAAACCCCGAAAGGCCAAAGGCCATCCGCCTGCGCGGCTACCTGAGACTACAATCCGCCTGGCAGGAGACAAGACAGGGTGGCACACAAAGGAAGGTCTCAACCTGTTCCAGGATATGATGCGCACCCTAGGAGATCTCATGAGCGGCACGATCAAGACTCATATGATCCAGACCTTTCTCTCGGGAACAACTCGGCAGGAGTGACTATGGCAGCACAACTGACCCTTTACTCCTTCATGCTCCTCAGCTCTCCAACATTATCCCTGGGAGCATTCTACGACGCCATGAGCCATTTCACCACGCTCGCCAATATCCGTTATGCGAGCAGATGCCAAAGATGGCGTTTCTTTACTTACTATCGGCCACCGGCGGTCTTCCATGAGTACTAAAGCTTTTATTTGAAAAGTTTTTCGAATATCGACTTGAGAAATAAACCACTATTCCAAATACGCTGCTTGACATCAACATGAACACGGAACTAACTTTCAGGAAAGTAGCAAACATTCTCAACGACTATTAATCTATCACCGTCTTTGTCAGTACACATCAGGAGCTTGTTCATGCGCTTGTTCGTCTCTACATTTTTTAGCAACCGTCTCCGTGCACGCTCGCCCCATCCAATCACTTCCCGGAACTCACCTTGGATGTCCTAGAACGCGATACACATATGATTCTGGAAGAGAGCGATGAAGCCCACGGAAAGGTGTTGGTCCGAACCCTCTTCTTCCTCCACCTCTATAACGTAACCATCGATGAAGTCTGGAATTGCCTTGGATCTGCATTCTTGTACGACTGGGTGGAGGACCGTGAATGGAGATTCTTCCAAGGCATGGTCGCCGAGTACGAGGCGCTCCGCACGAACCTTCTTATCAATAATGGCTGCTAGGCAGCGGCTCTCGGGGATATCTATCGAGGAGCCATTGTTCGAGCAGAGACTTTGGGCCGTATTGTCAAGCTCAAGAAACGATTGGTTGTCACGGCAGCGCATCGATTTCTAAGGTCGGGAGGAATGACGGTCGACGAACAAGAACAAGGCTAGAGGTGTGGCATTTTGATCAAGAATGCAGCTGGTGCGCTGTTCGGAGATGTATGCGTTTATCGTGAGAAAGCAGACGGCAACGACGACAAACCCCTTTGTGCGCTACAGCAATGAAGCTGAGGAGTCTACTCTCAGCCGCGACTATCCAGAGCGAGCACGCCAAAAACACAAGGACGATCGAGAAGATACCACACGGATCGATCTTGGAGCAGGAGGGAATCAAACGAGCGCGCGCCGTCACTGTCCTTATAACCACCGCGAATATAACGGATGACGCACTTCAGCAGCTCAAACAGGTCGTTTTCCGACAGCTGTCTCTTGATCTACCGACGAACTTTCACCACATTCTTCGGCGACGCATTCGGCATAACAATAGCCCTCGCAACTTCAAACCGATTTCAATTGGAATGTCGCGACTTGGGAGACTCTGAGAAAGAAGCACAAGCTTGAAGACAAAAGAAGTGGACCAAATCGTCGAGAATATGCCCCACCGTATCAATTAGAATCAATCGAGCTCTCGATCAGCACCCAGCTGTACACCATCTTTTGTGTCGATGGAGAAGACGTGTTGCTCTTCTGTGAGAGCACAGAGACCCTCGCCGATGCCCTCAAGGCCTCCAACAAGGGCCAACAAAGTACGGACATTATTTTCCATGCCTTGCCAGGCGATGGTCAGGAAAAAGTATTGAGCTACTTCGGTGGATCTCGGCTCAACATACCCTCCTACACCGGCCTTCTCGACTTTATCAAGGCCGTCCCCCCATCCGCAAAGGTGACACGCCTAACGGATCCAAGTGATACGCTGGCCACTATGGTCCCAAACACCAACTCAACGTTGAGGCGGCGGCCTCCGTGACGCTCTAGGGTGTGATTCTCATTAGAGAGCACTTCCTTTCCTTTTTACTTAGCGATATGGCCTAACCACGCTCCTGTCCATGCTTAGGCTTATGAAGCTGCTCATGTACAGGGAAGGAATAAACAGCATCTTTCTCACTCGTTAACTTTCATCTTAATACAAAATAGTACAATTATTAGTTTCACCTCCACGGAATAACCCTATGATCATGTTCACCACCATTGGCTACGCGCTTGGTATTGGCGGCGGCAGAATCTATCACAAAAGTGATTAAAAAAGAGATACAAGAAACGAGATAAATGTGACATTGTAACAGAGGCACAGCACAGTACAGGGGGATAGAAAGTGTGCGAGCAGTGTGTTTGTGTAGGCATGCATTCTGTTAGGTTATTGTGTTCTCTGGTGGGTTGTGAGGGGCCACGCACGAATCTCGTACCGTCTTTTCACCTCACGGATATGGAGATGCATTGCACTGCATTGGAATGTTACGTTTCTACTAGACAAAGAGGAAGGATACATTCTCTCCTTTACCCATCGAACAGGTAACGATTATTCACTTTTCAGCTCCTGTGTTACACACACCCTCGGAAGAAATACAAAAGAGAGAGATCTCGCAGGTGTGGCGTCAGAGTGTTATATGTATGTAAAGAAAAGAAGAGAAACGAAGTAGAGGAGTTGCAAGGAAAGAAAATAAGCAGTAGCGATCGATGAGAACAACAACGATGAAGAGGACGAGGAGGTATGAAAAAGAACAGCAGTGAAATAGGCGTGGAAGTGAGAAAGTGGGATGCAATTACGCTGGAGGGGGTGAAAAAAGCGGGGGAGTGGTGCTAACGCAGAGCTGTAGGAGAAGCAGAACAAAGGGAAAGGCGATGGAGAGAAAAGAATAGCATATTGAGCTCTGCAGCAAAAGAGTATACTATAGGAGGGGTACGACTGTAGTACTTCAAAAAAGGCATCCGGTTTATTATTACAAAAGCAGCGGTTGTGTGCATTCATCTCGTCTCCCTCTCAAGTTGCTGCTTATGCTTCTCCAAACGTGCGGTCTCCTGCAGCAACAGACTGACCCGATCCTGCAATATCTTCTCCAACAACGATGCCGACGACAGCAAAGGCGATACCTCCTTGCCATCTCCATCCACATGCGCATCGTCACAACCACTATTCAACAGTAACAGCTCCTGTCGCTCCCTTCTCAACTGTTCAACTTCCTCCCTCAGAGCCACCTTCTCGTCAATCAGTCGCGCCTTCTCGGACTGCAAATCCTCGACCTCGATCTCGGCACGTGCCTTGCGTTTGTAGAGCTGCTCGATCTGGTTCTGGTGCAACTCGAGTTGCATCTGCATCTGCAAGGATGTCATCATACTGCCTCCGTTATCATGGTCATGGTAGAAGCAGTTGTTGCTGTTGTTGTGGAGATCGCCGACCGTCATCGTAGGTGTTCTCACAACGGGGCTTGAAGGCGCAGATGAGAAAGACTTTCGAGAGGTTGCGGTCACGTCCACCCTGGGCGAGGCTGCTACCACTGCTGGGGCTGTTGGTAAAGGGGCTGGCGTAGGCGGGGTTCCGCTCTCGGTGGATGTTGAAGAAGTCGACCGCCTTGCCTGGTAGAGGTACTTGAACAACCCACTCTCGCCACGACTAGGCGCGCCAACAGCACTGGCCGACACTGGGGGCGTCGTTGTCGTCGTTGTCGTCGTTGCCGTCGTGATCGAAGTAGGTCTTCGGTTCTCCAAGGCAGCAAGAACACCGCCATCCACCGATGATCGTCGCGAACCAGAACCTTCAGCAATCGTGGGGCTCATAGGACCTCCCGTTGACGACATGCGGCCAATCACCTCCTGGATCGTCTCCTTGACCTCCATCGCCAGCATAGCCCGACCTTCGTCGGCCTCCTTGCGTCTAAGAATCGTGCCTCCACGGCGGACTCCCATCATCTTGGACATGTCTCGCATCATCTTCTCCACTCCAGACACATTGTCGGCCAGCTCAGAAAACGTCGCCATCTGGACCTTTGTAAACATCTCCAACTGGTCCTTGAGTTCTTGGATCTCTGTCGAAGTGGTTGCCATGATAATGGGAGGAAGTGCGGATGCAAAGGCGGCGGCACCAGGATGAGTTACATCTCCAGCGTTGGGCTGGTGATGATGGTGCTTATCCAGATCCTCAAGGATGTCAACTTCGGTATACTCTTCCTCGTCACCGTCACCGACTCGAACCTTCAAGTTGCTGTCCGACCCTCTCTCTACAAAGTCTCCATCATCGTCATCGTCAGCGCCGGTCCTTGATAATCCTACAGCGATGGCGCCACCACTCTCCTGAATAGTAGTCGTTGCGGTACTGGCAAAAAGGAAGAGCTCTCGAAGATTCTCGGTCTGCTGACTAGAATGTCGTACCATCCAATCGCGGAGCTCTTGTAACTCCTCCCTAACCTGACCATCCCTCGATCCAAACTGGGTCTGGGAGTCCTGGATCGACGACAGGACCTGGTTCATCTTGTCCAGAATCTCGTCCCGCTGGTCGCTCAGCGAGGCCTCGGACCGATCGCCCTCCTGCTGGATAAGAGTCTTAATCCGGTCCAGCGAATCTGCCCATGTGCGCGTGCTAGAGTCCTTAGAGTTGTTGGCATCTCTGTCTCCATCTCCGACTGAAGATCCTGGGCGGGTGCTGTTTATCTTCAAGAGTTCCTCTTGACCTCTTAAGATCTTGTCGAGCGTCTGATTCATCTCTTCCGAAGACTTGTTAACATCCTTCAAGAGCGCGTTGTTATCGATATGTATCTGTTGCTCATCGTGATCCGCTCCTTGCGTGGCATGGCCGCTGCCGAAAGAGGTGTTAGCCGCCCTGATGGTCCTGGGGGTCGCCTCCGAACCACCTTCCGACGATTCCTCATCAGCTTCAAGCAACTCAAACACTTTAGCCAGGAGCGCCTTGTTGCCGCTCTCGTACCTCGCCAACTGTTCGTCAATCACCTGCCCCATCTTGTTGTCCATCCTATCTAACAGCTCCGCGATCCGATCCGAAGTCTTGGTAACAAGCGTTCCTCCACCACTTCCTGTTGGTGTTGATGTTGTTGTTGTGGTATCCTGTAGAATGCCTTGACTGCTATTTAATGGCCCCAAGGATGAGGCAATGAGCAGTGGAGATCCATTGGAGGCTGATAGGATCCTGTCTCTGAACGAGGCCGAGTTACTGCCGTTGCTCTGACTGGGCCGAAGGGAAGCCCTCCACGAAGCAGGCGACTCAGTTTCCAAGGGTGACGACAAGGCGCTGGTGGATGTTTGTTGTTGTTGTTGTTGTTGTTGTTGTTGTTGTTGTTGTTGTTGTTGTTGTTGTTGTTGTTGTTGTTGTTGTTGTTGTTGCTGTTGCTGGACAAGCGTCTGGGATGCAGACCTCGAATGAAGCAATGGAGTCACCGGTCTCTCCATGCTGTTACTGCGGCCGATGTTGGAAGTGCCAGCAACAGACCGAGAGCGAACAGTCGCATTAGCATTAGAAGCTTGTTGGAGAAGGAGCATCTCCTGTCGCTTGTGCTGTTCGTTCAGCTGCCGCTTCATCTCCGATAACTGGTCCGAAAGCTCGTGTATCCGCTCCGACTGGTCCTTGACGGAAGGGATGACCTGTAAGTCCAATCGGCTTAGGACTTCAAGGAGGGTGAGCTCGTTTTCCGGTGGGGCTGCTCGGACAAGGGACTCGATACTGTCCGCCAAATCACCTTCGTTCTTCAACGCACCCTCATAATCCCTCGCCTCACCAACTTGCGGCGCCTCCTCATCACCGTCGTCCTCATCAATCTGCTTGATCTTTGCAGATGCCGTCGTGGCCGTAGAATCGCCAGCCGAAGACATGACGCCCGTGTCCTGAATAGATGCGAGCCGTCGAAGAAGATGCATCTGGAGGTTCATCTTGCGGTCCATCTGTTCCATGTGCTCCTGAACAGCCATCATCCGACCATCGTCCACATTTCCTGCCCCACTCCCATTCCGTTGCCGATCGTACTCGAGATCCTGATACGCCATCATCCGACACTGTGCCGTGTTGACAAATTCGAGCAAAAGGAGCAGTTGGTCCAGTTTTGCGGCGACTTGCTGGTTCTGGTGGGTATTGAAGGCCAAATCATAATCCAGATCTTGGACAACGTAGCCGCCTTCCCCAAGGAGTTGGGTGCCAGTCGAAGCGGCTGCATGATGACCAGTCCAAGGGTCGCTATCTTCAAACAGACGCGTCATTCCTGCGATCTTGGAAGGTTTCGTTCCAGGAGTACCGGATCCGCTTCCACCATTGGTCGCAGTGTTGCTGTTACTGCCTGTAAGGCTGCTCAAACCACCGCCGCTTCCAAGAGACGCCATCATCGAGGTCGAAGAAGGAATGTGGAGACGGTTGTGCAAAGAGGTCGAATTGGCGCGCTGGAGGTGCTGACGAGACCCGCTATCAGTGGCATGATGAAACTGATGCGCGACAGAGTTGTGGACCATCGTGCTTGCAGATCGTTGCAGGAGCGAGAACCCCGTGGCAGTGGCGGCGCTAGTCCCGGCACCCGATGATGGAGAGGCGCCACCAACACGTCGATATCCCGAAACTCCGCCGCCGTACAATCCCCCTGCTCCATGTCCAACGTTTTGTTGTTGTTGCTGTGCCGTCTGGACCTTGGTAAGCTGAGAGGTGATATCGGCTAGTTTCGACCGGATTTCCGAAAGGGTCGAGATATCTCTCTGATGGGCGCTTGGGTCTGTCGCCGAGAGCTGCATCACGTCAATGATCTCATCCTTGAGCTCCTCAAACTCCTGCCTCTGTCCTGCAGTCGCATCCTTGATCTCCACCAGCTTCTTAACCAGAGTTGACGAGACCTGGTTGAGAAGAGTTGTCATAGACTGGAGAGATTCTTCCTGCTTGAGCGTGAGGTGGTCGAACTCTGGGAGGATGGTGTCGCGGAGCTTTTGAGTCAGCTCTGTCGATGAGAAGGTGGGCACGGCGGATGAGGCAGCAGCCACAGTAGCAGCGGCGTTAGGAGAGGATGATGGCAATGCCTCCGAGAGCAGGAATGAGGATAGCGAGGCGGGAAATGCTAGGTTGAGCTTTGGAATACCGTTCGACCCGACTGTCGATGAGACTATGGGAGAAGGTGCCGACTCTGCCGTCTTCCCTGTCGATTGAGGTTCAGCCGGCAACCCGGTCGTTGGTTCCTTAAGACTCGAAGACACTATCACTGCCTTCTTCAGCGACAGCTCATCCCCCTCGTCATTGTCATCATCATCGTCAGACTCTCCGTGATTCGTGAACTGTGGGCGTTTCGATGGACTAGCTGGGTTGGTAGCAGGAGTGGGCGAAGTCGAGGCCTGAGTCTTCCTCAGCAACTCTTTGTTCTTTTGTTGAATGACCACCAAATCCTCTCGATAGAACGTATCTGCCGCGCCAGGAAGGGGCTGATCCGGCAAACAGGGAGTAAAGGTGTATGTGGGATGTCGAGTTAAACTCTTCAGAATCTCCTTCACGTCCTCTTGGAATCGACGAGCACTCTCGGGGTTGTTGATGTCGGCCCGCTCCAGGATCCGCTTCAGCCTCTTGGAATGGTCCTCCAGGAGCTCCAGGGTCTCTGTATACTTGTTACGAACCTGCGTTAGGTACGCACCAATTCCGAGAGTCGATGGTGGGTTGCTATTCACGGTAGAGGGGGAAAGAGGCCCGCCTATAGAAATGCGTCGCTCGCGCGCCCCAGCAAGCCTCGGCGAAGCAGGCGATGAATTCGAAGCATATCCCGGATTCGAGAACTTGCTGGCATGAATAAACTGATCCAAGACCAACAGTACCCTCTTCATCTCTGAGCTCCGAGTATCCAGGTTGACTGAAAGACCGACGAGGATCGACTTGAGCATCTTGTACGACACTGCATTCAACGACGACTCGCCGGCATGGACCCGGATGCATTCCAGGTGACTGTTGACAATCTCCGTGATCTGGTCCGAACCAGTCTCCAGATGAACTCTAGCCCGCTCCAGTAGCTCCTGTACCGTCCTGGCAGTCTTCATCACACGTTCTAACAACTGGTCCCGAACCGCATAATGTTGGTTCAGCGTCACCTTGGCCGCTGCTCTCCAAGCCTCAAGCTGGACCAACAATGACTCGATCCGTTTTCTCTCCAGCTCCTGCTCTCTCTGTGAGAGCTGCTGTTCCCTCGTCGCCAAATCTTGCTGAACCAATTGTAGGTGGCCCTCCAACGCCGCCGTCGTCGCAGCGGCATTATTGTCGCCTCCGCTACCGCCGCCAGTCGTGTCGGTGTGGATAGAGTACTCGAGAGAGTTGTTGCGGTGCCTAATGTTGTTCAGCTTGGCCTCCAGTTTCAAGAGCGACGCGCCTACAGCCTTGGACATGAGTGAGTTGAGGCCATCGATCCAGCCCGTGCGTTCTGACATTGTATCCGTTGCGAACCAGGTTTCTTCTTTGCGGGTCACCAGCTTGAACTCAAACCGGCCCGAGCCCTTTGTGTCCTGTGCCTTCACTTGCACCTCGTAGCACTCTGCCATATCGATCGTCTTTATCGGGAACAGATGCTACATGCCATGTATGGTCAAGGAAGATGTTAGGTTCAAGTCTATTTTCCAATTGGCTTTACGTAACAGTTATATGCTCCATTGGGGATGGCCATTGTATGGTTACCTCGTTGTCCTTAAAGAGCGTCAATATTCCTGGATGAGCATCCCCTCGGAACCTTCCAATTGCATAGCACCGCTTCCATGTCTAATGATTCGTTCAAATATATGTAAATGTGAGCTCCATTGCCGCCACCTGGGTGTTGCCAGAGTTCAGGTAGGATGGTATTATTGAAGTCATATATGACTTGAGTTCGAGCACAGAATACATACCAGAAGATTGCCTCGTCGCCATAACCATCCTTCCTTCGCGATCTAAGGATAAGCGAGAAAAAGGCAGCCAGGTATTAGAGTGAATATGTCAACCTCACAATTCCATCCATTCGTTAGAAAGAAACACCACATGTGGTCGCGAGAATCATCACTCTACCTGCATTCCAAATGAAGTAGTATTCGCAGGAGAGGACATGTTTGACGTGTCTGTCCTTGGAGTCGCTGGACTGAAAGGTAGTTGTTGCTGTTGGTAGTGTTGTTGAGGTGTTTGCTGGTGGAAAGATTGTCGGTAAAGGTTCTTGGCCGGAGTACCACTTTCGGCATCACTCCACGCACCACTCTCCCGTCGCGATCGAGTTCCAGTGGGGGTGTAGCCGTTGTTATGGTCTCCAAAGCTGCCGGCCTCATGGCTCATCACCAATGGACCCCGACGAGCAAACCGAGACGAGCTGGAAGAAGGATCCTCGGCACTACTGCTGCTGATAGCAGAGATGATACTGCTCCCTCCGATCGAAAGTGGACGACCTCGTTGAGGTGTTTGGTTGGAAGACGACATGGGAGGAGGATTTGAAGGCTCCATATATGAACTTCGTGCTCCTTGATACACAGCAGGTCGAGCTGTAGGCTGAGACCCTGGTACAAAAGTATTGAATGACGAGGAAAGCGCCGCAGTTGCACTCAGCGGTCGTAACGATGATGTTGCTGGTGTCGACATGATAGGTTGACTGGGCGATTCCACACCGTTCGATCCGCTCCCATCCTGCGTCGTTGCTGTTGTTAATGGCGTAGCACCAGAGTTGGAAACTGGTGGGGGAACATAGTTCATGATCATGGTTGGGGAGATGGGTCTTGTCAAGGCTGCATAGTATGACGATGCCTCATCCTCTGTTACGTTTGGTCCTTGCGACTGTGCTGACTGTTGGTGCAAATGTTGCTGACTTGTCTTGGTCAAGAGCGTGCCGGGCATTGAGTAAGCAACTCCAGGGGGTGAGGGTGAGTTATTGGAGGTACTCGTGCTTGAGAATGAGGTCGACGGAGAAGAGGTGGCCTTTGGTTGTACCCATGACACATGGCCCTGCGAAGCCATAGTGCTCACGTTGCTGTTATTGTTGTTGGGGATGTTGTTGGCACTGACCGAGGCTAGCGAAGTGTTGGATGGTTGGCTGGCATGGATATTGACCCTGCCCGATCGAGCCGACAGTGCAGCAGCACCGTTATTATTATTGTTGCTCCAGTTGCTGCCGTTGTTGCTGTTGTTGTTGTTAAGGTTACCGCTGCTGTTGTGTTGACCATTGCCAACATTGTATCCGCCACCTTGTCCGTTGTCGCTACTTGGATCGAAATATGTCTGTTGCTGGTGCTGTTGTTGTTGCTGTTGGTAGGGTTGTTGCGATGCCATCCCCGGTGCCTTGGGAAGAGGTTTTCCTGCAGGTACAGGTGCACTCAAGTTGGTGGACGATGACGAATACGCCCCATTCGTTCCTAACGATCCATTGGATTTGCGCGCGAGCAATACAGAGGCTGAGCGTGGTCTGGTGTATCCTCCTTGTTGTTGTTGGTCGTAAGGCTTTGTTGTGTTCATCGCTGACTTGGCTGGGGATAGTTGAGGTTATGTGGTTATTGTTTGGGAGAAGAGGAAGAAGCAAAAAGAGGCGTGGAAGTGAGAGAATGAGAAAGGGATACAATGTGATGACAAAGGGGTTGTTGGTCGAGAGGAGGAGGAAGAAAATAGGGAAAACAAAAGGTGGCGAACAAAGAAAAGAAGGGAAAAGGCCAAGAGGACGAAGAGAAAAAAGGGGTGCACGGCAGACGCGATGACAATGCCAATGATAGGGACAGCCGGACAAACACAGTCGACATACGATAGTAAAAGGGTTGGATGGGATGGCCAGGTGAGGTGACAATGGTATAGGGGCTGGTCTCCACCAGTCGGTCAGCAGGGGGCGTGCAGTGTTGTTTATTCCTTTTGTCTATTGTTGGAGTGCAAACCAACCAAAAAAAAGGGTCCAAAGGATGGGTGGGGAAAGAGAGAAGGAAAAGGCAATGGAGAAAAGCAACAAAAAAGTGTCTAAAGCAAAGGAGAGATCGTCATCCACACCTTTCTTGCTTCTTCTCATGATGGTTATTCTACTCCATGCTCCTTGAGTCTTTGAGTCGAGTGGATGAGAATCCACCTGGTCCAAAGGCAGTTACCGCAGATCATGCACAATGAAGTTGCCCCACCTTTCATAGCGACAGCAACTTTTTCCTCTTCACGTTTCACTCTTCGCTTTTCTCTTGCACTTTCAACATAGACTATGTCGCCTTTCTACTTTTTTGCTCCCTTTGAGTTCTTGGCCTAAGTCAGAATTTGGAATCCTTTTTCACTTTTGCCCCATGGCTGATGCCAATCCAATGACCAATGAACCCAGACAGAACTACTCTCTTGAGCAATATAAGGGCATGAACGTATGGTGTGTTTGTTATCGTTGGAGTGGGCAAGGTGCATAAAAGGAAAAAGAAGCGATTTTGGGAACAAAGAAAAGCGTGAGGCTTGATGGAGCCCCTTCCTGCATCACCAACGAACACGCGTGCCTGCTTCTGTTTTGGCGGCAAATTACAGCCAAAGCGTAACCGCTCCACACAGCACTCAATCTTATTTGTACGAGTAAAACGAGAACGTGTTTGGCGGTCATATCTATCCCTTGACGCCAATGATATATCCAGTGCTTCTTTTCTTTCCATGGTTTGTATCAATAGGCAGAAGACACTTCTCAAGTCAATACTGGCAATAGGAGATGCCAACTTGTGAGCCATCGCCATAGATACAAGTAAAAAAGCAAGATCATCAGATGCTTGCGAAGTATGAGGACAGTTTCAACCTGCCAATGCGGAATGCAGCAAAATGTGCGAGTGAATAAACTCCGGTGAAGTCATTTTTAACGTGCAAACTGCACGCGCTTAATAGGGCAGGAGCTCTCTCCAAAAGGCCGAAGTTGTTCTGATCTCCGAGCAAAGAATCACACACACACATCATCCACTGCAAACCCTCTCCACTCTCTCCTCCGTCTTCCACATCATCCA
Organism: Linnemannia hyalina; assembly: GCA_019671135.1. Lineage (NCBI taxonomy): Eukaryota > Fungi > Mortierellomycota > Mortierellomycetes > Mortierellales > Mortierellaceae > Linnemannia > Linnemannia hyalina. The sequence continues at coordinate 109,500 of JAHRHY010000008.1, read as the reverse complement.
AACATGAACGCCCTCAAGTGCATCAAGACCCCCGCGGTCTCTGCCGTCCGCTCCCTCATCGCCTCCCGCTCCATCACCTCTTCCGCCATCGTCGCCAACAACATCCGCGACGACCTCAAGCAGTCCGCCAACAGAGCCACCACCTGGAGCGAGAACCAAATCGAGAAGAAGAATGCCTTCAAGGGCCCTCGCTTCGAGAACACCGACATCGAGGCTCAGGTAAAGCAACAAGAGAGTCAAACCGCCAACAAGTCAACAAACAACAGGAGATTCACACTCAGGAGGATACGAATAATCTACAAACAGAAGCCAGAGATCAGCATCGGATCGGACCTGCCTCTCATCGGACCAAATTCTCCGGAAGCAAGGAAAGAGTATCATACGTATATACCACGAGGACAACAGCCGACGTTGTACAGCTGGTTCAATAACAGGCCAATTCCAGCGCTCAGGACATATACGTACAGAGTTCCATTAAGTACTTCCAGACGACAGCTTCCGCCTTGCCACAACAGCACACGACCGCTCGTATATCACCCGCTTCCTAAAGCCAACACAAAATTGAGTCTTTTTTCGTTGCAAAAGACTTGTAACTAACATCTATGTCGTGCCTTCCTTTATTGTTTTTCCGGACATTGTCTTCGATCATACCCGACTTGACTGCCTTACAAAAATAGCCCCAGCCCAAGGCCGCTATTGAGTTGATTGCTGAGGAGCCCGTCCGCATGGTTGAAGGTCGCCGCGCAAGATGCGATGGTGGCGGAGGGGCCTTGGGACACCCCGCTGTTTGGATCAACTTGGTACACCTTCGATTGGTCACCTTCCAATTGCTGTCTGTCGTAGGAGTAGGACTTTGGAGCGATTGAACTAACCCTGTATGATGCTTACGGCCTATTCTTGCATTCTAGGATCGCCCCGGTGACCACGCATGCGGCTACTGTAAGTCATCATAGGATCATCAACGAGTCCATTGGATGGTCTGTTCACAAGGATTTTGTATCGGAAAGATCTTTCCTCTGGAGACTAACTGCATTTTTTTGTCTCTGTTGGGAATTGCAAACTTAGGCGGTATCCGTTTCGAGCAGAAGCCTCACCATCACCACCACTAAATACTTGCGACCACTACCAAAAAACAACCTGACATGACGGAGGCGATATGGAGCAAGAGAAGACGCGAAGGACCAGCACATACGATAATGACTTTGACAACCTGCTCTTTGCTTCAGTTGCCTCTTCAATCAGGATCAACACATTCATTCACACACACATGGGACATATACACACCTACACCCGCCCTTCGAATAGAGTACACAGATTAAAATCACAAACGTCCAATTCAAGATAGCGTGTGCTGATCAAACATGTACAGATCAAACGCGTACTGATCAAACGGGGCGACGTGATGGGGGCTAAGCAATCGATACGCTATCATCAATCATAGGAGTGATAACTGTGTGTCAGTGTGCAATTAAGGAGGCTAGGGGAGCAAGTGAGCGAAAGGCTGTAGTAGATCCAATTGCTTTTCATGTGGCATTGACACCGTGCTTGTTGCACCTTGGCTCTAATTTCCAGATTGTCACGTTTTTGCAGCACCCATTCATCGTCACTTCTTACACCACTTCCTTCTTGTCTCTCTCTGTCTCTCTCTCACTCCTTTTTGTTCAACACATCCACCCCTCCTCATCCTTTTTTATTCCCGTGTTTTCGCCATCACTTTTTCATACCCCATCTCATTCTCCTCCGTGTTTTGCATAGAGAGACTGCACCCTGATCCCTTTATTCATATACACACTCACCCTCAGCCCCGCCCCATCCCGACCCCTCCTTGCATGTCCACCAGGAACCATCCATCTGTCACTCCCTCAACTTACCACTAAGGAACGATCCCTCGCCCATCTGCCTAGTAGTCCCTTCAACAGACCCCCCATCTAGGTACTTTCAGACACCCTCCCAATTACCACCAGGGCCAGCATCAGAAACAAAAAAGATCACTTGGCAACGTCAACAGAACAGCGAGAGTGTTACATGTCTGAAAAACTGACCCCTCCGCCACCATTTTTTATATGCTTGTAGAAGGACAGAAAAAAGACAGCAAAGAAAACAAACGGATACTCAGGATACGCCATGTTCTCCTCGTTCAAGGAAAAGCTCAACACGAGCTTGACCTCGATCCAAGAAAAGGGCATCGAAGCTGCCAAGGCCGCGCAGGCTGCAGCAGCCCAAGCCGCCCATTCAGCCGGCAACAGCCCGTCTCACCGCCCTTCAGGTGACAGTCAGCATCAACACGATCCCCTACAGGACCCACTCTCCGCCAATTCAGCAGGAGGAGGACGCCCAGGATCCCCTGCAACATCTTCTCCGGCACCGCGGATCAGCTCCTCGAGTTCATTGTTTCGTCGATCTCTCCAAACAGGACGCCAATCCGCCGACCTGATCAGCTTTGCAACCTCTCCACCGCCAGCAGCCGCTAATCCTGCAGGAAATAAGAAACTCATGGCCATGGTCAAACAGCTGACTCTGGACCCACTCCAAGAGAAACCCGATCCAGCTCAGTTGGAGGCTGTCAAGGCGGCTGAACCTGGCGGGATTGAAATGACCGAGACCGTCATTGAGAAACTCGAACGGTTACAGCGTTATGAGGCACGCTTCCCAGGTATCCTGTTGTACTTTCAGGCACTATTCCCCTCGTTGATACCAAGATGTATTTATCTGGACCATGTTTGCTAACATGAAATGACGTTGATATTTATAATTAGATCTGGCGACGGCATTCAAGAAACTGGTGCAGGAAAAGATTGCAATCGAAGCAGTTCTGAAGGCGTCAACCCCACTGGAAGATCTTTCGGATGTCGAGGCGCTGGATTCACATCTTCGCAACATGGCGTACAAGAGTGAGATCTCCATGCAGGAAATCAAGCGACTGAACGAGGAACTGCGAGGTATTCTATTGATAATTTATTTTTTGGTGCGTGCAGAGAGGCTTAATCATCCATTGTGCATGCAGTATGTCCTAATGTCGCCCCACTTAATTATTGCTCCTAGACGCTAACAAGATGAAGGAGGTACATCGGTTGGAGAAAGCCTCACAATCAGACATGATCGAGAACCTGCAGGACCAGCTTGCTGCTAAATCAGAGGTAAACCGACGCATAGCAAACAACAAAACCACCACGGATTTCATTTATTCGCAACGCAGCCGCCACTGACGACTGACAGAATTTGAAACTTCGCATCTTACTATCATTCAATTAGGAGGTTGAGCGACTGAAGCGCAGCGCACAGCCCGAGGCAGATGCATCAACAAAGGAGTCAGTCGAGAAACAACAGGAGCGCATTGCAGAGCTCGAGGGCAAGATCGAAACCTTGGAAAAAGAACTCGCCTCTACTATTACTACGACTTCTGCAGAGCCAACGGCTGACCCTCTCTCTGACCCGCTTTCAGCAACTGTGTCAGTCCCAGACACAACCACAACTTCGGCCACAGCTTCAGGAGCCAGCTCACCTATTCTGAAGGACAAAAAGACGACAGCCAAGGAGCAAAAGAAGAAGGACCAGGCTCTCCGAGATCTGATGGTTCGACTCGACGGTGTCATGAAGGAGAAGAAGCAGGCCCAACAGGAGCAGGAACAGGCTGAGGTCAAGCTTTTGCAGCTGCAATTAGATCTGGACAAGGAAGTCAAGGTCAAGAAGGAAATGGTCGAGAAGCTGGATGAGTTGCAGAAGAAGGTTGCAGAGATGGAGGAGAAGGAGCATGTCTTGTCCAACACCAGCAAGAAGACTAAGCAACAGCAGTCAACAGCGCAGGATACAGACAAGCCGACAAACGATAGCCTGATTGACGTCACTGATGCCGCCGACTCAGCCACACCTGCTGTACCACCCAAGGAGGACGAGAAGGCGAAGGTCCGACATGAAAAGGAGCTTGCAACCGCTACCCAGGAAGCCAAGGAGACCAAGGAGTCGCTTTTGAAGGCGCAGGCGGAATACGAGGCTTCCATAAAGCGTGAAACTGAGGCTGTGCGAGCCAAGGACGACGCCCTCAGCAAGGAGGCTGAAGCCCTCAAGAAGGAGGCAGATGCCCTTCAGGCCAAGCAGGAGGCAGAAAGATTATTAGCAGAGGCCCGGGCTGCTGGCAAGACGATCAAGGACGCTACTGCCGTGACGGAGAAGGAGCTCAAGATTGCCCGCGCCCAGGTGAAGGAGCTGCAAAAGCTCGACATTGCCCTAACGGAGACCAATGGGCGGCTTGCCGAGGCTCAAAAGGAGATGGAGTTGGCCCAAAAGGAACGCGAGCAGGCTCAGAAAGCCTTGGAAGATGAGACCCACAAGGCTCTCGAGGCTCAAAAGGAAGCACGGACTTTGGAATTGACATTGCGCCAGGATTCCGAGAAGGCTCTGGAGCAACTTCGGTTCGACAACCAAAAGTCCCTGGAGACCCACGAGAAAGATCTCGCCAAGGTTCGTCAGGAAAAGGCAGATCTAGAACGAAAGGTCGAGGAGTACACTCAGCATATGAACGCCACGGAAGAGTCAAGTTACAAGATACAGGAGCAACTGGACGCCGTACGCAAGGAGATCCAAATCAAGGAGGAGTCTGTGGCGACCTTGACCAAGGAGCGGGATGACTTGAAGAAGCAATTGAGCGAGAAACCGGACTTGTCTGCAGAGTTGGCCACCGTCTCAGCCAAGGTCGAGGAGAAGGAGAAGGAAGTCCAGCAGTTCCAGGATACCATCAAGGATTTGACTGCCGAGAAGGAGACCTTGGCTCATTCTGTGTCCGATGCCCAGGAGAAGGTTCAGGCCCTTACCGCCGAGAAGGAAGCCTTGTCCCAATCGTCGACTGCGGCACAGGAGAAGATCCGGGCTTTGGCGGAGGAGAACGAGAAGGTCCTGCAGGAGTGGAAGGCCAAGGTGGACGAGAAGGAGCAACAACTTCAAGCCAAGGTTACCGAGATTGACGAGCAACAGCAGGAGGTTGATGCCCTGAACCAGGAGAAGGAGGAGATTTTGGCAAAGATGGCGGTTGTTCAGGAGAAGGAGCGGAACGTCACCAACAAGTTCCAGGCTATTGAGGAGGATCTCGCCAAGGCTAAGCAGCAGATGGAAGAGCAGGCATCCAAGGTGTCTGCTGCTGAAGCTGCTCTCGCCACAGCCACAGCTGCTGCCGCTGCAGTCGCTGTTGTTTCCACCACTGGCAACCACAACAGCAAGAGCAAGGAGACTGACGCCGGAGCTGGCGCGGACACATCCGTCGAGGAGGAACTGAAGGCCAAGATCACCACGCTTGAGGCCGAGATTGTCAGTCTCAACCACGTCCCCTCCAAGAATACTCAAAAGAAGTTGCGCCAGGAACTCAACCACACCAAGGCTGCCAAGCAGGAGGCCGAGGCGTTGGTCGCTGCCTTGAAGGCCGACCTGGAGAAGGCTCAAACTGCTGCTGCTGGAGCCGTTTCTGGAGACGAGACCAAGACCGACGGCAGTGCTGAAGCTGCCGCTGCTGCCGAGTCAGAGTCTACGATCAAGGCTCTGAAGCAACAGATCTCAGAGCAGGAGAAGGTCATTGAAGAGAAGGACAAGACCCTGACTGAACAGCAGGTCAAGTTAAGCGAGGAGCTGAAGAGACAGGAGACCTTGCAGGCCCGTATCCAAGAGCTGGAGAAGACTGTCGAAACCGTCAAGGCTCTGGAGCAGGACAAGGAGAAGTTGTCTCAGTCGTTCAAGGATCTGGAAGCCCAACTTGCCCATGTTACCGAGGATCACTCGACATCAACAGAGGCATTGCGCAAGAGTCTTGAGGAGCTCAAGGTCAAGGAGTCAGACCTATCGAAGGAGCTCCAGGTCGCTAAGGAGAACGAGCAAAAACTGACCCAATCATTGGATGAGGCCAAGAAGCAGGCTGCTGACGCCACTTCTTCAGGAGGCCAACGCCACGAGGAGGCTGCTGAGCAGGTCAAGACCCTGATCCAGGAACGCGAGGCCCTCGTCAAGAAGCAGCAGGAGCTCGAGGCTTCCCAATCGATCGCCGAGAAGAACCACGCTGCCTTGGAGAAGGATCTCGAGTCATTGCGCAAGGAAAAGATTGCTCTGGAGGCCAAAGTCCAGGAACACGTTGCCGTGGAAAAGGAGCTCGAGACCCTGTGTCAAAAGAAGACTGATTTGGAGACCAAGGTCAAGGAGCAGTCCGAGTCCCACTCCAAGGAACAAGTTCGTGTTCAGGAGGAGGTTGAGAAGGTGACGGCAGAGCTGGAGACTGTCCGCAAGACTGAGCAGGAAGCCATTGCCAAGGTTCAGGAATTGACTCAGGAGCGTGATTCCGTTCAGGAGAAGGTTGCAACTCTCGAGAAACGATTGGAAGATTCCAAGAAGTCCAAGAAGGGCCACCAGGATGCCTTAGCTGCTCAGGTTGACACCTTGACCAAGGAGAAGGAGTTGTTGACCAAGGATTTGGAGGCTGCCCGTGCAGATTTTGAAAAGATTGGCCAGGAGAAAGAAATTGCCTTGAAGGAGTCCCAGACCAAGCATGAGGCTGCTGTTGCGGAGAGGGATATCGCTCTAGCTAAGGTTGCAGAGGTCGAGCAGGTGGCCAAGGGTGCTCAGGATGGAGCGTCCAAGGCACAGGAGGCTGAAGAGAAGGTCGCCCAGCTCACCAAGGACCTGGACGAGACCAAGACGGAGCTGACCAAGGTCCAGTCGCAACTGCAGAAGTCTCAATCGTCGACCGCTACTGAGATCTCTGAATTGCTGGATCAGATCAAGTCATTGTCGGATGAGAAGGCTATCTTGGAACAACAGCAGACAGAGATGGAGGCACAACTCAAGGATGCCAGGGCTCAAAAGGACGAGGCGACCAAGTTGCTCAGGGTGTTGGAGGAGGACAATGGCCAAATGTCGATCGCCAAGACAGAGGGACAGCAGCTGGTGACAGAGCTCCAGGGCAAAGTCAGCACTTTGACGATGAAGGATCGGGATACCAAGGAAGCCTTGGCCCTCGCCAAATCGATTATTCACCAGCGCGATGAGGACCTCGAGCTCGCCCGGAAAGCCAAGGCTGAAGACGATGAGAAGCTGCAAAAGTCGATGACACTTCTCAAGACGACACGGAAGCAGATCCTGCGGTTGGAGAAAGAGAAGCAGGAGGCTGTGGACGAGTTGGAGGCCTGTAAGGTGGCGATGGCCAAGGCGACACAGGAGGCCAAGACGTTGGCAAATAAGTCAGCGGCGCAGCAGGCGACAGTGACCAATGATTTGTCTCGACTGCAGGCAGTCCAGGCCAAGATGGTCCAAGACAAGGAGAAGCTGATTCAGGAGAAGGATCAGTACTTTGATCAGCTCCAGATGAAGCAGGCCGAGTTTGAGTCGTCCCAGACCTCGCTCGAGAATGTCGAGCACGAGATGCGCGAGTACCGCCACCAGTTGGAGGAGGCTCGCGACCGGGTGTCAATGCTGGAGGAGGAGACCTCACATGCCAAGCGAGTGGCAGAGTCCAAGGTCGCAGAGTGTGAAGGTATCCGGCGCAAGGCAATTGACCTCGAGACCAAGCTTGAGCAGATCCAGGCGACCATGAAGACGCGCAGTGAGAGCCAGAGGAGTGTCCTTGAGAACCTACAGCAGGAGGTTGAGGAGACGAGAGAGACTTTGAGTGCCGAGATTGACAAATTGAAGGATACTGTCGCTTCCAAGGAGGCGGAGCTGGACAAGATCAAGGTCGCTGAGACTCTACGAACGGAAGAGGTCAAGACCCTGAAAGTGGTTGAACAGGAGCAAAAGACCAAGGTTGATTCTGCAGAAGCCGAACTCCACGAGATGAGGGAACGCCAACGCAACCTTGAGCTCGAACTTGTAGGTCACCTTGTTGTTACATATTGACATACTTGGAAGTTCCGCCGAGCATAGTTCTAACGTTATTTTACCTCCTGTTGGGATGGATATGAACAATAGCAACACTTCAAGGATCTCGAGGCGATTTTGGCACAGGAGAAGAGCTCGCACGAGAAGTATGTGGAGGAGTCCAAGATGCGGGAAGGACATCTCCGCACTATGAACAAGGTAATTAACAAGTCAAGGCAGGTCGTTGCGATCGCCAACTTATAACTGCTCCCAAATGCTTTTCTTTCTCTAACCTTTACTGCTATTATTTCGCACCTTGAAATCGTTAAATAGACGCTCAAGGAGGAAGTGAGAAAGTTACAGAAGCAAGTCCCTGGATCCCCATCTTCACAGGCAGGCCCTTTCACGCCCGGAGGACCCATTCCCCAGACACCTGGACACCCCGGCTCTGCTGTTCCACCACCCCACACACCAACCGTCGGAGGAGCCGCACCAGCTGCAGGAGCAAGAGGCGGCAGGGCTGGAGCCATGTCCCCTCAGTCGACACCTCCAAGCACGCCCAACTTTGGTCGCATGTTCCAGCAACCCGAGGACGATGTCAATGTCGAGTACCTTAAGAACGTCCTCCTGAACTTTATGGAGCACAAGGAACGTCGTGTAAGTTTCTTACTTTTCGTTAATTGTCATTATCATTGAGGTGCTCACGCTTAACTGAACCCATAATTGATTCATTCCACTAACGTTCCCCATTTTCTTGCCTTTGCCTGATCCTGGTGATTTTAGCAACAATTGGTCCCTGTGGTGGCACAGGTGCTGAAACTGACACCGGACGAGACGAAGAGGTTGTCGCGTGGAGCATAATGGTCGCATGGAGCTTGGAGAAAACACCGTGCTATTATTCTTTGAGCATTAGAACAATCAACAATACAGGCGGCAGTAATTATTGATTCACACAATCAACGCACATTGGTATGAGAGGAATAGGGAGTCATCTACTTTCTTATATATTGAACACTTTGCTCGATTCTATGGCATCATTACAACTACTGTTCTGGATCCACTTGGTTCTCCTGGTGCTACCCCTGCTGCTGTAGACGATGGGGGTGCAGAAGTAGATTCTGGCGCTGCTGCGCCTGCAGTAGATCCTGATCCTGACCCAGAGGTAGAAGCCGATGCAGGTACAGGTTGGGGGCTGGTCTGTGCAGTGAACATTGCCAAAGCAAACGCCTGAGCCGCGCCTGCCGCAGTACTAGCACTCACGGATTCCTCCAATACTTCGGAGGAGGAAGCATTGACCACTATCTGAGTCCTCTTGGCCCTTGCAAACTCAAACAGGGATTGGGCAACAATGGCTGCGCCCAAGATGACCATGAACCACGACAGCCAATAGTATTCACTCGTCGACTGGAGGGGCAGGTCTATCTCGGATGCTGGAGGGATGTTGCCCATGTAACCAGTGTCAGCATCGAGCGAAGGTTCGTCCTGAGAGGTGCCATCTTCTGTCAGAGATTTGCCTTGTAACATCTGATAGCCCATCGACATGAAGGTAAAGCCCAATCCAGCCTTGGATCCGTTCTTGGTCGCGTGTGAGGTGTGAAGAAGGTATGTCAAGAAGAATCCCACAAACTGGAAACTCATTGATACTATTTTGTAAACAAACGCAAAAATGGGGAATGTTTGTTTGTTAGGATTAACTATCTTCCTCTCCCGATGTCTGTTCGTAAGCGACATTCAATCTTTGGCAAACAAGACGAGCATATGGACGTACTTATCATGTTCCACATGAAGCCAAGGAGCCCACCGACAGGGAGACCGTCCACTAGGGCTTCGTCCTCATCCATGTAGAAGCCAGCAGCTGGGGAGTTAACTGTCGTCTCATAGTATGCAGGCGAAATATCTAACGCAGCGGACTTGTATGACTATTATTATCAATTGATAACAAGAGGGAAGGAGAGGGAGAGAGCGAGGTAGGGTAAGTTTGATTTGAATTAATCATTAATAATACAAGACATGACTGAAGTCAAGGGAGAACGTACTGGAGGGAGTTCTTCTTCAATGGGCTTCTCGACACGGGGTTTGGCAGAGAGGTTGGAAAATACACCGTCCATGGTTGTTTGGATCATAATGCGGGCATCCCGGTCTGGTCGCTGTCTACCTGTCAATCGGGCCAAGAACGACCGGTTGGTTGTCCGTGCGCCAGACATGCCCCTCGAGCTAGAACCAAACCAAGACGAGGATCCCCGGTTGCCTGCGGTATTAAGTGATGTTGACGATGGGCCAGCAGCAGAGGAGGACGACGCGGAAGACGATCCTTGTACTGGTGGCGCGACTGAGATTTCGTTATCGTCTTGATGGTCGTAAATCTCACTATCATCAAAATCGTCGTCGTCCTCTTCGTCGTCGTGGTCGTTGACTCGGTGCTGGCGGCGACTGGGGTATATTGACCGACGGGGGGCTGAGGAGGAGGCTGTGGTCATAGGTCGGAGCATGACGCTATCCTCGGCGACGTCGTCGTCGTCATCATCGTCGTTGTGGAGGGTTGCGTATCCTTTGCTGTTTTGTTTGCCCTTGCTCCTGCTGCTGATCCCGCTAGTTGGGCTACCACTGCCGCCGCCATTGTTGCTGGGGGTGATAATGTCGTCGTTTATGCTGTTGCTGCTGCTGCTGGAGTCCTGGGCAGGAACCTATTGTTGTGTTTTTAATGAGTGGGTGTAAGAGGCAGAGGAAGGGGAAGGGAAGAGGGGGACCAGAGATTAAGGGGGTGGATTGGAAGGGGTACCGCAGAGTTCGTTGGAGAAAAGGGAGAAGGTGGAATGGATAACAATGAAGAGAGAAACCAAAGGTGAGTTATGGTTAGTTATCTGGGCTAGGTTGGTTGGTTGTTCCCTCTATTCTATTGTATTCTTTTTTTTTTTCTGTTCTTTTCTGGGTATTCCTTTGTTCCGGAAGGGATCGTATCTTGCCATATCTTGTCGTTGACGAAGATGCCAAGGAATACATAGAAAGTCTCTATACAGAACACTCGATGGCGTGGACCATCAACACGCCTTCTCTCCTTGCCGCTGTTCCCAACGTCCCATTGTTTCCCTTTGGCAATGGCTGATTATTATGCATGTGGCCTGCTTGCTGGCTGGTGTGTGGGATGTGCATGTGGGATAAGTTGCTGTTGTTGTTGCTATTCTGTTCACCCCTAGCCACACCTTCCCGTTCTCACTGCCACAAAAGGGTCGCTCACTGCCGCAATGAAGAAAGTGAAGGCAACGCAAGAAAAAAAAGTCAAGAGCAAGGCAGGGAGAGAACAGCCCAGAGAAACAGACGCAAATTGCGGTGCAGGGAACAAAAAAAATGCGAGCCGAGACAAGGCAGAGATATAGCCAGGTAGAGAGGATACACTGTGGAAAAGCGGTTGTGGTTGTCCTTGTCTTGTGTAAAACAAGAAATAATACAAAAAGTGCCTCACCTGAGCGTATGAGTGAGCCCGGTTCATAGTGCTGAAGGAGTAGAGGAGAGGAGAGAGTGCGAGGAGGAAGGGGTGAGAGAGAGAGAAAGAGAGTGCAAGAGAGAGAGTAAGTGAGAGTACGAGAGAAGGAGGAGAAAAAGAAAGAGAAAGAGGAGGAGAAAGAGAAGGAGGATGGAGGTAGAATGGGGATGATGAGAGTGGACGTAGAGGAGGAAGTGGTGGAGGAGAGAAGGAAGATGGATGCGGAAGGGAAGGAAAGGAGGGGAGGCAAGGCAATGGGCAATGGAAGGTGAAGAACGAACAGTTTAAAAAAAGAATTGCCCACGTTAATCGATCACCTGACTTGACGGTGTGCTCGTGACTTATGCTTTGGTGTCAAGGGAGAAATGTGTAAAGACGACGGTCGACTGCAGGCGAAAGTGTTTCTTCCTCTTTTGCTCAGATTCAATATGGTGCGCATACATATCTATCGGATATATCGGACATACATCCATCGTACTAGGAGGACCATGTCAACAACGCCCATCCATCGATCGATCACCCTCATTCAACCACAGGATATCGACACACACCATCATCCCAACAACAACAACAACTTATCAGCCATTGTCACCAATGTCTGTGGCTCCAATCACCGTCGATTCACCCTCTCACTCATCTCCACAAAAGAAGAAGAGTGGGGTAGTGATCTTACTCATCCAGGAACTCTCTTTGACTTACTGTCTCTCTGAATCAGAAGCTCAAACACCCTGATCAGGATCAACGAAACCTCTTTCATCAAACTACTAAGAAACACAACATATTCATCAACCAGCACAAACAAACAAGATCAACACTGACAACCAAAAAAACAGGATCGTTTGCCTGTCAAGAAACAACAACCAACCCATATGGGTTAGGGAATACCTCCTCAGTTACCGCAATGGCCCATTTGACTCCAGTGTACTGACCTCTTTCTTCAATATCTTGTGCGTTCTCCTTGTCAACAGGCCAAAAAGGACGTTGCTGCTAAGCCTACGTCATCCTCGGGTGGCAAAGCCAAGAAGAAGGTACTATACACTTCTTTGACAGAGCAACTCGCGGAACAACAGTCAGGAGTAGCAAATATCAACAACAGCAGGAAGGATAAGGAAACAACAAAAAAGAAGCAAGCGGGAGTTTCAACGCCGCGGGATGTCTTTATTTTCCTTTCTGGAAGTGGAAGAAAACACAACGAAAATATTGGAGCTCTTGATCTTCAAACTCGATTCCGATCGGCAATGGAGTAACGAGCAAGGAGAGAGAAAAGGATGAAGTTGTAGCAAGGAGAGCAAAGTGTAGTGATCTGTTCTACACGAGTCAGATACATCAGCATCAAGAACAACAACAACAACAACAACAAAAACAGCAGCAGCAACCGCAACTGCAATGGAATCCGTCTGCACTAGATCCAAAACGACCAGTCAGACACATCAGCAACAGCAATGGAATCTGTCTCCTTGATTCAGAACAACAAGATGACAACGACATAGAAAGTCGGACAGGCGTACACACAAACACAACGAAAAGACGACGAAAGCCTCGCTTGCCATCAATCCATTGGGCCGAGTGCACTATCAAGGAACTCCTATTTGACCCCTATCAAGCACAACTGGGAATACTCACACATTGCATTATTTTTGTATTTTGCTCCCTGCATATGAGTAGAAGTGGTCCAAGGGAAAGGTTAAGGACAAGGCCAACAACGCCGTCATCCTCGACAAGACCACCTACGACAAGTTGATGAAGGAGGTCCCCACCTACAAGCTCGTTTCGCCTTCCGTTCTCGTTGACCGTCTCCGCATCAACGGCTCCCTTGCCCGCGCTGCCATTCGTGAGCTCGCCAACCAGGGTGTCATCGTCCCCGTCTCCACCCACGGTGCCCAGTGGATCTACACTCGTGCCACCGGCGTCGAGGAGGAGAAGAAGGCTGCTCCCAAGAAGGAGACTGCCGCTCAGGAATAAATCATTAGGATCTTTTCCTAATTCTTTTTTTCCTTTTTGTTCAAACCCAAATAAACCCAATCCTTTAGCCAAATCTTTCCTGCAGCTTTTTGTTTTATTTTTTGTTTATCGCTCTTCGGGGCGCCAACAGGAAAGACGTAGGAATCTATGGAACATGAAACGACACTTGAGGCTTCAAACAGTCTCATATTGATGCTTAAACAGGATGGAGCCAAGGCAGAGCAGTTTACGGACGATGAGATCGGGTGCCGTGGCCACCTTCATACAGTTCTTGTACTTGTCGCCGGAACTGTTTAAGCGTCGCCATGTTATGGCAGATACACCATCTACCACTGGAATGCGCCACCAATAATAAAGTGATCGAGTGACTGCCTATTGTAGTGTCAACAAGGCCCATCGGCGTTGACTCTGTTGATACAAAAAGGGCCGAGAAGCGGTGCTCTTGGAACCCTTTGCTTTTACTCTCCTCAAGGATCAGGATCACACTCTCTCCCCCTCCGTTCGATCGCAGCGCCGCTTTTTACTTCTTGGTACGGACACCACATTAGACTCCAGGATACACACACATTCTCTGACCACATTCAATCCACAGAATGATCATCATAAAACAATCATGAATCAACAACAATACCAACAAACAGCAACAACAAAAACGATTCTTTTTTATCCGGGTATTGACGTGACTCTTGTGGTGCATTTTTTCCACTTCTAGGAACGCCCCGTCTATACCCTAGCAACCCACCCAACGACCAACTAGCAAATATGTCATACACTAGAGACGAAGGAAAGGACACAATCATGTTCCTCGAACCCTCAGCGGCTACAACCCCCGATCCCACTCCCTCTGCTTCATCCTCCTCCTCTTCTTCAGCACCCCAGGACCAATCGGCAGCATTCAACCCAGAGACAGGCGAGATCAACTGGGACTGCCCTTGTCTCGGAGGTATGGCCCAACCTCCTTGTGGAGACGCCTTCAAGGAGGCCTTCTCTTGCTTTGTGTTCTCTACCTCCGAACCAAAGGGATATGACTGTGTCGAAAAGTTCCAGGCCATGCAGGAGTGTTTCCGTGCCAACCCTGAGGTTTATGCCGATCAATTGGATGATGATGACGAGGAGGAGGATAAGAAAGAGGACAAGAAGGAAGAGTCTAAGTCCGATACTGAACTGACCAAGAGCGTGTAAGCACACTTGGTCATTAAATAAATCATTCATTCAGCCACAGCCCTCATTCACACACGCACACACAGGGAACAGGCATCCAAATTAGGTGCTTCACAGCACGCAGGGAAAGCGAGTGACGGGAGTACAGTCAATGTCTAAATACATGACGACTGAACCTGATAAATCTTATGCAATATGCAATTTGACAGTGTTGTACAATTTGTGTGTAGCTCAAAATTCTGGTGATTCTGGGGCAGGGCAAACAGATGGAGTGAGATGATAACGAATGCACATGCATACATATATAACACACAGGTGGGGTTTTGAGTAATATATCGTTTATGTAAAGGGTATGTCTAACTATGATACAATGAATAGTCGTCTATTGGAGGATGAAAAAAAGGACTCTAGAAACAGTAACTCAAACAAGTTTAGTTGAAGACATCGCCGGCAGCAACACCAATCAAGTCGGACTTGACCATCTCCTCAACGAGCTCGTCAAAAGTGACCTTGCGCTTCCAGCCGAGCTTCTCATTGGCCTTGGCAGGCTGTCCCAAGAGGAGCTCGACCTCGGTGGGGCGGTAGTAGGCAGGGTCGACACGGACACGGACAACACCCTCATCATCGATACCGACCTCCTCCTCGGCAGAGCCCTCCCAACGGATGGTCTTGCCAGTGGCCTTGAACGACTTCTCGACAAACTCACGGACGGTGTGCATCTCTCCGGTGGCGAGGACAAAGTCATCGGCAGTCTCCTGCTGGAGCATGCGCCACATACCCTCGACATAGTCGCGGGCGTGACCCCAATCACGCTTGGCGTCCAAGTTTCCGAGGTAGAGGCACTCCTGCTTGCCGAGGTGGATGCCGGCAACAGCGCAGGTGATCTTGCGGGTGACAAAGGTGCGACCACGGCGAGGAGACTCGTGGTTGAACAAGATGCCGTTGCAGGCATACATGTCATAGGCCTCACGGTAGTTGATGGTGATCCAGTAGGCATACATCTTGGCAACACCATAGGGCGAGCGGGGGTAGAAGGGGGTGGTCTCGCTCTGGGGGATCTCGGCAACCTTTCCGTACAACTCAGAGGTCGAGGCCTGAAGAAGGAAAAGGTGAGAGCGGTAGCGTTTAGTTAGGAATTGTGGATTGAGATA
The DNA here is from genome assembly GCA_019671135.1 of Linnemannia hyalina. Classification (NCBI taxonomy): domain Eukaryota; kingdom Fungi; phylum Mortierellomycota; class Mortierellomycetes; order Mortierellales; family Mortierellaceae; genus Linnemannia; species Linnemannia hyalina. The sequence goes on along the minus strand of JAHRHY010000008.1, from coordinate 93,918 downwards.
AACAGCTACTTCTCATTTTCGAAGGCTTGCTTGTCTGCCCTGATCGGTGAATGAGGACAAGGAGATAGGAGCTGTTGTGTATTGCCTTCACAAAGTACTGCAAGCGTGTCAGCTTGATAGGAGAAAAAAAGGTACCTGGTAGAAGCGGACGAGGTGGGCAAGGCCGCAGGTGCGGATGGCATCGAGGAGACGGAGGGTTCCGACGGCATCGACATCAGCTGTGTACTCGGACATATCGAAGGAGACCTTGACGTGGGACTGGGCACCCAAGTTGTAAACCTCAGTGGGGAGGACCTTGGAGATGATGTGAACCAAGCAGGTGGAGTCGGTCAAATCACCGTGGTGAAGACGCATCTTGGGGTCTATTAGGGCGAATAACAAAAAGAAAAAGCGTAGACAACTACGTGTAATTAGAATCTCCCTTCCTGTGTGTTGTTTTCTTGCCTTCCTGTCGTATTTAGAGTAGTCAAACGGTAAGAAACCGCTGTTGAACAAGAGCTCAATGGAGGATAACTTACTCTCGTGGGCATCCTTGTACAGATGCTCGATTCTGCCGGTGTTGAAGGAGGAGGAGCGGCGGATGATACCGTGGACCTGGTAACCCTTCTCGATCAAGAGCTCAGCGAGGTAAGAACCGTCCTGACCGGTGATACCTATGGTGAAAATTCCATTGCGAGGACAGGAAAAGCGTGAGTGTGAAGGTGAAGGTGAAGGATGTATTGGTATGCCAAAGGGTGTTGCTGCGCTCCTTCTGCCGAGATGCCACTTGAGTCGATCTGCTGTATTGACCGGCTCCTTGCGCTGATCCGTCTATTGACTTGCTTTTGCTTGCTTCTGCTTGTCCCGGATAGATCGAAGGTTAGAGGTTGACTGAACTAATGTATTACCAGTGATAAGGGCGACCTTGCGGTTGCGGTAGTCCTGGGGGGACATGTTGACGATCTCAATGGGGGAAGTCATATTGGGATATGAATGTGTATGTATGTGTGAGTTGAGTGGGTGAGTGTGAAGAGAGGACGAGGATGAGGATGAAAACTAAGGAAGAAAGAAAGAAAAGGTGATGAGATGGAGAAGTGGTTGACCTTTTAAACGAGATGACCATCAGATGGGCCGTTGGTGGTTCGCGACTCGGCTGATGAAGTACAACTGTAGAGGGACTTTTTTTTCTATTTTTTTGAGAGCAAAGGGCCAAAAAGAAACAAATGGGCCGTTGACCAATGAGGACATGAGGGAAAAGGATAAGGTGTGCTGCTGGTCTATTGCAGGTATTGGAGGAGTATTCAAACAGGAAGGCGATTGAACCGCGGGAAGGGAATAGCTGGTGTATCTATAGCAAATGGTGCATGCTGATACGTCCATGTCCAGGCAATGGGTCAGGCTTCTTCTTCCTCTTCCTCTTCTTCTTCTTCCACTTTGCCCTCTTTCTCTCTCGCTATAAGCTGTGTACTTACCCCTGGATCACAATTGACAGGGACACGAACAAGATTCTGCACCAGCGGAAATGAAATTTCAAATTGACTGGACGCTAACTTACCTTCCTTATGCTGCTGCTGCTGCTGGTACTGTTGTTAGCCAAGGGAACATGAATAAGAACAAGTGGGCGATAAAAATAACACTATCCAAGAAAGAAAAAAACTCTATTTCACTCTCACATCTAGCAAGGACTTCGAGAATGAATTCCCCTCGGTTCAGAGCCCTATTCTACCCCCGAGTCAAGCAACTACTAACAATCACCAACCAACAACCAAACGAAAACAGAGAAGCAAAAGATAAGGAACACGACATTGAACTTTGAGGTTTGAGCAAGCACTCAAGGCAACCCACACAGGACCAGTTGTTCAAGAGGCAAGACTATTGCTTATTGCTGAGAGCAGCCTGGCCAAAAGGAAATTCCATCGATTCCATGTCCAGCTGGATATTCTTGTCTTTCTGATCTGGGTCCCCTACTCTACCGCTGGTATTCAGAGTGTACTCTCTCAAAAACGTGCACACCCTCCCTCGTTGGAGACGATCTCCACCTAACGAATCGCACACGACACCCGCGTTATTTTCGTAAGAACAAACGGGGTGTCTGCAAGCGAGAAGAGCAATATTACATGGTAGTATTAATGAAATAATAAGAAAGACAGACATCTACCCAGAGAGAACCCTGAGGGCAAGATACAGAGTCGATCCAAAAAGGCGAATGGCGCTCAAACAGGCCACAGACCAAAAATAAACGACTAGCACAGATTGAACAACCCAACACTGTTTTCTTGACCTTGGTGTTGTCCCTCGTCAACGTCTCTGGTCATCACGATCACAAGGATCGCATTCGTAACACATTCACGCCAGCATTAATGGATCCTGAATAGCCTGCAATAGTCCTCCAGCCTGGTCTTGGCGTCCCCCTTGGACTTGACATGCTCTGGTCGAACATATAGTTCCTGCATTTTGTGCTGGTCAAATGGCGTCAATGCCCGCGCGAGATTTGGGCTTCTCGCCTCCCGCCCCTCCTTGATTATGCACCAACTCTTCTTGGTCATGTTCACCAATCATATCATACCAAAGATGATTTAATCCATGGCCATACCCGCTTGACCATCTTTACTTTCAAGTCCTTAATACCCAATATAATGCTGCTCCGAGTAATCGGCATTGTCGTTGTTACTATTATCGTATATGCTGTTGTCATAATGGCTATTGTTTTCGTGTGCGTGGCGTGTGGATCCTGGTACTGCACTGCGATAATAATAAAAAAGAGAAATGAAGAGAAAGGAAGACGAGAGAATGAAAGAGATACGTAATACAAGAAAGGATTGTGTGGATTGCGAAGAAAATGGCCAGTTAGCATACACACTTACAGGCACGATAGACAGGGTGGGAGATCAAAGGAAGGGGCAGTTGGAAGGAGTCAAGGAAGATGCCGTAACAACAAATACCCAAGCAAGAGGCAAAGTGGAGCAAGGATTGTTAAAAAGAGTGTGAGAGCACTCAAGTGACTAAAGAAAGACAACAATCATAAAACAAGGACGATAACACACACAAAATGAAAGGATAAGGAGAACGGGAGGGATGGTATCCATTTGGGTCTGCTAATGAAGATAGCGTAAGCCGTACAGACATAAGAAAAAGGGATGTCCCTGCCAGTCCTGACTGGAAGAAGTCTCCTCTCGATCAATTTAAGTGACTGAGTTACCATCATTGATAACCACCATCTCTGCCGAACATAGAAACTGCTTCGCCTTAGTAATCTGTACTTCAGATTCATACTCATTTCCAACACGGACAACGCTTTCCAAAAAGACCTTGTCCTTTATCTCATCCTCCCTGGCCGATGGATAATAACAATCCGATGACCATACCCAGTTTATGGGTCATTGCGAAATAAAATGATACCACCTCAACTTATGCGATCTGCAGACAGCGCGCAGTTTTTTTTCATTCCGTTTTGCAGCTTCTGTTTGTTGGTCTATTATGTTAAGGCACCTGGAGAGTAAATCACAGAATATTAAGGCTAGAAAAAAAAAGTAGAAATAGCGACACAATGCAAGAAGACAAGAGGAGCGGAATCGGATGTGAAAGGCATGGCAACTGATTGTGCGGATGGTGTGGCTATTCAGTTCCGCAGCTTATGAAAGGTTTCCGAGGCTGTCCTTAGACAGCAGAATTACGAGAGATTAAAGAAGGCGGGAAAAAATGTACATACTAGCGCCCCACATTGCCATCCGTCGCCTTATTGCTCCATGTAGGCAGGTCGTCCCAAAACATATTGCGGTCGCCGATCGTACGCCAGTGGGGAACGATCTCGTGTGCGTAAAAGATCCAAAAGTGTCCGTTTCCTCTGTTTGTTTCGCATCCTGAGCACGGTTGACTCAAGTTGTACCCGCACACACTTCCACTAATGAATAAGATCGAGAAATGACGTCCAGTATGAGAATTGGTTCATGCATGCGAGTCTGCATATTATATGCTGCTGTTAGGCATTGACATGAGTACGGCAACGTACCAGCTGGCACAAGCAAAGAGATGGAACTTGCACGGGCAAATGATCGACACGGGGCGATCAGGTAGACCAAGAACGCTACCATTTGAAATGTACAAAGATACAAGATACATTAGCCCATGGTGCTTCAACCAAGCTGTCCTATGTCTCCATGAAGTCAGTTGTTCACATGCGGCGAAAACAGATGGAAAAGACATACCCAAGGGCAAGATTAGTGGAAAACAACTTTTTGGATGGATCACCGACAAGGTGACCCTGCATCGCCTGTTCGCACAGCGTCGTTTTACATGAGGCACACTCTAACTTCCACAATGGGTGCCGGACAACAGGTGCACTCGAAGAAGGCGTAGAAGGAGTTAATGGCGGCTGCTGTTGCTGCTGATGATGGTGTTGTTGCTGCTCCCTCATCACTAATTGCTGTTGCTGTTGAGAGTAGCTCGACTGGTGCGAGTTGTGATATCCTTGTTGAGGGTATGGGTTGTTCATTTGCTGGTGTTGGTGGTGGTTAGCAGGAAGACTGGGACGTCTATTCATACTGGGTTCAGGGCCTCCCCAAGGTCCACTTTGCTGGGCCGAGTAGGGTCCTCCGCCGCCCGACAGGCTCCGGTATCGTTGCCTCTGCTGCTGCTGCTGCTGCTGTTGTTGTTGTTGTTGTTGTTGTATCTGTTGCATTGCTGTCTGTTGTGAGTAATGGCTGTTGGATGGATAGGGTACTGATGGAATCCATAACGTTGGAGGGTGGGATAGAGTTGCTGTCGAGATCATATCTTCTTCCAGAGGACAAGGCGGCGAGGTGGTACTTGACGACATTGGGGATGGCAATGTGCGTCTTGCCGATGCCGCTACTGTCACATCGATACTGAGGCGGTTCGATGGTCGGGAAGACATTATACGTTCTTGTTTTTGGTCGGCTGCTGTGGTTGCCCAGAGTAGGAGAGTAGAGGAGTAGGGAGATAAATTAGAAAAGTTGTCGAGAGAAAGGGAGCAGAGATTGGAGAACTAGGATGGTTCAGAAAGGTGGATCATAAGAGAGGGAAGGTTTGAATTGCGAATGGCTATAAATGACAGCTGCTCCGTGGAGGTGGCGGAACGAGTTGGTTGAATAAAGAAAGTAGGAGAGTCTTTAGGAAAGGGCAAATAAGGCACAATAATGCGCGTAAAGGCACTATTATGTAACAAAATAAATAAAAAAGAAAGCGAAAGCGAAAGTAAAATCGATGTGTCAAATAAAGAGAACGAAGAAAAGTCCGATGGAGTTTGGCGGGAGGGTGATGTGGCCGTAGGTGATTGACTATGCAAGCAGCGTCGCGAGGGGATGTGTAGTTGGTCATGGATCTCTGTGGTGTTTGTGTTTATGTTGGGGGTGACAGTCAAGTTTGGTTTGGGTCGGTGTAGGTGTAGTTGCGTTGGAGCATGCAGAACCTCACTCATGAGATAAACTGTAATTTGCATCCCCTGACAGGACTAAGAGTTGTCCGTTCATGTCAAACAGCAAGTATTGCAAAGGCAGAGAAAGGAAGGGAGGGGATGGAGAAATATGAACATAGACGTGGAGAAACAAACGGAAGGAAAGAACACTCCATATGCGACAGTCCTGGTTGCTTCATTGGCAGAATTGCTCAAAGGTTAATTACCAAGATGTTGCACTCGGAGAAAAGCAGCACACAGGAATTTGACAGGGCGCACGGACTCGCAGTTGTTTCGATGGGGTGTGTCGATTATTGTAGAGGGACAAACGAGGGGATGACAGAGAAATGCGGAAACAAGAGAATGTGAGTAGTGGAGGTGCAATTGGTATGGTGACGGAAGTTTGAGTTGCTAGCAAGCAAAGCGAGGACTGGATGCAGGACGAAACGTGTGGGGCAATTGGTAAGAGGTATAAGGTATCGGGTATGACAATCTCAAGGCAAGATGAAGTAGGGAGGGACAGTAGAGAGAGAGAGAGAGAGAGAGAGAGAGAGAAAGAGAGAGAGAGAGATAGAGAGAGAGAGAGAGAGAAAGATGGATGTAAGATGAAGGGTTGGAAAATAGTTTTATACTTGAAATTGGGTGTATTTGTGGGTGGTATGTGGATGTCGATGTTGATGTTGACGCTAATTAAAGACAAGCAGAAGGGCCGGGATGATGGTTTAATATCATTGAGTGAAAGGACATATGAACGGAGGGGAATGAAGGTACAGGAGAGCTGTAGAAAGAACAAGGAAGAAAGGAAGAAGAAGATTGAAAAAGAAGACTCAATTGAAAATAGGATGGCATCCACATCATCGGGCTGCTGTAGTTTGTTGGTTTTATTGCGTGCATTGGTTTATTTGTTGCTTGTTGACTATGGACATTTGGACCTGGAGGAGGCGGGGGAGAGAAAGGGGGGACAAGTATGGCTTTCTGAAGACTTTACCACTTTTCCCCAATCCAGTTCAATATTATCTTACAACACAATAGATGTGGAGTACTGTGACACTCGTGTCGGCAATGATGGTGTGCGTATGTGAGAGAAAGAACAAATAAGAAGCTCAAGAGGGGAATGACAATGTTCCTGTCTGTCCATGGACCCTTGAATCCACAAAAAAAAAAGGTCAAATCCAGTGCTACTTGTTATTACCGACAGACGTCGCACATAGGCGACAAGGACTCAGTCGGTGTCGACAGAGCAAGATGCTAATATGCCAGGAGACGGGCACTCAAAAGCATTTGTTTTTTTTCAGGGATGAGAGTGTGAGAAGGCACCTCAGGGACATCTGAACAAATTTCATTGTAGAAGAGAAGGCAACAAAGAAAGACGAGGAGACAGAAGGATGGCAGGAGAGGGAGAGAGGAAAGAAGAGGAGAGGAGAGCATGGAAAGAGGAGGGCGAAGGGGTAAAGTAAGATGCACAGAACAAGGGCCAAGGAGTGGGTCATTATCTGGTGTGCCCATGGTGCTCTCGAAAAGAGTAATCAGTATTTGTGGTTGTTTATTTATTTGTTCGTTTGTTTGCGCACGCGAACTTGAAAACGTGCGCAAGGTCACACTCAATCTGTGGGGTAAATGTCACACCCTCAGTCTCATTTTGACCCTTTTGTATTCTGTCATTGATCTGCCTTTGCTCGCACCACTCACGGACGCATAGCAAACACATAACTACAAAAGAACGGAGAAATACCAAAACGTGAAAAGGTTGAGGGGACAGGGACATCAAATGCCAATCGAAAAAAGGATTGGCAAAGCAGCAAGACCAAGGCATGGGCCAAGGGCATACCATGTTGTACTATGCACTTGTCGTGGGCTTCAAGGCGCTATATAAAACGCGAGAACCAAGGGGTACAGGCTCATTCCAGCAACAACCACGAACCAAAAACAAAAAGAAGCCTCACGGCTTCGAGAAAGGCAAAGAAGAGCAGCCAGGACAGATAGGAAAGTATCCGTATCCATGAGCCATCGTTGCTATGAAAGATGACGATGATTCAAGGGGTCTAGGATGACCTGGTATCCTAAAAGATGCACAAAGAGGGGGAGCATTAAAGAGACCTCATACAAACACCCAGGAGTGCGGATAATCTTTCATCACCCGTCCATCCACTGACTGCCCTTCAGCATCAGGCCCTTGCTGTTGCTTTCCTCAACATCGATGGTCTTTACGAAAAAAAAAGAACATGGCTACGGTTTCTATATTTGTTTGTCTGTCGTGGTCACTTTTATCCAGTGGCGACAAAGAAGATGATACTGCAATATATGTGGACAACCTGGTTGTTTCGTGTGATGTGCTTGCTCATTCTGATGCCTCGTTTGCAACCCATCATGGTAATCTTCTTGTCTCTCCTACTTTTCCTTCCCTCTTCCCCGCTCTTTTTATTACGCGCATTGCCCAACGTCGTCCCCTTTGCCATTTTGAACGAAAAGGATCCAATTGTTCATGTTCTGTTCTTATTCTTCTTTACATTGCCTTTCCTTCATCCTTCTCTCCTCCAAATCACACTTTCGCGATCTTGTGTTTTTTCCCTGTTTCCTCGCACCCATTTGCTGCTCCCTTCTCATAGTTACAAGGCGGGAAAATGAAAAGGCCACCATGTTGCATTTCCCCTGAATCCTCATTTCAATAACCGATTGGTGTTGGTTTACGCCCAGTGCACAAACAGAGGGTAAAGTAGAGTTGCTTTCCTCGCGGGAACGCAATGGCATTGACGTTACGCCTTTCCCCCATGCTTCAACGGGACAAAGCAGCAATTTATACATCCTCTAACTATTTCTCATTTTTGGATATTTGTGTCCACATGCGCTCACACGACCAACCTGTAACGCTCAAAAATAGAAGACAAGGAACTTGACGCCGTAAAACTTTAACCAACCAAACCTTTTGCTTCCTCAAGTCATAAAAAAGATTGTTGATGTCGGTTCATCGCAGAGAACCACCCCGGCCACAGTACTACGTATTGCATTGATACCGAAGGGAGGTCGGAGAGACAGGGGGCGAGTTTACTACGACAGCCTGATCTAATTTTACCTGTGTTTGTGAGCCTGGCACAAACAACCAAGTGCGTCCCCTTCTGCGCCAAACCAACAACAGAAAATAAGCAATCTGTAGCCCCTTCCGTACGGTAAACTGCTCTTCACAACCCAAACCACCAGGCTTTTTTTTTTTTTTGCCCTCCCTGCCCTCCCACCATCCAGCCCATTATTCTGGCCGCAATTGGCCCTTTTCTTCCCTTACACGACTATTGTGTCCAACTGCCCTGAGCAAATGTCCAATCCTGGAACTATGTTCTTCCCCAGATTGGGTCGTCTGGCCTTAAAGCCTTAAATAATAAGACGTAGTCTTACTGGCTCAATTCCTTTTTCCTCGTTTGTTTCCTTTTCCTCTCTTCCTTCCTTTCTTCCTTCCTTCGTTCCTTTCTTCCCTTCTTCCCTTCTTCTCTTTTTATCCCACCGCCAGACTCAAACAGCTTCCAACGACTTTACTCTCTCTTTCCAGACTCCATAAACCCGACCATAGTCGTACACAAATAACCAACAAACACATACCACAATGAGCACCACAGTAACCCCATTCGTCTGCCTCGAGACCTTCCGCCCTGACAACACAACATCCTGCCTGCGCTACGACAAAGTAAAGCGCTGTGTCAAAGAGGGAACCGCAAACAACATCCCCTTCCTCTGCGTCGGCCAAGATACCATCTCCATCGGTGGAGGTGGACCCGTCAATCCTGTGCCACTCAATCTGACATCGAGCGTCTTCCTGTGCAACCTGGCCGCTTGCCCTAATGCTGCCCCCGCCAAGGAGGCCAAGCCTGATAAAAAGGGCAGCAGCAATACCAGCAATACCAGCACTGCGTCGTCAGTCAAGTCGATCTCCCTCTCCGGAGTCTTTGTCCTCGCTCTGGTCATCTCCCAGGCTATTTTATTTTAATCAGTGATCGTACCTGAATTTCTAATAATAAATTTTATCTTTCACCTCGAATACGTCCCCATCATCACTTTGTCGCTTCCCTTGACATATCAGACGGTTTGATTGTCGTGGACCATGGTATATATAGAAGGTCACTCGAACCATTCTTTTTCTTTGTGGTCAATCGTTCGTTCGTTTTCCTTCCGTATCCCGAAGCTTGATCCGAGATCTCAATGGAGAAAGAACAACAACGCCTGATGTGAGTCCAACTAGGCGGACATTGCCATTAGCGTATTTCACACTCCCTTCCTTTGTGCTCACAAAATCTACTGCAACTGCCCATGCTTACAATATGCCCGCGCCCACGCCAATTTCTGCAATTGGGCACACACTCCACTCTCGTGAACATCTCTATTCATTTAAAAATTCGTACATAAGGTGTATACAGGCAGTCATTTTGTTTTAATATCAAGCATAAAATGAGCAAAGCGCGCTGTTTTTTGGGGGGGCTCAATCGTCATCGTCACTACTGGTGATGTCTCCTTCGTCATCATGGTCAACTCTACCGCCTGCCACCGTCTCTGTAAACGCATTCAACGATATCGGGCCTTTCGGCTTTACCGCGGAAGAGGATGGGTCCACCTCCTGCAGAAAAATAAATTCCAAAAGAAAACGTAAGGGATAATTAGTGAGTGCGTCATGCCTAAAACATATACACTGAGTGGTATCGCTAAAAAAGGATTCGATTCATGACTTACCATCATCTGGCCTTCTAAAAAGTCAACCAATTCATCGTCCTCACTCTGCGCTTCCATATCTCCTCCAGGAGACGACGGTTGACGCTGCCTTGACGCTGCCACCGCTGCCTGTTTTTGCTGCTCTTGTAATTGCTGTTGCTTCAATAGCCGCTCTTGGGGGGACACAAGCGTTGGCAAGACCAGTCCCGACTTGGGAGTGGCCCCAACTGACGACGATCCTCCTCCCGGTTTGGATATCCTTGATACACCAGGCAACTTTGGTGTATTGTTGACAGAACTTGTCATGTGGCCACCACCACCTCCTCCTCCACCACCGAATCCTGGTTCACCCACCGGTGTTGACAGACCCAATCCGATCGGTCCTGGATGATGCGCAACACCACCTCCGGGAGCAGGCAGTGATCTTTTGGCTCGCTTTCGCGAGTCGTTACCAGAGTCCGAATCCGACCCTGAATCCGATCCTGACCCTGAATCCGATCCTGATCCAGAACTTGAACTGCCCGAAGAGCTTCCAGAGCTCGACCCAGACCCAGATCCAGATGACGAAGATCCCGAGTCCGATTCGCTCCCAGAAGATGATGCCTTGCGTGGTCGAGACGTTTTGCCACTAGTGTTGGTAGGTGGTGTGGTCCTATGGGGGCCTCCATCCCCTCCTCCTGGCTTAGCAAACGCTGCCGCCCGCTCTGCTGGTGTCTTGGGCATGTCCACAATGGGCTTTTTTGCCTGCTTGCTACTGTTGACTCCTCTCCCGCCCGGCGCTGAAGATGAATACGGTGCCGGCGCAAGGGTGGTTGGTACAGGAGGCATGGCTGCAGGAAGGATCACGGGTGTCAACACTTCCTCCATCTCCTCATCATCATCATCCTCATCATCGCCATCGTCACCTTGTATATCTCCAACGTTATTGATCGCATTTTCCATTTCCATCAACAAGTCGTCGTCGTTAAACCCATCGTCTTCCTGGTCCTGCATGGCTCCTACTGCATCGCCTCCATTGTTCACATGTCCGTTCCTCTGAGCTCCAGCGTTGGAGGCGGGTGTCAATAATGACGGTGCAGATGCTGCAGCACTCGGCCCAGATGCAGGAGCCATACTTCTTCCCTCTATCCTGCCATTGCCCTGTCGACTTGGCAAGATGGGCGTGCTGGTTACAGAGCTCGATGCTGGGGATGACGCCGTTGCATGCGGATCGTGATTGCTGTTGGGCAAATGTAGCACCTGTGCCTTGGACTCTTTGTTCCTCCTGTTCTGAATGAACGTGAATGCCGAGTGTTGCCTTTCCAATGTGAACGTCTAATTAAATACAAGGTCCAGTTTGGTTAGTCGCATGTTGCTACAATCATCATCTATCATCCATACTCCACCGTGCATACTCCGTCTTTGAATATTCCCCCGTTAAGATGATAGTTGACGGGTGTGAGCCAACACCTTCTCAGTCCACACAAGCAAGACGCAAATCGCCATGTTCAAATACAGACAGTAACTACCAGATTACCTGTGTCTCTTCATCAAAAATCAACAGGCAGTCAACGAGTCGCCCCTGTCGTTCTGTCGAAGACCACGAATACGTCTCTCCTCCTGCAGCATTTCCTCCTCCGTTGAGCACGCTGTGGTTATGGCCTTGATCGATGTTCGACGACGACCCTCCGTTTCCTGAAAACTCTAGTTCAAACGTCTCGCCATTTCCAACAAGTCCTCCTGGCCTTGACTTATCCACAGACTCTGGTTGAAAGTTGTCTACAAACATGACAATATTAGTTGCGTTCGGAAATGTTTCTCAAGATTGTCCTATGAAAACCTGTGTATGCTGTTCTTACATTTGAATTGATAGAATTCAGCCGACGTTCCTGAAGACCCTGATGCTGTAGAGGAGGGTCCTGTAGAGCTGTTTGTCAAAGAGGCACCTCGCTGGACGCGATATTCCCCCTTGGGGTTCCAACCAACCATTATGGTATTACTTTTTTGATGTGAAATGGGAGACGCACGATGCTGGAAGACGTGGGACAAATTACAGTCGGAAGAATAAGGAGGCGGAGAGGAATGAAATGGTCCTACGCAAAGTCCAATGAAAGTGAGGTGTAACGTCGTTGGAGGGTGCGTTGGGCGATGTTCTGTTGTTCTACTGGCACGGTGATGAAGAGCGAAGAGGCGTGATTAAGCAAGGATTGTACCCTCAAAATACTTCTATTCAATGCATTTAAGGGCCACGTCACGTGTAATACCTCTTTAACCAAATCGAATATCTATGACAATGAGCCAAGGCACAAACGGCCATAGACGATAGTGTACAAAAAAACAAAGAGGAGGCAGGATGCCTCGCTCATATTTTTTTATTTCATTTGTGCAGTGAGTGTCAAGAGACGACATTGCTATTGGGACCTATCCTGAGCACTCGAGGCGTAGGCGCGCACACCGCAAAGTAAGGACGCATCATGAGAGCAATGCGAGGGCGAGTGCAGAGGGAGGTCCAGCTCGCATCAAGAGACGCGAGATGAGGGCCAGATGTATCGTCAGGGTTGTTTGTTTCATCGTCGTGTGACAATGTCGTTGAAGATGGCGTTTCTTGTAGGAGACAACAAGGACCACGCGTGCCCGATATCGATGGGGCGTTCCTGTCTGTCGAGTTGAGAAGGGCGGAGGTAGGCTGATGATGGTTAGGGTTGTAGCGGGGATGTGTGTCTATGTGTGTCATCCCCTGCTCCTTTGTCGAAGTCCTTTTTATCAGGGCTAATTTGCTGAGATTTTTTTTTCAAAAAGAAATGGGGTTGTTTCATGACACGGGGGAAGGTGCATGTAGGAGGGAATTGCAACAAAAAAAAATGAAAGCAAACGAGAGAAAGAAGCTATACAGGTGGACGATACAAATACAAGAAAAGTAAACAAGTGTAACAACAACAATGAGGGTGGCGTCTAATAGTACATGGGATAAGTAGAAAAACAACAAGCTAACGAGAACGACGCTTTCTAGCCCACGATAAAAAGGCGCTGAAAGAAGATGAAGAAAACGAAGGTGAAGAAGAACTGGTGGTACACTAGCTAGAAGACTAAAAGTGGAAACAAAATAATAAAAAAGGTGGATGGATTGCGAATGAGCTCGCCCAAAGGCAAGACCACAATCCAATCCGGGTAAAACAAATAACAAGCCTGGACTGGATAACAAAAAAGAACAAGAAAAAAAAACGCGACTAAGAAAGACACAGTGGGTATGAGAAACTGCAAATAAAAGTAATTGACGAAAGAAGAGGACACAAAAAAAAAGTACAAAGGAAAATAAGAAAAGGAGAAAGACGAAGGGCAGTTACTGGCTCTGGATCTTCAGGAGCATGCGCAAGTTCTGGCTAATCTCCATCAACTGGTCAGAACCGTGAGGGACAGAGCCGTGGGGAACAAAACTCGAGGTGGCCATTCGATCAGGGACATTGTAGCTCATGCCCATGGGGGTTGAGTGGTGTCCGCTCCAGTTAGGGGTCAACTGCTGGGGAGACCAAAGGCGCATGCTGTTGAGCTGAGGAGAAGCGGCTTCGCCAAAGAAGGGAGAAGAAGCGAGTTTCTCAACCGAGGGCTCGACTGGGCTGTTGCCGAGGGAGCGAGCAAAGGAAGGGATGGGCAAGCTGGTGGGGGCGGGAGAGTTGTGGAAGGTGGGGCCAGCATAGAGTCCGTTCTTCTCGGCGGGAATCCTTTCAGCCAACAAAACCTTGTCAGCAGAGTCGGAACGGGGCTTCATCCCCACAGAAGGGTAAACCTGGAAGGGCAAATTAGCACGAGAGAAGCCGCCGGTTCTCTGGCTAGATGGACAGTTGATATGTTCCGAAGATTGAAAGGGACAAGGTTAGTGAAGATTCCTGCATGACTGGGCTTTCTTTTCGGGAGATGAAAGAGCGAAAGAAACAAAAAAAAAGAAAAGGAAGGAGGCTACTGAACGAGGAGATGGAAAGACAGAGATAAACAGAGCGAAAGAGGAGCCTCCTTTCATCTCTAATTCATCTTCGCTGTCGTATTTTCAATGCCTTCTTCAATTCGTCTCCTTGTCGACGCCACAGTGATTATAAAGATATGGGCACTTACGCAGAGTGCGCCTGGGGAGTGGGGGCAGAGGAAGGACGCTGAGGAGGACTGTTGATGAGATGGCGGTAGGTCTTGGGACCAGAGAAGTGGTTGGAGCGAGACAAGGTCGACTCAGAGTCGTCAGAGTCAGAGGACGAAGGGGGGCTGGAGTGGTTCAAGGGTGGGCTCTGGTTCAAGGCCAGATCAAAGTCGACACCGGCAAGAGAGTCTGTCATCGAGTCGATCTCCCTACGCCTCTGGACTCGGCGAGCCTTAGAGGGCTGGGGCTGGGACTGAGGGCAGGGCTTTGAGTTGTTGGGGTGAGGGAACTGGTTTCGCTGCTGGCGCTGCTGCTGCTGCTGCTGCTGCTGAAGAACATAGCGCATCAAAGCACCAGAGTCGGCAGTCTCAGCAAAGACGTTCTTGCCGGTGGCGGTGCCAACTCTAGTCTTGCCGTTGTTGCTGTTGGCGTAACCACGCTGCTGTGGAGGAGTCGACTGATGGCGAGAGTTGATTTGTTCTGGGGCCCTTTGGGTATGACGGGGGTTGCTGTTGCTGTTGTAGCTGTTGTTCTGGCGAGGCTGGGTGTGGTTTTGGTTTTGATTCTGCTTCTGGTTCTGCAGAGCGGAGGTCAGACCGCTTTTCCTGTTATTGTTGTTATTGTTAGGTCTTTGGGGACGGGAGTTTGAGGCCGAAGGCAAGGACGATGAGGATAATGCTGTTGACGAGTGCATTGTGGGGATTGTAGCTGTGGAAGAGAACGGTGGGATATGATGAGTGTCTGTTAAAGACTTTTGTTATTTTAGTTGCTGTGGAGGAGAGTTTTGAAGGATAAAGTGCAAAGGCAGGAGGGACAGCAGCTTTGAGGAGAAGTGAGGAAGTGAGTGAGTGCGGAGGTTAGTGTGGATTGGGATGGGAGTGAGTGGGAGAGTGTTGAAAGTGAGAAAGCGGAAGAAAGAGAGATGATACAGAAAGCAATTTAGAAATCGAAGGAAAGGCTTTTAAGGTCTGTTCCCTCTTTTTTGGTTGGTTCAAAGGTAATAATTAGATCGAGCGGGACGGCAAGCGGGAAGGGGTGTGACAGAGAGAGAGCGGTTGAGGGGTGGAACTGTTTGTCTATGTCTGTGTGTGACGATTGGGTCGGTATGCATAAGCAGAGGGAGGGAGATAGGGCATGGATGAATGCATGATACATACCTTTTTGTGGTAGGTTGTAGACGAAGAGAGAGGAGGTCCAAGGAGGAGGAAGGGGTGTGGACTGATGACGATGGTTTGTGGTTACAGGAAGAGAAAGAGGAGAGAGGGAAAGAAAAGAAGGGGGGATCGAAGAACGAGGTTGCAGTGGTAAAAATAGCGCTCAAAGAACGCTGGAAAGTAGACAGGCGAAAGAGGGAGGGGGTAATACGGATTTTGAGGATGACAACGACGACGAAGAAGAAGAAGACGACGAAGAAGAAGAAGACGAAGAAGAAGAAGAGGATGATGGGTAAAGAAATAGCGGGTAGCAGAGAGCGAGTGAGGAAGAGGAGGAAGAGGACGAAGAGGACGAAGAGGACGAAGAGGACGAAGAGAAGGGTGGGGATGGGATGGAAAGTGAGAATGAGAGCGAAGTGGTTATGAAAGAGAGAGAAAGAGAGAGAAGAGAAGAGAGAGAGAGTCTATTGTATGACACTCAAGGCTTCATATAAATCAACTCCGATCCCCTTGACACCTTTGTCGCAAAAACATATTCCTCAGCCAAATGGCTCGA
This sequence comes from Linnemannia hyalina, assembly GCA_019671135.1. NCBI lineage: Eukaryota > Fungi > Mortierellomycota > Mortierellomycetes > Mortierellales > Mortierellaceae > Linnemannia > Linnemannia hyalina. The sequence goes on along the minus strand of JAHRHY010000008.1, from coordinate 78,022 downwards.
ATGACCCGAATGACCCGAATGACCCGAGGAGAGAAGGGACTGGTAGAGAACTCACAAACGCAATTTCATTCGTCCTGTCTCACTCATTCGGCTTTTATTTGTGATCAAATCATGTGTGGGTGATGTTGCCAACCCCAACGGTCAATATCCAATATCACTGATACTATGCCGTTCAGTACTATGGTGCCTCGCAGGATGCCCTCTGGCGCTCGTTAACAAGGTCGATCGTCAACGTGCCCTCCTCCAGTCCCTGGACAACCGCAGTGACCTCATCGAAAGTATCGAACCCAAGGAACGAGATCTTGTGCATCTTGCAATACTTTTCCAAATCCCTAAACCATTCACAAACAGGGAAGATTCATCTTAGTGTCAAAGTGCCAAGGTGCGAAGGTTCTAAGGTTCCAAGGTTCCAAGATGCCATGTCTAACAATTTGCTTGAGGAACAACAGTCCAACGTAATAGTTACCTTCCTTTCCTGGCGAATAGGACATCCGCCTCGCGGGCAGCACTCAGATCAGAGATGCCATCACCGCAAAACACAACAATGTGCTCCAGCTTCTGCAGCGCCGTCTCTCCAGCCTCCTCTCGCTCCCTCTGGTCCTTGACAACAGTCATCTTGAACGTCGCCTTGGAGTCACGAATGCAAACGGCCTTGTCGTGGCTGTGAGGGCTATCGTCGTAGTATGTAACCTTCCATTGGCGACCGACGACTTCGCCATGGTTGGACAAGATCACCAACTTTTCGGCCTCGTCCTTGCCCAGATGCCATCCCATGAAGTCTTTGATGATAATATCGAGACCACAGGAGACAATCGAGAAGGGGATCCCTTGAGATTTGACGTACTGGTAAAAGTGAATAAATCCAGGATCAAGCTTCTCGTCCCGCAGAAGATCCAATCCTTCCTCGTATGTCAAGTCAACACTGCCCCACCAGAGTTCCATGCCTTCACTAAATGCCCATTGAACAGTGAAATGTAATAATAATTAATAAGTGATGTCACGGTCCTTCCCTGCAAACCGGTGAGGAAGGATACTGGCATCAATTGAAACTCACAAGTAATATGTTACAGGTTAGAGTGTCTATGCGACAGCCTGGACTCTTACAGGAACGACATTTCGTGGCGAAGAATCTTTCCGTCCATCTTTTTCCTGTTCTCATAGCCCATTCCAGAGTCGATCAGAATACAGCCAGTGTCGGCCATGCTGATGGTTCCGTCAAAGTCCGAGAATACTTCAATGCGAGGCATGGTTTTTGTTGTTTGTGATTGTGGTGGTAGTGGATTGCTGATTGAGATTGAGGTCGGGAGGAAGGATTAGATTGCCATCAAGGCCGCTTTTTATGTGCGCACGAAAAGACACGCCGCTAATTTTCCAAAGATAGAACAGTGATCCACCTTTTTGTTTGGAATGCGCCCTCTTTCTCTCACGCCCCAGTAGGACGGCATGCCTTGAGCTATCTAGACTTACACCAGAGGGTATTGCTGCGCAAGGACCCAGTTCAAATAACGTATAGAAAATAGCACGTGTACTGTTGTGATAGGTAACCGTCTATGTGGTGCTATTCTAATTCTAGAGCAAATCGCCCCAGTCGAAGCCACCACCTTCACCACCACCTCCACCGCCACTGTCGTTCCCACCACCGCCAAACCAAGAGTCTCCAGAGTCTCCAGAGTCGCCGCCATCTTCAGCCCAAACCTCCTCTCCCCAGTCGTTCGTTGCTCCTCCAGCAGGAGGGTCGTCTCCCCAACCATTGCCTCCTGAAGCAGGAGGTGAAGGCATTGGGGCCGAGGGCATACCGCCAGCAGCGCCTCCTGCAACGTCGCCTGCACCTGCACCTGCGCCTGTACCCCCCAATACTTGACCAGCTCCTGCTCCTGCCCCTGCTCCAATGACGGTGCCAACGGGATTGTCTGAACTGTTACTTGGGACCGGTGCTGGGCCTCCTCCGCCACCCATCATCATCGGGAATGGCATAATTCCACTGTGACGCATTGTGAATATTGGCATCTGTGTTAGTAATTCATATCACAAGCCTCTGTAACAATTTACAACAGATGAAAGTCAAGGACGCTTACGTACCCATTGCCAGAATGACGAGAAAAGTAGTCGAAATCGATACTGACAGCGCACGCCAGCATGATTGCTCTTTGATCTAGAGTCAACCCACCTCGACTCTCCAATTGAGCGAGGGCACTCTCGTCCTTGGCTGCTTGAATCTCCATGGCTACCTGCAAATTCTTTCCGCCGTCAGCTGCAATGGATGGAGTTCCTGAAGAAGATGCTGCTGTAGCTGTGGCAGTCGTAGCGCCGAGACCTTGCTCCTGCTGAAGGTCCTGAATAACCGCAGCATCAAACCGAAGAGCGTACTGGCCGCTGTCCGTAAACAGCTCTCGTGCAAACCCGACAAAATTCCTGTTCACACTCGCCATCGGCCGTCCTGACTCATCCTGCATATCAAAGTCCAAGGCGAGAAATCCACCATCGATGTGGGCAAACTGAACTCTGTCCAATCCTTGACCATCCACAGCTCGCTCCTTTGAAATAGCGGTCGTTGACACGTCCTTTTCAATGGTTGGCAGGTCGGGTTGCTCAATCGTGAAAAGGTTGTACTTTCGGCGAACTAGGTGCCACTCTTGCTGAACTTCGCCGATCAAACGGTCGTCCGGTGTCGAGATCATGATTCTGGAGTTGATGAACGCGAATGGGCGATGAATCTTGAGGACTTCATTCCCTTCGAGGTCCAGAACCGAAGCCTTGAAGGGACGGTGAGTCCTGAGAACCTGTCGGCTCATCGCCTTCACCATTGTCGTATCTTCCTCTGCAATGTATCCAATCGGTTCTCCTGATGGATCGACAATCGCATACTTGTTGGCTTGCTCAAATCCCACCAATACTAGAAGCATCAAAAATAGAAGTCGATTAGTTTATTTCAGGGCATGGCCAAGCCATGAATGTATGAACGTGGTGCAACCGTGCTGTGATTGCTTGAATTATTTACCATTCATCATTTCAACTTGACGGGTCATGATCAGGGCTGGCTGTGTGAGCAGTTTGGCTGCAGTGTCGTACGGCTGCAAGACACCAAAGGGATCATCGGGCACAACAGCAGGCGTGGCTGCAATGTCCAATCCTTGTACAACTCCATTGTTCACGTCCTGACCCTGAGCGGATGTTTGTGAGGTGTTGAAAAGGTGTGAATCCAAAGTCGATGCAGCGCCAGCAAGGGGTGCAGCCACTTCGGAGGCAACTGGTGAACTGCTGTGCGAGATAGCACCGGCTCTTGAGGGTGCTGCTGTCCTGGCTGTGATGCGTCCTCCGCGAGCTGAGCCAAGGGAGCGGGCGGGCCGACGGAGGGACGAGTAGTGGAGTGTCTGTTGGGCGCGTCTGGTGGTTGTGATTGTGGTTCTTGCTCTTGACTGCGCTTGAGCAACCAGGAGTGATGCGACTGTGGATGCGGTGTTGCTGATCCGTGTCGCCATTGCAAGTTGATGATCTTGCTCCTGGTTTGTAGATAAATGTGTTGTGTTGGAGATGTCAACAAAAAGAGGAGAGGAACACTGGAATCGCTTTTATCTCTGGGGGACTGTTTCAGGGCTGACGCACTTGTTACGAATCAAACCTCGAATAGGGAATATTAGCCGTTGTGCTTCCTTGCGTTCAGTTGGTTGAGTTTCTCTCTTCCTGTGGGTCACGCACAGCCTGTTGTCATGGTGTCGCCCATTCATTTTCGATCGCGTATCTCTTGCACTCCGTCTCTTCTTCATAATATTGCTGAAATGCAACGACAGCAATGAACAACAGACAAGAGCGCTCCTATTACCATCAATATGATGATGCATCCAATTCAATAATTTGCACATGTTCGCCGAAGTCCGGGGACCACTTCACTCCATAGTGGGGCTCTTCACTGATCGGTCTCGGAACACTCAGGGACAAAATAATTATCCGCTGTGTCTACTTCGGCGTCTGATTCGCCGTTGATCGGCCTCCTTAACCTTTTCGCTTTCAAAGGCCTTCTTTTGTCTCCTTCATCTTCTTATTTTATTCCTCTTCTTCTTCGTTCTCTTCTTCTTCCTACTTCCTCCCTCCTTTACACCCTCCCCATCACACCAATATACCCTCAATGACTAGCCTCTTGTTCCAGGGTGGAAAGACCACTTCATCTTCGTCGTCGTCCTCTTCCTCCTCCTCCTCCTCCTCCTCCTCCTCCTCCGCCGCCGCAAATCCGTTCCAGGCACTTGCTCACTTTTACGAACAAGAACTCTCAGACTTCCACATCGACTCGCGCCTGAAACAACAACACCCAGCCTCGGAAAAGCCAAAGTCAACCAGCCACCTCTTCCCTTCTTCTTATACCCGCAAGGACATTGCATCTCCCTCTGCATCACACCACCACCAGAACGATTACAAGAACTTTTCACAAGCAGTCAGCACTCAATGGAGCCCCCTTCCTCGATCTCACCTACACATCACCTCACATGCAGTGGGAGGTGAGGGTCAAGCCGACATCGTAGAGTACCTGAATCAGCGCCAGGACTATTACACACGAGAAGCCTGTCTCAGGAGTCTCGACAGAGACGATGGACTCGGCCCAATCGTCGACTTTTCCGAACTTCACCCTCACCACCAATTGGACCATTACCATTACCACCCTCATGCTGCGTCCACTCGGCTCGAAGACCAGCACTCCGACTCTGCGTTTGAACAGAGCCACCACAGGGGGCCACGAGGCTCGTGTCAACGGGAACAAGTTTGGATGGACCTTGGGCCAGATTCTGTACCCGTCCACAACTCCCCCGATACCAATTGGTCCAGAAACATGGAGTCTGCTTGGAACGAGTTGTCTGAACAAACGGCACTATCGTCTGGGTCGACATCGTCAGCCGATACACGTCCAGTAGCATTTGCTGTCCCTTCAAGCGCATCCAGCTTTCGGCAAGCGGCAGCATCCCTTCACTCTCCCTGGCCGATGGCCGCTTGGGCGATTGAAGCCGAGGCTGCACTCATGGAGGTCGAGACGATTCATTACCAGCATGCTGCCACAGCTAAATGTGACGAAATGTACCGCCAGCAGGATATCCAAACAACCACCGCAAGACCACAGAATCTCACCTGGGTTCAAGAGTTCTCTCACACTGACTCGGTTACGGAGGCAGCAGTGAGCAACAGCAGTGACAAGAAGGAAGCTGAATCCGTCAGACAGGACAGGAATAGCATGCGCAGAGGATCAGTGGTCAAGACTTGTGGGTTTATGTTGGAGCCCAAGAGCCACTGGGGAGCTTCTGATCCGATTTTTCTGGACGCTGAAGTACCAAGCTTCAACGCAACCAACAGTCAATTTCAACCAGACGACCCTCATGCCGCCATATCGACCCCGCCACCACCACCACCACCACCACCAGGTCTATTGCCTTTGGAGCAAATATCAGCTCCCACCCCATCCATCGACAATGGTTCCATCCGCTCACAGCCTGACTCGATGCCACATATGGAGGACATCAGCGCCACAGTCAAAGAGCAACCTGGTCAAGTCTTCAACGACGATCTCTTTGAGGGCGACATGCTTCAAGCTTGGATGGAAACGCTGGCCCAGGAAAAGCAAGAAGCGAACGAACGAGTTCTGGAAGCAGGGCGCGTTGTGGAGGACGAGGAAACCACCACCGTAAAAAAGTCAGTTGAGGAAGATTCCAAGGATCGGCTCGTCCTGGAGGTGGCCCTGCGACGCCTGAATGTCTTGATGCATCAGCTGGGACGCACCCAAAAGTCTCTAGGCTCTCCCTTTGGCAGCGCAGGCTCAAAGTCCAAACTACCACCAATGTTGCCTGCTCGTGATCATATCCATACGCCTTGATCTCGCAGTTAAATAAATTGCCTCAAAATGAACTATCATGACAACAACAATAGCATCATTGTGCATTGTTTAACTATCACGCTTCCCTCCCTTCTCCCGTCCTTCTTCCCGCGACTTCCTTCATTCCATCCCTTTACCTATTCGCCATCACCCTTCTCGTTACTTTTTCATCCGTTGTGAAGAGGCACCTGGGATGCAATAAAATATCGAAGCTTGCCTTTCTTTCCATCCCTCTCCTCTGCTTCGCGCACATTTTCTTTCTCTTCATTTTATCAACAATCCGGTCCACCCCTTGAATAACTGTTTCTTTGTTCTTTGTCTGTTGTGAATTGCTGAGCTGACTGTTTCTCCATTACAATTACAGACCCTGTGAAACGTTTGCAACTCATCCCGAAACCTCTACAAAGTAGAGCCAGCGCGTACCTTGTACAACTGTAAACTTCCCGAGGACTGGGGCTGAACCACATCCGAATCCGGTGACGACTATGTTGACAGCCTCAACGATGCTCAAAACAGACGGACTGACTGGCAGAGAGGCCGATAGGTTGGATGGCTTTATCTCCAACCGTTTTGTTACCCAGAATTCGACTACTCCTTATGGGATGGGTGTCGTGGACCGACGGGTGAAAAAAGTATCCCGAACGAGAGACGGGTGCCAATACAAGACCCAAGGGTGTGTTTTCCGATCAAAAGTACCATCAACTGCAGCAGCTCCAGGAACGGCTCTCAAGCCAGCAGAGATGCAGTACCTGCATGCTCATCATGGTACCAACCACGACAAGGACCTGATGGATGTCCTCGCTGACAGTTCTTGGAGGGAACGACAGGACGAAGTGAGAGCAGCATGAGAGGAAGATATAGGGTCTTTTGGACGGAGATGATGAGGCAGAGACAGAAAAGGCGGAGGATGATGCTGAAGTTGAGGCAATCCTGGAGAAGATTGGGGGAGGTTGGCTCGAAGACATGTCGTGGGGTTTTCAGAGGAGCACTTCTGGTGCCTCTAGAGACGCCGCCCAGAATATGGGTGCCATCGACTCTGAAAAGGAGGATTTTACTATTGTTATCCATATTTGCAGTGAGGTAAGGTCTATCGACATTGAAAAAAATATGAATGAATTATGTTTGCAATTTTTGCGCTGTTGCGCAGAAGTATGTGACATGCCTGCTTGTCCTTTCCTTGCGTCCCCTATCCATCCTCTCCAAAGACGGATGGCTGAAGGTATGAGTGCGTGAATGACTTTCTTCCAAGTTCGCGTTTGAATGGAGAACATGGCACGACGGTCGGGAAGAACTAGAGGTGTCTGCCTCCGTCTTCCAGCCAACGCCTCTTCGAACACTTCAAACTGCAGAAGAGGAGCTGGTGATGGTCGTGCATGCTCACAAGGTGACTGCCCATGTCGCGTTCCAGCAGTGGCGTGGGATGGGGCTGGCGCATCTAAACATCTTTACACTCTAAGCTGTATGCACTCGATTTACAAACCGTCGCTGACAAGATTTGAGTCATTCTGCCTCGCCATTGAATCCGGTTATCTTGATAGATCACAGCTCACAAGGAGCCTCCAGAAGACCCATTGCCATTAAGGTTTGTTTGATCAATTAGTTGTTGCCGTCCCAATATCTTCCTCACTGAGATAATTTAATTAACACGTTCGACACGTCTGTCATGTAGTCCATTTAACTACTTTATACTCACGCAGTTCTACTTCTCAATCGCTTTTAAGCGTCATGACGACTCGCCACAATAAATCTAGAAGGAAGCATCCAACGAAAAGATGGCAGCAGGAGTTCAGCAGCATAAATAAATGAGAGTATTTCGACGGTCTAACTGATCCGACCAATATCACCCACTGCAAATATTTCGAATTCTGTTCGCCACTCAGCACCGATAAGTCAACCTTACACAAGCGATGGGCGAACGTCATTTTACCCATAGTAGAAAACAGCCAACATGAAAACCTGAAACAGGAGTACAAGCGACACACCGCGAATGGCGACATGGGGCTGCGACTGAATCTTTTTGGGCGCAAATCGAGGACAATGAGTTGAAAGAGACTCAAAAGAGGAACGAGAGAAAGCATCGGATCAGCCTTGAGGTGAACGCCATTAATCAATTGATAGAGCGTTTGACTATTTTAGCAAGAAGATGAAGACAACTTACGGTAAGGAAGTGACGCAATTTTAAGAATGATGTTTTTGTAGCGTGGAGATAGTAACATTTTTTTTTGTAAATCTGATAGCAGCTGAACTCTTGGACTATCAGAACCTTTTCCTTGTTCCTGGATCAGCGTCCATTGCTGAAGAGAATGATAGACACACTGGGCTGACAGCGGCAGAATATCTAGAAGAAGTGACGGACAAAGACCGGGAAGAGGACGAAGGACAGCAGGACGAGGCACAGTCTTTAGATACTGATGAGAGTTATCAGCCATCGCGCTCGCCCACCATAACACCAACCAAGCAAAGGGTCCCCTGGGGTGTCATCTACAATACAGGAGAGGGTGTTCTTGACTACCCATCGTCCTGGCGAACCCCGTGGGTGCTTGATGATGTGAACATAGCCGAACTCCTATGGGATTTTCGACAGTCAGTTGTCGCAGCACTACCAAACTTGGATGCCCCCATCGAGTCTTTGTAAGTCAACATCGGAGATATAGATATCAAGGCTCTCGTAGCACCGAAAGCTCATACTATTCTTCCCAATTGTTGTAGGCCCTCAATCATACCTATCTGATACGCGAGAGTGACAATCTCAGTCCTCTCTTTTCCGAGCTCGGAAGTGCTCTCTGGTCTGCAATATTGCCAAACGTACTACAACAGAGAGTAAAGCCACAGGTATTACAGGACGTTTTTGATATTGCATTCAACATCGGTAACATGTCTTATGTCGATGGACACTACAGTGGCATGGCGATTTGGATGTCAAGAGCCTTTTGAACAGTATGCTTGGCACATCTGCACTGAGGGATAGTTCTCAAGACAATGAGGCTGGGTTGATCAAGAAGAAGTTTGACCTTTTTTTCTCAACCTTTATTTGCCCTGCGAAGCACCTTAACGTGTTCTGGTAAGACCAAAGCAGCAGATAGGGTTTTTGGGTTCTCGGAATGTAATATGAGTTTGTTTCTAATTGTTATTATTTTTGTAATAGGGATGTGACTTCCCCCCTTCAAAGCGACGAAAAATCTGGATCCTGGTCTTCGTAGTCAACGCCCAGACTTTTTTATCTGTGCCTCGTTGCCAAGTCATCAATGCCATCTCTTCACTGCGGAGGTCAAAAGACCGCCCAAGGCCTTGTTGTTCAGTCGGATCTCGAGAGGCTTGCCTGTTAGGTGAGAGATGCAATTGACGTTCTAGCTAAGCAAAAGATCGACATCTCATCCGTTAGAGTTTTTGGAATGTTAATTGTTGGTAAGTGAGAACGAACTGTTTAATCTGCCTGATTGTTTTACTTTTGGAGAGCTATTATATATTAACTGGTTTCTTGTACATTTAGGATTACGGGCGGATATTTATAGCGTGGTGCTGGGGGCTAATGGCCTCTATATTATGCGTTCCTATACAACAGTCTTTGCTCCCCGCTCACACAAAGATCTGGGTGGCCTAGCCATGGTCATAAATGTTTTTTTTTTGAATCTCAAAGCCGACATTGAGGAATCGGTCCGACTCTGCTCGCGCCCACTTTTGCCAGCTGTATCCTCACAGATATGCAATAGTTTCGGCACTCCAGTAACGTATAAGATTATGCCAGAGCAAGGGTAGCGCGTAATAGGATTCAACAATATCAACAAGCAACTCGCACTACGCCTTGGTCACTAATATCGGGTTTCAAAATAGAAAATAAAATAAAGAAAAATGCCAAACGCTCATATGTGTTTATCGCGTTTACCTCCATGTGTTGCATTCTTACTCTGACAATTGTTGTAGTTTAATTGTGCACACAAGAAGAAGACCATGTATTTACTTTCCACGGACTAAGTTCAAGTGTGTGCGATATGAGACCCAGCAGACAACATTCAAATGCGTACTTCGTAGAGTTAAAGCACAACATATCCCTTAATACAAAAAGTCATGCAACAGGGCAGTGGTAGGGAACAAAGCATCAACGACGCGACCTCGAATTCTAATGAAGCAAGGATAGGGTGCCAACATTGGAAGATCAAAAGGCAACACAAGTCAGTTAAAAAAAAAATGCTGCATTCATACTTGACCAAAGAGTAAGAAGCAATATACAGTGATTTTTGACACTCAACTTTTCTCATTCTCATCCTAACCATCTGCTCTCAAGACTCGCTATTGTTACACTCTCTCCTCCTCATTGTTCACATGAAATCCTAACCAAAGTTACTTTGTAGAATCGTCATCGACATCGCTTTAAAATAAGCAAGTTCATTGAATCAGTTCTTCTACTCGTTGATAGACACCAATCCTAACACACCCTTACCTACCGCAGATGCCATAACGGCACAGGCAACACCTGGGGTACAATTATAGTCGAATACTACAGTTGGAACTGATGCCACAAACTGGACGATCACGGCTAGGGCCAATAGCTTGTGCATGACTTCAGATTTAGCTGGCTATGTGAGGAATGTGACTCAATGCCCTTATGGCTTTTAAAAAAGTTTACTGTTGGTCAACAAGTTCAGGAAAGTATATCTTAGTGTAATCCACACGATCGACATGATCATCGGGCAAACACCTTATCTCATCTAACACCCATGTCATATATCGTACCCCCTGGGTCATACCAAATCTAACAAATTGTGGCCTTATCTTGCCGGGATAAATATTTGCCTTGTTAAACTCATGAAGAACAATGCTTTCGTCTGCGACTGTTTGTATATCAAGTACTAGGTATATCCCAGGAGCCATGTTCATCTCCCGTATCCTTTTCTTTCGCTCCCCATGATTTCTTGTCCCGTGCAAAAACAAAGGAGTCTTCTTGTGGAACTTAAGGAGATTGAGGAATTTTTCTTGGATGTGTTCAGGTAATTCCGCTTCAACGCATACTATTATGGTATTCCTGTCCATTTCGGTTGTGTATGGACTGTTCAGCCACATGGTCGCGTCATTAAACGCAACGCCTTTCATCTTGTATCCTAAGTATTGTAGATGATAAAACAGGAAGGACAATGTAATGCGGTGAGTCATTCTGTGGAAATGGTGGCAAAAATTAAGCTCAAAGCGGCTTCTTACCTCACTGGGACAACGACTTTCCGCGGAGCTTGTAGAGAGAGTTGACCGTCCGTGCGCTACTGAGACGCTGGAGAAGACAAATAGGACACACAAGAGTCGGTTAGTTCACATGTCTTGTTTAAACCTGCTCGATAAGGGAATCGCTTCGTTCTGGCTGACGTTTCATCCTTGTGAGAAGTCATTGCAATAGCAGTGGGTAACGCCGACGAGGTCGAACTGCAAAAGAGTCCTGGGGTTTGTCGAAGGGTAATACTATGCTGATTCCTGTCTTTTGAATGACCTGGTGGAACAACAAGGGTACGCTCCTTTTATTTGGATGTTCTTTATTGTTCTTGTTGGCTTTTCCGGTGTCCTGATGTTCTCAGCGATGGTGCACTGTACCTTGATGGAGCTGATGAGGAAGACGAAAAAAAGATTGTGGGTGTGCGAAAAGACAAGTGAGGGGTGTTGGGTGAGGAAAGGTGTGAAAGGAGAGTGTGATGTGTGGTTGATGGGAAGAGGCGGAAGGAAGGGAAGAAAGGTGATAAAGAGAAAAGATGTGAACAAGAGATGTGTTAAGCTTAAAAATGCCCGCGTGGCCAGACAACAGTCACGCGAACCTGGAGAGGGTGGATCATCAAAGTCTTTTTCTGACTTGTCTTTGTCCTTCATCTTCAAGATTGTCACCCATCGCCCTCTCCAGGACCACAGGAGCCACGCACACCCGTCTTCACAAAGGGCGAGGCGTAGTTACGCGCTCTCTTTCGGCAATGACGTCTGTCCTGATGACCATGGCTGGGCGCACTGTCTACATTCAACTCTACAAAGACTGACACGTTCTCATCGCTTTGTTATCTTTGGTTTAGAAGCAAGCTTCCCCAACGACTACGGCGCCCTCGCCTCGTATCTTTGTTCCCGTTCTACGCAGGCAAGTCGCGGTTATCTCCTTGACTGACAGGAATGGCGAGATTAGGGTGCATGTCAGCATGTACAGGTTTATTTTTGGCCATGCTTCATGTTTCTCTTGTTTTACTAAAAAGACAGGAACAGATACAATAAATCGCTCAACATTGCGTCCATATGTTCCATGTATTGCTATGTGCTACTACTCTTCTGGTTAACAAGATAAGTGCATCAATATAAAACAATGGTGTATTGTACTGCATGGTTAGATCTGCACTATTCTACTCTATTTTCCTACAGGCGCATAGTACAGGTGAAGTATATGAAAGTACCCTTAACAAACCACATAGGAGGTTCTCCGCTGGGTGCAATCGATAAAAGAAGCCATGTGGCACAGACACAGACATCTCACTTTTTTTCCATTGAATGTCATGTCGCACGCGTTTATGCCTTTTCTTTTTCATTTTCATTGACCTCCTCCGCTCACGTTAATCATTCATTCACCACACTTGGACCACTCCCGACCTATCACCAGCATGCCTTCCAATCACCGTATCCCTCTTACTTCCACCTCCACCTTCGATGTCGATGTCTCTCCCTCTATGAACTTGAATGGATACAGACGGGCCAGGCGACCAACTCAACAAGGTTGCGGCCGACCAAGTCTGTCACGTTCTCTGCAACCGATCCTCCTCACCCTCCTCGCTTTCCACTTCCACCAAGCGCAAGCGGGCCAACACTATCACCACCAAACCCAAACCCAATACCATCACCCCCTCCACCTCCTCCTCTTCGTCCTCCTCTTCCTCTTCGTCTTCTTCCTCCATCACCAGGTGTACCACGTGCCATAGAACCGATCACCAAAGGTCGACAAGTCGTTATCGTCCCTACTATAAAGAAAAACAAACGGTAATCAGGCTAAACAGAATACAATTACTCGGATCCTCGCTTCTTTGCAGCACAACTCAATTTTATAATGGTAACAACTGTGAAACAAGCTTTGATACTATTTCAGACGAGGATGCTTACGCTGCAATTGCTGACGTGGTTCAATCGTTCGAGACTACAACTCAGACAACGGTTGAGTGGGCGGGCGAGGGAAGTGAACATGGGCCATCGATCAGGCGGCGGAGGCATTGGTATCGGGAGAATGCTTCCAGCCTGATGCCTACCATTCCTACCCATTTAGGTAACATATGCGACAACGACGACATGCTGAAGGAGAACAGCCGGCGGACACAGGCTGTCCCAGTCACGCATGATCGTGGCAGCCACACATGGTTCCAACCCAACGCCAACCATTCCGACCTATTTAGGCAACGTGAGCGAGCTATTGCCATTGCATTGCATAATGCCAGCCTCAGTCCTCTGCTATGAAATTTAATGCTTGCATACAACTTGGTCACCATCGTACAACTCATTCGGATTACCTTATGAGCAGGCAGCGCATGATCGTTGTAGAATCTCTTTCTCCTACTCCTTCCACAGTCCTTGCTGCTCCTGCTGCTTCTGTTGCCCCTGCTGCCTATGTTACCCTTGCTGCACATGTTTCCTTTGCACTCATAATGTTCCTGTTGATCTACATGTTTTTGGAAATAGAATAGCTGCTGTTAAGGAGCAGGGCGACACAGTGTACATGATCTAGGGATTGATGAGCGTGGTCGCTCTCATTGGGGTGCTTTACATTGGACAGAGGTAAGCAGTTACGATAACACCTACAACTATTCTACATTCTTCTTTCTTTTTATTGATGCGCGATTTAATTATTTATTTTGAATATGCAGGAGCATGTCGAACGCACAGTCGCTAATCTACGCTTCTCTGTATGCTGCTAAGAGTCAAAATGCCAGCCATCGAAGCATCCCTTGCTGAATTGCAAAGCCTTTTCAGAGGTATTTCTTGCAACCACCTGGACCTTCAACAGTGTCTTTGCCTTTACATCCTTTGATACCAGTACAAAATACCACGACATGCGTTGACCGCCTGGCAGAGGGAAAGCGAAAAGAAAAAAAGGTATTGTGAGAGCGATAGAGGACTTTGGGAGGATGGAGATATGGCACGTACATTGCTAGGGCGACGGTCGAATAGGGGAAGACCCAAGGAATAACACCTCGAGAGTGGAAGGTGGGTTTGAGCAAAGGAGGAATACCGACAGGATTTGGACCGCCAAGGCAACGAGTCGATTTGTCAAACAAGGTCTGAGTGAGGCGGACGAGATGGTTGTACAGTAAGTTCATGGCAAGACGGTGTTGCATTTGGTGGAAGAAAGGAGACTGCTGCATAAAATTTTTGACCGAGATCTCGACTGACAGAGGGCTCATCAGACCCGACAGGTCGCGTTGGGGATGCGGAGGGCTGGCTCGGTGCTCGCCACTTCCTGGCATTCATACGACCCAAGTTGTGTAACTATAGGCATTCGAGCTCCCAGGGGTCCCGTCTGACACCTCCTTCCCGTGGCTGTGGCTTGGATTAGTTAGGCCTGGCACGCCGGCACGATTTGTGGAAATCTGACGTTAAAAAAAAGAAAGGGAGGGCAATACGAAATAGAAAAGCGAGTGAGAAATGAGGAACTGACAAACACAAATAAAAATTTTAATATTCAACCACCACCACTTTTTAATCAATTCACACTTGATCCACACCTCCACGAGCGAAGCCGCGGGTACTATTCTAGTTGAGTTTACATAAAGTGTAATAAGATCGAAACAAGACAGGTTAGCTCTTCGTTATCACATAATGAGATGACATGGAAAAAGGAAATCGATCTAACACACTATGCTCCACTTTCCGCCTTCCCGCCGCGAACTAAGCGGAAAACTCGCTAAGAAAGAACCAGCGATAATGTGTTTAAGCATTCAAACACAAACTACCATCCTATTCACACTCCACTTTCCGCCTCTCCGCCGCGAACTAAGCAGAAAACTCGCTAAGAATGAACCAGTGTTTTAAGAACAGAATTACTATAGTCGGAGTTCTGCCCGATGTACAAGGAACTATTCCACCCAAGTCGAAATTCATTACCTGAGAGAGAGAGAGAGAGAGAGAGAGAGAGAGAGAGAGAGAGAGAGAGAGAGAGAGAGAGAGAGAGAGAGAGAGAGAGAGAGAGAGAGAGAGAGAGAGAGAGAGAGAGAGAGAGAGAGAGAAAGGTGAGAGGGATGAGAAAAGGTGAGAGGGATGAAAAAAGGTGAGAGGGATGAAAAAAGAAGTGTAAGGATGGTGAGTGATAAAGAGGCGTGATGAAATGGGAGGATGGCGCAGGAAGGTGCAAAACCGTTAAAAAGTAGCGTCGAGTCATCGTGCTCTGCTATACCTCCGTAACCTATAACATCATGCTGAGCGCAGAGTGAGGCGGGCGATCTACTAACTTCGGTGACGTAATTCTCGCGCTCGCGCCCACTGTCCTGTTTCCCCCTTTCGTAAATCCCATCCCTTTCGTAAGTAACAGCCTCTTTTCTTCCATGAGCAAGGATAGGCGTTGGCGACTCTATGGACATGCTCTCTGAAAGGACTGGCTGCTGGCCGCAAGGACTTGCAAGTGTTCATGGAGTGGCCGCGTATGGTGGACTGCATCATTTTGTATGCAATCCCTGGCGATTGCCCGTTATTGTTAGGGTATGACCCAGGGTGTCGGTCTGCGTCGCCATAGTCAACGCAAAGTAATGGAGAGTCTTAGCCTCACAAGGCGGCAGGGCCATTACATTCTTGTTCATGTTTTTTTATGACAGGGGAGTGTGGCGGCTCTGTGGACATGCTCTCCGAAAGGACTGGCGTAAATAGTGTTCATGGAGCGGCCGTGTTGGTGGGCGGCATCATTTTGTATGCAAACCCTGGCCGAGCTCGCTATTGCCTAGGGTGAGGCCCGGGGTGTCGATCATCATCGCCATAGTCACACTATTACCTACCCCTAGCGGTTTCTTGGCACGAAGCGGCAAAGGGTTCATTTTAGGAGACGAGTCAACGTTTTTTGTAGTAATGCGCATTACCAAATGGATTGGTCTTTTCTCTCACTTAATTCTGTTTTTCACGTATACAATAGTAAGACGACACAACGAAGGACAGCGCCCACGGCATACCTTAGCTTGTCGGCACTTCCACACTTTATTCAGAACGCCACCACTTCTCTCTCTTTCTCTGCGCCAACACAACACCGCCTCCACACACGACAAAGGGTCACGCGCACGACACACCAAGTTTTTCACTCCAACAATCTGAGCAAGGTCAGCCAGCGTCCCACCATTTCTATCAACGATCAACCCCCCCCCCAGTCATCACCTATCAACGACACCAACACCTGCACCGGCATGGCCACAACAGCAGGAGGACCGACCCACATAACGAGACTCAAAAAAAAGAAAGCAGACCCCAAAAAAGGTGTGTATCGCGATATCCACTTAAAGGCGTGGTAAGAGATGGATTAGTCAAAAACATCATAGTAACATGTATTGCTCTTGCCCTTTATTTCTGGAGTAGATTTGTGGAAGCGAGAGTTGGCCAAAGTGGGATATCGTCAGTACTTCGACAATGTCGCCGATCCTGTCCATATCAACTTGGTTTCGTTTCTAAAGTCCAGTGCTTCGTCTTGCCAGGATCGCAGAAAACTCCACCATGACTGGTTCTACACCATCTTGCCTATTCTCCAATAGAGCTCGCACGCGTCGCTGAAACAGAGAGCAAATGAATTGGTGACTGCTTGGTCGGATGACAGAAACTCACAGGAAGTCCGCGACTTTTGGGATGCTATGAAGGTTCAGGACGCCAACAAAAACCATCTCCAAGTGCTGCATCAACAACTTTATGTGCGCGAAAACGCTGTGGCCCAGGAGCATACCGACACACTCTTGGCGCAGATCGAATCAAGTAAGCTTGTTTGTAGTTTTAAGGATATGATGTCCACACGGGCTTTTTTTTTTGTACTGGTATAGATGTGTTATCAACCACATTGTTCCGTATCTCATCCAGGAAAAGATTGACAGATGAACCCGCAGGATCGGAGCACAAGTCGCGCAAGGTTGTAATTCTGGATGAGAGCTTTTCAGACAACGGGAGCCTCTACACCGCCTCAGCCCCTTCTTCCGCGCCGCCCTCCGCCCGATCATCCTTGAACCCAAACGATTTCCAATATGTCGACCATCTGGTTGGCCCAGGGCAGTCCTCGTCCAAGATTCAAGGCGAGCCTTTCGTGGTCGATGGTATCAACGTTTCAATGCTCTGTATGAGAGCACGCAAGGAGGCGATCAAGAACCAGTGCGAGCTCAATGATGTGTCGGAACTTCTGTAAGTGATCAAGCATATTAATGATTCCTACGTTTGAATCGACAAAATCGGCATCGTGATCATTAATATTTTTTCTCCTGTTCCTCTTGTGGAATTAGGTACCTCAACTTTATTTTCGACAATGCTGCGCTCATTAGATTACTCCCTCGTGTCGCAGCAGACAGGATCCTGCGCGTTTCCTTGCCGGCGCCTTCCCATCAACAATCAATAATGTTGGTAAACACAGCCTCCTATGCCGCCCAACATAGTGTCCAGGAGAGCAAACGGTATGTGAGAGAACTCGACGACAACGGCGACAACTTTGTGAAGACATTGTTGAGCTCGTATTTGGAAAGCACGGCGCTCTGGAAAACACCAACGTCTCACCCTCCATATCAGCCATTACCACTGAACGAAGACTCGTTTACGCATGGCTCGGTTCAGCAGGGCATTGTCACTCTTCTTCAGGACTTGGATGTTGTCGATCATTGGTAAGTTTGGTGCTAAACCCCTGGACCAAGAATTATTGAACACCAACTTTGAATTTGTGTACTGGTTTTAACATTGGTTTATTATACGATGCATTCTAGGAATCGAGACGCACTTCCTACACCCCGAGGGTTTGAGGAAGTTTATCAAGCAGACTATTTCGCCGAGTGTGAAGGCTTTCCGATTTGCGTTGTGGAGATTAAGAAGCCAGACGCCAAGGATGACCCTCTTGAGGGTGACGCTCGAAAGCTCCCCAGCATGCTGAAGCTATCCCATGATCGTTTGCTGGACGCTGGTGTTGAGTCACCTGTTGTTGGTCCCCTGTTAGAAGGCGAGTTGTTTGTTTCTGTGATTGAAAGCATTCTTCCAATTTTTTCGTTGACATCAATCTAACCCCTCTTCTTTTCTCCTCTACTTTTCTGCTCCTCATTCTCCCCAGGAACTCGATGCTCAATTTCGACTATAGATTTGTGTGAGGAGGCGCTCTACATCCACTGTCACGAGACAAGAGCTTGCTCTTGTGACTTCGCCCTAACAAATATAAAAGGGCCTTAGATAGTAAATCTATAGCTCTTTACTTGGTATCGCCAATAACATACGCCTTAACCTATTCATCATACTCATTTCCTAGCCCTTGATCAAGGTTCTCTTTATCTACTTCATTCTATTGCTTGGTCTGCTTTCTTGACAATACCAAGTCATACACCTAAAGAACCTTGGATCAAACTTTGTCTGTTTTCTATTGATATACTTCAGCGCTCCCAAAAAAAAAAAAAAAAAAAAAGCCTTTTCCACAACAAAACCAAACCCTATCTTCTTCAAGTTCTTTCCACTTTTACTACCATCTTCTGTACACAACCCACTACCCTCAGAAACTACAACAACTCTTCACTTTCCGTATCAACCACAATGCTACCCGATAGTGAGATCCTTACAGCCAACGCGCGCTTCCAAGCACTGATGGACCGAGTAGCCACACTTGAACAAGTAGTTCAGACGGTCGCTCCCTTGCAAGCCAAAGTCACCGAACTCGAGGAGACTGTTCAGAAGTACCGTGATATGCTGGACTTCATTCTTTCGAACGAAGATTTCTTCACAAGCCTGACCGTCAACCTCAATCCTCGATTACTCAGCCTCGAACCCAACGTCCAGAAGATGACGTCACAATTACCACCCATCACTCGCGCAGAACTAGGCAAATTATTTTATGATCACAAGACCGATGTCACCAACACAGTGAGTGCCATCTTCCAATCAACTACACCTCACTCCAGCAACAGCTCCCCTTCGAGGCCAAAAGTAGCACCCCCTGCAGTCTTCTCCGGCAAGCGTAAAGATTGGAAAGGGTTTCAGGCTCAGCTGGAACTCTTCTTCATTGCAAACGAGACCCTCTATCCGAACGACCACGACCGCATTGTGCTGGCTATCTCGCGCCTCGGTGATACTGCAGCGTTCAAGTACATGCAGAGATACGTTCCGTCCTTCAAGTTGCCTGTCGAGGAGAGACCCGCATGTATTTCTAACCTGGATCAGTTCTTTGCTCTTATGAGTAAGAACTTTGGAGTCTCCAATGCTCACGTCCTAGCAGAAACCCAACTCCGTCAACTTAGACAGCGCGGTTCTGCCATCGACTATACAAACCGTTTCGTCAACCTTGCAGCGGATACAGCATGGAATGATAGCGCGATGATTTCACAGTTCCGCCTCGGCCTGAAGAAGTCTGTTCAAGAAGCCATGGCAAACTACCCCGAGCCACCTACCTTTGCCGAGTTTTCACAATTGGCTATCGACATCGACAACCGACAGTACGGCTATGCAGTGACCCGTTCCGGCAACAAATCTTCCAGCACTCCGTCCCGCTCCACCACTGCCCACACTTCTACTACCACTCAAGCCTCATCCACCCCAGCTACCGCGTCCACCCCTGCTACCTCAGCTCCCGCGACCACTTCGATGGACATGGATCTCTCGCATGCTCGCCATGGTCCTTTGCCACCGTCTGAGCGTCTTCGTCGTCAAAAGGAAGGACTGTGCACCTACTGTGGTTCAGCAGATCATTGGCTTGACGACTGCCCCAAGAAACCTGCAAAGCCCTCGTTCAAGAACGCCTCAAAGGCAACAGCCTCGATCTCGGCCCTTCAGCCTATACAGACTAGCGACCAGCCCGATGCAATCTCTTTCCAATTGGAAAAAGATTCAGCCTAGACAGTAAAGTTGGAGTGCGTCTGGGCGAGCTGTATAACAAATCTCCAAATGATCCTCTGCTATCCCCTATCACTATTCCAATCACTCTTCACTTCCAAAACTCCTCACTACCAGTCCATGCAATGATCGACTCAGGAGCAACTATCTCATTCATTCATCAAAATCTAGCACAACAGCACAATCTCCCACTAGCACAACACTTATTACAAATCTCTCTTGCCAATGGTTCAACACATACCTCTCATCACGCCACTACATTGGTTATGCAATCCCACTCACAACACTTTTCCACACACACTTTTCAACTCATTGCACTTGGCAATTATGCCATCATTCTTGGCATGGACTGGCTCCGCTCACACAACCCATATATCGACTGGAAGAAACGAACCATTACTATGCCATGCCTCCATCAGCACACACTCGACAAGCTTTCCCCCCTTGCACAATCAACAATGCCTCGATCCATCCCTACCTTCCAGGAACAAGACCGAATCCTTCTGCCACCTTCCAAACCCAAATCCACTTTGGTTCCCACCAAGTACACCTCAGGATCCAACCAACTATCCAAATCCGCCAAGAACCGATCAGCAACCAACATCTCCATTATTAGCAATGCACAACTCCGTCAGATCCTCAAGACCAATCAAGGAGTCGGATACATGCTCGACGTCTCCCGAATCGAAGAACTCGCCAGCGCAACCACCAACGACAACTCTATCCCTGAATCAAAACCCACAGTCCAACTGCCCGAAAAATATGCCGAGTATGCTCAGGTATTCTCCAAGATGCAAGCCGATAAGCTACCGCCACATCGACCCTATGATCACAATATCCCTGTGGTCGAAGGAGCCACCGTGCCATTTGGACCAGTATACAACCTATCACAAACGGAACTGCAAGTTCTACACGAATATATTCAAGAAAACCTTGCAAAAGGGTTCATCCGTCGATCCGAGTCTCCAGCTGGAGCCCCCGTCCTTTTGTTAAAAAGAAAGATGGTTCCCTCCGCCTCTGTGTCGACTATCGAGGCCTCAACAAGGTGACTGTCCCCAATCGATGCCCTCTGCCGCTGATCTCCGAAACTTTCGACCGACTAGGCAAAGCCAAGTATTTCACCAAGCTCGACATGCGAGGAGCATATAATCTTCTCCGCATCAAGGAGGGCGACGATTGGAAGACGGCATTCCATTGCCGCTATGGCCACTTCGAGTATACAGTCATGCCCTTCGGACTAATGAACACTTCCGGAACTTTCCAAGCTTTCGCCAACGACGTCCTCCGCGATTACCTAGGTGACTTTGTCGTGCTATACATTGACGACATTCTCATCTACTCCGACACCCTTGAGGAGCATACCGCGCATGTTCGCAAAGTTCTCAGCAAGCTCCAAGACGCTGGTCTATGCTTAAAACTCGAAAAATGCTCGTTCGAAAAGGACAAAGTCGAATTCCTCGGCTTTGTGATCGGAACTGACGGTATTTCTATGGACCCCGCCAAGGTTGCCGCCATTCGCGATTGGCCCACTCCCTCTTCCGTTTCGGATGTCCAGTGCTTTCTGGGTTTCTCCAACTTCTACCGTCGTTTTGTACGGAAATACTCCCATATCGCCGCGCCTCTCACCGCGTTACTCAAGAAAAATACTAACTTTGTCTGGACCGCTATCGCACAAGCCGCTTTCACGGAGCTCAAGTCACGTTTCATGTCTGGCCCCGTCCTTCGGCATTTCCAACCAGATCGCCCCTGCATCATTGAAACTGACGCTTCTGACAAGGCCCTCGGCGCTGTCTGCAGTTAGCGTGACCAAGATGGACGCCTACATCCTATCGCTTACTACTCCCGAAAACTCTTGCCTGCTGAACTCAACTATCCGACTCGGTTATTCTAACACCCCCTGTCAGTGCAAAATTAACAGGGGGTGTCTGACAGGGGAATTTCAAAAAAAATCTTCCATATGTTTTTGGTCTTTTTTCAATTCTAACAGGGGCTCTTTGAACAGGAGCATGGAAAGGAATCAAAATTCCCTGCCAGAATAGAAATGCTTTTTGCACCTTCTTTTTGCCGCGCTGCTGGTAAAAAGGTCGTTTGACCAGTGCTATCCGTCGTTCTCAATGGACTTCTCCTTCCCTCGCCGTGCATCGAGATTCTCGTCAAAGAGTCAAATCCAGGCACCATCGGCTGTTCAATGATCCCTCTTGACCATTTCAGGCACCCCGAATAATACCAAAAAAAAGTCCATGTGCATACACTTCACCATTTTTCTCGTCTGCGGGTTTTGTTACTTGCACGCCTTGCTTGATATCTCGCTGGAGAACGATCACTATAGTCTTTGTTTAAGTAGCTTTTCATTCCGCTTATCCTCTAACCTTTGTCTCTCTCCGTCTTTGTCTCTCTCCATCTTTGTCTCCCTCTCTCTCTTTGTCTCTCTCTCTCTCTTTTTGTCTCTCTCTCTCTCTCTTTGTCTTTTTCTCTCTCGCTATCTTTGTCTCTCTCTCTCTCACTTTCTTTGACTTCCTCTCTTTCTCTCTTTATCTTCCTCTGTCTCTCTTTCTTTGTCCCTCTTTCTTAGTTCTGTTGAAGAAAATAAAAATAAGAAGCATTAAATGCCCCATTTCTAGTCGTTCAAGCTGCTTCTTCCTCTCCTTCACCCTCTCGCCTAGTATCAAATGAGCATGCCATGGTTGTAGAGCAATTGTATTAGAATAGAAATGATATAGAGTCAGTTTTATTATGCAAGGCATCAGAACATCAACATCTCAGCTATTCTTCTATCTCTTCCGTCGGATCTCATTCTTCTCTTGGCGCGCTTGTCGCTACGCTAGCAAAGCTTAAAAAGACTTAATTCAGTACGGATACTACCAGAGTTGGAGAGACTAACGGGACTGAACGACCGGTGGAGCAACCTCTGGGGCGAAGGGGATGCCATATTGCATGAGTCTGGGGACACTGCTCGATGCTGCCGCCGTTTACGAACGCCAATAATCCTCTTTGTCCATTCTGGATTCCATGACACATTGTTCTTCCTTTCCATAAGCATACTCTCCAAACGCTTCATCCTAGAGTTGAGGAACTAGAAATGCTGATCCCGCATAATTAAATTATCTAAACGAGAGATAATGGACTGATATTGCTCCTGAGTGATGGTGCCGTTGGAAATCAGGGAGGTAGAGGGACCAGGGGAAGCAGAGGAGATTGAGGAAGCGAAAGAAGCAAATACCGTGCCTGCGATGGCGGGGGACGAAAATGCAAGTGAAAAGTAAAGAGAAGGTTAGACATCTACAGGATCTTCAGCATCACTGACAAGCTAAGAGTCAGGAGTCCTCATGGACATCATGTTGCACCGAGGCTGGAGCAGGTACCATCCTGGCAGAGAAGTGTCCGTTTTCAATTGTATCTGTGCTTTGGAGTTTGTCTCTCCACATCGTCTCAATCTTTGCACATGGGCGTCTATTCATATTGGCAATGAAGGCAAAGAACAGATGGTTACTGGCATAATTTGATTGTTATGTCGTATGCCATGGACTTTACACTGGACGAGACAGATGAGTAACATGCATGAATGTATAAACCTTGATGCCAATAGATCTTGCCTTTTTAGCTCCCCAGGATAATTTTTATCCATCTGTACATAGCCAACGTAGGCAATGTAGGCCAATTTAGGCAAAGTGGCAAAAAAAAAAAAAAAAAAAAAATGACAAGTGCAAAGGCAATGGAGGCAATGGAGGCAATGAAGACAAAGAACACATGGTTTCTGCAATAATTTTGTTGTTATGTTCGCAACTTTGTATACTCTACACTGGACGAGACAGATGAGAAACATGCATGCGTGCATGAATCTTGATGCCAATAGGTCTGGCCTTTTTAGCTCCCATCAGGATAATTTTCATCCATCTGTATATAGCCAACGTAGGCAATGTAGGTCAATGTAGGCAAAATAGCCCCTCAAAAAAAAAAAAAAAAAAAAAAAAAAAAACAAATGCCTTTTTTACACCCATTCATACTTGAATCTGGCCGAGTCGAGACACAGTCAACCTTACCTCCCAACTCTTCACTGTGCATGAATTGTCATTTGGTTCGCCTTTTTTCATATCTCGTCCCTTTCTTTGTTCTTTCTTTTTTTCACGGTACGAAAAGGAAAATAGGAAATAAGACATACGAAATAAGAAATAAGAAATTAGAAAAAAGAACAAGAAAAAAGACGAAAATAAAAAAAGAAAAAAGAGAAAGAGAAGAGGGAAAAGGATTAAATCAACTGTTTCATTGCGCTCAAGATCTCACACAACGCTTATTTGCTCCATTGTCTCTTTCTCAAATGTGTTACGCCTGGATGAACAAAATAAGTGACATACACAGTTTATTATGAACTCAACACACGGCTATATGTGTGCATTCAATCTATCTCATACCTTGTCGGAAAAAATGTGGCGTCTCTGATTTTGTACTCAAAGAAGGAGTGACTAGAGGAGCGGTGTGTCTAAAAGTAGGAGATAATACAAACGAGGTGGTGGGAGGGAAGGAAGGAAAGGAGGGGTAGCAGGGAAGGAGGGTGTAGGGAAGCTGAACAAGAGTAGAGGGAAGGTGAAGGAGTGTTGAGGAGGAGGGAGGCAAATAGAAAAGGAAAAAAAAGTGAAGGAAGAGGAAGGAGAGAGTGACAAGGGAGAGAGCGTGTGAAAGGGAAGGTAGGAGCAAAAAGAAAGAGAAGGGTTGTTCGAGGAGCAAAAGGCGAAGTGGAGGATGGAGGTATGTATGACAATTTAAAATACGGGAAAGGAACAAAAAGTGAGACTTGGGTCACAGCTCCATGCAAATGGGTCGAGGTGTACACATGTTTGATGACAATGGCGCTCTTGCCCTTCTCCCTTTCATCTCCTTTCCTTTCTTATTCCCCGGTAGATCTCACCCTGTCCATATGCGTTCTTTTGCGCATTTGCACTCCAATGAAGCAGAGAGAACAAACGGACAAGGCAAGCTATTCCGACCATCCGCATACCCTTTTTCTTGGCCAAGAAATTATGCAAAAAAGCAAAAACCAATTAAACCACAAACAACATTGTGAAACATCAAGAAAACACCAGGTCCATCGTCAACCCAAGATAAAAATAAGAGACTGTAAGGGAGAGAGAAGTAGAGAAGAAGAGAAGAAAGAGAGGGAGAGGGATGAAGAGAAGGCCAAAAAAAATAAGAGTTCAATGTCATCACGAAGATGGCGTGCATAAACAGCCTATGACAACCTCTAAAGGCTTAAACAAGAAAAGGCAGGTGTGATAGTCCTTCAACACTTGTTGTTGCAAAAGAGCGGATGGAAAGTCTAATGGCGATGTATGTCTGCTTTCTTCTTTGCTCCTCCATGGTCTTTCTTCTATTTTCTTCTTGAGCAAAATGGTTTGTGCCCGGTGATTTACCCAATCAACCTCTACGAGTGCATGCTCTCCCAGGTTTGCATTCCAACAGCAACACCAACGTGTTGGTTATCACAGATGCATAAGGCACGGCAGATTGGGCGTAAAAAATAAGAGATGGAGGTGAGAAGAAGGAAATGAGAACCAAGAGCCGCTAACATCATCGATCCATGATACTCTCTTGCATTGTATCTGGCTTGGGACCGAGCCTCTCATGAAGATTGGGTTTTCTGTTGTTTTGTTTTGTTTGCCCTGTTGTCCCTGTGTTTGGGTTGTGTAGGTTCCAGACATGCACATGCATTCCCCTTATTTTTTTTGGCTTGTTGTACTCTATGTTTGGCTTGTGTGCGGCTGAGACCTTCCATCCCCCTTATTTTTCACTGTTTGTATGGATTAAGATGAACAAGAATTCCTGCGACAGGTCATGGCATAACTCGAACGAGGCTGAGGGGAACAGAGGGAGAGTTAACGAATGAACAAGCAAACAATGGCGTGCGTGCTAAAAAATTGAGTTTTTAATAAGAACTACGATTGCTACTACAAAAGCTTATATATTGCTTGTTGGTTATGATTCTGAAGTTCGGCTGGGGCTGGCAGTGGGAGAATAAGCTCATTCCCCAATTCTTGGTGTGCTTGTTTCAACAGGATATGCGAAGCTCATCACACTGTGTTGTGACATCTGTCCATCACTAGATGGGGAGGGGGAGTTAGTGGAAGAGGAACTGACAGATGATACGTCGGTTGAGTGGGTGGGGAGGGAGGTGTGCTGAGATGAAGGGTGGGAAATGGAGATTTCTTGTAATGAGGATATAGACGGGGTGGGCTCTTTGTGAGTCGGGGGAGTGTGACGTTGAAGGGGCGAGGAGGGGTGTTGTCCTTGTTGAGGGGTGTTGTTTTTGTCGAGGGGGCGAGGTTACGTGCATTGACTGAGGCGCTTGATCGTCCTTTGGCGTCATAATGGCCTTCCTTGATTCTTGCAGTTTGAAGAACTTGTGTGCTTGATCTTGCAACTCAATCATTCGATGGACCTGAACCTTACGCATCTGAAACTCATGCTGCGTATGAGTAAACAAAAAAGAAAAAAAAGGTCATGAGGTTTGGTTTGACTCTAACTGAAGTATCATATCGGTTCCAAGCAAAATGATACTGTACCCCTGTCGGCGGCAAAAAGTATGCTTCGAATAGCGGTTCTTTAATAGTCTTCTCTTCCATAAGCCTGCTTCTCAAGGCTGGCTCGCCTTTACATGATATGAGTCGGTCCAGTTTGGGTTTTGAGGTGAAGTCTATTCCACAGAAGCATGTAAATGGGAATTTGAACATGACATTAATGTCACCACCAACTGTCCTTCAAGGACATTAAAAACAATAGGGACCGCAGACATTGTGAGGGAGCGCGATAGTAAATGGGAATAGGGAAGGATTGGTGTTCAAAAGTGTGGTTAAAGCTTTGGAGGAAGAAGGGAGAAAAGACGTTTCCACCCCATAACAATAAGAACTACCACTCATTGACTTAACTTAACCATGCAATTTTATTGTATACGGTGACATTGTCTGCCTAAGGTAGGCAAACCCATGGTGGGGCCAAGCTGCTTTTGAATTGAACGCGTGTCTTAATTTTGTTATGTGGAATTGAACGAACCAAGCACCAACTCTTTAACAGAATTATTGGGCGCGAAGGCCCAAAACCTGATAAGTATTAAAAATGCAACAAATTGAACGCGGCTCTTAATATTTCAATGGTAGAATGACAGAATGCATGTGCATTATAAAGTACAAATGTGGACTTGATCCCACACGGTCTCAACTAGACGTAGACCATTACTTTGATCATTCTAGATCGTGTCGTCT
Source organism: Linnemannia hyalina (assembly GCA_019671135.1). Classification (NCBI taxonomy): domain Eukaryota; kingdom Fungi; phylum Mortierellomycota; class Mortierellomycetes; order Mortierellales; family Mortierellaceae; genus Linnemannia; species Linnemannia hyalina. Next base: position 50,902 of record JAHRHY010000008.1, on the reverse strand, counting down.
ATTGAATCAATTTTTCTAATTCGCCATCATAGATCCATTCACTCTTTATTGACGCTCTTTTATTCTGTATCTTTGTCTCACGCAGGATTCAATTATTACCCTTATTCTGAGGGACGCCTGTAACAAGCTTGGTTTGGACCAGGCACAACTCTCTACATTTGTAAAGAATTACTACAACAAAAATAAGAAGAATTGGGCGAACCCCTCGCTTGAAGGCTAGAGTGAAGACACACAGTTCAAAGCGTTTTGTTAACGATAGTAAAATGAAGGAATGTAGCAGGTACCAGCTCCACTATTTCGCTGCTACTTTACACTGGCCCTTTCTCAATATCACTGACACTCAGCTCACTATATCTTTAAACGACAGTGTCTTTCTGTAACCTCTGCGATCAGCCCTTGATAACAACTGTGTGAATCCCATCTCCACATTTTCCTGCATTGTTTTACGAGTACATGTTCATCTTTTCCTTCCCCCTCCCACGCAAATACATACAAAAACAACACACGACTCCATCAAACATATTATTTGGCAACGAGCATACCCCTCCTTCCGCCAGCAAATGCAATCTTTCCTACCTGCAGTTACCATCGGTGCGACATTCAATGGCCATCAGAACCATTGTCGCTCCTTCAAACGCAATGGCATCATGTCTACATGACCCTCATGCGTCACTTTTTTTGCTGCATATATATGGCAACTAGCCATCTTAGCTGCATCTTTGTAACTCGTTTTTTAACATAACCATTAATCGAAAGAGAAAATACACAAGCGGCTTCATTTTTTATCGCCGTGTCTCTTCATCCGTCCCCTTCGTTTCCTCTTTGCCTTGACTGTATTGCTTGGTGCATATTATTTTTCCTTGTCCGCGCCTCGAATGTCTCGCTTGCTGTATGCTGGTTGTCTTACTCTTGCCTTCACTGTGTTGCTTGGTGCATATATTTTTCGCTCTGTGTGATGCCTTCGATCAAATCCACCATACAACGCCTTTCGGAAAACTGTCGTTCAATTAAAGCAAAAGATGGAGGAAACGCCCACAAGTTCGTTATTCAAAGGTCGAAATACTTCTACCAGAGCTTTTTTTTTGAAGAGTCTAGTCCCACCTAATAGACTTGGCAAACCGCATTAAGCGCAGAGAACTATTGCGCGTTTCAAGTAAAATAATTAATTCGGACAGCTAATCATTGAGTAAACGAATGTCAATTTTTTTCATTTTCCAATTAGACCACTAATCATTCCGATTAGAGGGCTAATTTTTTGTGCAATCAACATGCTAAACCTGCTCCACACAATGCTTTGCTTGGTCGACGCTTGGAACAGAGCGAATAACGACCTAGGAATAGTTTATCACTTAGTGTTTTGAGGTGAAAGTTTGACCTCAAAACACTAAAGGTTAAGCTATTCAAGCATGGTAATGCTGGCTACTCGAAGTGGTTTAAAAATTATCCTCTCTCCCTCACAAAAAAAGAGAAAAAACAATTATCCACAAAAAATATTTCCGCTCCATGACATATTCCGAGGATCTTCGATGGAGGGCAGTTATACTTTTTAGCTTCATGGCCATCGATCTGAATGAAGTAGCTTCTTTACTAGGCATATCCGCTGGCACCATCAAACGTTGGACAGGTAAATACAATATGAAATCACCTTCCTTCGATGAGAAACAACGTAGATCATTTTAACCAACCATTGTCACAGAATGCTTCAATACGACAGGGCAAGTGTATGAGAAGAAGGCACGCCTAGTTCCTCCAGTTTGGCCAACAGAAGTGCAGAACAGCGTCAGAACTTTTGTGGAAGAGCGCTCTGGCGGGTAAGGATACGTCTCTTTGAAGGATTTTGTTTCTTGGACATGGTGGCAAGGTGGAAGAACGATGCTTTTTTTTTTTGCGAGAGCAATGAAAATGAAAATTTTCCTTGATGGTGTCAGATTAGAATCCGAAACAGTTCGAATAAGAATTCTCCGATTAGAGACTATTCTCCCATTAGACAGAAAAAATTTGCATCATTTTATTTGAAACCCCGCAATAAACAAAAAATGTTACAATGGCTGACTTACATGCTTGGTATCATAAATACATTTTCATCTCATAGTCGCTATGGATATCGTCGAGATCTATAGAGATGTTACAAACACCATATGATAATTGGTACGTGAAAGGCCTCCTATCCCTCCTCCCATTAGCGGTCTGTGCGAATTTGCATGTGGCCTGGGAACGCAGTTTTCAATAATTCCCAAACTAAATTTAGGACAAAAGTCCAACGCCACGTGGACTGCAACACTGGTCTAGGCCACACAGTCACCCGCTCTTGCTGGAGAGGTTCTCAGTGGGACACCACGCTGCCTGGGCGCCACTGTTTCATTTTTTCAATGCCCAGTGAAATTGATATGATGATTGGTAGAGATACATTGGATGCATGAGGATGAGATTTTCTTAACTAACCCAACTCACTGTACGCGCAGCTCCAGTTTCGCAATTCCTTACAGTAATGGCTGTGTGCATAAACATTGTTCAGGTTCAAAAATTAGGTGTCCGCTCATATATAAAGGCATCTCGGGTAACGAGTTTTCTCATCACTTCATCCTCACTCTCATCCAGTCAACCATGAAATTCATAGCCACCACTATCGTATTGAATTGTGCTTTCTTCAAGGCTATATCGGCCCTCCCTACCGGCCCATTGATGTTTCGCCAAGATACGTGTCCCCTCAATGTCCTTAGCTGCTCTATTGGATCCCCACGCGCAAATACGTGTTGCGTGCCCAAATACGGTCTAGTCGTTTTGGCCCAACAATGGCATCCAGAACTGGGACCTATGAACGAGTTCACTTTGCATGGTCTCTGGCCTGATCAATGCGGCGGCTCTATGGTGTCTTTTTGCGATCGCAAACCTGACCGCGATCATGACCGCCAGCTCACAGATGTGGAAAGCAGGCTCGAGCAGACCGACATCTACGACGATATGAAGAAGTACTGGCCATCATACCTCCCCACACCGGAACATCCCAACAACAACAAGTTCTGGTATAAGGAGTGGAACAAGCATGGAACTTGCATCACGACTCTGGAGCCTAGATGCGGTTACAACGATGACCGAGATCTGTATGCATACTTCAACACGACCCTGGCTCTCCGTAAAGAATACAACATTTACAACGCATTAGAGAAGGCCGATATCACACCCAAACCAAGCTTCGGCATGGATCCCACAGAGGAGGACATGTACTCTGTTGATGCTATACTCGCTGCTATTGAGGATGAATGGCATGTTAAGGGTTCCGTTTATTGCAAAGAAGGACTGCCACTGGAGGTAAACGTTGCACATATTTTTGGAACAATCGGATGCATTGACATTGTTCAGAAAACTGACAGTCCCAACTTGAACCTTCCTGATCGTGCAAAATAGATTCGACTTTTTTTCAATGTGAGAAACAAGGACACATACGAACTCACTGATGCGATTCCGAATCCTGATCAAGACTGCCGCGAAAGACAGGTGTTTTTTAAGGGAAAGAAACCTGGACGAGCATAACCACCACTAGCATGGCGTTACGAAGTGTAAATAGTTCACTCAATATGCGGACCGTAGTGCACTGCGACTACGATGTAAATACACAACATTTTTTCTTGAGCTATTCGAGATGTTCTCTAATGTCGAAATTGATACTGTTCAGGCCGTATCCTAACTATAACTTTTTCTTTTTCTCTCAGCCAACACCCAAAAACTAAATTCGCACTCCATCCCATTATCCAAACCGTGAACTTGGGAACTCTCACGATCTAACACACTATACAATACTTCGCGGAATGCTGATCCATATTCCCGGGATACTAAAACACTCAAAGCACTCCTCCTAGTTGTGACGAGGAAGACGCACAGACAAAAAGGACCATGGGTAGCATGCAAGAACTCATTGGACAGCAAAGGAAACAAATCCGGAGGGTGGAGTGGCAAGAAGGAACAAAAATGCCAGGGAGTTGTAACGATTTTTTTTTTTTTTTTTTGGGGGGGAATGGAAAGAAAGGTTTATGGTTAGCGTTGCCGAATGTAATGACGGCTAAAGCCTATTATTCGACAACGCCAGGGACTCTAGATGTGTGTATCTTTCTTTTATTATTAACCGTGGCTTCCGAAAAAAAAATTAAAATTGAAAATGAAAATGAAAACAAAATAAAGGGGACTCTAGGTGATCTGTTGATCTCTATCTACTCGCTAGAAAAGGGCGGGTCGGGTGGGACATCTAGAGTCCCTGGCGTTGTCGAATAATAGGCTTTAGCCGTCATTACATTCGGCAACGCTAACCATTATTCTTCCTTGCCAGGGACTCTATCTGTGAATCCAAAGTTAGGAAAGAATGGCTGTGGTGAAGTTGTTCGCCAGGGACCGTGAGATTCTGTAGAACGCTTCAACGATGGCTGGGGATGACCAGTTGCCGTGTGTGACGACATCGTCCAGTGGGATCCCCTTCTCAAGTGCGGCGGTAGTGCCCACTGCTCGGGCCTTGTATGGTGGCTGGGTCTCGTCTCGTGGCATCAGTTGCATGATCTCTTGGATGTATTTCCGGATCCGATCTGAACTCAATCCCAGGTTGGCTCGACGCACATGTCGGATGAGAGGAGTGAAGGGCTCTGTCTCGACCTTGGGGTGTGTCGTTCTGGCGAAACGATCCTGGTTCGATGTACGTTGCCGATACTCGACATAGGCTTTGACCGGGCAAAAGAACTTGACTGGGTGCGGTTTGATGATGACAGGCTTGATGATCATTTGACCTCCTCGGTGTTCCTTGGGGAATACGACTGTGAGCTCCAGCTTGTCTCCGTTGATCTTGCACTGAGACGCGTCCGTGCAGGCCAGGTCGTCCGGGCGCAGAAGACCGCATGTGGCCAAGAGGAAGCATATCTTGGCGGTGAGGTCCTTGATGTCCATGCTGTGGTTGTCGCCGAGTGCTTGAAGACCAGTCAATATCGGTGTCAGATCCACTGTGGCGTTGTGGAGCCGTTTGAAGGTGCCTGTGCCCATCACCTTCATAAAGTCCCTGAAGAGCTCATCCTCCTTAATCTCCAGTTGTTGCTTGATGGGAAATAGCTGTAGAATGGCTGACTTGTAAGTGTGAACTGTTGTAAGCTTCCACTTTCTCTCTTCTAGTCCGTAGTCGAGAAAGTTCATGAGGTCCATGGCCGATTGTAATAGCAACAGAAGAAGGGTGATAGACAAGAGCAGGAGGCAGAAACGGATGGTGTTTATTGTACAGGGGAGCCAGGGTATTTATGTGTGCTAGGCTATGGGCTCCAGGATGGTGGTGATGTGGTGAGGTGGTGATGTGGTTAGATGGGGATGTAATTAGGTGATAATGTGGTTAGATGAGACAGTGGTTAGATGACGCTAATGATCTAGGGTCACAACAGATTATGATACTGTGACACCTTCCCCTAATAAATAAAGCAGATCGTGTGTTTGACAGTATGTGCGAAGAATATCCGGACTATTGGCCATGTCCTTGAAGGGAACCCAGGTGGAGTCCTTGGCTGCATCGTATCCGAGCCATTTGACAAGAAACTCGATCTTGCGGCGCTTTGTGCGGTGGTCCAAGATGGCTTCAACCTCGTACTCAATTTCTCCATCAACAATTTCGGGGTCGGGTGGAGGTGCTACCCGACGGCCCAACGACTCCGGGGAGGGGAGGTATGGTTTGAGGCGGTCGACATGGAACACATCATGAATGCGCATGGTGGGAGGAAGCTCGACCTGGAAGGAGACCGGCGAACGTTGTGCCAGCAGGGTGAAGGGACCAAAGTAACGGGCCTGAAGGGAGGAGGCTGGTCGGCTGGAGTCGTAGGCTGTTGTGATGTTCTCGGTGCTAAGAAGGACTTGATCGCCGACTTGGTAAGAGTGGGAACGACGGTGAGCATCGGCATGCTTGGCCTGCACGGCTTGTGTGGTAAGGAGACTATCGCGGGCAGTAGCGAGGGCTGATTGCTGAGCATAGACAAACGAGTCAAAGTCCGACAAGGAAGCAGGGTCAGAGACACCCGTGGGTCCGAGGAGAGAGGCCGGTACTCGAGGATGGAAACCATGGTTCAGAAAAAATGGCGATACGCCTGTGGACGAGTGGACCGCATTGTTGTATGCGAACTCGGCGGCAGGTAGGTACAGGTCCCAGTCGTCTTGTTTGTGATTCACCAGGGCGCGCAGCATGGTCTTGAGGGTTTGAATGGCCCTTTCCGACTGGCCGTCCGTCTGTGGGTGGAAGGAGGAGGACATGGCAAGCTTGGTGCCTAAGCGTTCCTGTAGTCGACGCCAAAAAGTGCTGGTGAATTTTGTATCTCTGTCGGAGACGATGGTGAGGGGGAGACCATGGAGGCGAAAGATGTTGGAGAAGAAACAATTGGCAACATCGGTGGCGGTGTCTGTGGTGCGACTTGGGGCGAAGTGAACTTGTTTTGAGACCTTGTCTACAAAGACGGTAATGGCATCGTGCTTTCGGGCGGTCATAGGTAACTTGACGACAAAATCCATGGTAACGGTATGCGGCCCCTTCATGTGCAGAGGATATAAAAAGGCATATAAAAAATATCCAAAGTCCAAGGAACGGAGTGTTGACTTCCATAACTGGCATATCTCTTCATAGTGGGCAACAGAACACAGAATAAAATAGCAATAGACAGCACAAGAATTTTTAAAATGTAATCTCTCCCCTGTATTTCACGACAAAGATACAGTTGAGAATACAAGTGCTTTAGATGATCACATACAAGAACTACTCTGTCGAATCTTGCAGTGAGGGTTACAGGTTAATAGTAGATGGACATATTCAAGAGTTTGGTGTGCGAAAAATAAGAAGACTTTGTTTTTTGGAGAATAGGTTGGTGTTTAGTAGGATAGTTAAACAAAAAATGTTACAATGGTTGTCTTATATGCTTGGTATCATATATACATTCTCATCCCATAGTCGCTATGGATATTGTCGAGATCTACAGAGATGTAACAAACACCATATGATAACTTGGACTTGAAAGGCCTCCTATCCCAGCGCTGCTCAGGAACTTCCAAGGGATGGAGCAGACCGGCAGGAAGGCGACGAACAGCCTTGTTTCGCTGGCAGCTTGAGCAAGAAGCCACGTAGTTACGGACATCAACAGACATCTTGGGCCAGTAGGCCAGGCGGCGTAAGGTAGTGTACGTTTTATCGAACCCCAGGTGGCCAGCAATGGCAGCATCATGAACATCATGAAGAAGAAGAAGGCGTAGGTCAGAGAACTTTGGTATGCAGAGTAGGGTATCACCATGCCGCTCAACATACAATAAGCCATTATACAATGAGTAAAGGGATGGTGACTTGCCTCGGAGGCAGCTTTGATAGATAGGGCCAAGACGAGGATCGTTTTGATACCCTTCGATCAGGCGCTGCCTCAAACCTGTGTCCGCTTGAAGGTCAAGTGCATTGACTGAGAGGGGTGGGGGGTTTGGTACGCGGTGGTCCGGACGCCGAGAGACGGCGTCAGGAACTGAAAAATATAGCGTACCTTGGAGTAAGTGAGAAAGAAGATCGGGGATCGTTTATTACTAAGTCTAGGGTTTAAATACTAAGGGACACTGCCCTTAATTATCTCACTGAGTACGCTTCTTGATAATGTACAGTCACGAAAATGCGACAGCTTTCCTCTCCCTTTGAAGAACGAATTATGAGTTCTTGGATTTCAAAGGCATGTAGTGGATGGACATAATTTATGTCTTACTTCGATTGCGGGTCCGCCTGCGTTTACGCCTTGGCGGCAATAATGATTCTTCTTCTTCATGTTGTTCTTCGTCTTGTTGTTCTTCTTGTTCATCATCAGAATCTGCAGGGGAATCGGCTGTTATCAGAGGATTTGGCTGTTCATTAATGTTTTCTTTATCTTTCCAGTAGGAAGTAAGAGAAGATCGTTCAACAAAGTTCTCTTCTGGTTCCCAGGTGTTGAGCTTGTTGGAATAGTTTTTCCATTTGACGAAATATTCTTTCTTCGTACTGTCATGTGTATGTTGCCTATGTGCTACCACTTTTTCCACCTCATAGGTGTCTGATTCATCGGCGTTGTCAAGGACCAGTTTGAGTTGAGATGGTGCGTATGATCTTTCTAAAATAGCGCCAGTTCCATCTTTAAGGATATATGCGCCACCCGCGTTGCGGTTGACTACTGTGTATGGTCCTTCATATCTTGGTGATAATTTTTCGCCGAGAATTGGATCAAGTGTCATCACTTTGGCTCCATCGGGGAACTCGTTGAGTAATACTGTACGATTGAACCTCTCTATCATTCTCTTTTGAGTGTTCTCTGTATTTTCTTTGATTGCTGGAAAGACTGTTTTGGTCATGTACTCAAGTCGTTCAAGAAGTTTATCTTGTGTTAATGGATTGTTTTTCTCATCACAGAAGTGGCTGAAACCGTTGTTTTGACGTGCAAAGAAGAGTGAAAATGGAGATGAGTTGTGTAGTGATACAATGCGTGTGTTCATCGATAATTGAATGAAAGGAAGGTGTTCGTCCCACATATGCCCCTCCTCGAGAACTTGTTTTCTGATCATTTGTACGGCTGTTTTGACATGGTTTTCGGCCACACCATTGCCGCGAGGGTGGTAAGGGGTAATAAGACGATGGTCGATGCACATTTTTGTGGTCAAAAGTTTTGTAATTGTATTGACGAATTCTCCACCATTGTCAGATTGAAGTATTTTAGGAAAGCCGATCAAACAGAATAATTCCCATAGCGCAGTGGCTACAGTTAGACCTTTTTTGTTTGGCAAGGCGCGCAAGAAAACAAATCGCGTACAAACATCAACAACTACAAGTAGTCGGACGTTTTTGTTCTTTGTCAACGGAAGCGGACCTGCCAGATCAATGGCTATGTGTTCTCCTGGAAGTTGAGCATTGATGGCTTTCATAGGATGGTATCCTTTTCGTGCAATATTGAATCGTTGACATTCTCGGCATCGTTTGATAAAATCGACACATTCTTGTGACAGATGAGGCCAAGTAAGTCCTTGTTCATGAATAGAATTGACCATTGCGTTTGCTCCAATATGTCCCATTGCATGGGTTGTAAACAATATATTGTTTCTTTTAACTGGATCTACTTCTTTGCGTTCAGTTTCTTTATCTTGGATTAGATGCATGTAGGAAATAATTTTCTTTTGATCAGCTTTAGTTGTATTTTTATTTGTGATTTCAATTGGATATAGGCGTGATAGGGCATCGGGTAATACGTTAAGAATGCCTGGGCGATAGTGCACCGTGAAAGTATAGTTTAAGATTGTTTCTTGCCAGTTGGTGAGCATTGAGTTGAGCTCAGGTTGAGTATGGATGTATACAAGTGAACGATGATCGGTATATAAGTCAAAGTGTCTTCCCCAGAGGTAGTAGTGAAAACGATTGAGCGCAAAGACAATCGCTAACAATTCTCTATGCGTTGCTGAATATCTGCGTTCACGATCTTGCAAAGATCGCGACATGAATGATATATAGTTGATAGTGTCTGGGTACTTTGGACCCTTTGGAAGTTGATAGAGTACAGCGCCAATCCCGACGTTAGAAGCATCAGTTGCTACATAGAAAGGTTGACTGAAGTCTGGGAAGGACAAGACAGGGGCTATGAGCAAGATATTTCGTAGTGCATCAAAGGCGCGCTTCTGCTCATCATTCATTACGAAAGAGTCGGTTCGACTGCGAAGTGCATCTAGAGGTGCTGCGACCGTACTGAAGTTTGGAACATATTCACGGAAAAAATTACACGTTCCGAGGTAAGATTGGATTTGTTTGGCGCAAGTGGCATATTCCACCTTGTGCATGTTTACAAGCTTCTTGGTGTCAACACTCTTGCCATGGAGACCCACAAGGAATCCAAGGAGTGAGATCTGTGTGCTGAAGAAGTTGCATTTATCGCGGTTGATAATTAATTTTGCCTCGTTGAGACGTTTAATTACAATCTTTACGTGTTCAGCGTGCTCTTTTCTCGAACGTGAAAATATAACGATGTCATCAATAAAGTTGCACACAAACGGTAGATCACCGAGGATCCGGTTCATTCCACGCTGAAATAGACTCGACAGAGGCTTCAAACCAAATGGTGCTTTTTTGAACATGTATTGAGTACCCTTATTGCAACAGTTGAACCTCCGATCAGAGTAGCTTTAGATAAATAGACACACACTACCATAATACATCCACATCTCTTACTTCCACTCCTCCTAAAGTTGCATGGTAGCAAAGGTTCACGAATCCACTGACCAGACCCCCGACCCCCCAGTACAAACCCCAGACCCCTCCAGTTCCCCTGACACCTCACCCAGCACCTCTTCCATCCCCTCGCCCTGTCTTCCCCCTATCGACACGTATTTTATCACAGATTTTTTATCGGAACTCACCATCATGAACAACGACAACCAATCCCTTCCCACCATCATTGAACTCGACACCACCTCCAAACCCGCCAAGTATGACGGCACTCGCGATGGCTTCAAATGCCTTGCGTGGCTAAAGGAGGTGCAACGCTACTTCACCATGAAGAACGTACCTGACAGAAAACGCACCATTCATGCCGTCAACCTCCTTAACCAAACCTCTCTCCTCTGGTGGGAATCCCTTAACATCGACGACACCTGCGAGTACCTCACCTTCACAACCTTGTTCAAGAAGGCATATATGCCTGACGGCTTCCTTGAACACGTCCGCGGCCTCCTCCTCAATGCCAAGCTCACCACCAACCTCGCCGAGTACCTTACCCGCATCCGCCTCTACATGAACATTTTACTTGCGGAGGATCCCACCGGCCGCGTCTTCCTTGAATCCACCGTCAGAGTTGTTTTTCTCCAAGGCTGCCCCGACGACCTGAGGCAATTACTTCAGACTGATCAGGTATCTAACCCCAACAACACTTTTTTCGACATGTGCTCCAAGGCTGAAGGATTTGACACCATCTATGCTTTCGGACCCAGAGGCGCCACCAAGGGTATGTTCGCCAAGGCTATGAATAACATCCGCTCACAAACCCCGACCTCCAACTCAGCCCCAACCTCCGCCCCCGCCTTCGACCCAATGGCGATGGAGATTGATAACATCAGTGTCGACCCCACCACCCGCGCACTCATGTCCTCGGTCCAGTCCCTCACTATCGCTGTCAACGCTATGGAGGCCATCCATGTTCGGCTCCACCAACCATAGACTACAGTATAAAAATATCTGTCAACACCTATTAAAACAGTGTGTTCCTTGAGAGTACAACAAATCTCATCAGCTTTTTCCTTCCACCAGTCTCCATTTTCTACATTCACCACCACTACTTTGTAACATCATCTACTTTAGCTGAGAAAGCCTTGGACATGATCATCTCATATTGGATCCTAGATATTACAGATAGTAATTTCCTTTCCAATATGAGATGATCATGTCCAAGGCTTTCTCAGCTAAAGTAGATGATGTTACAAAGTAGTGGTGGTGAATGTAGAAAATGGAGACTGGTGGAAGGAAAAAGCTGATGAGATTTGTTGTACTCTCAAGGAACACACTGTTTTAATAGGTGTTGACAGATATTTTTATACTGTAGTCTATGGTTGGTGGAGCCGAACATGGATGGCCTCCCTGGAAGTATAGAGAGAAAAGGGTTTACTAAGTTTTCGAAGCTCTTCTGCGATTCCATCATCTTTTGGGGTATATATAATTTTGCTGACAATTCCACTAAAGGTACGGCAATTGGAAAGTACATTGCGGAACTGCGCGATGCATTTAACCACATGGATTTAGATGTGGAATCCGTAAAGTTTTTGGATGCTAGGGCTGTTAAAATGGATGACAACTATTTTTCTGCACGCATGGTCAAACGCCATAGAAGGCTGTTTGTTGGAAAGGAATACCAGCATGGCTTTATTACCATTAAGGCTTCTCTAGATTTTTCACGAGCTAAGATTGTTGTGCCAATTTTGGACGGCATGTTGCCTATCTTGAACGAGAGTGGCATTGCTTTACATGACATAGACTTCGCCTATGATTGTACGCGTATTACCACACGGTTTTATGTAGAGAAATTACTAAAAGAAGGTAATAATACGGAAATTGTAGATGATTTAGGAAGAGTTGGACATCATTGCATTTTATGGAGAAGTTTAGAAGATGATAGAAAGAATATCCGATATAAGGTGTATAACAAATTTGTTCAGATTTTGGAAAGTGCCGAGGTGCGAAAGAGCCTTGGTTCACGTTTGGAGGATTTGGTGGAGAAAGAAACAGCATTTGGACGACGAGTTAAAAAATATAAAAAGCATGGTTATAGTCGTATCGAGCTGACGTTTGAAGGTTCATCTTTGAGATCTCTTCAGTCATATCAAGACGAAATGGACAAGACAAAGAATCTCTTGAAGAAATGTAAAACATTTAAATGTTCCTTTGAGATGCAGTGGGAGGAACGTGCAAAATGCATTACCTCGATGGTGGCTGTACATTTTCCACATGAGAAACTGTTTGCTTATTGTCACTGGTGGAATTCGGTAACCTCTAAGAAGTATGGATATATGTGGCAAAACTTTAAGAACCCCGAGCTTATTACACTTTTGCTGGCTAACTATTCCTTTAACAATAGAACTATATACTTTGTGGAAGGACATGTAGAAGAGGTAAATGGGAAAGAGAAAGTTAGCGGCCCCTTCATGTGCAGAGGATATAAAAAGGCATATAAAAAATATCCAAAGCCCAAGGAACGGAGTGTTTACTTCCATAACTGACATATCTCTTCATAGTGGGCAACAGAACACAGAATAAAATAGCAATAGACAGCACATGTTTTTTTAAAATGTAATCTCTCCCCTGTATTTCGCCCCAAAGATACAGTTGAGAGTACAAGTGCTTTAGATGATGACATACAAGAACTACTCTGGCGAATCTTGCAGTGAGGGTTACAGGTTAATAGTAGATGGACATATTCAAGAGTGTGGTGTGCGAAAAATAAGAAGACTTTGTTGTTTGGAGAATAGGTTGGTGTTTAGTAGGATAGTTGAACAAAAAATGTTACAATGGTTGTCTTATATGCTTGGTATCATATATACATTCTCATCCCATAGTCGCTATGGATATTGTCGAGATCTACAGAGATGTAACAAACACCATATGATAACTTGGACCTGAAAGGCCTCCTAGGTGAATGTTTTAAAAAAATATGGGTAATGCAATAATGGTGAGGGTGCATGCATTGTGGAACGTCTCAGATGAAGTTATCGTGGTTTTTATAATGTTTGATGTAACATACTTTGTAGGAAGTTACGATTGTTATAATATTTGTTGATATGCGGCCTCCTATACAGATCGTTGGTAAACATGCCAATGGTGAAAAAATAAATGTCATAAAGAGTGCATGCATTGTAGAACATATTAGATATAGTTATTGTAATTTTCGTAATGTTAAATATAAGTAGATTGTGGATAAACACCACTGTGATCAAGAAAGAAATATTGTAAATTGTGCAAAGGATGGTGGAAGTTTTTAAAAAGATGGGTAATATATCTGGTGAATCTCATTGGAAGGGACGAGGATAATATTACATGTGTATTCCATATATAAAAGCTTTATTTGTGCAAGTGGTATATCTACAGTTTTTAAAATTCTTGATCTACTCTTCTGCGGTCTCAAATGTTACTTCAAGAGGCTTCTTTTCTTCCATCGTACTTTTCTCTTTGGCTTGAATACTATCTAATACACTTTGCACTATGGTTTTTCTGTTGTTAGATCCTTCTTTTGCAAACTTACATAATATATCGGAATGTGGTTCGCGGGAACCAAACTTATCCATGTGCCATGTTTCGTAGTTGGAATAATCTTTCTCCAACAAACCTAGGTGAAAAATTAGTTCTTTTTCTTCTGCATTACCATCTGCCGAAACGTATTCCTCGCGGAGTTCTTCGATAGCTGTTATTTTGCTATATACTTCTCCCATTGCCTTCAGAAAATCATGATGGTCTTTTGTAGTGTAAACACTTGAGGCATTCACATTTTCGCTTTCCATAGGTCCACCATCTTCTAGAGTTTTCTTAACATCCGACTCTTGCACCTCATCATCTACTTTTTCTACAAGTTCATCTAAAGTTTCCTTAATATTCGACTCTTGCACCTCATCATCTATTTTTTCTACCGGTTCACCTTTCTCTGTCGACCTATCCTTAGACCATTGTGGCTTAAAGCCCATAGCAAAGATCTTTTCTTTTTCCTTTTGGTTAAGATTATCATAGTCGACATTCTCTGCACCAATGTGGTCATCAGTCACCAAGCCAACTACAATGTTTTGCTTGCGGATCTTGAGAATGTGCTTTCCATTTACAAGTACATTCTTGGAATACTCCAATTGCTGCTTGTGAAACCTTTTCCATTTCATCTTGGATATATCTGTCGGTCCTTCCACTGGTAGTTCCTCTTCTACTTCGACCTCCTCGTTGAAAAGCATCTTTCTCTCTTCATCAGACATTTCTTGAAGTTTCATCTTGCTAAGCATGGAGCGTTCCAAGATATCCATCTCTGGAACATCACCACCGCCACGCAGATGATCAAGCGTAAACAGGCCAACGTATGTATTCTTTCCACATAGCTTGACAATGTACTTAGCCTTCATCGTAAAGTTAGTTGCATACTCAAGCATGTCGTTATTAGGATGAACCATCCATCCTCCATCCTTTGCAAGTGGTATGTCTTTCTCTGATCTAATGTTACGCACCGTTGTGGCCAGTGCAAATGTGTGTTCATCTTTTTCATCCTTAGAAACATCTACATTAGAAGATGGCTCTGCATTTTTGGACATCTCTGAATGCCTTTTCTTTCGAGAAGTCTTCTTCTCATCATCCTTAGATGGCTTTTTATGAGATAGTTTTTCATCAGGGTTATCCTTAGAGGTATCATCTCCAGATTCTACATCAGGTCTGTTATTGGACTTGCCATCATCAGAGTCTTTATCTTTAGAGGAATCATCGTCAGAGTCAGCATTATCAGACGTATCACCATCATCTGTATCATCGTCAGAATTCTCATCAGCAGAAGACTCTTCTATTTTTTCTACATCTGCTGAAGTTGCCTCTTGAAGACCCATCTTGGCCAATATGCGTGCCTCTTTCTCAGATATTTCTGGCGCAGGGAGATTCTTGCCCATGAGCTTAGGTGGACACAATGCAATGTAGAGATTCTTTTCCTTTAGCCTAATAATGTACTTGCCATTTACAGTAAAGCTTTTTGCATACAGGAAAGCTGGATTAGTTGCATAACGCGTCCATATACATGTATTAGCGAGTGGTACATTTTTCTTGGACGTTATGTCAACTACCTTTGGACTCAACGGAAAGGAGACGGCAATTATATCTTCTTCATCATCATCATCGGACGGCTCTTCATCCGATGACTCCTGCTTGTTTCTCTTTCGCTTCTTTGGTTCTTCATCCTCGGAAGTCATATCGTCATCGGAAGACACAAACTTAGAAGTATGTGTCTTCTTTAAAGCCTTGGAAGACTTGGTACGCTTGTCGACAGGTGCGTTGTTGTTACTACGTTTTATATAACCTCTATCTTGATCTTGATGACGTCCACAGTATGTTTGACCAAGTTTGGCTACACTACCACAATTAGCACCCTTAATAGTTGTGCCTTGACACTTGCGCGCAGGATCGTGGACATAACAATGCATGCCTTCATCATCAACTTCCTTCATGCATTTGCGCTTGGACTTGGTGCACTTTTCTCCACAAAAGTAGTATCTCTCTACTTCCTCATCCTCATCAAGCGCCTTAAAGATCTTATTTGCATCTTTCTTGTTAAACTCCACTCCCTTCTTAGAGGAGAATGTCTCAAAGGCCTTGGTGATGAGCTCGATTGTAAGCTGAACGTACTTCATGTTTTTGGATATGAATAATATGGATTGTACTTGTGGTATGGTGGGTGTGAATGAGTTTTCAGTTTATGTGTGGTAGATTGCAGCTGCTTAGTACACTGATATAAAGAATTGCAATAAAAGATGGTTGTATAGGTATGGATGGTTGTATAGATATGGATAATTGTTGGTTGGTTACTAGATAAAGATTAAGCAAGAGGGAAGTGGACTCCTTTATTTATACTAATTCAGGAACACTGCCACAATGGACATTAATAGCGCTTGCTTATTAGCACTGCTTGGCGCTTAGTAACAAAAGAGTTTTAAAAAGGCATCTAAGTGGTTAATAATGTAGTGTTCCTCGTATGACGTAGATCTTGCTTATTAAGACTGCTTGGCATTAAAGACGGGGTTTAAAAATGGTTAAGAATGTAGTATTCTTTTATGACGTAGGTTTGTACATGTGTTTATCCTCTTTGTTAAATAAAAAGGAATGCTGTAGAATAGCATAGAATAGCATCCGATCTACTACAATAATACCATGGCTTTTAATAATAGATACCGGTGCATATTAGCGTCTTGGCAGTTAATACCGTATCTTAAAGCTGACTAAATAGGCCATGTATGTCTATTCTTTTAAAAACCTGCAATAAGTCTACAGATTACCATTAACATCCATTTGTCGATTCGTACTTCTAAGCTCAATGGAAAGGCCGGGTTGCATTATTACTGCTTGATCCATTGGTGTGTCCTCATCAACATTAACATCACCATGAAGTTTAATACCAAGAAATTTGCTCTGGAGTTCTGCCATGGTATTTCCATCCTCCACTAGCGCACCAACATCAACATATCCCATTGGTTGCTCAACGTCGTTCTCTGTCGTCGGATACTCGAAGCCTTCGCGAAGCCAAGCTGTATGAATTGGTTCTGCAGAAATCTTCAACAAAGCAACCATCTTTTTCATGTTTAAGAGTAATAAAGATAACTTCAACTGCAAATTATATGTTTGTTTCTTATCCACCAACACAGGAGTACGATTGTTGTGTTTCTCAAATGTGGAACCAAGGTCTGCAAACAGAGATTCCATCTGCGAGCGGAAACTACCAAAGGTGGTATTGTATAACGCTTCTTCCTGTGTAAGTTCCTTGTTCTTCTGTTTACGGTATGGATGAGCGAAATTTTGGACTCTAAGAATATCAGACTCATCTATAAGCCTCCTTAAGAACTGTGGATACCCTCCATCGAGAGCAATGCAATCCATCTCATGCACTCTCTTGTCCAACTTCATCGTTAGCAGCATTGTTCCATCAGCATTGTTCTTGCAAGATGCAGATTTGGAGACAAATAAAGCCATGCCATTACAATCCATTGCTACCTGTGTGCGTAATCCAGACTTTTTCAGCTTGTAAGAGTACATATCAGCACTACTCTCACCTTTGTATGTTGCTCTTGTATCATGACCATCAAGATGCAATGTAACATGCTTAAATAATGGAGGATTCTTTTCCTTTGCAGACAATAGGCGTATTTTAATTGTGGAGAACATTGTTGCAATACAGTTGGTGATGTACTTGTTGTGCAAAGTATATTCTTTCTTATAAAACACAGAGTGCATTGCATGAAAACTACTTTTTGGCATGTGTGGTTCCGTTGCTTCCATAGACAGTCCTTTGACAAGATGATAGAGCATTAAAAGACCTTTCTCCACTTCTTTGTATGGACCAGGATACTTAACCTTTGGCCAGATGTCAACAAGAAAGAAGTACACTGGAATAGGACCAAGGCGTCGATTTAGGGTTTCTTTTATTTCTGGCATATACCCAATTTCCTTGCTTACAGTACGATGATTATTACGTGGTGTAATTGTTGGCCATCCAGCGTTGAGGAAAGTCCAATGGTCATCAAGCAGTTGTTGGAAGTGTTTTGTTAGATCCATAATAATATTTATGTATTGGATTGTCATGACGTTAACCAACAATAACAATTTTTTAAAAAGGCTTATACTTAACTGCATACACAACAGCATGTAGGATGGTATCTATCATATAGCAAGCACATAGTTGAGAATACAAATATATTTTTATATTTTTTTCGGTAGCGGCCCCTTCATGTGCAGAGGATATAAAAAGGCATATAAAAAATATCCAAAGCCCAAGGAACGGAGTGTTTACTTCCATAACTGACATATCTCTTCATAGTGGGCAACAGAACACAGAATAAAATAGCAATAGACAGCACATGTTTTTTTAAAATGTAATCTCTCCCCTGTATTTCGCCCCAAAGATACAGTTGAGAGTACAAGTGCTTTAGATGATGACATACAAGAACTACTCTGGCGAATCTTGCAGTGAGGGTTACAGGTTAATAGTAGATGGACATATTCAAGAGTGTGGTGTGCGAAAAATAAGAAGACTTTGTTGTTTGGAGAATAGGTTGGTGTTTAGTAGGATAGTTAAACAAAAAATGTTACAATGGTTGTCTTATATGCTTGGTATCATATATACATTCTCATCCCATAGTCGCTATGGATATTGTCGAGATCTACAGAGATGTAACAAACACCATATGATAACTTGGACGTGAAAGGCCTCCTAAGTTTTCGAAGCTCTTCTGCGATTCCATCATCTTTTGGGGTATATATAATTTTGCTGACAATTCCACTAAAGGTACGGCAATTGGAAAATACATTGCGGAACTGCGCGATGCATTCAACCACATGGATTTAGATGTGGAATCCGTAAAGTTTTTGGATGCTAGGGCTGTTAAAATGGATGACAACTATTTTTCTGCACGCATGGTCAAACGCCATAGAAGGCTGTTTGTTGGAAAAGAATACCAGCATGGCTTTATTGCCATTAAGGTTTCTCTAGATTTTTCACGAGCTAAGATTGTTGTGCCAATTTTGGACGGCATGTTGCCTATCTTGAACGAGAGTGGCATTGCTTTACATGACATAGACTTCGCCTATGATTGTACGCGTATTACCACACGGTTTTATGTAGAGAAATTACTAAAAGAAGGTAATAATACGGAAATTGTAGATGATTTAGGAAGAGTTGGACATCATTGCATTTCATGGAGAAATTTAGAAGATGATAGAAAGAATATCCGATATAAGGTGTATAACAAATTTGTTCAGATTTTGGAAAGTGCCGAGGTGCGAAAGAGCCTTGGTTCACGTTTGGAGGATTTGGTGGAGAAAGAAACAGCATTTGGACGACGAGTTAAAAAATATAAAAAGCATGGTTATAGTCGTATCGAGCTGACGTTTGAAGGTTCATCTTTGAGATCTCTTCAGTCATATCAAGACGAAATGGACAAGACAAAGAATCTCTTGAAGAAATGTAAAACATTTAAATGTTCCTTTGAGATGCAGTGGGAGGAACGTGCAAAATGCATTACCTCGATGGTGGCTGTACATTTTCCACATGAGAAACTGTTTGCTTATTGTCACTGGTGGAATTCGGTAACCTCTAAGAAGTATGGATATATGTGGCAAAACTTTAAGAACCCCGAGCTTATTACACTTTTGCTGGCTAACTATTCCTTTAACAATAGAACTATATACTTTGTGGAAGGACATGTAGAAGAGGTAAATGGGAAAGAGAAAGTTAGCGGCCCCTTCATGTGCAGAGGATATAAAAAGGCATATAAAAAATATCCAAAGCCCAAGGAACGGAGTGTTTACTTCCATAACTGACATATCTCTTCATAGTGGGCAACAGAACACAGAATAAAATAGCAATAGACAGCACATGTTTTTTTAAAATGTAATCTCTCCCCTGTATTTCGCCCCAAAGATACAGTTGAGAGTACAAGTGCTTTAGATGATGACATACAAGAACTACTCTGGCGAATCTTGCAGTGAGGGTTACAGGTTAATAGTAGATGGACATATTCAAGAGTGTGGTGTGCGAAAAATAAGAAGACTTTGTTGTTTGGAGAATAGGTTGGTGTTTAGTAGGATAGTTGAACAAAAAATGTTACAATGGTTGTCTTATATGCTTGGTATCATATATACATTCTCATCCCATAGTCGCTATGGATATTGTCGAGATCTACAGAGATGTAACAAACACCATATGATAACTTGGACCTGAAAGGCCTCCTAGGTGAATGTTTTAAAAAAATATGGGTAATGCAATAATGGTGAGGGTGCATGCATTGTGGAACGTCTCAGATGAAGTTATCGTGGTTTTTATAATGTTTGATGTAACATACTTTGTAGGAAGTTACGATTGTTATAATATTTGTTGATATGCGGCCTCCTATACAGATCGTTGGTAAACATGCCAATGGTGAAAAAATAAATGTCATAAAGAGTGCATGCATTGTAGAACATATTAGATATAGTTATTGTAATTTTCGTAATGTTAAATATAAGTAGATTGTGGATAAACACCACTGTGATCAAGAAAGAAATATTGTAAATTGTGCAAAGGATGGTGGAAGTTTTTAAAAAGATGGGTAATATATCTGGTGAATCTCATTGGAAGGGACGAGGATAATATTACATGTGTATTCCATATATAAAAGCTTTATTTGTGCAAGTGGTATATCTACAGTTTTTAAAATTCTTGATCTACTCTTCTGCGGTCTCAAATGTTACTTCAAGAGGCTTCTTTTCTTCCATCGTACTTTTCTCTTTGGCTTGAATACTATCTAATACACTTTGCACTATGGTTTTTCTGTTGTTAGATCCTTCTTTTGCAAACTTACATAATATATCGGAATGTGGTTCGCGGGAACCAAACTTATCCATGTGCCATGTTTCGTAGTTGGAATAATCTTTCTCCAACAAACCTAGGTGAAAAATTAGTTCTTTTTCTTCTGCATTACCATCTGCCGAAACGTATTCCTCGCGGAGTTCTTCGATAGCTGTTATTTTGCTATATACTTCTCCCATTGCCTTCAGAAAATCATGATGGTCTTTTGTAGTGTAAACACTTGAGGCATTCACATTTTCGCTTTCCATAGGTCCACCATCTTCTAGAGTTTTCTTAACATCCGACTCTTGCACCTCATCATCTACTTTTTCTACAAGTTCATCTAAAGTTTCCTTAATATTCGACTCTTGCACCTCATCATCTATTTTTTCTACCGGTTCACCTTTCTCTGTCGACCTATCCTTAGACCATTGTGGCTTAAAGCCCATAGCAAAGATCTTTTCTTTTTCCTTTTGGTTAAGATTATCATAGTCGACATTCTCTGCACCAATGTGGTCATCAGTCACCAAGCCAACTACAATGTTTTGCTTGCGGATCTTGAGAATGTGCTTTCCATTTACAAGTACATTCTTGGAATACTCCAATTGCTGCTTGTGAAACCTTTTCCATTTCATCTTGGATATATCTGTCGGTCCTTCCACTGGTAGTTCCTCTTCTACTTCGACCTCCTCGTTGAAAAGCATCTTTCTCTCTTCATCAGACATTTCTTGAAGTTTCATCTTGCTAAGCATGGAGCGTTCCAAGATATCCATCTCTGGAACATCACCACCGCCACGCAGATGATCAAGCGTAAACAGGCCAACGTATGTATTCTTTCCACATAGCTTGACAATGTACTTAGCCTTCATCGTAAAGTTAGTTGCATACTCAAGCATGTCGTTATTAGGATGAACCATCCATCCTCCATCCTTTGCAAGTGGTATGTCTTTCTCTGATCTAATGTTACGCACCGTTGTGGCCAGTGCAAATGTGTGTTCATCTTTTTCATCCTTAGAAACATCTACATTAGAAGATGGCTCTGCATTTTTGGACATCTCTGAATGCCTTTTCTTTCGAGAAGTCTTCTTCTCATCATCCTTAGATGGCTTTTTATGAGATAGTTTTTCATCAGGGTTATCCTTAGAGGTATCATCTCCAGATTCTACATCAGGTCTGTTATTGGACTTGCCATCATCAGAGTCTTTATCTTTAGAGGAATCATCGTCAGAGTCAGCATTATCAGACGTATCACCATCATCTGTATCATCGTCAGAATTCTCATCAGCAGAAGACTCTTCTATTTTTTCTACATCTGCTGAAGTTGCCTCTTGAAGACCCATCTTGGCCAATATGCGTGCCTCTTTCTCAGATATTTCTGGCGCAGGGAGATTCTTGCCCATGAGCTTAGGTGGACACAATGCAATGTAGAGATTCTTTTCCTTTAGCCTAATAATGTACTTGCCATTTACAGTAAAGCTTTTTGCATACAGGAAAGCTGGATTAGTTGCATAACGCGTCCATATACATGTATTAGCGAGTGGTACATTTTTCTTGGACGTTATGTCAACTACCTTTGGACTCAACGGAAAGGAGACGGCAATTATATCTTCTTCATCATCATCATCGGACGGCTCTTCATCCGATGACTCCTGCTTGTTTCTCTTTCGCTTCTTTGGTTCTTCATCCTCGGAAGTCATATCGTCATCGGAAGACACAAACTTAGAAGTATGTGTCTTCTTTAAAGCCTTGGAAGACTTGGTACGCTTGTCGACAGGTGCGTTGTTGTTACTACGTTTTATATAACCTCTATCTTGATCTTGATGACGTCCACAGTATGTTTGACCAAGTTTGGCTACACTACCACAATTAGCACCCTTAATAGTTGTGCCTTGACACTTGCGCGCAGGATCGTGGACATAACAATGCATGCCTTCATCATCAACTTCCTTCATGCATTTGCGCTTGGACTTGGTGCACTTTTCTCCACAAAAGTAGTATCTCTCTACTTCCTCATCCTCATCAAGCGCCTTAAAGATCTTATTTGCATCTTTCTTGTTAAACTCCACTCCCTTCTTAGAGGAGAATGTCTCAAAGGCCTTGGTGATGAGCTCGATTGTAAGCTGAACGTACTTCATGTTTTTGGATATGAATAATATGGATTGTACTTGTGGTATGGTGGGTGTGAATGAGTTTTCAGTTTATGTGTGGTAGATTGCAGCTGCTTAGTACACTGATATAAAGAATTGCAATAAAAGATGGTTGTATAGGTATGGATGGTTGTATAGATATGGATAATTGTTGGTTGGTTACTAGATAAAGATTAAGCAAGAGGGAAGTGGACTCCTTTATTTATACTAATTCAGGAACACTGCCACAATGGACATTAATAGCGCTTGCTTATTAGCACTGCTTGGCGCTTAGTAACAAAAGAGTTTTAAAAAGGCATCTAAGTGGTTAATAATGTAGTGTTCCTCGTATGACGTAGATCTTGCTTATTAAGACTGCTTGGCATTAAAGACGGGGTTTAAAAATGGTTAAGAATGTAGTATTCTTTTATGACGTAGGTTTGTACATGTGTTTATCCTCTTTGTTAAATAAAAAGGAATGCTGTAGAATAGCATAGAATAGCATCCGATCTACTACAATAATACCATGGCTTTTAATAATAGATACCGGTGCATATTAGCGTCTTGGCAGTTAATACCGTATCTTAAAGCTGACTAAATAGGCCATGTATGTCTATTCTTTTAAAAACCTGCAATAAGTCTACAGATTACCATTAACATCCATTTGTCGATTCGTACTTCTAAGCTCAATGGAAAGGCCGGGTTGCATTATTACTGCTTGATCCATTGGTGTGTCCTCATCAACATTAACATCACCATGAAGTTTAATACCAAGAAATTTGCTCTGGAGTTCTGCCATGGTATTTCCATCCTCCACTAGCGCACCAACATCAACATATCCCATTGGTTGCTCAACGTCGTTCTCTGTCGTCGGATACTCGAAGCCTTCGCGAAGCCAAGCTGTATGAATTGGTTCTGCAGAAATCTTCAACAAAGCAACCATCTTTTTCATGTTTAAGAGTAATAAAGATAACTTCAACTGCAAATTATATGTTTGTTTCTTATCCACCAACACAGGAGTACGATTGTTGTGTTTCTCAAATGTGGAACCAAGGTCTGCAAACAGAGATTCCATCTGCGAGCGGAAACTACCAAAGGTGGTATTGTATAACGCTTCTTCCTGTGTAAGTTCCTTGTTCTTCTGTTTACGGTATGGATGAGCGAAATTTTGGACTCTAAGAATATCAGACTCATCTATAAGCCTCCTTAAGAACTGTGGATACCCTCCATCGAGAGCAATGCAATCCATCTCATGCACTCTCTTGTCCAACTTCATCGTTAGCAGCATTGTTCCATCAGCATTGTTCTTGCAAGATGCAGATTTGGAGACAAATAAAGCCATGCCATTACAATCCATTGCTACCTGTGTGCGTAATCCAGACTTTTTCAGCTTGTAAGAGTACATATCAGCACTACTCTCACCTTTGTATGTTGCTCTTGTATCATGACCATCAAGATGCAATGTAACATGCTTAAATAATGGAGGATTCTTTTCCTTTGCAGACAATAGGCGTATTTTAATTGTGGAGAACATTGTTGCAATACAGTTGGTGATGTACTTGTTGTGCAAAGTATATTCTTTCTTATAAAACACAGAGTGCATTGCATGAAAACTACTTTTTGGCATGTGTGGTTCCGTTGCTTCCATAGACAGTCCTTTGACAAGATGATAGAGCATTAAAAGACCTTTCTCCACTTCTTTGTATGGACCAGGATACTTAACCTTTGGCCAGATGTCAACAAGAAAGAAGTACACTGGAATAGGACCAAGGCGTCGATTTAGGGTTTCTTTTATTTCTGGCATATACCCAATTTCCTTGCTTACAGTACGATGATTATTACGTGGTGTAATTGTTGGCCATCCAGCGTTGAGGAAAGTCCAATGGTCATCAAGCAGTTGTTGGAAGTGTTTTGTTAGATCCATAATAATATTTATGTATTGGATTGTCATGACGTTAACCAACAATAACAATTTTTTAAAAAGGCTTATACTTAACTGCATACACAACAGCATGTAGGATGGTATCTATCATATAGCAAGCACATAGTTGAGAATACAAATATATTTTTATATTTTTTTCGGTAGCGGCCCCTTCATGTGCAGAGGATATAAAAAGGCATATAAAAAATATCCAAAGCCCAAGGAACGGAGTGTTTACTTCCATAACTGACATATCTCTTCATAGTGGGCAACAGAACACAGAATAAAATAGCAATAGACAGCACATGTTTTTTTAAAATGTAATCTCTCCCCTGTATTTCGCCCCAAAGATACAGTTGAGAGTACAAGTGCTTTAGATGATGACATACAAGAACTACTCTGGCGAATCTTGCAGTGAGGGTTACAGGTTAATAGTAGATGGACATATTCAAGAGTGTGGTGTGCGAAAAATAAGAAGACTTTGTTGTTTGGAGAATAGGTTGGTGTTTAGTAGGATAGTTAAACAAAAAATGTTACAATGGTTGTCTTATATGCTTGGTATCATATATACATTCTCATCCCATAGTCGCTATGGATATTGTCGAGATCTACAGAGATGTAACAAACACCATATGATAACTTGGACGTGAAAGGCCTCCTAAGTTTTCGAAGCTCTTCTGCGATTCCATCATCTTTTGGGGTATATATAATTTTGCTGACAATTCCACTAAAGGTACGGCAATTGGAAAATACATTGCGGAACTGCGCGATGCATTCAACCACATGGATTTAGATGTGGAATCCGTAAAGTTTTTGGATGCTAGGGCTGTTAAAATGGATGACAACTATTTTTCTGCACGCATGGTCAAACGCCATAGAAGGCTGTTTGTTGGAAAAGAATACCAGCATGGCTTTATTGCCATTAAGGTTTCTCTAGATTTTTCACGAGCTAAGATTGTTGTGCCAATTTTGGACGGCATGTTGCCTATCTTGAACGAGAGTGGCATTGCTTTACATGACATAGACTTCGCCTATGATTGTA
This sequence comes from Linnemannia hyalina, assembly GCA_019671135.1. Classification (NCBI taxonomy): domain Eukaryota; kingdom Fungi; phylum Mortierellomycota; class Mortierellomycetes; order Mortierellales; family Mortierellaceae; genus Linnemannia; species Linnemannia hyalina. Next base: position 25,240 of record JAHRHY010000008.1, on the reverse strand, counting down.
CGCGTATTACCACACGGTTTTATGTAGAGAAATTACTAAAAGAAGGTAATAATACGGAAATTGTAGATGATTTAGGAAGAGTTGGACATCATTGCATTTCATGGAGAAATTTAGAAGATGATAGAAAGAATATCCGATATAAGGTGTATAACAAATTTGTTCAGATTTTGGAAAGTGCCGAGGTGCGAAAGAGCCTTGGTTCACGTTTGGAGGATTTGGTGGAGAAAGAAACAGCATTTGGACGACGAGTTAAAAAATATAAAAAGCATGGTTATAGTCGTATCGAGCTGACGTTTGAAGGTTCATCTTTGAGATCTCTTCAGTCATATCAAGACGAAATGGACAAGACAAAGAATCTCTTGAAGAAATGTAAAACATTTAAATGTTCCTTTGAGATGCAGTGGGAGGAACGTGCAAAATGCATTACCTCGATGGTGGCTGTACATTTTCCACATGAGAAACTGTTTGCTTATTGTCACTGGTGGAATTCGGTAACCTCTAAGAAGTATGGATATATGTGGCAAAACTTTAAGAACCCCGAGCTTATTACACTTTTGCTGGCTAACTATTCCTTTAACAATAGACCTATATACTTTGTGGAAGGACATGTAGAAGAGGTAAATGGGAAAGAGAAAGTTATTTTGGGCGAAATAAGGACATTTAAGCGCGAGCCTGGATGTACTGCCATTACACTAGTTGCTGGCTCGCAAAAAGGAATGTTTCCTTCAAGGGATGCATCTCCTAATGTCATTCGTAAATTTAGCAAAGTTGGAATTGTGGAAGTTGACAACATCTCTATTGCCTGGCCAAAGCGTGTTCATAACAGGTATAGTGCCCCACTTGCAGATATCTTCGAATATGATGAAGATACAGTAGACACAAATGTATTACATCTGAAAACTATTCATGTTTCGATGTATACTGCAGCCCACCAAATTTTAGAGCCTGATGAAGAGTATACCAATGTGGCGGCCGGTCTCAAAGAATTTCGTTCTGAACGTCGTTGGCATTTTATTACAGCATGTGGCATAAAGGTGCGCGAAGGAAAATCGTTGGCAAAGATTTGGAGACCATGGCGTGTGGAGCATCTTCAAGGTCTACAGAGAATTGGTAGTGTGCAAGGTGTGCCGTTCATGACATTTCGAGCGATTAGAGTGGTTAATTCACATAATATACTTGATATGAAGTGCGAGCGCGTTTGAGAGGTTTTTAAAAACTTTGGAAAGACTTTTGTTAATTATAGATTGGTATTATCGTCTTCGTGGTTTGACATTTCCTCGTCATCATCCTTATTTGACGTTTGTTCATCATCATCATCTGAAGCAACATCTATTCCTACAAATTTCTCTTGCATTCTTTGTAACTCAAGACCATTTTCCAGTTTGTTTTGTACTGTAACGGTTTGTGTTAACTCTGGGACAAGTTGCCTTTCTCGTGGATAATGGGAATCGTCTTGGGTCGAAATAGGGAATCGTCTTGGGTCGAAATAGATGAATATGTTGTGGAATACCAATGGAGGTTGCAAGAATTTGTACAGACAATTATGGAAGGAGTTTTTAAAAAGATAACAAATACATCTATAAAGAGTACATATACAAAAGCAAAAGAATCCAAATGGACATAGTTATCTAGCAGTATTACAAGAGCAAAACGTAAGGAGAGAGTATCAACATAAACATATTTTACATATCGGTAATCGGGCAGGACAAAAAGGTTGGAGCGCTTTTTTTTGGGCGAGGGAGTACACCTGTTTTCTCGTCTTTTGTTAAGCTATGCCCACCATTTTAAAACACCTACGTTCATATAACATATATAGCATTTATACGTGTGTCCCCGGTGAATCTCATGCATATACATCATGATGATAATGGTACCAGCTTGGTTGACAGTACATGAATTTCCTGGGAATAATTCCCATAATACTACTTATGGAAGGTATTGTCAAGAAAGCAGACCAAGCAATAGAATGAAGTAGATAAAGAGAACCTTGATCAAGGACTAAGAAATGAGTATAAGGAATAGGTTAAAGAGTATGTTGTATTGGCGATACCAAGTAAAGAGCTATAGATTTGCTATCTAAGGCCCTTTTATACTCGTTAGGGCGAAGTCACAAGAGCAAGCTCTTGTCTCGTGACAACCTCCCCCTCTAGGGCCGAGTTCCAAGAGGCCTTTGGCTGGGTTTGTGAGGGTGTTGCAGATGGAACTCGCGAACAAGGTCCGGGGAATTCTTGACACAGGCGGCCGGTTCCCAGGTTCGTTCGGATACGGGGTAGCCTCTCCAATGTATATAGTATTCAAGGTGGTTGCGCCTGATCCGTGAATCCAAAATGGCCTCAACCTCGTACTCCTCATCGCCGGAGACGACAAGCGGAGGAGGTCGTTTTGAGGCTCGACCGGGGATCGTATCTGGATGCGCACGCTCAAGTAAGTTTACATGAAAGACAGGATGTAGCTTGGTCGTTGGTGGTAAATCGAGACGGAAGGATCGAGTGCCGATTTTTTCGAGAATACGGTAAGGGCCCATGCGCTTATGGTCGAGCTTCTTGCATGGTCTGTTCGTTTGGAGGTTCCGGGCGTCTAGCCATACAAGATCTCCTACTTGCAGATTGGGTTGTGGTTGGGCCTTGGTGTCGAAGTTCCTGGCATGCTGTTCAATGGCGGTGTGAATATTGAGTTGCATCTCCGCATAGAGGTTCTTTAGGGCCTGGACGCGTTCCTGGGCTGGGACATTGTCCTTCGAGACTCTTGGGATGGTGATGGTGAATTTCGGATGGTAGCCGAGGTTGGCAAAGAATGGTGTTGTTTTTGTTGTTGAGTGTGTTGCGTTGTTGTATGCAAATTCTGCTATCGGTAGAAGGGTGCTCCAGTCCGTTTGCTGATAGTCGATATACCCTCGTAGGTACTGTTCCAGTATTGAATTTACTCTCTCGGTCTGTCCATCGGTGCGTTGGTGGTAGGCGGTAGAAAGCTTCTGATTGATCCCCAGAGACTTGAACATGGTGGAAACGAAGGCTGAAGTGAAGGTGGCGCCTCTGTCAGAAACAATGTCATCCGGGAGACCGTGGGCTGAAAATACGCGTTCTAGGAACAAACAGACCGTATCCTGTGCATTGATGTTGTCGTAGGTGGGGACAAAGTGTGCCATCTTGGTGAATCGGTCCACAAAAACACAGATTGCCGTATAGCCGTTTGAGGGGGGGAGTTGGGTGATGAAATCCATCGATACTGAGGTCCAGGGGCGATCGGGTACAGGCAGGGGTTGTAAAAGTCCATAAGGCTTGTGAGTGGATGACTTTGTCCGTTGGCAGGTGTCACAACCGTTGATGTAATCCTTGATGTAACGCCACATGGAAGGCCAGTAAAAGGTTCGACTGACAAGGTCTGAGGTCTTGGTAATTCCAAAATGACCGGCGGTTGGGGCGTCGTGACATTCTTGAAGGATTTGTTTCTTGAGTTCGGGATCGTCGGGGACGCAGACAAGGCCATCCCGCAGGAGTAGCCCATCTTGAATTGAGTACTGGGCATTGTCCGAGTTCGACTTTGCGGTCTTGGCGAGTATTGGACCAAAGTATAGATCATCGGGGATTAGTGTCTTGATTTTTTCCTGGATCGCTGGCGTCTCTGGTTGCAGTGACCGGGCCTGGATGGTGTTCAGAATCTGGATCGGCGGTAGGAGGGTCATCTCGGTCTTGCCGTGCTGGGCCGCACCTCCCTCTCCAGGGTTGTCCCGCCGGGACAAAGCATCGGCAGCGGCATTCTGGGAGCCAGGGCGGTAATGGATGGTAAAGTTGTAGTCAGACAAGATTTCAGACCAGCGGACTTGACGGCGGCTCAATTGGCGCGTGGTGGTAAAGTACTCAAGATTTCTGTGGTCGGTGATGACTTCCGTGGTAGCGGGCGAGAATTCCAGGTAGTGTCGCCAATGTTTAAAGGCAGACACAATGGCAAGGAGTTCTTTGTCGTAGATCTGATAGTTGAGTTCAGCAGGCAATAGTTTTCGGGAGTAGTAAGCGATAGGATGTAGGCGTCCATCTTGGTCACGCTGACTGCAGACAGCGCCGAGGGCCTTGTCAGAAGCGTCAGTTTCAATGATGCAGGGGCGATCTGGTTGGAAATGCCGAAGGACGGGGCCAGACATGAAGCGTGACTTGAGCTCCGTGAAAGCGGCTTGTGCGATAGCGGTCCAGACAAAGTTAGTATTTTTCTTGAGTAACGCGGTGAGAGGCGCGGCGATATGGGAGTATTTCCGTACAAAACGACGGTAGAAGTTGGAGAAACCCAGAAAGCACTGGACATCCGAAACGGAAGAGGGAGTGGGCCAATCGCGAATGGCGGCAACCTTGGCGGGGTCCATAGAAATACCGTCAGTTCCGATCACAAAGCCGAGGAATTCGACTTTGTCCTTGTCGAACGAGCATTTCTCGAGTTTTAAGCATAGACCAGCGTCTTGGAGCTTGCTGAGAACTTTGCGGACATGCGCGGTATGTTCCTCAAGGGTGTCGGAGTAGATGAGAATGTCGTCAATGTATAGCACGACAAAGTCATCTAGGTAATCGCGGAGGACGTCGTTGGCGAAAGCTTGGAAAGTTCCGGGAGCGTTCATTAGTCCGAAGGGCATGACTGTATACTCGAAGTGGCCATAGCGGCAGCGGAATGCAGTCTTCCATTCGTCGCCCTCCTTGATGCGGAGAAGATTGTATGCTCCTTGCATGTCGAGCTTGGTGAAATACTTGGCTTTGCCTAGTCGGTCGAAAGTTTCGGAGATCAGTGGCAGAGGGCATCGATTGGGGACAGTCACCTTGTTGAGGCCTCGATAGTCGACACAGAGGCGGAGAGAACCGTCTTTCTTTTTAACAAAAAGGACGGGGGCGCCAGCTGGAGACTCGGATCGACGGATGAACCCTTTTGCAAGGTTTTCTTGAATATATTCGCGTAGAACTTGCAGTTCCGTTTGTGATAGGTTGTACACTGGTCCAAATGGCACGGTGGCTCCTTCGACCACAGGGATATTGTGATCATAGGGTCGATGTGGCGGTAGCTTGTCGGCTTGCATCTTGGAGAATACCTGAGCATATTCGGCATATTTCTCGGGCAGTTGGACTGTGGGTTTTGATTCAGGGATAGAGTTGTCGTTGGTGGTTGCGCTGGCGAGTTCTTCGATTCGGGAGACGTCGAGCATGTATCCGACTCCTTGATTGGTCTTGAGGATCTGACGGAGTTGTGTATTGCTAATAATGGAGATGTTGGTTGCTGATCGGTTCTTGGCGGATTTGGATAGTTGGTTGGATCCTGAGGTGTACTTGGTGGGAACCAAAGTGGATTTGGGTTTGGAAGGTGGCAGAAGGATTCGGTCTTGTTCCTGGAAGGAAGGGATGGATCGAGGCATTGTTGATTGTGCAAGGGGGGAAAGCTTGTCGAGTGTGTGCTGATGGAGGCATGGCATAGTAATGGTTCGTTTCTCCCAGTCGATATATGGGTTGTGTGAGCGGAGCCAGTCCATGCCAAGAATAATGGCATAATTGCCAAGTGCAATGAGTTGAAAAGTGTGTGTGGAAAAGTGTTGTGAGTGGGATTGCATAACCAATGTGGTGGCGTGATGAGAGGTATGTGTTGAACCATTGGCAAGAGAGATTTGTAATAAGTGTTGTGCTAGTGGAAGATTGTGCTGTTGTGCTAGATTTTGATGAATGAATGAGATGGTTGCTCCTGAGTCGATCATTGCATGGACTGGTAGTGAGGAGTTTTGGAAGTGAAGAGTAATTGGAATAGTAATAGGGGATAGCAGAGGATCATTTGGAGATTTGTTATACAGCTCGCCCAGACACACTCCAACTTTACTGTCTAGGCTGAATCTTTTTCCAATTGGAAAGAGATTGCATCGGGCTGGTCGCTAGTCTGTGTAGGCTGAAGGGCCGAGATCGAGGCTGTTGCCTTTGGGGCGTTCTTGAACGAGGGCTTTGCAGGTTTCTTGGGGCAGTCGTCAAGCCAATGATCTGCTGAACCACAGTAGGTGCACAGTCCTTCCTTTTGACGACGAAGACGCTCAGACGGTGGCAAAGGACCATGGCGAGCATGCGAGAGATCCATGTCCATCGAAGTGGTCGCGGGAGCTGAGGTAGCAGGGGTGGACGCGGTAGTTGGGGTGGATGAGGCTTGAGTGGTAGTAGAAGTGTGGGCAGTGGTGGAACGGGACGGAGTGCTGGAAGATTTGTTGCCGGAACGGGTCACTGCATAGCCGTACTGTCGGTTGTCGATGTCGATAGCCAATTGTGAAAACTCGGCAAAGGTAGGTGGCTCGGGGTAGTTTGCCATGGCTTCTTGAACAGACTCCTTCAGGCCGAGGCGGAACTGTGAAATCATTGCGCTATCATTCCATGCTGTATCCGCTGCAAGGTTGACGAAACGGTTTGTATAGTCGATGGCAGAACCGCGCTGTCTAAGTTGACGGAGTTGGGTGTCTGCTAGGACGTGAGCATTGGAGACTCCAAAGTTCTTACTCATAAGAGCAAAGAACTGATCCAGGTTAGAAATACATGCGGGTCTCTCCTCGACAGGCAACTTGAAGGACGGAACGTATCTCTGCATGTACTTGAACGCTGCAGTATCACCGAGGCGCGAGATAGCCAGCACAATGCGGTCGTGGTCGTTCGGATAGAGGGTCTCGTTTGCAACGAAGAAGAGTTCCAGCTGAGCCTGAAACCCTTTCCAATCTTCACGCTTGCCGGAGAAGACTGCGGGGGGTGCTACTTTTGGCCTCGAAGGGGAGCTATTGCTGGAGTGAGGTGTAGTTGATTGGAAGATGGCACTCACTGTGTTGGTGACATCGGTCTTGTGATCATAAAATAGTTTGCCTAGTTCTGCGCGAGTGATGGGTGGTAATTGTGACGTCATCTTCTGGACGTTGGATTCGAGGCTGAGTAATCGAGGGTTGAGGTTGACGGTCAGGCTTGTGAAGAAATCTTCGTTCGAAAGAATGAAGTCCAGCATATCACGGTACTTCTGAACAGTCTCCTCGAGTTCGGTGACTTTGGCTTGCAAGGGAGTGACCGTCTGAACTATTTGTTCAAGTGTGGCTACTCGGTCCATCAGTGCTTGGAAGCGCGCGTTGGCTGTAAGGATCTCACTATCGGGTAGCATTGTAGTTGATACGGAAAGTGAAGAGTTGTTGTAGTTTCTGAGGGTTGTGGGTTGTGTACGGAAGATGGTAGTAAAAGAGGAAAGAACTTGAAGAAGATAGGGTTTGGTTTTGTTGTGGAAAAGGCTTTTTTTTTTTTTTTTTTTTTTGAGCGCTGAAGTATATCAATAGAAAACAGACAAAGTTTGATCCAAGGTTCTTTAGGTGTATGACTTGGTATTGTCAAGAAAGCAGACCAAGCAATAGAATGAAGTAGATAAAGAGAACCTTGATCAAGGACTAAGAAATGAGTATAAGGAATAGGTTAAAGAGTATGTTGTATTGGCGATACCAAGTAAAGAGCTATAGATTTGCTATCTAAGGCCCTTTTATACTCGTTAGGGCGAAGTCACAAGAGCAAGCTCTTGTCTCGTGACAGGTATATATATTGCACATTTTAAAAGTTTATTCCGATAGCTCAACAACATTGGCTGTATCTAATTCTTCCTCTTGATTTACCATAAGACCACTGGCAAATCCTTTGATCAAGGCATTTATTATATAAATCTCCCTCTTCTGCTGGGAAATAATTTGGTTCATCTTATCCATTTCTTTCTCTAATTTTCTGACACGTTTCTTTAACTTCTTATTCTCATACTGTAAATCATCATCGGATTGTTGCACATCCTCATCTTTCTTACATCTCCCAGATTTCACATGCTTTCCACCATTCTTTTTTGCCTGATAGCTCTCCTTGGAAGACTTTATCTTGCATTCCTTACATGTATTTCTGGAATCATCGTAGAAATCATATGAAGGCTTCTTTTGGTTACACCTGTTGCAAATCCTTTTTGGCATATTAGGCGGAATGGTGATCTCTTGATACTTGATATACCACGTTTTTTCCCGGGAATATTTCTCTCAATGTTTGTGTTTGAGGGCCATATACAACAATATCTAATATAGATGTCAAGTTGTATCTATTCAAGGGAGTAATTGACAAAGCAGTACATTATGGAACACGGATCTTAAAGTCTTAACTCCGTAATTATTATGCCCAGGCCATCACGTTTAACTAAATCGCGCCAGCGGGAAGTTGTTGCCGATTTTATCTATGCAAAGAATCTGGAATTGTGTATGTTTATCTATTTGGATGAATTTCTGGACTATCATCGTAATCTCTTTCCACAAGACGCCACTACATTTGGGACAAACGGCATAAAGAAACTATTGGAGGCATCCTATCAACTCATCCGTGAGAAAATACGTAATGCGGGATTGCTTACAAATAAGGATGCTGGTGAATACATGCTTAGAAGAAACTGACAACCTAAATCTTACACTTTTTAAAACCTTAAGTATACCTTTTATTATGTCGCTAACAAAAGAATCTATTGTAAATACAGCTTTCAACGAAGTTTCCCACTTGCTGTCAAATGTGGGTAGCCTAAAGTCTGCTCCACCTGGAAGTATAGAGAGAAAAGGGTTTACTAAGTTTTCGAAGCTCTTCTGCGATTCCATCATCTTTTGGGGTATATATAATTTTGCTGACAATTCCACTAAAGGTACGGCAATTGGAAAATACATTGCGGAACTGCGCGATGCATTCAACCACATGGATTTAGATGTGGAATCCGTAAAGTTTTTGGATGCTAGGGCTGTTAAAATGGATGACAACTATTTTTCTGCACGCATGGTCAAACGCCATAGAAGGCTGTTTGTTGGAAAGGAATACCAGCATGGCTTTATTACCATTAAGGTTTCTCTAGATTTTTCACGAGCTAAGATTGTTGTGCCAATTTTGGACGGCATGTTGCCTATCTTGAACGAGAGTGGCATTGCTTTACATGACATAGACTTCGCCTATGATTGTACGCGTATTACCACACGGTTTTATGTAGAGAAATTACTAAAAGAAGGTAATAATACGGAAATTGTAGATGATTTAGGAAGAGTTGGACATCATTGCATTTCATGGAGAAGTTTAGAAGATGATAGAAAGAATATCCGATATAAGGTGTATAACAAATTTGTTCAGATTTTGGAAAGTGCCGAGGTGCGAAAGAGCCTTGGTTCACGTTTGGAGGATTTGGTGGAGAAAGAAACAGCATTTGGACGACGAGTTAAAAAATATAAAAAGCATGGTTATAGTCGTATCGAGCTGACGTTTGAAGGTTCATCTTTGAGATCTCTTCAGTCATATCAAGACGAAATGGACAAGACAAAGAATCTCTTGAAGAAATGTAAAACATTTAAATGTTCCTTTGAGATGCAGTGGGAGGAACGTGCAAAATGCATTACCTCGATGGTGGCTGTACATTTTCCACATGAGAAACTGTTTGCTTATTGTCACTGGTGGAATTCGGTAACCTCTAAGAAGTATGGATATATGTGGCAAAACTTTAAGAACCCCGAGCTTATTACACTTTTGCTGGCTAACTATTCCTTTAACGATAGACCTATATACTTTGTGGAAGGACATGTAAAAGAGGTAAATGGGAAAGAGAAAGTTATTTTGGGCGAAATAAGGACATTTAAGCGCGAGCCTGGATGTACTGCCATTACACTAGTTGCTGGCTCGCAAAAAGGAATGTTTCCTTCAAGGGATGCATCTCCTAATGTCATTCGTAAATTTAGCAAAGTTGGAATTGTGGAAGTTGACAACATCTCTATTGCCTGGCCAAAGCGTGTTCATAACAGGTATAGTGCCCCACTTGCAGATATCTTCGAATATGATGAAGATACAGTAGACACAAATGTATTACATCTGAAAACTATTCATGTTTCGATGTATACTGCAGCCCACCAAATTTTAGAGCCTGATGAAGAGTATACCATTGTGGCGGCCGGTCTCAAAGAATTTCGTTCTGAACGTCGTTGGCATTTTATTACAGCATGTGGCATAAAGGTGCGCGAAGGAAAATCGTTGGCAAAGATTTGGAGACCATGGCGTGTGGAGCATCTTCAAGGTCTACAGAGAATTGGTAGTGTGCAAGGTGTGCCGTTCATGACATTTCGAGCGATTAGAGTGGTTAATTCACATAATATACTTGATATGAAGTGCGAGCGCGTTTGAGAGGTTTTTAAAAACTTTGGAAAGACTTTTGTTAATTATAGACTGGTATTATCGTCTTCGTGGTTTGACATTTCCTCGTCATCATCCTTATTTGACGTTTGTTCATCATCATCATCTGAAGCAACATCTATTCCTACAAATTTCTCTTGCATTCTTTGTAACTCAAGACCATTTTCCAGTTTGTTTTGTACTGTAATGGTTTGTGTTAACTCTGGGACAAGTTGCCTTTCTCGTGGATAATCTACTCCTTCTTCCATCCATCCACGATGATGTGGCTGCTCTTCGATGTCCACTGCTTTAACAAAGTTGCGAATATTTAGCAACAGAAGACAAAGGCGGAATGTAAGATTAAACTCCTTTTTGGATCCAACTCTTACAATCTCCTTGTTATTAAACTTGGCGAATGTTTTCATGAGATCACCAAAGACAGCCTCTGACGTAGATCGAAATCCACCAAACATAGCATTAAAGTTGGATTCCTCTTCGTGGAGTTGCTGTAGTCGTTTCTTACGAATGGGAAAACAGAAGTTACGCTCGTCCAACTTTTCTTTTTCCACAATATCGCCAATGTATTGTGTATATCCTCCATCGAGAGCAATACAGTCCATGTTGTTGATCTTCTTACCAATGCCCATCTCTTGTAACATTTTCCCATCGTTGTTATCACGACATGACGCTGATTTGGATACAAAGAGAACCATTCCATTGGCATCGATGGCCACTTGCGTTCTCAAACCCGATTTCTTTAGCTTATAAGAATACATTGCTGCTTTGTCTTCCCCATATGTTGCTCGAGAGTCATGACCATCCAAGTAGAGAGTTACATGCTTGAACATTGGGGGATTTTTCCAATTGGCTGTTCGAATACGAATTTCCAACGAAGAGAACATAGATGCAAAACAGCGTGTAATCTCCTTCTCAAATAATGCACGTTCCACCTTGACGAATGTGCTGTATATCAAATGGAATGTGGACTTTGGCATATACTGTGCCATGGAATCCATAGTCTCTCCAGCGACGAAAAAGTACAGAAATGCAATTCCTTTCTCAAGTGCGTTATATGGACCAGGGAAATAGTGTTTACTCCAGATGGTAGATAGAAAGAAAAACACTGGTATGGCTCCAAGTCTCTTCATCAACACCTTTTTCATATCCTGTATTCTTGCAATTGGTTTCAACTCTGAACGATGAAATGTCTTGACCTTTGGGCACATTGGCCACGGTTCATCAAGAAATCCCCATTCGTTCTCCAACAGATTATCAAGCAGCCGTGCAAGTTTCTTTGGCGTAGGGTTTACGACGGTATCAGTCTCCATAATGTCGTTTTCTGCAAAAATAGGGATTACACACACGTAATTATGTCAATTATTCCCTAGAATTCCCCAGATATGTCATAATAAGAAATGGTGGGCATAGCTTAACAAAAGACGAGAAAACAGGTGTACTCCCTCGCCCAAAAAAAAGCGCTCCAACCTTTTTGTCCTGCCCGATTACCGATATGTAAAATATGTTTATGTTGATACTCTCTCCTTACGTTTTGCTCTTGTAATACTGCTAGATAACTATGTCCATTTGGATTCTTTTGCTTTTGTATATGTACTCTTTATAGATGTATTTGTTATCTTTTTAAAAACTCCTTCCATAATTGTCTGTACAAATTCTTGCAACCTCCATTGGTATTCCACAACATATTCATCTATTTCGACCCAAGACGATTCCCATTTAGATGTGTATTTTGTTTTACAGATTGGCTTTGATATCCGCGACAAATATATTCCCCACGTTGACCTATTATGTATCTCTTATTTTATATTCTACTCTTGATCTACTTTAATATTCCAATGCGTGGGTTGGGTACTCCCTCGCCCAAAAAAAAGCGCTCCAACCTTTTTGTCCTGCCCGATTACCGATATGTAAAATATGTTTATGTTGATACTCTCTCCTTACGTTTTGCTCTTGTAATACTGCTAGATAACTATGTCCATTTGGATTCTTTTGCTTTTGTATATGTACTCTTTATAGATGTATTTGTTATCTTTTTAAAAACTCCTTCCATAATTGTCTGTACAAATTCTTGCAACCTCCATTGGTATTCCATAACATATTCATCTATTTCGACCCAAGACGATTCCCAATCTACTCCTTCTTCCATCCATCCACGATGATGTGGCTGCTCTTCGATGTCCACTGCTTTAACAAAGTTGCGAATATTTAGCAACAGAAGACAAAGGCGGAATGTAAGATTAAACTCCTTTTTGGATCCAACTCTTACAATCTCCTTGTTATTAAACTTGGCGAATGTTTTCATGAGATTACCAAAGACAGCCTCTGACGTAGATCGAAATCCACCAAACATAGCATTAAAGTTGGATTCCTCTTCGTGGAGTTGCTGTAGTCGTTTCTTACGGATGGGAAAACAGAAGTTACGCTCGTCCAACTTTTCTTTTTCCACAATATCGCCAATGTATTGTGTATATCCTCCATCGAGAGCAATACAGTCCATGTTGTTGATCTTCTTACCAATGCCCATCTCTTGTAACATTTTCCCATCGTTGTTATCACGACATGACGCTGATTTGGATACAAAGAGAACCATTCCATTGGCATCGATGGCCACTTGCGTTCTCAAACCCGATTTCTTTAGCTTATAAGAATACATTGCTGCTTTATCTTCCCCATATGTTGCTCGAGAGTCATGACCATCCAAGTAGAGAGTTACATGCTTGAACATTGGGGGATTTTTCCAATTGGCTGTTCGAATACGAATTTCCAGCGAAGAGAACATAGATGCCAAACAGCGTGTAATCTCCTTCTCAAATAATGCACGTTCCACCTTGACGAATGTGCTGTATATCAAATGGAATGTGGACTTTGGGAATCGTCTTGGGTCGAAATAGATGAATATGTTATGGAATACCAATGGAGGTTGCAAGAATTTGTACAGACAATTATGGAAGGAGTTTTTAAAAAGATAACAAATACATCTATAAAGAGTACATATACAAAAGCAAAAGAATCCAAATGGACATAGTTATCTAGCAGTATTACAAGAGCAAAACGTAAGGAGAGAGTATCAACATAAACATATTTTACATATCGGTAATCGGGCAGGACAAAAAGGTTGGAGCGCTTTTTTTTGGGCGAGGGAGTACACCTATTTTCTCGTCTTTTGTTAAGCTATGCCCACCATTTTAAAACACCTACGTTCATATAACATATATAGCATTTATACGTGTGTCCACGGTGAATCTCATGCATATACAGCATGATGATAATGGTACCAGCTTGGTTGACAGTACATGAATTCCCTGGGATAATTCCCACTAATACTACTCATGGAAGGTATATATATTGCACATTTTAAAAGTTTATTCCGATAGCTCAACAACATTGGCTGTATCTAATTCTTCCTCTTGATTTACCATGAGACCACTGGCAAATCCTTTGATCAAGGCATTTATTATATAAATCTCCTTCTTCTGCTGGGAAATAATTTGGTTCATCTTATCCATTCCTTTCTCCAATTTTCTGACACGTTTCTTCAACTTCTTATTCTCATACTGTAAATCATCATCGGATTGTTGCACATCCTCATCTTTCTTACATCTCCCAGATTTCACATGCTTTCCACCATTCTTTTTTGCCTGATAGCTCTCCTTGGAAGACTTTATCTTGCATTCCTTACATGTATTTCTGGAATCATCGTAGAAATCATATGAAGGCTTCTTTTGGTCACATCTGTTGCAAATCCTTTTTGGCATATTAGGCGGAATGGTGATCTCTTGATACTTGATATACCACGTTTTTTCCCGGGAATATTTCTCTCAATGTTTGTGTTTGAGGGCCATACACAACAATATCTAATATAGATGTCAAGTTGTATCTATATAAGGGAGTAATTGACAAATAAGGTATATAGCGGGATGAGCATCTTAGACGTCTTATCGCCGCAAATATATCATGCCCAGGCCTACACGTTTAACCAAAGCACGCCAGCAGGAAGTTGTTGCAGATTTTATTTATGAGAAGAATCTGGAATTGTGTATGTTTGTCTATTTGGATGAATTTTTAGATCATCATCGTAACCTCTTTCCACAAGATGCCACTATATTTGGCACTAACGGCATAAAAAAGTTATTAGAGGCATCTTATCAACTCCTACGTGACAAAATACGTGCAGATGGATTACTTACCGAGAAAGACGCTGGTGAATATATGCTTAGAAAAAAATGACGACCTAAATTATAGACTTTTTAAAACCTAAGTATACCTTTTATTATGTCGCCAACAAAAGAATCTCTGATAAACAAAGCCATCAACGAAATTTCCCATTTGCTGTCAAATGTGGGTAATCTACAGTCAGCACCATTTGGCAGTGTGGAGAGAAAAGGATTCACCAAATTCTCCAAACTCTTTTGCGATTCCATTATCTTTTGGGGTATATATAACTTTGCTGACGATACCACTAAAGGTACAGCAATTGGAAAGTACATTGCTGAACTGCGCGATGCATTTAACCACACCGATTTAATTGTGGAATCTGTAAAGTTGGTCGATGCTAGGCAGGTTAAAATGGATGATAACTATTTTTCTCCGCGCATGGTCAAACGCCATAGAAAGTTGTTTGTTGGAAAAGAATACCAACAGGGCTTTATTGCCATCAAGGTTTCTTTAGATTTTTCCCGTGCAAAGATTGTTGTGCCAATTTTGGCGAACATGTTGTCTAGCTTGAACGAGAGCGGCATTGCTTTACATGACATAGACTTTGCCTATGATTGTACGCGTATTACCACACGACTGCACGTGGAGAGATTGCTAAAACAAACGAAAACTACAAAAATTGTCGATGATGTGGGAAGAGTAGGACATCATTGTATTTCATGGAGAGGTCGAAAAGGGGATACAAAGAATATCCGATATAAGGTGTATAACAAATTTGTCCAGATTTTGGAAAGTGCCGAGGTGCGAAAGAGCCTTGGTTCACGTTTGGAGGATTTGGTGGAGAAAGAAACAGCATTTGGACGACGAGTTAAAAAATATAAAAAGCATGGTTATAGTCGTATCGAGCTGACGTTTGAAGGTTCATCTTTGAGATCTCTTCAGTCATATCAAGACGAAATGGACAAGACAAAGAATCTCTTGAAGAAATGTAAAACATTTAAATGTTCCTTTGAGATGCAGTGGGAGGAACGTGCAAAATGCATTACCTCGATGGTGGCTGTACATTTTCCACATGAGAAACTGTTTGCTTATTGTCACTGGTGGAATTCGGTAACCTCTAAGAAGTATGGATATATGTGGCAAAACTTTAAGAACCCCGAGCTTATTACACTTTTGCTGGCTAACTATTCCTTTAACGATAGACCTATATATTTTGTGGAAGGACATGTAGAAGAGGTAAATGGGAAAGATGAAGTTATTTTGGGCGAAATAAGGACATTTAAGCGCGAGCCTGGATGTACTGCCATCACGCTAGTTGCTGGCTCGCAAAAAGGAATGTTTCCTTCGAGGGATGCATCTTCTAACGTCATTCGTAAATTTAGCAAAGTTGGAATTGTGGAAGTTGACAACATCTCTATTGCCTGGCCAAAGCGTGTTCATAACAGGGAATCGTCTTGGGTCGAAATAGATGAATATGTTATGGAATACCAATGGAGGTTGCAAGAATTTGTACAGACAATTATGGAAGGAGTTTTTAAAAAGATAACAAATACATCTATAAAGAGTACATATACAAAAGCAAAAGAATCCAAATGGACATAGTTATCTAGCAGTATTACAAGAGCAAAACGTAAGGAGAGAGTATCAACATAAACATATTTTACATATCGGTAATCGGGCAGGACAAAAAGGTTGGAGCGCTTTTTTTTGGGCGAGGGAGTACCCAACCCACGCATTGGAATATTAAAGTAGATCAAGAGTAGAATATAAAATAAGAGATACATAATAGGTCAACGTGGGGAATATATTTGTCGCGGATATCAAAGCCAATCTGTAAAACAAAATACACATCTAAATGGGAATCGTCTTGGGTCGAAATAGATGAATATGTTATGGAATACCAATGGAGGTTGCAAGAATTTGTACAGACAATTATGGAAGGAGTTTTTAAAAAGATAACAAATACATCTATAAAGAGTACATATACAAAAGCAAAAGAATCCAAATGGACATAGTTATCTAGCAGTATTACAAGAGCAAAACGTAAGGAGAGAGTATCAACATAAACATATTTTACATATCGGTAATCGGGCAGGACAAAAAGGTTGGAGCGCTTTTTTTTGGGCGAGGGAGTACACCTGTTTTCTCGTCTTTTGTTAAGCTATGCCCACCATTTTAAATCACCTACGTTCATATAACATATATAGCATTTATACGTGTGTCCACGGTGAATCTCATGCATATACATCATGATGATAATGGTACCAGCTTGGTTGACAGTACATGAATTTCCTGGGAATAATTCCCATAATACTACTCATGGAAGGTATATATATTGCACATTTTAAAAGTTTATTCCGATAGCTCAACAACATTGGCTGTATCTAATTCTTCCTCTTGATTTACCATGAGACCACTGGCAAATCCTTTGATCAAGGCATTTATTATATAAATCTCCCTCTTCTGCTGGGAAATAATTTGGTTCATCTTATCCATTTCTTTCTCCAATTTTCTGACACGTTTCTTTAACTTCTTATTCTCATACTGTAAATCATCATCGGATTGTTGCACATCCTCATCTTTCTTACATCTCCCAGATTTCACATGCTTTCCACCATTCTTTTTTGCCTGATAGCTCTCCTTGGAAGACTTTATCTTGCATTCCTTACATGTATTTCTGGAATCATCGTAGAAATCATATAAAGGCTTCTTTTGGTCACACCTGTTGCAAATCCTTTTTGGCATATTAGGCGGAATGGTGATCTCTTGATAGTTGATATACCACGTTTTTTCCCGGGAATATTTCTCTCAATGTTTGTGTTTGAGGGCATACACAACAATATCTAATATAGATGTCAAGTTGTATCTATTCAAGGGAGTAATTGACAAATAGGTATATAGGGGGATGACCATTTAGACGTCTTATCGCCGCAAATATATTATGCCCAGGCCTACACGTTTAACCAAAGCACGCCAGCAGGAAGTTGTTGCAGATTTTATTTATGAGAAGAATCTGGAATTGTGTATGTTTGTCTATTTGGATGAATTTTTAGATCATCATCGTAACCTCTTTCCACAAGATGCCACTATATTTGGCACTAACGGCATAAAAAAGTTATTAGAGGCATCTTATCAACTCCTACGTGACAAAATACGTGCAGATGGATTACTTACCGAGAAAGACGCTGGTGAATATATGCTTAGAAAAAAATGACGACCTAAATTATAGACTTTTTAAAACCTAAGTATACCTTTTATTATGTCGCCAACAAAAGAATCTCTGATAAACAAAGCCATCAACGAAATTTCCCATTTGCTGTCAAATGTGGGTAATCTACAGTCAGCACCATTTGGCAGTGTGGAGAGAAAAGGATTCACCAAATTCTCCAAACTCTTTTGCGATTCCATCATCTTTTGGGGTATATATAACTTTGCTGACGATACCACTAAAGGTACAGCAATTGGAAAGTACATTGCTGAACTGCGCGATGCATTTAACCACACCGATTTAAATGTGGAATCTGTAAAGTTGGTCGATGCTAGGCAGGTTAAAATGGATGATAACTATTTTTCTCCGCGCATGGTCAAACGCCATAGAAAGTTGTTTGTTGGAAAAGAATACCAACAGGGATTTATTGCCATCAAGGTTTCTTTAGATTTTTCCCGCGCAAAGATTGTTGTGCCAATTTTGACGAACATGTTGTCTAGCTTGAACGAGAGCGGCATTGCTTTACATGACATAGACTTTGCCTATGATTGTACACGTATTACCACACGACTGCACGTGGAGAGATTGCTAAAACAAACGAAAACTACAAAAATTGTCGATGATGTGGGAAGAGTAGGACATCATTGTATTTCATGGAGAGGTCGAAAAGGGGATACAAAGAATATCCGATATAAGGTGTATAACAAATTTGTCCAGATTTTGGAAAGTGCCGAGGTGCGAAAGAGCCTTGGTTCACGTTTGGAGGATTTGGTGGAGAAAGAAACAGCATTTGGACGACGAGTTAAAAAATATAAAAAGCATGGTTATAGTCGTATCGAGCTGACGTTTGAAGGTTCATCTTTGAGATCTCTTCAGTCATATCAAGACGAAATGGACAAGACAAAGAATCTCTTGAAGAAATGTAAAACATTTAAATGTTCCTTTGAGATGCAGTGGGAGGAACGTGCAAAATGCATTACCTCGATGGTGGCTGTACATTTTCCACATGAGAAACTGTTTGCTTATTGTCACTGGTGGAATTCGGTAACCTCTAAGAAGTATGGATATATGTGGCAAAACTTTAAGAACCCCGAGCTTATTACACTTTTGCTGGCTAACTATTCCTTTAACGATAGACCTATATATTTTGTGGAAGGACATGTAGAAGAGGTAAATGGGAAAGATGAAGTTATTTTGGGCGAAATAAGGACATTTAAGCGCGAGCCTGGATGTACTGCCATCACGCTAGTTGCTGGCTCGCAAAAAGGAATGTTTCCTTCGAGGGATGCATCTTCTAACGTCATTCGTAAATTTAGCAAAGTTGGAATTGTGGAAGTTGACAACATCTCTATTGCCTGGCCAAAGCGTGTTCATAACAGGTATAGTGCCCCACTTGCAGATATCTTCGAATATGATGAAGATACAGTAGATACAAATGTATTACATCTGAAAACTATTCATGTTTCGATGTATACTGCAGCCGACCGAATTCTAAAGCCTGATGAGGAGTATACCATTGTAGCGGCCGGTCTCAAAGAATTTCGTTCTGAACATCGTTGGCATTTTATTACAGCATGTGGCATAAAGGTGCGCGCAGGAAAATCGTTGGCAAAGATTTGGACACCATGGCGTGTGGAGCATCTTCAAGGTCTACAGAGAATTGGTAGTGTGAAAGGTGTGCCGTTCATGACATTTCGAGCGATTAGAGTGGTTAATTCACATAATATACTTGATATGAAGTGCGAGCGCGTTTGAGAGGTTTTTAAAAACTTTGGAAAGACTTTTGTTAATTATAGACTGGTATTATCATCTTCGTGGTTTGACATTTCCTCGTCATCATCCTTATTTGACGTTTGTTCATCATCATCATCTGAAGCAACATCTATTCCTACAAATTTCTCTTGCATTCTTTGTAACTCAAGACCATTTTCCAGTTTGTTTTGTACTGTAACGGTTTGAGTTAACTCTGGGACAAGTTGCCTTTCTCGTGGATAATCTACTCCTTCTTCCATCCATCCACGATGATGTGGCTGCTCTTCGATGTCCACTGCTTTAACAAAGTTGCGAATATTTAGCAACAGAAGACAAAGGCGGAATGTAAGATTAAACTCCTTTTTGGATCCAACTCTTACAATCTCCTTGTTATTAAACTTGGCGAATGTTTTCATGAGATCACCAAAGACAGCCTCTGACGTAGATCGAAATCCACCAAACATAGCATTAAAGTTGGATTCCTCTTCGTGGAGTTGCTGTAGTCGTTTCTTACGGATGGGAAAACAGAAGTTACGCTCGTCCAACTTTTCTTTTTCCACAATATCGCCAATGTATTGTGTATATCCTCCATCGAGAGCAATACAGTCCATGCTGTCCATCTTCTTGCCAATGCCCATCTCTTGTAACATTTTCCCATCGTTGTTATCACGACATGACGCTGATTTGGATACAAAGAGAACCATTCCATTGGCATCGATGGCCACTTGCGTTCTCAAACCCGATTTCTTTAACTTATAAGAATACATTGCTGCTTTATCTTCCCCATATGTTGCTCGAGAGTCATGACCATCCAAGTAGAGAGTTACATGCTTGAACATTGGGGGATTTTTCCAATTGGCTGTTCGAATACGAATTTCCAACGAAGAGAACATAGATGCAAAACAGCGTGTAATCTCCTTCTCAAATAATGCACGTTCCACCTTGACGAATGTGCTGTATATCAAATGGAATGTGGACTTTGGCATATACTGTGCCATGGAATCCATAGTCTCTCCAGCGACGAAAAAGTACAAGAATGCAATTCCTTTCTCAAGTGCGTTATATGGACCAGGGAAATAGTGTTTACTCCAGATGGTAGATAGAAAGAAAAACACTGGTATGGCTCCAAGTCTCTTCATCAACACCTTTTTCATATCCTGTATTCTTGCAATTGGTTTCAACTCTGAACGATGAAATGTCTTGACCTTTGGGCACATTGGCCACGGTTCATCAAGAAATCCCCATTCGTTCTCCAACAGATTATCAAGCAGCCGTGCAAGTTTCTTTGGCGTAGGGTTTACGATGGTATCAGTCTCCATAATGTCGTTTTCTGCAAAAATAGGGATTATACACACGTAATTATGTCAATTATTCCCTAGAATTCCCCAGATATGTCATATTAAGACATGGTGGGCATAGCTTAACAAAAGACGAGAAAACAGGTGTACTCCCTCGCCCAAAAAAAAGCGCTCCAACCTTTTTGTCCTGCCCGATTACCGATATGTAAAATATGTTTATGTTGATACTCTCTCCTTACGTTTTGCTCTTGTAATACTGCTAGATAACTATGTCCATTTGGATTCTTTTGCTTTTGTATATGTACTCTTTATAGATGTATTTGTTATCTTTTTAAAAACTCCTTCCATAATTGTCTGTACAAATTCTTGCAACCTCCATTGGTATTCCATAACATATTCATCTATTTCGACCCAAGACGATTCCCATTTAGATGTGTATTTTGTTTTACAGATTGGCTTTGATATCCGCGACAAATATATTCCCCACGTTGACCTATTATGTATCTCTTATTTTATATTCTACTCTTGATCTACTTTAATATTCCAATGCGTGGGTTGGGTACTCCCTCGCCCAAAAAAAAGCGCTCCAACCTTTTTGTCCTGCCCGATTACCGATATGTAAAATATGTTTATGTTGATACTCTCTCCTTACGTTTTGCTCTTGTAATACTGCTAGATAACTATGTCCATTTGGATTCTTTTGCTTTTGTATATGTACTCTTTATAGATGTATTTGTTATCTTTTTAAAAACTCCTTCCATAATTGTCTGTACAAATTCTTGCAACCTCCATTGGTATTCCATAACATATTCATCTATTTCGACCCAAGACGATTCCCACAGGTATAGTGCCCCACTTGCAGATATCTTCGAATATGATGAAGATACAGTAGATACAAATGTATTACATCTGAAAACTATTCATGTTTCGATGTATACTGCAGCCGACCGAATTCTAAAGCCTGATGAGGAGTATACCATTGTCGCGGCCGGTCTCAAAGAATTTCGTTCTGAACATCGTTGGCATTTTATTACAGCATGTGGCATAAAGGTGCGCGCAGGAAAATCGTTGGCAAAGATTTGGACACCATGGCGTGTGGAGCATCTTCAAGGTCTACAGAGAATTGGTAGTGTGAAAGGTGTGCCGTTCATGACATTTCGAGCGATTAGAGTGGTTAATTCACATAATATACTTGATATGAAGTGCGAGCGCGTTTGAGAGGTTTTTAAAAACTTTGGAAAGACTTTTGTTAATTATAGACTGGTATTATCATCTTCGTGGTTTGACATTTCCTCGTCATCATCCTTATTTGACGTTTGTTCATCATCATCATCTGAAGCAACATCTATTCCTACAAATTTCTCTTGCATTCTTTGTAACTCAAGACCATTTTCCAGTTTGTTTTGTACTGTAACGGTTTGAGTTAACTCTGGGACAAGTTGCCTTTCTCGTGGATAATCTACTCCTTCTTCCATCCATCCACGATGATGTGGCTGCTCTTCGATGTCCACTGCTTTAACAAAGTTGCGAATATTTAGCAACAGAAGACAAAGGCGGAATGTAAGATTAAACTCCTTTTTGGATCCAACTCTTACAATCTCCTTGTTATTAAACTTGGCGAATGTTTTCATGAGATCACCAAAGACAGCCTCTGACGTAGATCGAAATCCACCAAACATAGCATTAAAGTTGGATTCCTCTTCGTGGAGTTGCTGTAGTCGTTTCTTACGGATGGGAAAACAGAAGTTACGCTCGTCCAACTTTTCTTTTTCCACAATATCGCCAATGTATTGTGTATATCCTCCATCGAGAGCAATACAGTCCATGCTGTCGATCATCTTGCCAATGCCCATCTCTTGTAACATTTTCCCATCGTTGTTATCACGACATGACGCTGATTTGGATACAAAGAGAACCATTCCATTGGCATCGATGGCCACTTGCGTTCTCAAACCCGATTTCTTTAGCTTATAAGAATACATTGCTGCTTTGTCTTCCCCATATGTTGCTCGAGAGTCATGACCATCCAAGTAGAGAGTTACATGCTTGAACATTGGGGGATTTTTCCAATTGGCTGTTCGAATACGAATTTCCAACGAAGAGAACATAGATGCAAAACAGCGTGTAATCTCCTTCTCAAATAATGCACGTTCCACCTTGACGAATGTGCTGTATATCAAATGGAATGTGGACTTTGGCATATACTGTGCCATGGAATCCATAGTCTCTCCAGCGACGAAAAAGTACAAGAATGCAATTCCTTTCTCAAGTGCGTTATATGGACCAGGGAAATAGTGTTTACTCCAGATGGTAGATAGAAAGAAAAACACTGGTATGGCTCCAAGTCTCTTCATCAACACCTTTTTCATATCCTGTATTCTTGCAATTGGTTTCAACTCTGAACGATGAAATGTCTTGACCTTTGGGCACATTGGCCACGGTTCATCAAGAAATCCCCATTCGTTCTCCAACAGATTATCAAGCAGCCGTGCAAGTTTCTTTGGCGTAGGGTTTACGATGGTATTAGTCTCCATAATGTCGTTTTCTGCAAAAATAGGGATTATACACACGTAATTATGTCAATTATTCCCTAGAATTCCCCAGATATGTCATATTAAGACATGGTGGGCATAGCTTAACAAAAGACGAGAAAACAGGTGTACTCCCTCGCCCAAAAAAAAGCGCTCCAACCTTTTTGTCCTGCCCGATTACCGATATGTAAAATATGTTTATGTTGATACTCTCTCCTTACGTTTTGCTCTTGTAATACTGCTAGATAACTATGTCCATTTGGATTCTTTTGCTTTTGTATATGTACTCTTTATAGATGTATTTGTTATCTTTTTAAAAACTCCTTCCATAATTGTCTGTACAAATTCTTGCAACCTCCATTGGTATTCCATAACATATTCATCTATTTCGACCCAAGACGATTCCCATTTAGATGTGTATTTTGTTTTACAGATTGGCTTTGATATCCGCGACAAATATATTCCCCACGTTGACCTATTATGTATCTCTTATTTTATAATCTACTCTTGATCTACTTTAATATTCCAATGCGTGGGTTGGGTACTCCCTTTAGATGTGTATTTTGTTTTACAGATTGGCTTTGATATCCGCGACAAATATATTCCCCACGTTGACCTATTATGTATCTCTTATTTTATAATCTACTCTTGATCTACTTTAATATTCCAATGCGTGGGTTGGGTACTCCCTCGCCCAAAAAAAAGCGCTCCAACCTTTTTGTCCTGCCCGATTACCGATATGTAAAATATGTTTATGTTGATACTCTCTCCTTACGTTTTGCTCTTGTAATACTGCTAGATAACTATGTCCATTTGGATTCTTTTGCTTTTGTATATGTACTCTTTATAGATGTATTTGTTATCTTTTTAAAAACTCCTTCCATAATTGTCTGTACAAATTCTTGCAACCTCCATTGGTATTCCATAACATATTCATCTATTTCGACCCAAGACGATTCCCTTTATAGATGTATTTGTTATCTTTTTAAAAACTCCTTCCATAATTGTCTGTACAAATTTTTGCAACCTCCATTGGTATTCCATAACATATTTATCTATTTCGACCCAAGACGATTCCCCCAGGGAATTCAAGTACTGTCAACCAAGCTGGTACCATCATCATCATGATGTATATGCATGGCATTTACGGTGGATTTATCTGTATAAATGCAGTATGTGTAATATAAACATAGGTATTTTTAAAAGGGGGGCATAACTTAACAAAAGTCGAGAAAATAGGTGTACCTCCTCGACCAAAATAAAGCGCTGCTACCACTTTTGTCTCGGTGATTACCGATATGTAAAATATGTTTATTTTAATACTCTTTCCTTATGTTTTGTTTTTGTAATACTACTAGATAACTATATCTATTTGGGATCTTTTGCTTTTCTATATGTATTTCCTTATATGTATTTGCCATCTTGTTAAAAATTCCTTCCCCAATTATCTTTACGAATCCTTGCAACTTCCATTAGTATTCTACTACATATTTAACTATTTCGACCCAAGACGATTCCAACTGTAGAGGATGCGGACATGCTCCCTTGATGCTGACTGTTGATGACCTGACTGTTTTTAAATATAAACATAATATGCAAATAACTACATGGTTTTTTAGGGTTTTTTAGGGTTTTTTAGGGTTTTTTAGGGTTTTTTAGGGTTTTTTAGGGTTTTTTAGGGTTTTTTAGGGTTTTTTAGGGTTTTTTAGGGTTTTTTAGGGTTTTTTAGGGTTTTTTAGGGTTTTTTAGGGTTTTTTAGGGTTTTTTAGGGTTTTTTAGGGTTTTTTAGGGTTTTTTAGGGTTTTTTAGGGTTTTTTAGGGTTTTTTAGGGTTTTTTAGGGTTTTTTAGGGTTTTTTAGGGTTTTTTAGGGTTTTTTAGGGTTTTTTAGGGTTTTTTAGGGTTTTTTAGGGTTTTTTAGGGTTTTTTAGGGTTTTTTAGGGTTTTTTAGGGTTTTTTAGGGTTTTTTAGGGTTTTTTAGGGTTTTTTAGGGTTTTTTAGGGTTTTTTTTAGGGTTTTTTAGGGTTTTTTAGGGTTTTTTAGGGTTTTTTAGGGTTTTTTAGGGTTTTTTAGGGTTTTTTAGGGTTTTTTAGGGTTTTTTT